>NC_024129.1:3929063-3986254 GCF_000346735.1 Prunus mume
TCAAGATTTATGCAAAATCCAAGTCAAATACACTATGGAGCAGCAAAGAGAATATTAAGATACTTGCAAGGCACAATTGACTATGGCATATGGCATGACAGACATTCATGTGTATGTGGAAATAATTGTCATATGATTGGAGATTACGATTGAGTACAATTAGCTTGCTAATTTGCCAGCTATATTAGGGAATTCCATTATGAATAATTAAAAGTATTATACCCTTAACTATAGGAAATGACAGAAATTATTAATTTGCCTGGCAATCCGGCCCTTTGATTTTGAAATTATAGAGGAGCTAATTGTAATCACTCCACTGCCCACAACTGGAGGAAATGACAGGAACTAAAAATTTGGAAGAAAACATATCTGCTCATGAAGTAAGTTAATATCAATATGAATGACTAAACACTAATCCAAAACCCATTTATATCGTTTTTGTGATCAGGTTCGAATCAATCGAGCCCACAAATTTTGTGTCAAGCTCAAATCGTGTTATCATGTTGTATTTAAAATCTAAATAATGTCCTTTCCGGGATCTTTTTTGCTAAGTTTCCTTATACATGGGAAATGCATATTGGTTTTTGGTAAAGTGATCTCCAAAAGGATTAATTTTAGAAGATGCACCTTGGAGACAAGGAAACAAATCGATCAAGGGCTAGATGAAGGATTTTGGTGAAGAGATTAGAAATGCAACACCACAAAAGAACCTTTAAGATAGAAAATTCAAGACAAAAGTTAATTTAATTTTATCGATTCGTTGATTGATATAGATTACCATAGGCTTATACCACATACGTAATTATTGTTGGTGCATAACAATATATAGGAGACCAAAATTGTTACATTTTTCGATTTCGTCACACCTAGATTCCTTCATTCTAATAACATAGAGCTAGGGTTCATATATTCAACCCCGGGCGGCCCAGTTCTTAAGAAATATACTGGTTGCACTTCTTGTAGCAGGAACCTACATGTTTCTTCACTTCCTCAGCAACTGCAGCTACCATTACAACACAAAGGAAAACAAATAGTTTACTTCAATTAAAACAAACAATTTTACATTCCTTTTTTAATTACATGAATATGCGCATAAATCAATTAGACAGACGAATATGTAAACATGTGTTAAACAAAACCCTCCTGAATGACCATTTGATTGCCTTATGCTAGTAATGAAATTATAAGTACTCTGTACATTGATAGGGGCTGGGCGGCGCAGCAGGGTGTCGATCTCCTCAAACATTTGTCACAGTGAGTAGGGGGGGCGGGGCAACATGCTGCCATGGCATTCTAAAGACCAGGATTCGTCACATATGTGTCGGTTCATAGCACGAAAGTGGGATCCTGGTGATGGTGATGGTGGCGGTGGAGCAGCACAAGCATAATGTAGATTTTCATGAGGATGTTTATGGTTGCTAAATCCATGGCTGCCTCTCTCCCCCAATCTCTCTCTTTGTTGTGTATGTTGGATGTTCAACAGATAATAGGCTTGGTGTAGCTCATGGAAGAGCTAATTGTAATCAATGGATCCACTTCGTACCCTCTCCTTAACAAGTGGTAGAGTACGCTCCTTAATGCCTCTCTAACATTGGGTTGGGTCGGGCTACGACTTTGCAAATTCTATCACTTTAAAATTTCATCATTTTGGCGAATGACTCATAGCTCAAGCGATTGAGACCCAGATTCGAATTGATGCACCATTAGAGTACTGGGTTGTTGTTAATCAAATAAAAGAAAATGGTGAACGTTTAAATGACTTAATGAATTTGAGTAGAACCAAACAGTGGGACATGAATGTAGAGTGAATATAATATATGCATGCAATACCATTATTTGGTGTCCTCAAACAGTTCTTGCAATTTTATCAACACATCTATTCATGCCAGGTTTTCTTTTTTCCTTTTTTGGAAGGGTAGTGTTGGTGGTGGAGTTGGAAATAATGGGCCTCTAGAAGAGAAAAGCATGATTATTTTTTTATTTTTTTGGGATAAATAAATGGAGGATTTTATCATTTGGGTACCAGTCCACAAAATCACTCTTTTGAGTTTTGATTTTGGACTTCTCTTTGGGCTACCTATTGCTAAAAAGTGATGGATCTCTACAGCAAGAGATGGATCCAGTGCATTATGTTTCTCAATCTTCTTTCTTTATCTATCTTCTATCACCGCAAATTCACAATGGGATATCTTTCACGTTTCTAATTAGTTGTCTAAATAAATTCCTGTAAATATGCATCAACAATTTATAACCATTGCGTCCATGGATTCGGTCAGTTAATCAGGACAGCGAGTTCATCCCTTGCACTCAAGTTCGAATCCTCCTTATCAATATGTGTAGCACGACTTCAGAAACCTAATTTCATACATGAATTACCCATGCAAAGTTTGAATTTGGGTAATGTGACTTGCAAAAAACTTGGTACATGAGGTGGACTAGGAAAAATGCAGCTAAGGCTGAAAACATTATTATCCTCCTCACCATAAACTCAAAAGCAGAGACCTCCGACCACACTCTAAACTAAATTCCTTTAGAATATGACCAGTCTCTTTTTTCGCCCCAAAGTTAGGCAGCTCTCACTTAACAGACAAAGACCCTTCAATCGTCCCCAAACCTCCGTATTCTTTTTCACGTTCCAGACAGTTTTTCTAATGCCCCCCACGTTGATTATGACACACCCTAAATATCCAAACGAATCTGAACCCTACAATTAAGCCGTATTGATGACAGTCACTATCTTACTCATCAACCAGGGTAACAAATACAGTTCTCTAACTTTCGACATCAACAACACACGCTTCAGTCGTCTCCGTGTGCGTGGATGACTCTAGATCATTAATATATTTATCTCTTCACGTGTTAGCAATTCTTCTTAAGCTATGAGTAGTCATGTTGACCGTTAATACATTGTGATCATGATATACTAATTTAAAAGTGGAATAAGTACATATGCATTTTAGAAAGGGACCAAAAGATTAGTGTTGAGATGTAGGAGCATCACATCAGACGGTCTAATGAGGAGTGTGGATTTTTGCGTCTACTCTTTTGAACTAAAAAGGTGTACACATATTTCTACTTTCTCCCCACCCAAGGTCCCATAGCCGAAAGAATCCATCTGACTACAATGAATAGTGTACAATTGGTGCCTTTGCTTAGATGGAATCAAAAAAGAAGAAGACAAAAGTGTGGCAAGCTTTATTGCCCATCATTCTTTCAATTTGTAGTTAGCAACTTAGCAAAACAAAATGGCATTTATGTGGGGCTTCAAAGCATACCCCAACCTACATACTCATATTCAAGTTCATCCATACCAGCTCCACTGCCACCTACATGGTGCCCTAGTCTTCTTTTTTACTTTTTCCCTTTTAATTTTTCTGTTTTGGCCAGATTTCTATGTCCTAGTTAGGAATAGGTTAGCATTATATTGACAACACGGATTAAAATAGATGTTTATGCTTTTCTTTTTTCTATCTTGCTTGCAGTCAAACAACATAAAAGACTTTTAAAGAAAGAGAGAAACAAAATCACCCTCGTCTGAGTTGTCTCCTAGTCTCGTGGGAATTGGGTAGGTGACTACCTTACAACAGTCATTATTTTGTTTCTCAAGCAAAAGTCGTTGCCACTTTATAAGAGTATAAGTCCATCTCCATAATTGGAGAAAAACTTAGTTGCAACGGGAATAACATTGTTTTGCTATTCCCGACCAATCTTGAAAGTGTTATCGCATGTGTTATAACATTATTAGAAAACAGCAAAATAATGTTATCCCATTTCACAAAAGTCTTTCTTCCATAATTGGCATATTCTTTTTCTCACTATAATTTCTGCAAGAACAGTAGCCGAATTAATCAAAACAGGTTTTCTTTTTGGGGGTCCAACCGATTTAAGAGCTTGAGAGCGATGTGGAAAACGACATCCATCCAATTGACACCATACAAATCCAAAGCAACAGGGCTAAGTGGGTTTCTTGATATTTGCATTCTGTTCAATTATCCCCTTTTTAAGTACAGAACCAAAAGTAAGCATAATGGATGGAGTAATGTACCATCAGAACAGAACACATGAGCTACTTTTCTTTTTCTTTTTCCTTTTCCTTTTTTTTCTACAAGAGCCATGAGCATTAAATGGCATTCTCAGCAAAAACAACAGAAAGAGAAATTACAAAAGCAAAACTTCTGATTAAGTCACACAGATCAAGTCTACTACAAAATACAAACTTCAGTGGGGGATTCTTGAGATTAAAATTCCTCTTTCTTCACTTCAATGCAGAGTTTGGTGGCATCTTACCTTGTTTGCTGTTACGAACTGAAAACAAAACATCATTAGTTTAATTATAATCAGTACAGGGAAGGAAGCAGTAGGTAGTAATAATTTAATCAATCAAGACAAAGTTGCATTTTTATATAGTGATTAAATATCAAACTTACGACAAAGTGCAGAAAGTTCAGAGCTCTTCAGCACACGCAGCCTCTTCACAGTAGACACAAACATGCTGCAGATCAAAGATAAAGAACCAAATTATACAAAACTGTTTTATGCTCATGGCAGGGCACAATCCTACATTTTTTTCAGGTGAAAGACGACATGCTACGATGTGGGAATCGTTGTGGGAATCGTTACATAAACAACAAACAAAAACAGTACTATGCATGATTTTTATGCATAAAGAAAGAGAAGCATATTGTTTTTAGATTAGGAATCTAATGCTGCATTATCTCATAAAATGGTGTGATTAATTTGTTATAGGCAAATCAAGTGTTGGAATATAATATACGAGCAAGAAGAACAATAATCTAAGCCTTGCATCAATCATCAATGATAAGATCGATGCTTACTTCCATGGGACATCCCCAACAAGCATCCTGTCTCCTTCATTATCTTCATATACTAGAGTATATTCCCCACTTCCATCCAATAAACCTGTAATTCCTTTCTCTTCCTCTTGCTTGTTCTGGGTTCCACCAGCACAGGAATCTCTTTGAGCTAAACATAAGAGAAAACGACGAAAAAAGTATTATATAAGTACAAAGGTTGCATTTTCATGATAAACATTAGGCACAAAAATCCAGGAAAATTATCAAAACAAATCGGAAGAAAACCAAAATGCTTGCCTCCCCCAAATCCTTGGTCTAACAAGTAGATGCAGTTTAGGCAACTTTATGCATTATAAATGGAAAGACTAGCTACAGATCAAATTCATAGTTGATACATGTGGCATGAAAAATAGATGTTACACATAAATTAGAAACGACAGACCACAAACTATATTAAGAATGACAATTATTTACCTGCCAGAAGGCCACGGAAGAGTTCATCAACAGCAGAGGAGAGGTTTTCATAGCTGTCAGAGGCACTGAGGTCTACTTTTCTTCCAATGGGAACTCCATCCATGTTAATTTTCACAAATAGACCTTTTCTGCTGGTTTCAACTTGTTTACCATTAGGAACCTTGTTTGGGACTACATTTTGGGACTCAGATGTTGGCTTTGAAGAACTGTTGCTTGCAAGGTTCTTCCTAAATGAACGAATTGGAGGCCAACCCACAACTGGAGCAGGAGCAGTTCTGTTTTTTTTTTTTTTTTTTTTTTTTGGGGGAACATCAAAAAAAGAAATAATTAGGCCAAATACAATCTAAAATATGTAGGAAAGGTGGTTTTCAAAGTTAAAATATTAATTTATTCAAAATATCAAGAAAAAATGTTATAAATAAAGCATGACAAAAATATGAAAAAACTTTTTAAAGTTGCATATCATAAACTTTCAAGAGAAACTATTTTTCCATCAGTACAAATAAAAGACATCAAGAACTTATGAATAATGAAAAGTGAAACAGATAATATCGAGGCAATATTTTAAGCAGATTTGAAAAGAAATGATAACAGAAAAAACAAAAAATTGCGTGAAAATGGAAGAACAGGTAGTATGCTTGGACAGATTTATTATGATGAAGCAGCAAAAAGTAATAAAAATCTGTATGTCACAGTAAAAATTATAAAACAGGGAAATAATTTGACACTACCACAAAAATGAATAAATAAGTGAAAAAAAATAGAAATATAATCAGATCCACTAGATTGATACAATAGAAAACATAAAGACGTGAAGCAGTTATGCATGGACCACACTTTGTCTATAGCTCTATAGCAATGAGAACCTGTGAGTGAATATCCTCTGTCTGAAAAGATAAAAATACATAAGAAAGGAGAAAAAAAGCTGGGATACCTTTTCTGAGAGCTGTTGGGCACAGCTGTATTTGCAGAAGCTGGTGAAAATACTTTCTTTTCTGCATTCTGCAAGTCTACCACTTTAGTGCAACAGGGCTGTGATGCTTTGTTGGGGGTAACAGGCAGGCCCAGAGAACTTGATGTGAAGTGAAGAAAAGATGGAACTTTTGTCTGCTGTTGATGAATATTTCCCAGCTGGTAAGACCATGGAGATGAGGACAAAACAGAGTTGTCTGAGGAAGAAATAAATTTCTGGGTTTGGTGGTGGTTTACGTTGTTGTTGTTGTTGTTGGTGTTGGTGTTGGAAGACATAGGGGAAAAGTACCCCAGAGAGAGAAGAGACTCATCTCTTTCTTTGTTGCTTCTGGAGTTCCCATTCAAAGACCAGTCTTCACCTGGAGGCCCAAGCCTGAGCTCCAACTTTTTCTCCTCTGAAGAGCCATGGCTTCTCTCATCTCTTTTCACAATCCAATCTCTTTCTCTTGGGATCAAATCTAGCAGTTGTGGACATGCCTCCTCATTTCGTGTACATCCCTCCATCTCAGTGACCATAAACAAGAAGACAGTTTTGAAAATAACCCAAATGTAAAAAATCAAATCTTTTTCTCTCCCTTCTACTTTACACACACCAGAAATCAGTGGCTGGGCAAATTGGAGAGCCTCACTGTGAAATTAAAGGCACATAAAAGTTAGAGGGTTGAGGGACAAACAACAAAGCACAAAAATCAACAAACTTGGACTGCAAAGAAAACATATACATGAACACAGAGAAAAAATGGAACAGAAAGGTAGAAAGGTCATGTACCTTTTATACAAGTGTTTAGCCAAAGCTCAAAACTATGAAGGCCAACATCTTCATGTGCGCAAAAACAAGTTGTTCTCTCTATCACACACACCTTGATATCAGAAAGAGATGGGTTTGAGTCAAAAAGAAAACAGACAGAAGGGATCTTGATGAAGAAACAAGGACCAACTTTCAAACGCCACAACCAGTGAAAATCCTTAAGAAAACTCCAAGACTGAAACACAATATAACAAACAACATACAAGAAGAGCTAGCTAGAGCTCAAACGTACATAAAAGCCCACAAGAGGAAGGAAGAAAGAAAACAAATAGAATACCAACCAACCCAAAAGCACAAAGGGTATAGAGAGCTATGAAAGGGTGGGATTGATGTCTAGCTTTTTCTCTTTTAAATTTGCTCTACGCTTAAGTAGGTTCTCTCCTCTCTCCATTTTTTTTCCTTTTTCTCTCTCTACTTTTGTGACTTGTGGGTTTTGAACAGTTGTCTGAGAGTGATCCTTACAAATAAGAGAGAGAGAGAGAGAGAGAAAAAAGATGAGATGAGCAGAGAGATTCCCTTCACCCAAAGAACCCCAAAACAGGAAACAAAATTAGAGCAAAACGCACGCAACCAGAGCCCTCTAAAAAAAACGTTAGGTTGTTCAACTCAAGAAGCAAAGCGTGCTGTGCTGACCTCCCCCTAAAGGTACTCTCTCTTCACTACCAAATATTTAGCCTCATTAGCACACGGCCCCAAACATCCCCCTCTTGTTTGCAAATCACATTCTTGCTTCCAAAGTCACTGCCCTTATGTTTGAATTGATATGTTCAGCACAAACCCCAAGACATGTTTGCATTAGTGTCAAAGTCTCTGATTAAGTAAGTGTTAATTTAGGGTGTGTTTGGATAAGCAAGACACTTGTTGTTTTGTTAGGCTTAGCTTTTGAAATAATTAAATTATTGGGTTGCTTTTTAGCAGGCCAAGAAAATTGATGGATGGGAGATGATGTCTATTGGTCAATTTTGTTTTTGTTTTTTTTTTTCATTTTAAAACTCTGTGCTCCCAAAGGAAAAGAGAGAAAAAAGTTGAGAAAGGATTTGCATGATCCATATTTGCAGGGCTTGCGCAATAAAAACATGCAGATCCCATGATCTTGTCTGCGCTCTCATCTCTCTCTCTCTCTCTTGTTGCAGTCCACACATCCCAAAACCAAATGGGACTAGAGCGAGAGAGTCTCATGCGGGTGAGCTCACCATAAGGACTGTGTAGACCATGCACCATAGCCGTTGGATTTGTGATCTCTGTTTGTGGACGTTAATAGATGGACAAAACGCGTAGCAGCAGGACACAAAGCCCAAGGGAACTTGTTGTACTGCTCTACTATTCGCAGCTTAAAGGAGAGCTGCCTTTTTAATAGTGTATGCGATGGGATTTTTATACGTACTACTACTCTTTGATCCCTACGCTGAAAGAATCTCAAAAACTCGGCAAATAATCGCCTGTATCGGTTTAAATCGGTCAGGTTTATTTTTCTCCCCACGATGGGTGGTTCACCAACTCCCAACATTGCACTTCATGACCATGATGCCCTTTGGTCGCTTCTTCAATTGAAACACTACACAGGTTACTAAAATACAAGATTTTATGCATTATTTGCGTCTAACATCTAGTTTTCCATCAATTAATGCTAAAAGGATAATGCAGTTTGATCACATTATATCCATCTGGTTTTTCATTTGAGCATTAGATTACGTTTTCTTATCACATTATTAGTTGTTGTGTTGCTTATAACATCATTCTCAAAATATGTTATCACTATTCTTTTGAAAGAAACATTCTCATAAATAAAAATTCTTATACGACATCTTAAAGATATGAAGAAAAAGATATCTCAATAAATTTTTGTAAGATAAAAAATGCAGACAAGTGTGCATGTAATTGTCATTTCACTAATAAGGGTTTACTAATCGTCAACACGTGTAATTGTTTATTTAATGATATGGATCTACAACCGTTGACACTAATTTTTTTGTTGGACCAAATGCTTCTATTATAGAAGCACCATAATTGAATGACTATAACAATCAAAACTCTTCCTTATTATGTAGATTAATACAAATGTATAGGCAAAGACTTATATTATGACTAAAATGAACTATTACTAGTCCACTTAGTTGGCAATAAAATCCATTTTTTCTTCATTTTGAAATGACAAGTAATATAAACATGCCCTACCTCTCCTCACATCATTCCCTCTCATTTTCCCTTGCAATCTTATCTCCACCCTCATTCTCACTTCCGTTCTTCCTCTTTTTCCTCTATACTCTAGCACAAAAAATAAAATTTTAAAATTTAAAATGAAATAATTATCGAACTGGGCCAAAAAAACAGTGTGAAAATAACATCTTTCTATAGCAGAATATATGTAAATGCATAATGTTTGCAAATAATAATATATAAATTTGTGTTCGCCATGCAAATTATAATATATTATTTCACGTAGAGATAAGTCATTTTGGTCAATACGGCAATACCACACCAAAAAGAAAATTACATAAATTGAAGTGATTTTGATGTATACATCAAAACCGTGGACTACATTCAGATGTACTGTTTTCAGGGTACAAGTTTTCAATATCTTCCTCTCTTTTTTCTTTGGGTTTTCATTTGATTCAGATAAGTAAGCTACAATTTTGAAAGATTTGCAGAATTGAAGGGGGTGGGTTGGTGAAAATGTACCCCCCAAAAATTGACAAGCTTGAAACAAAGCAGATTTCCAATATTAACCTTCAACTTGGACTATATGGTCTTTTTAACGGACAACATTTTTTTTACACAAAAGAAAAAAAATCAAAAAACCGGCGATTTAGTAATTACACTGGGGACCGCAGTGTATGGAGCCACGGTCGGCTGGTCTGGTTGGATACTGCGAAACGCATACTTTGTATGAGCCCAAAAGTACACAGCCTAACTGTGGGCTGTGTGAATCTAGGACTGAATGCCACGTGTCGGTAGCTTAAAGCCCTTTGCTTTTTGTGTTTGTGGGGGCATACGACGTCGCTTTCCACTCTCGCGTGGGGGTGCACGTGACCTCTTGGCCTCCGACCAACCCAACATGTTCGACGTTTAACGCCCTCTCTGACTGTGAGTCATCGGAGTACGTAATTATTACGTACGGGAGGACTTACAATAATTTCGTGATCTGCATCGAATCAGCCATTTTTCGAATTTTGTTTTTTATGTTTTGCAAAAACACTAAAAGAAAGTGTTCTTGTAAATTATGATAATTAGTAAAAAAAACGTGAGCCGTTGATCTTGTAATAGAAGGTGAGGAACAGCTCGTGATGTAGACGTCAAATCAGGACGGTCGTACTGGTCATGATGCCTTTGTCTTCAAAACATAACAAGAATTTATTGGATGGAAATCAGACATGGCGCACTAAAGGCTGCCAGTCAAATCATGGGAGTCACTTCGATGCCTTAATCCCGACCGTCTGATTCATCATTTTTATTTTCTCTTCATTATTTATTTTAGGTTATACAACTGTAGCACCCCAAAAATGAGAAGGAAAAAAAAAATGTTGACTGGTATGGTATGAAGTTCTTTGGTTAAATTTGTCATTTTGACGTTCTCAATTAATTATGAATATGCTCTCATCGTAATTTGACAATTTTGACGAACATTTTATTTTTTACGTTGCGAATCACTAGTGTTATAATACGTGATTTAATTTATGCTTTATATCATGATATATGAGTCATTTTTTGTTGTGATTCTTAGATTTTTACGTGGTGTTATCAATTCACTTATCTTATAATGTTTGACTCTATGTATTAATATTATACTTTAGATCCTTCAAATATCAACTCTCTTGTCCACTTGTATTAGAACATATGAATTAGTAACATCACGTGACAATGTCACCATTGTACACTCAGAAACTTCTCATGACATATATCAATCATGATATCTACTAATATTACACATGAACAACTAATATCGCATTACAATATAACTGCTGCACACCAAAAATTCTGAATTTTGACACCGACTTTTAGTGGAAAAAAGAAATACACATCATTAATTTGAGGATCTTATCCAAAGATTAGATACTAATCTAATGCGCTTTCGACTGATAATAAAACAAAAACGTGACAAGCAAATCTCAACCTAAATAACCATAAACTTCTTTTCATGACCTTAGTCTCTATTTCTTTATGCCTTCGGCTTCTTCTTCTTCTTTTTAATTTATAAAAAACGTGTTAGCTTGAGTGCGCGGGCCGCTGTGTGGGCTCTACAAATTACAAATGGGCTGCTTTGCCTCTCATTTTCAACCAAGTTTTCTCCGCGTTTTTTAACACCAAAACCATCCACAACACCACCAAACCATATAAACAAACAACCATCACCATGTATACATATATATGGAACTTAAATGGAAGGATTCTTCAAATAGGTTTATTTGAGTGACATTCTTATAAGGCCCACCATACATTGTATTTTATTAATTCAAACCGTTTATTTTTTAGATATTTATTTGAAGATCATCTATGCAAAAAATACTTAAATCCGATATCATTTAACCACTCAATTAAATTATTGAAATTTTAGCATTTTTTTGAAGTATCATGTTTATTGACTTTGTAGTACACAATTAGATGTCTAAATGGGTTCTGATTTATCCAATTTTTTACAAGAATTATCTATGAATGAAGATTTAAAAAATAAATGATTTTGATCGTTAGAAAAAAAATAAATTATAGGATATCCAAAAGGATATCTCTTAAATAAAATTATTTGAAAAATCTATATATATATATATATATATATTACACCATTGATATATATCCCAAACTTTATTCGTGCTTTGGGGGCAGACCCCACTAGTACTGATACTTTTATATCTCACACTAGGTGATCAAAACTCAACTTTGTCACACAAGCCCACTTTTCACAAACATGGCCCCCCCCCCCTCTATTCCTTGGCCTCTCTTTTTTTCTTCAATTCATTGATTGCTTCCATTCCATCACTGTCTTAATTCCCTATTTTTTTGTTGCTACATTCCATCACTATCCTTTGGATAGTTTTGTTGTGTTCTTTTTGTTTGCCTTCACTTTAAAATTTGCCCTAGTACTGGCTGCTATACTGTGACTAGTGTGATTTGTGGTGTAGGAGTAGGACCACTCTTGGCCTGTGCGTGGATATATTTTCTTTGGGTTTGTAGGGGTATTGATTTGCTATTATAGAATGGAACCCAATTCCTCACTTCCATAAATGAACAGCAGGTTTGCATTTGAGTAGGTTGCCTTTTTATTCTGTAACCTAGTGTATAAACCTGCCATCACAATGTGTCGTAGTTTGGATGGATCGGTAATACCGCGTGATGATGGTGTTATTCTGGTGTCATACAAAAGTTTCGAGTAAATAATTATGTAATTAGTTGTAAACTATACGTGTCAAGTAAATTCAGGTAACTTACACATGCGAGTAAAGCACAATTAGATTTTGCTTTTGCAATGCAAATAAAGCACACCCCAACTTGATATTTTTGAAGGAGGGGACGTTTCATGTTTGTGATCATTCGAAGCATGAGGTTGCTGGCTAGAGAGAAATGTTCATAACAACCATCACGAAGCCTCTTGTGTTAATTATTGGCATGGGCTAAAGGGAGCTTTCAAAAGCTTTTGAGAGAAAAAGGCAGGTTTCCATAAAAACGTGCTTAGTTTATTCCATAATTAATTGTTGATCGTAATTATGGTTTGAGGAGTCATGCATACTTTAAATATAAAGATGCATGCACTTCGTCTTGGGTCTTAATTCAAGATTAAGTCAGGATTACAACAAGAAAATAAAACCCTAAACAAAATTTTATTTTACCTATACCAACTATCGTTTAGTTTAGCGGTATTTGTCTCCACTTAATTGGATAATGTCTCATGTTCGACTCATATAAGTTGTAAATATCTTGAAAAACTGAAATTGTAGATTAATTTTCTGATATATATATGATAACGATATTTATGGGAAACAAAGCATCTATCTTGATTTAGTGTTTAGACTTTTTGGTGAAAAAAGCCCACATGCCCGTAAAAGACCAGTGAGAACGCATTATGCGCCGTTATATTATTCGTTTTCAGAGAAGCCACACACAAAGTGGAGTGGAGTTGGAAGACAAAGCAGATGAGACAGCAAGATATTATTCCAATTACAAGAAGAACAAATTTAAATAATTATGACAATATTGAAATTGAAACATGAGTTGCTGAAATTGATTGAAGGGAAAAGAAAAAATGACTCCAAAATCACGCTTTCTGCGTATCTTCCTCATCAATTCTCTCTCTATCTCTTCGCCTCCCTTGAGTGTTTATAACATTGTTTGACAGAAAAACTTTACGTGCTTTGAATGGAATCACTGAAGTTAAAATATATACATCATAAAAAAAAAAAGTACTCGTAATAAAAATTTCACCGCGCTTCTAATAAAAACGCTTATAAGCATAAGTTTTCTGCCCCAAAAAAAAAAAAAAATTTGATCAAGGACAAGGAAATTGAAGAGGAAAGCAAGATGGACCAATGAAGGACCCCATTTCTTCCCCTAATAAACGTGGTAAATTTAATCTGGACATCCAGGAATCGTGGCTTTGACACTGTTTTAGGGCCCAAGAAAATGATTGCCAATAAAGAAAGAAAATTAAAGCAAGAGAATGAGCATTTTGATAAATTTTTTATTGCAGCCTGGAGCTTATCATAATAAAGAGGCAAACTAGCTGTAAGTGTTCCATGCACTCCCAACAATGTGACACGTAATATTCCTCTATGATCTTTTAAAAAAAATCAGTGTTTGAGGACCCTACAGCAAATATGGTTAATTTATGTCGTTAATAACATGGGGAAAAAAGTGAAAATACATTTTGGTAAATCGAATATTTTTTAATTATTATTTTGTTTTTCCTTTTAAGAGAAGCGACATACGTTTGACAAAATGCCTCAAATAATTATTCCATAAACAAAATAGGCTAAGACGCATATATTCTTGGCTTATTAATCATTGATGTATGTATGATACGTGTCACAATGAGTTCTGCAAAACGTCAACAACAGATAGTCGCTCAGGCGTGCTTGACGATTGTCCAAAGCTATCGTCAAAGGAAAGGAAATTTATGTTGGTGGTTTTGTGAACACTTCTGATTTCTGGTTTTCAAGGTCTGCTTGAAAACTTATGTGAAGGTTCATCTAAACTTGTACTATTGTTTGGTCCCTATGACGAGTCTTGAAAGTAATCAAGAGTGCCGTAACTTTTCCACTTTCTTTAATTAGGTGATGATTAACGGTTGGCACGGGACATTGACTTGGGTTAATTAGCCACACCAATCATAATATAATGGTTAATTTGCAGGGGATCGACAAAGATATGTGAAAAATGGACTGACATATTTTTCTGCGAGTTTGACAAGTAGGCATTTTTATGTTGACAAACAAAGTTTATCAAAAGTTGGTAATGGCATGTTTGCACAAGCAAAAACGCCTTTTAGAGTATCCACGATGAGTTTCTTAAACTATATTCTCAGATAAATTTTAGAGATGAATTGGAAAAATACAACTCCAACTATGCTCTATATCCAGCTTCAGCATCCATAATCATGCTCTCTATTTTTTAGTTAAATTTTAGCTAAAAACATACAAAAGTTATTTTAGAAGTTCTCTATAAAATTTAAACTCCAATCATGCTCGCTAATTCAAGGAGTAATAAATACTATAACTTTTTTTAATTGGTCCATCTCTATTAAAAATAATATAAAAATAGCTAGCATTAATTAAACGTTTAAAATAGTCATAAAATAAAGCAGCATTAAATTATAGGGAGCTACTAGGAGTCATTTCTCTCTCCTCAGATTTAGGAGCTCCTAGAGGCCTCCCTATTTCAGGAGATGGATAGGGAGCATGGTTGGAGTTGTATTTTTCTAATTCCTCCTTAAAATTTATCTAAGGAAGTGATTTAGGAAACCCATTGTAGATGCTCTAAACATGATAAGAGAGGAAGAACTCTTAGGGGCTCCATATAATTTAATACTGCTTTGTTTTATGCATAGTTTAAACTTTTAATTAATGCTAACTATTTTGTTTTTCTTATAGAGATGTACCAATCATATTGAATTAAAAAATAACTATAATATTTATGACTCCTTAAACTAGAGAGTATAATTAGAGTTCAAATTTTATAGAGAGCTCTTAAAATAAATTTTTTGGGTTTTTAGCTAAAAATATTTTTTTTCGTGTTTTTAGCTAAATTTTAACTAAAAAAATAGAGAGCATAATTGTAGATGCTCTTATAATTACCAAACCAGCCTCAAATGTTGAACATATGAAATCCTTAATCTTTAAAGCCCCAAAAGTCCACAAAGAAAATTAATTGAAGATGCATTTTGCATCATGTGGGTAGGCTTTTGTTGATATTTTGGGCTACTTGTAAGATGTTATTAAGCTGCAGCAGCTTAAGTTATATATTTGGCCCAACAGAAAGAAAGCTTTGTTTGGGGAAATATAAGGGGGTTGATAAATTGTTCATTGTAAACTTATTAATGACAACTCAATAATAAGCCATCAATTCCTGCCAATTAAGTCATGGTACTTTCGCAAAGAATCTACTAGTGTAATGGTTTGGAGTAATTGTTCCCTCAAACAAAGTTCTGAGTTTGAGCCATATTATCCGTGTTGTTTGTATGAGTTTAATATATTATCGTCCCTCTCAATAGAAAATGTCCTTAAAAAAAAGTCATGGTACTTTCATTGGAACTCTAAACAAGCAATATTGACATTCAGTTTACAGATAAACAAACACCTATGACAAGTATAATGGATTCAAACTCTAATGCAAAAAGGTGAACACATTGTTCTAGCCAATTGGCTTACCTCACATATACAACCCAACTGGCATAAGTAGATTATCGCTCGTCTCAACAACAACAAAAACTCACCATGTGAGCAACATGCCTTAGAATTTTCTAAAATTATTAAAAATTCTCAATCAATCATGGTAAGTACAGTCAAATTGACTAAACTTAAGTAACATACATAGACAAGTACGAAGAAAAAAACTGTTTTGTTTTGGGTTACTTCTTTTATAACTGTAGTTGAGATTGATGGGAATTTTTGAAGAAAAACCGTGCAACCACATAGAGAAGGTAGCCCAGGAAATTAGTCTTTGGGCTTTTATTTAGGTATTAAATAGCTTGCTAGAGCAGAGCCCATATGCTAAAGGTGAAATGGCAATGGTTGGCCCATGAACATCCATTATTTTTGTTAAAGTGGATAAAGGATGATGTGATATGCTTGTTTCTTTTTCTTCCCGCAGACAAGGAGGTGTCATGTTAAAGTTATTGAAATCAAATGACAAATTTCACCTAAATTGTACATATTTGGTAACTTTTTGCAGACCTAAAGCTTCAAGTAAAGGTAATTGAAGAGCAAAAACCGCTACATAGTACTACGATGTTCGTGAATATGAACCCGTTTGGGACTTTGCTTATATAAGAAACATTTCTGCTCGTAAGTGCTTTTATGAGAAGAACATTGACATTTTCTTTAAAGCATATAAAAGAAGCATCAAACTTCGACATGGGTAAAGTTGAGGTGATTAAGAATGGGATTGGTGATTAAGAAGAAGGGCTAAATTTCTTGGAACTGTAAAGCCAAAGATAGACAGACAAGATCCAAGGGCAGTGGGGCCTTGGACAGAGATTCATTGATACATCAAAATAAATAAAGAGGGTAAAGCAATCAGCAATGAAGCTTTGGCATATTTTGTACGACAAAGCCAGTCTGGATTTACTACAAAAATAATGATTCATTTTCATTCAGACCATAAAATAGTTGGTGGCGTACAATTAAAGGTTCATACAGAATCCATTCATTTTGTCACCTAATTTATGTATTTAGATAGATATACTAACCAAATCCACATGCATCCAGCATGGCAGCGGGTCCTATCATCATTCTTTGATATATATATATATATATATTGCTGTTTAAGCTATATGCTGATTCGATTAGGTTTAATGATATTTATCTTTTTAATGTTAAGAAATATTTAAATATAAGAGAAAAAAAATTAGTCTGAGGCTAAATCGTCTTTAAATTAACCCTACAAATATGAACTTCAAATTAACGTCGTCTTACTAATGGAGTGTTAGTTAGATTGACTTAGACCTTTAATGTGTTCTCAAGTGGTCTCGGACTCATACCCCAATAATACATGTATGTGTGTTTGAGTTTCCCTCTTCTTTCTTTCTAACTTTGACAACAAAACAAAAACGTCGTCTTAACTGCAACATGAACAAAAAATATACAAGCAAGGAACCCTATCCATACTACAATTCCACACATTTTTACAAATGTTTTTGACTTTTGAGTGTGGTAAACAAATCTGCTAATGGTATTTAGCTTTTTACTAATTTGGATTTTGACCAATTATGATCTACTCCGAGCATGATTGTATTGTAAGACAAATAAGTTGGATGGTATTTTTGGGATGGGAGAGGCCAAGTAAAAGAGAAAAGTGGTAGATTGAAAGGACATATAAAAATAACGCAGGCAGGTACGAGTTATGGTTATAGCAGGTAATAATTATTGTCTCTCTTTTGGGGGGTTTGGCTTTGCATATTTTGGCGTTTGCTCCAGGTTAACATCTCTCTCTCTCTCTCTCTCTCTCTCTCTCTCTCTATATGTGACTGTCCCATGCACTCAGCAGCCCTTGGATTATATGAGGATTATATTTACAGTTGTCTCCTACCCACGTGCGGCCCTACCCAGTCAAAACCCCCGCGGCTCCGATTTTATTTTTAAGCGCCACCGCTCAACTAATCGCCGAGCATGGGGCTCCTATCTATAATCTAGGGCTACCTCCGATTTTAAGTGACCAGCTATCGGAAATTTCTAGCCAATCGATCTGTCAAGGTTTACAGAAATATGTATGGAGAATATGAAGATCAAATACCAATATTGAGATAAATTATATGAAAATAATATATTAGAAAATTTGGATATTATTTTCATAGTCAACCAATCACAACACAAAAGCCTTTGAAGTAGAAAAACTAGAATTGTCACATATATTATGCATGTGAAAGAGATAAAATTTGTCGTAAATGATTGTTTAGTTACCATACTACTCTTATATTTTAAATTTGATACAACATATTTATACTAAAAAGATAATATTGACATTTCACACCTTCTAATTGACATGGATAGTTATCTTAATATATAACAACGTAGACATAAATATAGATTAATGGAATAATGCTTTCTCATTACTCTCTAAACTCTTTTTAAGAATCACTTAAGGGCATTTGTATTTTACAGTATATTTTAAATTATTTGTGGTCGGGTGAATAACATTCCATTCACAAGCATGCACAATGAATAATTGATTTACAAGATTAATTGACTTTATTTATTTATTTATGAAACATCTCCCCTCGTTTTATCGTTAAATTGAATTTCACTTTGTTCCATATAATAAAATGCTTATTAACAAACCAAAAAAAAAAACCTCCATATAATACAAGAACTAAATAACCGCGACATTTCCACATTGCCTACAATACCATCCATAGAGAGGCAGAGGACGAGGCAAAAAAATTTCTGGGTTATTTGCTGGTATTGGAGGGTTACTTCGATTACCTCCTTTAAAATGTCCTATGCCCTGCCTCTCTATAGACAAAGTCAAAAAAAAGTAACAAGGAGAAGAGAATATGTTGCTGCTTGGCTAGACATCTAGAGATATAGTTTTTTTTTTTTGTTGGGCTAACATATCTACCATTTATTTTTGAAAACTTTTGACTGGCGGCCGTCTAGCTAAACAGAGGCTATATCCGCCCTTGCTCATAGTCATGACTCATGACCATGTGAAAATAGTAGTATTTATAGATCTAAAAATTTAAGACTTGAATTATTGGAGAACATAAAAAAGAAAATACAAAGAAGAGAGATGCCCAACAAAATTTTTTAGTAGTAGTTTAATTACAAGTACATTTTTTTTTGGTGAAAATTTAATTACAAGTACATTGATGTATTACAAACAACACCTTAAAAAAGTGTCACTGTCGGTTACTCGGGAGTCAAAAGGTAAGAGTAGTCAACGAGTTTTGACGTGGGAATCGCCGGTGACAAGACAATTTACCGGCGAGCTTTTGAGATATTGGCGCCAAATTCGTGGGACCCACCCAACAAAACTGTCGTTTTCTTTGCCAGCTCTTCGCAACTTGTGCCCATCCTTTTCCCAAAACCAGCCTTCATTACCATTCCCGTGAAATCTCTTTCCCATTTTGCCCTTTTTTTCCCTTTCAGAATTAGTGTATTTTTTTTGGTAATACTAAAACCAAAAGTATAAATATCTTCAATAAATTTCATTTTCAATCTACATGTACATTTTCTTCATTTTGGATAATACAACAGTCTACATCTCGATATAAATAAATAAAATCTTCGACCAAAAAAATCTATCTTGACTCCTTTTGAACCACAAAAATACCTTTTTATTAAAATATGTGAAGATACTTTACATCCAATATTAGAAAGGAAAAAACTTTGCACACAATAATCATTCATCACATACTACTATAATTAGTGCTAGTGAAAGAACCATTTTAAGCACTCATATGATGTGCAATATGAGTGACCTCAACCCTCAAATGATACTAAAACTTAAATTCGACACTTATAATAGTTTTTCTCGTGTGATGTTCTCCAAATAATACTAAAACTTAAATTCAAAATTTGATTCTAACATAAGTTTATAAACAAATTCAGTATGCTCAATTAGTAAGTTGAGCTCTTTGTTTCAACTCAACCAAATTAACTTAAGCAACTAGAGCTAAGCTATTTGTACTACTTGGGTTTGTGTTGAATTTATTGGAACTTAAACAGATTAAATACAAACTTCAAATCAAAATCCAGTATATAGAGTTTTAACTTCAGTTAGACCTCTCAACTTGCCAGACTTGCACCCTCATGCATCAAAGTGCCTGAAGTTTTTGATTCATTTCATCAAAATTTCATGAAATCAAAGTGTTGAAGTAGAATACTTTTTTCCTATCTTTTAAAATCATTTAATTTTAACATTTCAATATTTAATTGATTTAAAAAAAACTTTAAATTTAAAGAAGGATTAAAGAGGCCCCAGTAGGGGTAATTTAGTCATAAAACATGATCCCCAATATCTCCAGGTGGGTGGCTCTCTGCAAAGTCCTGTATCTCTTTGGATGTTCACTTTCCTTTTTTCACTGTATTGTATTGCGTTGCAAGCAAATTTAACCAAAAGCTAGTGGGTCAGTGAGTTTACAACACAACACAAACACACAAATGCTCTGTTTACAATCCCTTCATTCCTGTCATCTCCTGTCCTCCAAACCCCCTTGGGTCACTATTCCTCCATTTCCAAACCTCACTCTGCTTCTGCTAATTTTTTCCAGAAGACCCCACTTCTTCAAGACCCTCGCACTTCCTCCAAACCTGCCAATTCTTGCTCCCTCTCACTCCTCCAACCTACCACTTGTACAAAACAATAACACTAAGAACCATTTAGTTTGTAATTTGCAGCTAAAATTTCTACCACCAACTTCCATTACTCTAAGCAATAGTTACACCAGTTTGTCTGTTCTTGATCTCAGTCCAACCATCTACTATTTCTTGTCAAAACCCATCAAAGCAGTTGAGCTGAACTTTGCTCTCCATCAACCACTTCCAATCATTTTGCAAAACGCAACCCAATTTGTCAAAATCTTGATCTCACTCCACCAAGTGACCAAGCCACCATTTTTAATAATCCAAACCCATGAGACCTGCCTAAGTTGAGCTAACTAGAATAACCCACTTCAAAATTCTTGCACTTTCTTTGTTTTCTCTACCAATTTCTTGACCATGAACCTTGAATGGACCCCTATGCCAATCCTGCTTTACCTTCTTTTCCTCCCAATTAGCTCTTCCACGGCTTTCTCCCCAGCACCCATGAACTGTACGGACACTACTCGCTTATGCACATCCTTTTTAGCATTTAAGCCCGAAGCCAATGAGACCCTTTCGGTGATTCAGAGCATGTTCGATGTGTTACCTGAAGACGTGACGGTGGAAGGCGGTGATGGGCGGGGCTATGTGTTTATAAAAAAGAACTGTTCTTGTGCTGATGGGATCAAGAAGTACTTGACCAACACAACGTTTACTGTGAAATCAGGAGATGGGTATGTTTATAACATGGTTACGGAGGCCTATGGTGGGCTGACTTTTTTGCCCAACACGACTAGGCGGGCCAGATACGGCGCCGTTGTGTCGTTGAGGCTGCTCTGTGGGTGTTCAAGTGGGTTGTGGAACTATTTGATGAGTTATGTGATGAGGGATGGAGATAGCATTGAATCTTTGGCTAGCCGGTTCGGGGTTAGTATGGATAGCATTGAGAAAGTGAATGGGATTGATGATCCTGATAATGTGACTGTCGGTGCTGTATATTACATACCTTTGAATTCAGGTCAGTTGTTTTTCTTTTTGGTTCATATGTTTTACTTGTGGTTTACTCTGTTTGTGTGAGTTGTTGAATTTTGGGTTAGAAACTTACAGTGTGGTGAGGTTTTCATTGGGTGTGATTGTTGGGGGGAACATGCAATGGAATTCTATTCATTGTAAGCATGTTATTGATTAGATTTGCCAAAGTTGGCAAATTCAATTCATTTAAACTTTGAATTGTGAGCTGTGGTTACATCTCTTGGAAATGAATGGATGAGTGAAATGTTCGTCGCATCATGTCGAGCCATAGTCCATGTCTATCGATTATTGATGCCGTGTTATCTTCATTGGAGCAGCCATCAGTTCATTTTGATTGTCCCTGAAGAAGTAGTGGATGGAAAAACCTTTTACTACATTTGCTGCCAATGTTAGTTGTCATCGTTTCTACCATTTTGTAAACTCCTTTGTATGTTTTGTTATGAAAAGTAAAATATCCGATGTTTTGTTGGGCAAATGGACAGTGCTCACTAGGGAAATCTGCTGAGTAGAAATCATTACGTTATCATGTCTTATGCATGCCTATCTCTTTTGAGGATATTCTAGTTCTTGGGTGATTTCCAATCAATTGCCAATAAGCATTATGAGTAGAGTTAAACACCCGTATTGTAAAAGTGTATTTTACTTATTAACTTTATTTTATTTTTATCATGCTTCTAGTTCCTGGTGAGCCTTATCCTTTGGAGAGTATTCCTCTTGCTCCTGTTCCTTCTCCACCCATTGACAGTTCTTCAGGTATAGTTTGATATATTACGAGGAATTATAACATTATATTTCTCTGGGAATTGGTGAACTGCTAGTTTTCTTGATATAATGTACAAAATTAAAAGTTAAAAACTAGTTGCTTTGGTAAGTAATCCGCTTGTTAACATGTTTTCTTGAGTTTAATGTAGAAGAAAGCTGAAAACTTTAAAGAAGTGGAACCATTGAGTGTACATGATAAAGTGATTTCTGTAAGAGACCTAAGTTCAAGTTTATGCTGCCTTTCTTTGAATCAACTGAAAGTTGCTTAATTTCAAGATAATTAGAAGGAAAAAAAAAAGATTCTCCATGCAAGATATTACGAGGAATTATAACATTTTTTTTGCAATTACGTTTGATGTTTCAATTATTGCTGAGAAAGACATGTCAGTAAGCTCACAGAATGAGTTTTCTGTTTTGATTGTCATACATCGCTAGTCATTTCGACACACTATAGGAGCACTGGTGACAAATTTTTATTTTTATTTTGTTGCAAATTTTCATTGGGGGCAAAATTTTTAGTTTGTTGAGAATATGAATTGAAGTAGATAGTTCTTCGGAACTTACTGGTTTTTCCAGCACCCTTCATATTTCTTTTATGGTTCCCCCAGTCTTCCTAACTTTCCCAGGATCCTCCACTCAAGCACAACATACTGCACTCAAGTACATCTTTTCAAGAATTCTAACAACTTGTTTGCTATTTGTTTGCAGCAAATCAAGTGGATCATAAGGCGCATGTGCCATATTTATGGATTGTAGGGAGTTTAGGAATCGTTCTTGTTGTGATAGTATTAGGCATACTTTTATATGTTTGCCTAAGGTCATCAAAGTGCTTAACTGAAGAACGAAGAGGTCACTCAAAAGATCCTGATGGCCAGATTAGGTTTCATATTCTTGGGAAGCCAAGTTTCTGTTGTGGTTCAGGAAGGTACATGTGTTGCACGTCTGCAGATTGGAAGCAAACCAATGGGGATTCTAGCAACCAGCAGATAACTATTCCCAAAGGTTTACTGTCTGAACTATTTTATCTCATTGTTTTTTATTCCTCAGATTTCAATATGAAGCTCTGCTTTTCTAAATGTCCGATGATTATTATCTGTAGAAGGAGAAAAAAGAGAACATAGAAAGGCAGGGATAAATTAGAACATATAAATTGGAGCTTCTGTCACAACTTTTCTTGAACGGATCTTCATAAAATAGATTGTATGTCATGATATTGGAGTTTTATTCCTATATTTAAAACTTCTAAATGCACATAGATGCCTCCTTATTCTTGTCCTCTGATTCACTGTGTCAGGGTTAGTGTGTTTGTGTGATTATGTACCAAAATGTGGTCGTCCTCAATCCATGAATGCCTGACTGATCCTCTCCTTTTACTTGTTGCAGCTCTCGGCAGTCATGTACTTGACATGGAGAAGCCTGTGGTTTTCACATATGAAGAGATTTCTTCCTCAACAGACGGGTTCTCTGATTCACGTCTTCTTGGGCATGGAACATATGGTTCTGTGTATTATGGCCTCCTCCGTGAGCAGGTTTGCAGCTTTGTACTTTGTTTCCCATATTCTACATTTTCTTTTACCATCTAGAGTAAGTTTCCCTGTCACATCTTTGTTGATATGGATTTGAATTTTGTTTTAGGAAGTTGCAATTAAAAGAATGACTGCTACAAAAACTAAAGAGTTTCTGGCAGAAATAAAAGTTTTGTGCAAGGTTCATCATACAAATCTGGTAATTCTCATTGTAGCTTTGGAGCTTATTGCTTTCAGTGTTTCAGAACTCTGACTCCTATTTTCGTTTAATTGTGTCAAGGTAGAATTGATTGGTTATGCTGCAAGTGATGATGAGCTCTTCCTTATATATGAATATGCCCAAAAAGGTTCACTTAAAAGTCATTTGCATGATCCTCAGAACAAGGGTAAGTTACAACTTACATGCTAATGATGTGTTTAGAGAATGTCATTAGCTATATTTTTCTTGTTTCTTTCTTTGGCCCAATATCTGCTCCAGGTTAGGTTCTATTAAAATTTGGCCTGCTATCCACTTTATTTTCCAGTTTGTATGTGACCTTTGTATTGTTGAGCCATGCATATGTCCCTAATCTCTGCGAATGATTAACTGGCTCATAGGTCATACGTCACTTTCCTGGATCATGAGGGTCCAGATTGCTCTTGATGCTGCTAGAGGTCTCGAGTACATCCATGAGCACACTAAAACTCATTATGTCCACCGCGACATCAAGACAAGCAACATCTTGCTTGATGGTACCTTCAGGGCAAAGGTTCAATATATTATAGTGATTTCCTGTGTGTTGTGTATGTATGCATTTTGTCCATGTCACTTATTAAACTTCTTCTCTTTGTATTTTAGATTTCAGATTTTGGGTTGGCAAAGATTTTTGGTAAAACAAGTGAGGGAGAAGCTACGGTAACCAAAGTTGTTGGTACATATGGTTATCTGGCTCCAGAGTAAGTACACTTTCAGCTGACTACTTTTTCCTTGAAAAATTCAACAAGTTTTAATTACTTCCCTTATGCTTCCTTGTAGATACTTGAGTGATGGCCGTGCTACCACCAAAAGTGATATTTATGCTTTTGGAGTTGTTCTTTTTGAGCTTATATCGGGAAAGGAGGCTGTTATACGAACTGAAGGCACAGCTACAAAAAATTCTGAAAGACGTTCACTGGTATCTATTGTAAGTTCTTCCTAGGAGACATAATTTTGTATTCTGTATAGATATAAGAAATCTAATGATCTTTGGCACATAACATTTCTTTAGAGTAGTTATCAATTCAAATTAATATAATTTAACCAGCTCTGCTTATATGATACATCCCTAATTTTTGTCTGAATTGCAGATGCAAACAGCTCTTAGGAGTGCACCGGACTCCATGAGTATGTCAAGCTTGAAAGATTACATTGATCCAAATATGATGGACTTGTATCCCCATGATTGTCTATTCAAGGTAACTATGATCACCTTTTGAACTCATACAGATTGGCGGATACTTTTGCCTTCTTTCACAGACTGTACCTCTCTGATACAAGAAAGTGCTCAAAAGATAAACCATATAATTTTCTGATGTCAATTAGCATACAAATTACTTGTAAATCTGAGTGAAAAAGTGACACTTATTCCTTAACTGGACTGTGGGAACAGGGGTCATGTGAGAATTAATTTGAAACCATATATAGTATATTAGTTTGAATATGAAAATTTGACATTGATTTTATGTAATCCCAAGCTTTGTTTATCAAGCTATCATGCTACAGAAAGTGGCTGTTAATACTTTACTTTGTCTCTCTCTCATTCAAAGCTAACATTTTGCCAACTTTCTGGGAGAGGAAACCTTATTTTACTCAATCCGGAAGCGAGTAGATATCCCATTACTGAGCACCTACCCAGACCAGGGCCAGAAAGGGCTAAATGTAGACCTTAGAATTATTCCTGTACAAGTAATTATATCATCAGAGTAAACAAGAAAAACAAAAACACTTATTGACCTTCGAAACTGCTTTTCAATGTTTATGAGTAACCTGTTAATTTCTTCTTGTTGGTGCATAGGTGGCCATGATAGCGAAGCAATGTGTAGATGATGACCCCATCCTACGGCCCGACATGAAAGGAATCGTGATTTCCCTGTCACAGATCCTCCTATCTTCAGTGGAGTGGGAAGCCACTCTTGCAGGGAACAGCCAGGTATTCAGTGGCCTTGTTCAGGGAAGATAGTGGAACAGCACCTTCCCTTTCAACCCGATGCCTTCAAAGATTTCATTCTTTTGCCTTTCTTTTATCTGTATGCTGTGTATAGTGGCACATATATAGTAGTAAGGTGGTAGTATTTATACATCATCTTTTCTTTCATCCATTTTGGTTTGTTTCTCCTTTTCCCCCCATTTTAGATGTTTTATTCTTTGTAGTGTCATTTGTGGGAAATTTTTTATTTAATGTGAAATATTGTGATGGCGGAGAGTGAGCTTTCAGTAGCTTAATTATATATTTAATTTTTTCAGTTGTTCGATTCTGATCCTATTTTACGTGGATTTTCTATTATAAACCTATACAGTATACTCAGAAATACACTCAGACAATAGTCAATGCACATGGATGCAGTATTATCTACTTGACAAAATGCTGATAAGACCGAGCAAATATTTTCATCTTGAATCTCAAGAAGCCTTGAGCTTCTTGATCCAAAATTGTCTCCCTTATTTTTCTTTTCTTCTCCCTTTACAAGTGTCATGTTAGATATACTTCGAACTCACGGAAACATCAATGGAGATGTCAGGAAAAAAAAAAACAAATTACAAAAGCAATCGAAATTTATTTAGAAACATGAAGATGTATGAAACTACCATATCATTATATGATTATACTCTTTAAGATAGGATTGTACAAACAAGCTCCGTCTGCATAAACCCTAACCTGACATGGACAAATAAGTAGAACACATGCTTTAGCACCCTTTCTCTCCAAAAGGGAGGAGTGAACAACACATAAGAACACATACATGATGCAGCTAAACTACTTGCACAGTGAAGCTAGGACTCTGCGAGGTGGACTGAACGATTTCCGGGAGTGAAGCACAGCCAAGTTATCCAGCAGTAAAACATCGCCTTTGCGCCAAGGGATGGCAACACTTTCCTCTTCAAGAACTTTCAGGCAGTCGTGGATGGTTACCGCGGGCAATGGGCTGCCATCTCCAAAGGTGACAGCCTTCACTGGGTCATTTCTTGCGTCTTCCCACCCTGTATATGCGGCTACCATGCTATTGAACCAAATCTTCCGCTGCCTTGTGCTGTCATATTTGATGGCTGGGATTGGCCCCATGATAGATTTCACTCCATCCTCCAACCATTCCAACTTCATGCCCAGCTTAGCAGCCCTGCCAAAAGTTTTAGCAGAGCCATTGTTAGTTGTTCATAATTCAATTTTACAAACCCACAAACTCAACTAACTGAACAATCAGTGCAACAACTTCAAACCTTAAACAAAACATTGAGGCTCATTTGATACATCATATTGGATGACAACTGTATGTTACCCTAATATCACGTGGCATAAGGACACGGTCTTACAAGTTCACTCAAATTATAACACATGGTCTTAGAATTCACTCAAATCATAACAAGTGCAATTAATATAGAATTGATCATTTACTGTTTAGCTTTTAGATGCTAATAACTGCACCCTTTTTATAATTTAGTTGAACTCGTAACATTATATCGACATGCCATGTGGTGTTACAATTGGAAAATTTCTAGACCATCTGAAATTTTATAGATAAACAGAACTATATTAATTGCATTAGACTGGATTGTTGTATAATTTTGAACATATATACCTTTCCTCAGCTATGCTCTTGTCTTTGGTCAAGAAGGTGGACTTCCAGCCACGGCCAATTGGAGAAGAGGGATCGTCGTCTTCGCCTAAAACCCGGTTATATATCAAACCATGCTCCTCCAATTTGTCAACAAATTCTGGGTACCTCTCTTTCATCCTCTCGTACACAATGTGGCTCAGAACAATGGGAGTTTCTCCCCCCCTTCCAGGCTCCACTTCACAGAAGAAGAACAACTTCGCTGGGTACTCAGGCACCTGAAACGACACGTCGCAAGAACACCGCACTAGAAAGAAAAGACACATAAAAACGACATGCCGTGCAATTAAAAAGGAAACGGAAGATGCGAATATACCTGAGCCATTTCGTGGTGAAATGGAATCTTCTGGTCTGGCGGGGACTCGTTGGCGGTAAAAACCCGACCCACGACGTTGGTCCGGGGAGCGGCTCCGCCGACGTAAGGAAACTCCTCGAAGCCGGAAGCCTCGACGACTTCGTTGAAGTCCGAGGCTGAATTGACGGGAAAGCCCCTGAAGAGCACGGCCCCGGATTTTCGGAGCTGGGCCTCCAGATAGGGTTTCTGGGCTTCGATGGTTTTGGTGAGAGCAGAGAGAGTGAAGGAAGCTGCGGGGCTCGGAGTTATGACTACCGGGAATTGAATTCCGCTGTAGAGCTTTTGCTGCGGGATTTGGATTTCCACAAAACTACCCGCCATGGTGTCGCTGTGTGTGCGATGGTGGCGCGTGGGTTGACGCGCCGGCTTGCAGTGTTGTGGTGAGTTTGTCACTGGATTAGGGGTTTTGGGGGAGTGATGATATGGATACCTGGTCCGGAATTGTGTCTAGGTTCAGTTTAGATAGAGCTCACAAAACTATGTACGGCACAATAATTTCTTTAATGGTCAAGCATTACACAATTGTCACAACATGATACTAATGTGGAATGATTGAGGATTTTAAAAATTTAGGGATATTCGATTAGAATTTTAATGGAATCTATAAAAAAAGAGAGAGAAGAGGGACCGATGTCACTCGTCGGAATGAAAATTGGAATACCAAGAGAGAAAAGATACCAGCCGGGTATGTTTACTTACGAAAAATGAGAGAAATCGTGAATTGAGAAAGTTAGGAATATGAAATAAAGAAATGAGCCCGGTAGTCAATTTAATTCATGGTTTTAAGGGTTGGATTATAAATTTCAGTATGCAATCCACATATGTTAATAAATGCATGGGAAGTCGATAATGAGAATGATTATAATAAGGGAGTTTCACTAAAACACACTCAAAATGGGGGTTGAAATTATAAAAAAACCCAAGCACTATTTAAACATATAAACACACCCAAAACCCATCATTACACACACTCAAAACCCATTTATAAACACACCCAAAAAGTTGACTTTGGGGTTGATTTTGGGTGTGTTTCTATGTTTAAATAGTGCTTGGGTTTTTTTTATAAATACACGTCTAAGATTGAGTTTATTTATAAATTTGTATTATAATAATCCATGTAAATGTCATAAGATGGGCTCGGCATCGTTTGGGCCGGATTATGATGGGCTTGGCCTGCGGACCAATAATGCAATGGGCCCAAGAAATCTAGAGTTAAGCGAAAATGAGCGGCTATTTGTGAATTTCAAAAGCGGAGAGAGTAACAGAGACAGAGAGCGGGAGAGAGAGAGAGATGCCGATGAACGAAGAGAAAGCGAGGTCAGTGAGGAAGGCGTTGAGGGACGTAGCGAACAACTATGGCGGTGGAAGGTTCTCGAAATCTTCTGCCACAGCGAAGAAGAACGGAAGGTTCTCCAAATCTTCTGCCACCGCGAAGAAGAAAGACAAGGAACCACACAAGCTTAGGGTCGAAGAAGATGAAGGAAAGGATCAAAACGAAGATACTCTGGATCGGCTCTTGCTCCTTCAGTCCGATCTCTCTGCCCTAGTTCATCAGGTGCCAACATTTCTCTCTCGAGATTTCTATTTACAACTGGAAACCACTGCAGAATTGTTAAAGTTTTCATCTATATTGAAAATTGAAAATTCTGTTTTCTTTAGGGTTGTGTGAATTTAGAATGTGATTTGTATTGAAATTGAATGGCAGATTGATGAATTAGTTGTGCAAGCATTTAAAAGCAAAGGAACAGAAACCAAAGAAGTTGAATCCTTCACAAACTTCTTGTCTGAGATACTTTCCTCTATGAAGGTCAGTAGAATTCTTACCCAATTCATTTCTCAGTATCCCACTTGCATAATGATACATCCTATTTTTCCCAATTGATGTTGAATTTCATTTTCTCCTGCACTTTATGCAACTGCTTGCAGCCATGGGTTCCCAGGCTTCAGAAGTCACTCTCCACTCCTGTGGAGTCTACTGTAAATGAAGTTGAAAGTGTAGAGGTTGAGAGTCCACTAGGCTCCCTTATCTCACCTTCTCCCCTTGTGTCTTGGCGTGCCGACTGCACTATCGAAAGAGGGAGACATCTGTTTAAACTTACCCCTCTTCCCATATCAAAGTCTCTGTCTTCCAAACCCCAAATCCCTTCTAAATCATCAGTCTTTGAGAGAATTTCTTCTGGTACTTCTGATAGGATACCCTTTTTTCATGCTACTTTTGGAGATGCAAATGATGATTTGCTTGAATTTGTGGCAACAAAGCCAACTCCAAGTAAGCCTTCTGGACCAGTTGGTATTGAGCCAGGAAGCAATATTGAGTTTGGTTTTGTTTCTCCGCCCTTGTTTTCGAAACAAGGGGGCTCCATGGTCGTGAATGTGATGACTCCGTGCCTAAAAACGTCTCCTCCTAAATCTTGTGTTTTGCTTGAACCCATTTCAGAATCCTCTCCTAAGGGCCATCGCAGGGTTCATAAGTCTACCCCGTTTCCTGTCGGATTCACAAATTGCAGTGAATCCTCTGGTAGTGAAGTTTCTGAGGATCTGGCTTTCAGGTATCCAGAGCTGTTGGCGCTACAACAGGCTTATAAATCGGGACCTAGAAAGAAACATGTAGAAGCGTCACCAGAATGGTGTATGTCACCTCCCAGAACTTGTGTTCTACTAAATCCACCTGATGAAGAGTCTTCAGACAATGCTGATTTCCAATTGCCACAAACCAGTCATCTTCTAGATAAGCAAATGAATTTGTATGTATCAAAAGGAAATGATGGACAAGGAGGCATTCATCAAGTCAAAACATCTTGTCTTCAAGGTATTGGCCATTCATTGTTTGCTCCTTTTACTAGTTTTATGTGTGAGAGCACACACAGCATACTGGACATGTTTTGATTCAAATTTTTTCTTTTGTCACAGAACCTGTACGGGGCAGGCTTGCACTGATAGGAAGCACCCCGATCTGGAAAGAAGCTGAAAGCGTTGTTCGAATGGGCAAGCGTCCTGGTGAGAATACCTTAAAGAGGGAGTTGTGGACAAAGTTTGAAGCAGCTTCTTCAAATGAGCTTCTGTTTAATGACTGTGCAACTCATAAAGGATTTCTTGATCGATTGGATGAGGTTTCTTGAAATGGAGATTACCAAATGGCTTTCGAATAAATAGTTTCATGATCTTTAATTCTGATTTGTACAAGGTGGGTTCATTTGTATCTTTTAGAAGTGTAAGGAGCTTTGCACATGTAATTTTGTATCCCTACAACATAGAACCACCAGCAACACATGTAATTTTGCAGACTTCTTGGCTTATAAATTATAATTTCTTTCATGTTCGTTGTAAGCCTTTCTTTCATGTACATAGAGATGATGACTTTTACTTTTAACACCACCATTCCATAATGTGATTTGAAATTGATTCTAGCACAAATTAACAGGTCAAGACAAGTATTATCCGACAAGAACAAATAACAAATGCTTGTTAAATATATTTTTCTTGATTTTACTAGCACCTAAATCATGTGTGTTTTTCTTTTTCCTTCATAAAAATCATGAGTATTTTTATTTTATGGGGAGTGATGAGTAAGAAGGTTTAGCCTACAAATAAAAGAATGAATTTTTAGTTCATATTTCATAGGATCTATGAATAAAGTCGAACACATTAAAAAAATCCTAGTGTAAAAGAATCTCATACGACTAATTAAACAAGTTATGTTAAAATAGGTATTTGATACAAATTCCAAACTATACAACACAACAATATACCACAAGACATGTAGCACTTTTTCTTTTTTTTTTGGGTACAGAGGAGGGCTAAAAGCCCCAAACCAAAAAGTAACTAATCAGAAACAAGACGAGGTCTAGCAACACCTCGAACATCAGCAACTAACATATCACTAAGAAAAGCTGGAGCCTCTAAAAACACATGGAGACCAGGATCAAAATCATAACTCTTAGCAGCCAAAGCATCCACAATACAGTTTTGTTCACGGAAAATATGCTTCACAGAGCAGCACCAATCCTTATGAATCTTTATTTTGCAGCAATTGATAATACTAAAGAAAGGGTGAGTTGACACAATAGGACTTTTAACAAAGCCACAGCAGAAGAAGCATCACACTCAATCTCCACTATGCGAAACCCTGCATCCCAAGCCATATTAAGCCCCTAGAAAATCCCCCATAACTCAATCTCAATGATGGAACCATAGCCCAGATTCACAGAGAAACCCTTGATTCAATTCCCACAAGAGTCTCTTAACAAACCCCCAGCCCCAATAAGACCAGAGGAATTAATTCTACTACCATCAGTGTTGACTTTACAAACACCAGGAAGAAGGGCCATCTAATGGAGATGAACAACACTACGCTCAGTGAGAATAGCCATTGGATTACAAGCTGAAAACCACTCCAAAGCAAACTGATAAATCATCAGATGAGGTTCAGCATCCAAGAGAAAATTCTGATAAAAAACCACCTTACATCTCCATTTCCATATAAACCAGAGAAAGATAGCAAAAACCAAATACCAGGGCAGGCCATGGGTAACAAGCCTCTTAGAATTCAAATTATGCAAAAGCCAGTCATCATAATCATCTTGACCAGCTTCCACTCTCCCAAAACCAAATCTATTCCAAATAGCAAGAGTGGCAGCACAATCCATAAAAGATGATCACAAGATTCCAAAGGACAATCACATCTAGGACAAACAGCAGCATTAGTAAGCTTTCTCTTCAATCTTTGAGCATTCGTAAGTAACTTCTTATGGCACAGCAGCCAGAGGAAGGTCTTAACCTTAGGCGAAACATGAAGCTTCCAAATAAAATCCCATTTCCAATTAACACTACCCTCATCCAGATAAAAGGTGCTATAGGAAGTTTTAACAGAAAATTGGCCATTAGAGGTAGCCTGCCAGATGCATTTATCCTCCCCACTCCCATAATAGCCAGCATGAGTACTAAGAATCAAGTTGACAATATTTACAGGTAGGCATTCCAATAAGCAATTGAAATCCCAAACCCCATCCTCTAAAAAGTCACTAACATTTAAGTGAAGCATGTCATCAGATAAATCAATTAGAGCAAATTGATGCAAAGGCCCACAACTAAGCCATCTATCAGTCCAGAACAAAATATCATCCCCAGACCCCACATGCCATTTAACACCTGCAGAAAGAACTTGAGCACCATATAAGATACCCTTCCAAACATTGGAGCTATTTTGGAATTGCATATCTTTAGCAGCAAGAATATCGCAATGCCTTAGATACTTAGCATTAAACACTTGAGCCCAAAGACCTTGCTCACGTTGCAGTAAATGCCAACCAGATTTAGCAAGAAGAGCTTGATTCATCCAAGCAGAATTTTTAATACCCAAACCACCAGCAAATTTAGGCTTACAGATAGTGTCCCAATTAACCAAGTGAACCTTCGCTTGATCTGTAGTATGCCCCCATAAATTTTTTTTGTTTAATTGATCAAGTTTCTGACAAACAGCAACCGAGAATTTAGCAGATTGCATGGATTAAATAGGGATAGCAGAAGTAAGTGATTGTAACAGGGTCAGACGACCAGCCATAGAAAGAGTATGACTTTTCCAAGAAGATAACCTCCTTTGGACTTTATCAATAATCTCTTGATAAGTAGCTTTGGTGACTTGTGTGTGAATAAGAACACCAAGATACTTGCCAAGACAAGTAGTGAGACGGGAACCACATATAGTTGCAATAGCCTGAGCCAACTCAGAAGAAGTATTTGGAGAAACACAGATCATAGATTTCTCAAAACTCACCTTATGACCAGAGGGACTACAAAAATCGTCTAAACATTTCTTCATAACAGTAGCTTGATTGACAGAAGCTTTTCCAAAGAGAATCAAATCATCAGCAAAGAAGAGATGAAAGATAACAGGACCGCTTTGGCAGATATGCACCGGCTTCCAAGCCTTATTTTGGACAGACTGCTGGATAATATGAGAAAACTTTTCCATACACAAAACAAAAAGATAGGGGGAAAGGGGGTCCCCTTGCCGAATGCCACAATTAGGAGAGAAAGTATCTGTTAATTCACCATTGAGAATCGCCCTATATCGCACTGAATTAATACACTACATTAAAAGCTCAAGAATTATCCCAAGAATCCCAACCTCCTAAAGCACTTCTCTAATAAAATCCCAATTTAACCGATCATAAGCTTTGGATAAATTGATTTTCCAAGCAATGAAACCCTTCATCCCTTTAGAACTTTTAAACTTATGCAGCATTTCTTGAGCCACAACAATATTATCAACAATTTGTCTTCCTGGGACAAAGCTTACTTGATTAAGACGGACCAAACTAGCCATACAGGGCCGAAGCCGAGCAACTAGAATCTTAGAAATCACTTTATAGAGAGTGTTGCAAAGACTGATGGGGCGAAGCCGAGTCATGGAAACATGTCTCTCAACTTTAGGCACCAAAGCGATCAACGTCTCATTGATATTCTCAGGAAGAGAAGCAGTTAAAAAACAATCCTTCACCAAAGCAATAATATCAGCAGAACACATCCCCCAACATTTCTAATAAAAAATGGGCAGGAAAACCATTAGGTCCAGGAGTTTTTAATCCCCCAATAGAAAACAGACTATTTTTAACTTCATCATCAGTAACCTCACAACTTAAACCTTCTAAATCCGTATCAACCAACCTAGGAAAAAGATGAGGGAGCAAACTATAATCATCAACCATACCAGTATCACCAAACAACCCTTGAAAATAATTGACAATAGTCAATTTCATTCCAACCTTATTAGTGATCCAAATTCCAGCCTTATTATTCAGACCTTCAAGTTTATTCCTCCTCCTCCTTATGACAGTAGAAAAGTGGAAAAAGTGAGTGTTTTTATCCCCTTCCTTTAACCAAGTATTTCTGGACTTCTGTAACCAAAACAACTCTTCCTGCTCAAGGATCAAATTATACTCAGCAGATAACTCATTCTCCAGCTTACTGAGATAAGAGTTATAACTTAAACATAACTTCTTTTGAATGCCTTCAAGTCTAGCCAAAAGTCTTCATTTCTTTCGAAAAAGACAACCAAAAACCTGCCTGTTCCAAGAAACAAGAGGGGACACAAGCCCAGCAGATTTAATAACTGCATTACCATTATTAGACTGCCAAAGATCAGTAATAAACTCAGAAAACTCAGGGTGGGTGAACCACATGGCTTGAAACCGAAGAGGCACACAATCTTTATTAGGAAGATGAGCAGAAAAAAATCTAACCATGATAGGACTGTGATCTGAATTCACCCTAGGCAAGTAGGAAAGATGCTGTCACACCCCAATTATTATTATTATTATTATTATTATTTGGGAATGTGAGGTAAAAGAAAAACTAAAACTAAAAATTTAATTATCAAGAAACATGAAGATTGAACGTAAACTTCCATTTAAGTCAAAGTAATTTACATTGTATTATTACAAGCAAAATAACAAGAAAGTAACAAACTTTCAACAAAACACTCAAAACTATCCATAATCCATTCTTCTTGTTTCCTCAGCAAAAACGACACTTCAGTTTCAAAGCCTGCAATAGATTCAACAAGGGGTGAGCATTACATGCTCAGTAGGGGTCCTATGTCTTATGTGATCAGTGAGATTTATAATGTACAATTTATACAATGCATGAATGAACTTCAATTCTACCCAACCCGTTAATCTATATAATAGGGCAAGCAAATCTGTATGTCCCATATCACGCATTTTACCACTGTGATTCCGAATGCCCCATTATATAAACTAACACCATTTCAATCATCCCATAATTCCCCTTTTGCTAGTCATCTTGTCTACACCATTGATCTCCAAGCCCAAATCACCCAATCGACAATTATACTGCCGATTTCTTAATCTACTGTGCATACAGGCTCGCCTGAACTTGGTCCCTACAATGGTTAGACTCAACTACACAAAAGATACTTCCCATTATCCTCTTTTCCATAATTTCTTTATCAACCCAAAAATTCCAACCACCACCGACAACATATGAATATGTCAAAATTCATCAAATTATAATGATAATTGACAACATGTATACATCTAATATCAAGGATAACAATCAAACAATATAACCAAGCATAACAACAATCAAATATTATCAAGCCTAATGTAGTATTTACAATATTTAATTAACTCAATGTATGCAAAACAAAACCTCCCCAAGAAAAACCCCTACCTCAAATCCAAAGCTATTGTATAACTCCCAATTGTAAGTCCAAACACTTTGAGCTTCTCCAAAATCTCACCAAATTTCACTCTTTCTTTCTTATGTCTATGATTTTTAGGAGACTAACACACTTGAAGTACCTATGATCAAAGAACTATTGAGTAGACCTATTTATAGTAAGCTAGAGTCGGTTAGATGAAGCTTAATGTTGTGCCACCTAATTAGTCTATAGGTTCCTAGACTCTCAAATAGCCTTTTGTGTTGGCTTTGTAGAGTGCTTAGTGAGCACTCTCCTATCAAGTTTATATATATAGGAATAACTATCATTCTTACACCTCATGCTTTAATTGGTTTTGAGGACACTACATTGCAACACGTCAGTCTTCAACAATGCTTAGTAAGCATAAATGTCTTTCTAACAGTTTTTGTAAAGTAAGTATATATATATCTATATATAATAATAATAATAAATAATGCTGAAATGAATTGAAATAATTAAAGCCATGCAATAACATTTGATAGGCTATACTAGTTAACTTCACGTAACTTGCCATACAATTTATATTTATATATATAGATATATTATTAATTATATAGTTTTGAAGACTAATAATTGTAAATATTTAATTTTATGAAATATTAATATACGTATTTAAAAATATACAATTTATAAATAAACCCAATCCTAGACATGTATTTATAAAAAAATCCAAGCACTATTTAAATATAGAAACACACCCAAAATCAACCCCAAAGTTAACTTTTTGGGTGGGTTTATAAATGAGTTTTGAGTGTGTGTAATGATGAATTTTGGGTGTGTTTATATGTTTAAATAGTGATTGGGTTTTTTTTATAATTTCAACCACCATTTTGTGTTTTAGTGAAACTCCCTTAAAAACATGGGGTTTCACAGATGCGCCTCAGGAAACAACAATCTCCACGCAATATTACTCAAACCCCTATCCAGCTTTTTCCAAATCATACCCTCCGCATTCCTTTTATTACACCACGTAAACTTGGCTCCAGAAAAGCCTAAATCAATGGGCTGATTACGATCAATCCAATCAACAAAATTCTATCCACCAGAATCAAAGTTGCCACCAGACTTTTCATCAGCACAAACAATGTAATTAAAGTCCCCTAAAATCAACCAAGGCAACTTAGAAGCCTGAGCAAGACCATCGAAATAAGCCCAAAGAGACTTACGAATACTTGGGCATGGGTTAGCATACACAACAGTGAGCAACCACCAATTAGTCCCCAATTGCACTAAAGCAGTAATCGATTGACTAGAATGAGCAATGATTTGAATAGAGATAGAGATGTCATTCCACAACAACCAAACACCCCCAGAAAAACCAGTGGCATCAACAATATGATAATTAGAAAAACTCAAACTCTTAGCAATTTGCAAAGCTCTAATACCACCAATTCTAGGCTCAAGAATAGCTAGAATATCAATAGCATAAGCCTTCTTTAAATCTCTAATAGTACGAGCACAACTTTCCTTGCCAGCACCCCTAACATTCCATGAGACAATAATCATCATAACAAAGGAAGATGGGGAGAAACTTAGGAAAAACCTAATTCTGCACTTGCTCAGCCTCACTATTAGTAGAGGTAGCTTGTTCAACGACCATTGCCGTACCCACATCAAACTTAGCATCACCTTGATCAACAAAGTCACCATGGTGATCCAAATTGTCAGAAGTTAAATTAACACCAGAAAAGAAAGCTTCATTAAGCACCCTTTGACCAATGTTCGGGGGTTCATGACCATGAATCAGCCCACCTTTCCCTAGAGAAGACTTGGAAAAGAAAGGCCTATCCATATTGAAAGAAAACTTCCCAAGAACATCATCCTGCACATTAGCCCTACGAACTTGCATTCCCACAACATTTAAACTTTTAGAGCTATTAAAAGCTCTCCCCACCCTATTCTGCCCAACCTTTCGAGCACCAGAATCAGGCTTAGCAACAATTCCAGAACCTGCTGAGTTAGTAATATCCCTCATAAGTTTCTTAAAAACCCATGTAGAAACATTACGCCATGTGCCAGTTTGTTTCTCAGAAACCTTAGATATGGGAGATGCACGCTCATGAGTTTGAGCAACTGGTTTAGAAGCCTTCTTGAAACCCAAAGGACCTGCACCCTCATCATCCCTATCATCATCATACCTCAAGATATTAAATCTAGAGCCAGACTGGCTAGTAGCAATCTTCACACCACTAGCCTTAACAGACTTCTTGGTAGAAGAGAAAAACTACCATTGTTCATGTGGAACCTTCTTCCTGAAATTTTTTGGTTTCATCAGCATCCATTGCCCATGCTTCTTAGCTGGAGTTTCAGCAACCAAATTAGCAGGCTCAGCAACAACAATATTCTCATTTGGATCGGGAGGAGTACCCTCCATATTCACAGAAACTTCTTCCTCAAATGACTGCTTTTTCCTAGCCTTCACAATAACAGGGCATGCATCTCTACCATGCCCAAAACAACCACATTCAAAGCAAACTAACTGAATCCCCTCATAAACAACCCCATAAGTACGTCCGTCAACTTCAATAAAGGGGATAAGAGGCTTAGATTAATCAAGCTCAACACACAACCTAGCAAACTTACCTCGAGCTTGAGCCATAGTAACCGCATTAACAGTAGTACCAATGAGATTTCCAATTTTCATCATAACATCAGTACGAAAATACTCCACATTCAACCCATTGATTCGAATCCAAGCAGTCATGTGAGTAACCCTATATTCTTTAGCATTAAACCCTGGTTTCCAATTTTGAGTCACAATATATTGCCTAGCAATTTGCCAGGGACCGCCAGTGAGCACATACCTCTTATCCTCTTCAAGAAGAAATTTGACAATGAAGTAATTGTTTTCCAGATCTATTAGACTCATTGATTTAACTCCCAAAGTTGAAGCAACCGATCACGCAAGAAAATATACGACAGAGGCCGACCCATTAGCTTGATAATCACAGCAGTCCTTCACGGCATGTACAAGCAATCTTTAACCCTTTCAGAAAATTCAATGGATGGGATATTCCCATGCTTGATTACAACATCATCATCACTAATTTCAAACTTATCCTCAGCCATCCAAAAATCACCAGAGACTTTATATTTGAAACTCATTGAAATTGGGGGCAAAGAAGGAAGAAGCACATCCGACTCCATTCCACCAACATCCAACATCTCCCGGGTACGAGCACGCTTCTCTCCAGCAACCAGGTCCACCTTCGAGCCGCCACCAGCCTCGAACACAAACCCAGATATCCCATCCGCCACCATGGACGGTGGGACAGCAACAGCACAGCGAAGAGCAAGAAAAACATGAAATCCCTAGAAAAAGCAAAGCACGTGCAACGCATTCTGCTTATATCTTGTTTTTAGACATGTAGCACTTTCAAACCTAAGAAAATTGAAAAATTATATACCATTTTTTGTTTGTTTGGAAAACTAGGGGTTTTTTAATTTATTTTTAATACAATCGATTTACGGAAAATGAAACCAAACTTTGATATAAAGTTCACTGTCCCGATCAAGTAGTCTAACATGGTCTACTGAAATATGAGGTATTACAAGTACAGCTTACAACAACAAACCATTTATTTACAGAAAAAAAAAGGGAAAGAAAAAAAGATAAAAGAAAACCCTTTTGAGCTCAAGTGACTCCGGGACTCCGACTCAAGGACTTTGTTTCAAAATTCCCACTTACAAAACCCTCCCCTTTCTTCAATATTTCCTAAAACCCTGAAACCTCTCTATTCTCTAGCAATGGCCGAAACCACCGAATTGATTCGGCACATTGAGTTGTACGTCGACACGTCTCGCTCTCCTACCGAGCAGGTTCACGCTCCATTCAATTTTTACTCGATTTTTTAAATATTTTTTTAGTGAAAAGTCTCTACTAGTTTGAGTTCCTTAATCCTGTGTTTTGCTGTTTGGAAAATTAAGGAAAACAAATATACAATCAAAATTCAAACTAAATTATGAATCCTTAATCAAATTCTGCAGCGTATATCAATTTAAATGGCTGTAGCACTGTGTAATCTATGCATGAGTTTCTTTCATGTTTCTGCTTTGGGTTAGGATAGTTTGAAGCTCAAAATGTGTGTGCTTTACAGGCTGCAAGCTTGAATTCAATCATTTCTCTCGTGAAGAGTGACTTTTTAACCATTGAAGTGCTGGTACGATTGACTTTTCTTTATCTATCATCTTTCGGTTAGATTCAATTGGTCTGTTTTCTCTAATTTCTGTGTGTCTAAATAGGTGAAAGAGATGAGGATGTATTTGACCACTACGGATAATGTGATCCGTGCTCGGGGTAACTCTTATGTCATTTATTTATTTTTCTTAAATGGAATGAAAGATTGTTATCCTGTGAGGACCTAAGTCTAAGTATCAGGTAGTAGCTTAAAGATTTATATGCATATTTTTGTGCGCAAGTGACTCTCTGTGCAGCTGGCGTTTGGTTTGATGATGAGAATGCATTTGTGTAGATGATAGCTCTGATTTTGGATATATGTGGTGATTTGTGATGATTCCTTTGGCTATGAGATTCACGATCTCAGATCCAGTAATGTTCCTCTAGATCGTTTTTGTACTTTAACTTTCTTAATTATCTGTATTGATTCTTCTGTTCTGCTCTAAGTTTAGGAGATGTAGGATAGAGAGTAAATTCTTGCCTACATATGCTATATGAAGGGCTATAAGGTTTAGGAAACTTGTGATTTGGACTAGGGGGTCTAGAAGAAGATGTTTAAGGCTTGGTATCACAAACTGGGGTTTGAAAGGCTAAAGAGATGATAGGGCTGGTTTTCAAGATATTGATGCAAGAATTTTCTGGCTGAATATGCAAATTCCTGGTTTTAGGGAAGGGTTCTAAAAGGATTTGGTAGGGATAAAAGATGTGAATTTTACTTGGGGTTCTGCCATTTTGATGCGGAAAAAATGGGGTTTCGATTTGAATAGACAAGAGAAGGAAGAAACTTGGGATTGCTATAAACAGTACCCACACGAACAATGCACAAAGAGAAGAGAGAGAGAGAAACTGGGCATGCAGCAATAACTAGAATACTCAATTCATGAAAAGCTGTATGAATCCAATAAGTTGTATTGGTAGTTAAAAATTCTCTCACCTTTTTCTTAAGGGAAACTATAAAACAAACTCCTAATTCTGCAAGTAAACTAAGCTTAAGGTCACATGTCATGCCCCTTGTTTAATTATGTTATCTTATTAATAAAATAAAACTCATAATCCACGACCCACAACCCATATTCAGCAATGAAAGTGTCAGTAAAATACCCGACTTTAGAAACTTTAAGAAAACCCAGAACAAATCACTAATGACATAATTAACTGCCACTGACTCTTATTCTTAGACAATAAAGTCTTCTTTTGAGCAAGAGATTTATTCGTGGCCATGCTATGCCAATTTCACCTTAAGTTCTCTTTTATACTGCCCATATACTTATATTACATTGTCTATTCTTTCTCAGACGAATTTTTTGTTTTTCAAATAGTGTTACCCTAGATTGTACTTTTACCTAAATGGTTAAATTCCATGACAAAAATCTGAAAGCTTCATGGGACACTGTATCCTTCTTCAGGTATACTTCTTCTGGCAGAAGTTCTTACAGGTCTTGCATCAAAGCCACTAGATAATGCAACTATTCATAGTTTGATAGGATTCTTCACAGACAGACTGGTGCGTTTGCTTTTTTGTTATGGAACCTTTGTTTTGCAATTTCATATTTTGCTTTCTCAAAAGGCAATTAGTGATATTATTCTTTTATCAGGCAGATTGGAGAGCTTTACGTGGTGCACTTGTCGGTTGCTTGGCACTGCTGAGGAGGAAAGTTAATGCTGGAATGGTCTCGGCCAGTGACGCAAAACTGGTTGCCCAGTCTTACATAGAGTCCCTACAGGTGCAATCTTTAGGGCAGCATGACAGAAAGGTAGGATAATGGATGCCATCCTTAATGCCCAGGAAATTGAATGAAAGCAAAATTACTAATATCTGTTATATGTATAGCCAATGCCTTTTCAAGAACAAAACTGCTTGACTTCCATGTCCAAATTCTATTGCAGCTTTGCTTTGAGCTTTTGGAATGCCTTTTAGAGCGCCATCCGAATGAGATTGCTTCACTGGTATTTTTTCTGTGTAGCTTTCTTCAGCTTGTTTGTGTTTTGTCCGTCTGTTGCTATAATCCATTTCCAGCCGTATATGATGAAAGTTTGGAAATCAGGAAAGATACCCGATACTATCACCTAAACACTGGCTGATGACAATACGTACTGTTTCCAATTTCATTGCAACTTTATGAATGACCTGAAGAATTCGTGGCAGATTAACTTCAACTATAATAAACACTCTGAGTTCAATGGACTTCTATTCAATTAATGAGAATGTCTGGCTTGATTTGTACATGCCCAATTAGAACCTGGAACTCAATATCATGGTTATGTTACAAAACGTGCAAATAATGAGAATGTCTATCTATCTATCATGGTCACGGTCATGGCCATGTTACAAACCTGGAACATGCCCAATTAATGAGAATGTCTATCTACCAAAATTCCACACGCATATGCACATATACAGAGAAACACATGCATGTGTGCGCACCATATACCATGGAGGTTTCAATTTCTGTCAACTCCTCCCAAAAGTAATCTCTTTCGTTTTTCAGTGATTCTGGTTACATGTTAATCAGTTTGTTCTCCATTGTATAGGGTGAAACCTTTTTTTATGGGATCTGTCAAGCTATGGATGGAGAAAAGGATCCTCATTGCTTAATGTTAACATTTCCTATTGTTGAGACTCTGGTGCGAATATATCCAGACCCATCTGGCTCACTTGCAAGTTTTTGTGGAGATCTATTTGAACTGTTGGGATCTTACTTTCCCATTCATTTTACTCATGTAAGCTTATTTTTCACCCGTTGGTTGCATTTCAGTGTAAACTAATTGAAGTATTGTTATAATTTTGAAATTGTTTCTGTGTAAACTATTTCTTAGCATGCACGAAAATTCTAAAATTAGTTTCTTAAATTGCATTATGTATAGATGTGATGGAACTTTTTGATATCTTGATCTTCTCTGAAGCCACCTTTTGGAAATGACTAATGATGCATGTAAGCCTTTTTTTTTAACCAGTGGGATGTTTCCTCTTCAATTAGGATGTCTCCTTAAAGTGACCCAGACAATTGGGTTGTCATAATGCTATGAAAATGACTAATGATAACTAAAATGAAAATAATCTTTTTTATTTATAGATGTTGATTTCTATCAAAAGTTCAATTTCTAATTAAACGTTGACGATCCAAATTTATGAATTCTAGCTTGTCACATTCTTATCAAATGGAATGCCTTTAAAGATAATCATAGTTGAGGTTTCTGTTTGGTTGCTTTTCCCCCCCTTTGACTTAGGATATAGACCATTATCTTTTTGTTGGCTTAATATTCCATGTGTTTCTATTCAGTTACTTTACAAACTCACACTCTTTGATTTCATTGATATGTGATGTGTGGTTTTTTTTTTCCCTCTATACACTGTCCAGCTCAAAGATGAGGATGCTGAGGTGAAAAGGGATGACCTTTCAAAGGCACTAATGGTATGCTTTCACTGTTACTGATTCTATTTCTCCCCATCTTTTGCTTGAATATTTTTTTTTTCCTGACACTGCTTGCTGGAATATGAAATTGGTTTAAATTGATATTGGCTGATGGATATATGCCCATGATGATAAACATTGTTCTTTAAGGCAGAGATCAGATCATTCATTGTAACTGATTATGACTTAGCTTGGACTAGCACTCTAGGTGCATGTGAGAATGCTTTGTCTATCACATTAATTTTTTCCAATAATTTATAGGAAGATACTACTGGATAGAATCGTAAAGCAGTTCTGGGTAGCTTTTCTTTCTTTTTGTACCTGTATTCATAAAAAAACTCTACATTCTACAGTAGTTTTCACCAAGAACTGTTGAGTCTGAAAACACATATTTAATAAAGCAGTGAGACAGACTACTGAATCAATAGGGAAAAGTGAGTCAGTAAAATCCAGCCTTTGCCTTTATTTTAAGAGTGTAAATGAGCTCAAGTAAACATAAAGCCTGCAACTGGTTTATATATTAGGCTAAAAATCCTCATGAGTACCAGGTTTTACAGGTTAATCTGGCTTAGGAAAATTTACTTGCTTGGAGAATTGCACATTGCAGTTTAGTTCCCTAGATGAGAAATTAATCATTCACAACTTCGCTCTCTTATTAATATTTTTTCATCTCAGTTTGCATAGTTACCCCCGAGGTTTTATATATTATGCAGAATTTTATATGAATAGCCAGCTTCACAACCTACATAAAAGTTTGCCATAAACATAGAGGGACGTGAAGTGAAGGAAAACTATACTTTGTGTTCGTTTGGGGACATTATCTTTTATTGCTTAATGTTTGCTTTTTCCAATGAGGCAATTAAGGTGGGAACAGAACTATGTGAGCTATTTATTACTTATTTATACGACTATCTATGTGATTTTCACGTGCACAATATTTAAACTAAATTTTTTCTTTCTGCAGTCAGCATTCTCGTCCACGCCTTTATTCGAACCATTTGTCATTCCATTGCTTCTTGAGAAACTTTCTTCGTCTCTGCCATTAGCAAAGGTTTGGCCAATTTGAATGCATCTCTATGCTTTGCGTTGCAAATGCAGCAATTTTCACTGTAATTTTGAGAAAATGCATTTATTAAAAAACTATATTTTGTTGCTTGCTCTGTACGCCTGCAGGTTGATTCTTTGAAGTATCTTAACCACTGCACAGCTAAATATGGAGCTGACAGAATGGCAAAACATGCTGGAGCTATTTGGATTTCACTGAAAGATGCAATAAGTAATTCATTGGAAAAGCCTGCTATGTCCTTTACTTCAGAACCACTATATGGTCTTGGCTTTCAAGAGAATGAAATTGCAACAGAAGCTCTAATGCTTCTACAGAAGGTTACCCTGCAAAATGAGGCTTTGTTTTTAAGTTTGATTATTCAGGATGAAGGTATAAACATAGTTTTCAACTCCATAGCCAGTCATGAACATTATAATAATATTCCCTTGCAAGGCAAGCAGTGGTTACATGCCGTTGGTCGCATCCTTTATATAATTTCCAAGACTTCCATGGCTTCCTGTAACAGTGTGTTTGAAAGTTTCTTCCCCCGCCTAATGAATACTCTCGAGATTTCTGTGACAAATTCCTCTGGGGATTGCACTCTTAATGAGAATTCTTTTCCCTCAAAAAAGTATAATTTTGGAGCTCTTTATCTCTGCGTGGAATTAATTGCGGCATGCAGAGATTTAATTATGAGATTGAAAGACCTTGCTCCGAAGCCTGATACTCCACAGGAGACATGTCGCTACATGCTTCAGAGCTTCGCGGATTCACTAGTCAATGCCTTTTCTTCTTCCTTGGCCACAAATGCTAACGAAGTTGCTCATGGTGCAGATATTTATTTCAAAGGTTAGTGCTTTGGGTTTCTTGTGCTCTGGAAAGTTTTTCTGTTTGAACATGTCATTGTTATATAATTCATCTGGTTAATTTTTCCATAACGCAAGATGTTTATGATGAGTTAATCCTGACAATCTGAGTTATGCGAACCTGGGCATGCCTTAGGTAGGAAGTTATCACTTAGGGAAGCCCAGCGGCTTTACGAGAATTGTACATCTCTTTTGTTTGTACCAACTTGGTTAGATCTGTACGCTGTAGTGAGATTTTTTTTTTTTTTTTTTTTTTACATGTGGCATTTGTCAAATTTTCAAATCCTCTGCTGTTGAGTCTTGCGTTAGAATGATGAGTTTTGTTGAATATCTATTGTGTGCACTTGTTTGAAATATTAAAGTCTTCTAATCATTCTGTCTCTTGCCAGAGTTCCTATTTGACACTTAAAACAAGAGTTCTGTCTTTTGAGTCAGTTCCGTGCTGTATCTTTTCTTGGCCTGTCTGTGCTAGGCCTTAAATGGGTACTAAGTCGTATATTAGGGTTCAATGATTAAACAGCTTCCTGAAACCTGCATTACATCTTTTGTAAACAAATAATAAACTACAGCAAAATTTAGATCATTTTTCGAAGTTCCAAAGCAGTAATTATAATATATGTATGGTAATATATTTCTCCTCTCTCTCTCTCTCTCTCTCTCTCTTCCTTTTTTTATATCCCCTTCCCATCCTTTATATTGATTTTCTCTCCCAATTGAGTGACTGATATGCATCTATATGTTAAATATGAAATTTAGTTCCAGTTCCAACTATATTGATTGTGGTTTTCATTTTAATTGATATGCAGTGAAGGGTTTACAGATTCTGGCTACATTCCCTGGAGATTTCTTGCCAATATCTAAATTTTTGTTTGCGAATATTCTGACGATACTCATGTCAATCATCTTAGTGGATTTCAACAAGATATTGCTATGGAAACTAGTGTTGAAAGCTTTAGTCCACATTGGGTCATTCGTTGATATGTATCATGAGTCTGAGAAGGCACTGTGCTATATGGGTGCTGTTGTTGACAAGACTGTTTCATTGGTGTCTCGTGATGATTTTAATATGCCTTTTTCACTAAAACTGGAGGCGGTCTCTGAGATTGGTGCAAGTGGGCGAAATCATATGCTAAAAATTGTACACGGGATGGAAGAGGCAATAGTGGCCAAGTTATCTGATTATGTATGTTCAGCCTATAAATTATGTGTTTTTCATACTAAAACTATTCGTTTATAAATTCATGGAACACCCGCAGTCATGAAATTCTTGTCTCTTTATCTAATGACTCTTGTCTTTTTGCATTTTGTTTGCTTAGGTCCATGGAAATTTGAAGTCAGCTGAAAAAACAATTCAACTGTTGGAATGCTACTGTAATAAGATTCTTTCATGGTAAACTTTTCTACCCGAATGTTTCAATCTGTAAAGTTATGTCCAATTTGATAATTGTGATTGGTTATTGTTACTCTTTGGTTTTGACAACCATTGTGCCCTTGGAGTATGAGTTCAACAACCATTAGTTCAAAACCTAGCAAGTTTACAAATTTGCTATTCGTTGTTTCTTTGGGCCGTGATGCAGACGTCTAATTTTACTAGGGAATTCTAGATATTTGGAGAGTAATTCATATAATTTATTCTAGATATATGAAGAGTGATCTGCTCTTTTTCTTTTGGTAAACAAAAGAGCATACATAAGTATTTTTGGAAACTAGCATAATTAATGACTGCTTTGGAATGTGAAGATAATTAATGAAAGAAACTGGTATAAAAAGTGAAATCCCTTCTCTGATGATCAAACCATTTTCCATAATAAAATATAATTAACTTGTCAAGAAATTGCTAACGGTTGGTGATATCAAAAGTAATTTTCTAATAAGTTTCTTTTACCTGCTTTGTCGTGAAAAACCTGACAATATTGAGCCATCACACTAAATCTGTTAGTTATTTAAGGAGAATATTTAGAGCTACGCATTATATATATATATATATAATATTTCTTCGTTTTGGCCTTTACACTTGAGTAAACATTACCACTACAAGTAAACTACCACTCACTTCTTTATCTCATATATGTGTTCCTCTTCTATTAACACATAAAGTAATAAATAAGTTGAAGTTTCATACATAGGAGGGTATTGTGTTGCGTTCATGAGATTTTATTGCTAATTTGTGATCCCAGTGTAATGCGTTTTTCTTTCTTTTTCATTCCTTTTCTGTTGTTGATATGAATTTTTTGTTGAAATGGGCTCAGGATCAATGAAACAGGAGGTCTCGAGGAAGTTCTGTTGCGGTTTGTCATTAATATATGGAGTTGCGTTGAGAGTTGCAAAGATTTTAGCATTCAAGTCCAGGAAGAAGTGCGTAGAGTTTTTTTTATTTTATTTTATTTTTAAGTGAATATAATATATTATGATATCAATTCCCATTATTATGTTTAGTCCATATATTAGAAATATCTTTCAGCTCCTTCCCACATTGCTAACCCATAGTCAGTAATTGCTGAAAAGGATAGGTTATAATGCTACACATGAAACCCAATAATATTTATAATGCTACTTCAGGAACTACTTGATGCAACCATGATGGCAATGAAGCTTGCCATTGGGAGTTGTTCAGAAGAAAGCCAGAACATTATAATCCACAAGGCTTACAGTGTTATTTCATCAAGCATATCCATTCCATTTAAGGATTCCCTGGATGCCACCTCTTCCATTCAGCTTGAAGAATTGCGCGTTTCTGAACAGATAGACAAATCTTCTCATAGGGATGACCAGATAGATAAATTTTCTCGTAGAGATGAATGGATTCTTTCACTTTTTGCATCAGTAATCATAGCGGTGCGTCCAAAAGCGCAGATTGTGAATGTAAAAGGAATTTTGCATTTGTTTATGACAACCGTTCTTAAAGGTTGTGTTCCAGCAGCTCAGGCTTCGGGTTCTGTGATCAACAAATTGGGTACAAAATCCAATGAAACAGCAAATTCAAATGACTGTACCTTAGAAGAAGCAGTGGATATGATTTTTAGTACAAAATTATGGAATCTCAATGAAAATGGAGTTTTACAGACATGTGGATCAGGTAATGGCAGTAAAGTTGGTCTTACTGATTTATGCCTTGGCTTTTCGAGCAATAAACTGCTTCAAGTCCATGCCATTGTTGGACTAGCATGGATAGGGAAAGGTTTGCTTCTACTTGGTCATGAAAAAGTAAAAGATGTAACCAAAATTTTGTTGGAGTGCTTACTGTCTGAAGGCAGAATATGTGCCGTGGAGTTGAAGCAAGGTTTGTTAGAAAACAGTTACGAGCAGCACTCTGTGACGAGAAGTGCAGCAGATGCATTTCACATTATTATGAGTGATTCTGAAGTTTGTTTGAATCGAAAATTTCATGCCATAGCACGACCACTATACAAGCAGCGGTTTTTCTCTACAGTGATGCCTATTCTGCAGTCTTGGATAATAAAATCTGATTCATCAGTATGCAGGTACATACTCATTATATTACTTATTGCACCTGGCTGGAAGAAATCTTGTTGACTTTTTTAAAGCTTTACTCCCCAAATTACTGCCTTATTTCAGATCTATGCTGTTTCGGGCATCTGCGCACCTTATATCTAATGCTCCATTAATTGTTATCTTGAGTGAAGCCAAGAAGGTAATTAAAAATAACAAATTACATGTTTATGGCGCCATTTGAATATCTTGGAAACATTTGTTGACATTACCATAAATTTTTTGCAGCTTATGCCAGTACTGTTGGATGGATTGTCCCTGCTTAGTGAAGATATTCTGGATAAAGATAAGCTATATAGTCTTCTGCTAGTCCTTTCTGGAATATTGACGGATAAAAATGGTAATGCCAACTGTGTCAGTGCAGGTTGCATTTGTTTGTTTGTGTGCGCGTGTACATGTACCTTTTTGTGTATATAATATATATCTCTCTGCATGGACTAGCCAAATTAAATATGTAATTATGAATCTCTCCTGATATGTGACTGCTTCATTGCCTATGTTTCCCCAACTCTTAACCTAATTCTAGTGTTCATTTCCTTCTTGTTCATGCAGGACAAGTGGCTGTCATAGAGAATGCACACATTTTAGTTAATTGCCTCACCAGACTTGTTGACTACCCACATATGATGGTACCTAATCTTCTTTTTACCAACTTTGTTCTGTTGCTTACTTGCGCTCTTGAAAGTGCGGCCACGCCTTTTCTGTTTCAGTATTTCTTTCAGGCATCAATATTAACCATCATAAAATGTCAATTTCAGTTTGCCACCCCCTTTTCCTTCTTTATCCACAGTAGCCTTGGTACTGTGAATAAAGCCAGAATTGAAATTTATATGTTTTGGCTGATATATCTTTCTTTTACGTGTTCAGCTTGTCAGAGAGACTGCACTTCAATGTCTTCTTGCAACATCTGAGCTGCCATATGCAAGAATCTTTCCCATGAGAACACAGGTTAGTTGGTGTTTTATCATTAGTTCTCTTGGTGAGTGGATGATACAGAAGTTCTCCCAACTTATTGGGTCTGTCTGACATTGATGAAAATTAACTTTCTAGTTATAATTTGTGTGTGCGCATGTGTGTGCATGCTTGCATCTTATGCATAATCTTTATTCAGGTACTACAAGCAATATGTAAGGCTCTTGATGATCCAAAGAGGGCTGTTCGTCAGGAAGCTGTTAGGTGTAGGCGAGCATGGTTAGTGCTTTAAATCAATACTTTTGTAGCCTTAAATATATTTTTTACTCCTTTTGTAGTTTTATCCATTCACTAGCATGGCATCGACTCCATTTACAATGAGCAGGGCATCAATTGCGTAAAAGAAATCTTGATTCCTAAAGAAGGGTGCAGAGTTATAGAGTTTTCGCCAAGGCTAGCTTCACAAAGGGGCTGAAAATCAACTACTACAATTCCTGTTTCAAAAATAGATATTTTGTATCCAACTATATAAAGGAAGGCACAGATCCATGCAATACTTTCAGCTTCCACCATGTGGGATCGCTCTTATCAAGTGTTGCGTTTTGAGTGTTTGTAAATATTGGGAATACATGATGTAATTCTATTGGTAGCTAGGTGATTATCTGAACAGAATGCTTTACATTGGTTTATATAGCAGGGGCACTAAAGATGTGCTGTCATTTGGGAGTGAGACAAATTCCTCAGTTTTCTCTCTTTTTTTTTTCTTTTTTTTGAAGACTTTTCCTATTAAAAGGAGCGATACAAGTGTACTAAACTCATACACTAATGGATGCTAGGATTAGAACTCAGGACATTTCTTATGGGTAGCAATTTCTCCAAACCACAACACTTGTGGGTCCTCTGTAGTTTTCTTTCCATTATTATTTTAGCATTGACGAGCATTTAACTACATAGCAGCTAAAAGGTCTAATGTTTTGTGGATTCCTTACTTTGTCTCACTTTTTATTTTTTTATTTTTATTTTATTTTTTAAATCTATTTACTTCTCATCCTTCCTCAGATGCTACATTGATTATCTCATTTGCTGAAATCATGACCATTTCTATCAACAAATGGGTGTTCCACCTTACTTTGGACCAAGAAATAGCCTTTAATTTTCTTCCTTTTTCATGTCGAAAGTGTTGAAAAATAACCCAATTCGTTTTTTTGTATTTGTTTTTGATAAACAAGGGGGGTGAAAGGCCCAACACAAGAAGCTACAATATCAAAACCATCACTAACTCAACTTGTTTATTATTTGTGTTAATAAGCTCTCATTTTCGGGTTCAAAATTAATAAATCCAAATCAAGATTTTTCTCATTTTTCGGTTCATCACTCAACCGTGTCCTCCTGTTGTGTCAAGAATTGTCGCTTTTGCTGTTATTTTATAACCATGCAATGCAAGATGGACTGATTATGCTTATTGACATTTTCAGAATGTGCAATGATTCTGACAATTCACAAATTGATAGGGCGGTAGAAAACTAACCGTAAAGAATGGAATATATTCATAACAAAATCAATATTCACAAACTGACGTTGCAAGTAGAAAACTATTGCTGTTATTTTAGACATTCTAACATGTCTAACTTCTTTACAGGGTTTCTATTTCATCTTACCCTTATATGGTATCTAAGGAAAAATGTTTTCTGGCTAAAGATACAGGTAGATATTTGAGGTTCGAATGGACATCCCAACAAGAAGCGGCCAAATTAGTTCACACTCCTTTACATCAAAGCAGCATCCGATTGCAGTTTGTGAATAATCCCAAATTAGTTGACACGAGTCTACAAGCCTTCATGACAGTCAGCGACATTTACATCAACAGATAAATTAATCAGATAAATCATCTTCAGCACCACTATATTCATCAATATCTTGATGTCGTGCAATCTTCCGTGGTCTTTCAAGGGTATCCTCAACATCAAAGCGTCTTGTTTTCAAATTTGACACAGATCCCCTTGAATAATCCTGAAAGCAGCAAGCCAATTATGTGTATATGCAATTATTCAAATCATTTGATGACTAAAACTGGATACCAAAGGAATTTAAATTTCAACAAATAGCTTATCGCCGTACCCCTGAATCCTTTAGTTCAATTGCGGCAACAGTTGATCTTTGCCTGACGGTCACTCTTGAAGGTGCAGGAAAATGCTCAACCTCATCGCTAGTTTTTCCCTCTTTGGACCTCTTTTTTCTTAAGATAAGCTTTGTGGGAAGGGGCTGCATTGCGAATGGAAAAATTTATAAAGAAGGATAATCTTGATGAATTGTTCCTCAAAACAAAACCACAAAAAAGAAGCAAAGAGCAAATAATAAATGCACACGTAATAAAGATGAAAATATTAATTCAAGGGGATACCGCATAGCGTGCTTCTTCTTCATCAAATGAAACAAGGTATGTTGTGGGATCATGCACATCATCACCTCTTACCTGTTGAGACATCAAAAGGAATATCTTAAAATATGCAATCAAAAGCTAACTTAATAACTTCTCAAAACCATGGGGATGGTACATACATCGTAATGATACTCGCGAACCCAAGAATAAGAAACATCTTCAGATTCATCATACGGATCTTTTGATAGCTGCCACCATTGAAATAAATAATGTATGAGCCATGAGATCAGCCTATGAACTGTTAATGCTATCTTCTTCAGATTTAGAAGTCAAAACAAGTATGTCTACCTCATTTGGAGAAGGGACCATGTAAGCCAAAAATTTCTCCGGATTAGCTGGATCTGCGCCTGTTACCTTATAACTTTTCATAATGGCCTGTAGTAGATGATGATGGATGAGACAATAATGCACCAGTTGCCACTTAATAGGATAATGACAAAATATGAAAATATTCAAGTACAACAATGTCCAAAACGCAGACTAAGTTTGATGTAAATGAGAGTCTAAAAATCCATGACATATTAAAACTTCTGTGTCAGGCCAATGCATCTTTTGCACAAAATATTTACTGTAACTCAATATTTTTCTTCCAAAGCCAGGTCGTCAGACTGAAAAAATAAAGAAAAAGAAAACACGATATTTGGATATGAACAGAGTAGAAAGAAAGGAGTAGCATTATTGGCAGTGCCTTTTTGCCAATTCACATGAAAGATGGATTCGGATAAACTATAAGTAAAAAGCAAAAGAGCCGCTCAATCTACAGATACATCCAATTTGAGAGTAGAACGGCCAGGAAAAATTAACATAAAGAACATAGATAAGAAAGGTTCAACTTCATGTAAACAAAGGGATATATGTTGTGGGATGACATGATTACCTAATACAAAAGCAATTCTTTAAATTATTTTCCCAACCCAAATGAAAACTTGATTAGTAAATTGCAACAATTCAACACACACTTCAGGTAAAATTCAAGTAATCAAGGGATAAAGGCAACTCTTAGATTATTTCCCTCTAAATGAATAAGCACCATCTAACACACACTAACAGATAATGAAGGAATACTGCTTCAATTATGGGTACAGGTGGATACAGATTATTTTAGCTCTTTTGTTTGTTTTCCAAACCTTTCACCTAAATCAATTCATGCAATTTTGATGGTCGTCTATTAGTCTTTTGGATTCAATTCCAGTTCACTGTTTTGGGGCTTTTACTTGTTATTATAATGTGATGCAGACTGCAGAATCCTAGAAATGAAGATTTTCTTTAAATTGAAGGTTTGAGAATCTGATTTTATTTTACCCAAAAAAAATACAAAGAATCTAAATTTATGACCAGAACTGGTTGCATCCATCCCAACTCACTCTTGATTCATAAGCGTCATGACCGGACTGGTCCAATTTGCTGTAGATTTCTGAATCAGCAGTAGGAGCACCATCAAATGCTGCAAGGACAAATTGGTCTTCATACCTGTTACAAAACCATCATCAATAACAGCCCCAAGTTAATGTGTGAATATTCTAGAATGCAATATGATTGCCATAAATAAATGTTTTAGGTTTTCAATTAACCAGCCACCAGCCTAATTGGTCATCATTGACAAATATCTATAATCTGCATGCATGCATGCTCATGCATAAATATAAATGATTTTGATTTCAAAATGTCTGGAATCTGAAATAACAAGCTTTTCATGAGAGCTCAAGCTCGACTTCAACCACAAGCCATTGGCACTACGTATAATAAATTTACTAATTAAGATCAGCAAATAACGGGCTTGTGTGTGAAAGACTAAAGTAATAAATGTTTTTCTTATGTAAACAGAAAATCAGGTACTCCATACCGCTCAAAATCGGGCAACAGAGGTAGAACCTCAACAGGGTATAAATTCTTATTGGTTGCATGAACAGGGCGTGACTTGCAGGCCTCAAATGATGCCTCAATTTCCTTGATTTGTCTTTCCCTGAAAAATGATTCACGACAATTAATTGACATGAGTAATGGACATTGGTTTTACAATCACAAAGGTAGGTAGGCAAAGAGCAAACCTGTCATTAAGGTTGTTCAAAATGTTGCGACCTCCCTTCATTTCCCGCAGTTCTTTTGCTTGTTTTTCAGTTAAAGACTGCAGATGCCAATGCACGTACTTATAACATAGCTCACCAGTATATTTCAAGAAAGACTGCTCTTCTAAAATGGAGCATTAATCGACTACCTGTCTCGCAGAGTCCATGCTAAGAGGAGATATATATTGTGTTTTAACAAGCCATGCAACCCCTTTATCAGTAGGCCGCTCTTTTCTTCTGATGCCATTATTTTTCACAGGGGTTGCTGCTACGTCATCCCGCAATAATTCCTCATCTTCCAAAGCAAGGGGTGGTCTAACACTTGGAGGACTGATTGAACCAGGAAAAAAAAACAGATATTCAGTATTGTCATGCAATAAAAACTACTGACATCTTAAAAAGGTTAGGGCTGTAGAGTAATGATACTTGTATACACTGAGGTCAAGCAGGTCAAGAGGTATCCCAAGATCTGGCTCAACAAAAAGCTTGGGCTTGTATGTTTTCTCCAACGATGTTATTGTGTATTTTGTATATCTGGGAGAGGGAGGGAAGATTGCAAAAGTTACCACAAAATAATAATTAATTTGATTTTGGAATTTGATAATAAGATAACAAGGGATAATAATTCTACTCCTGATCATGTGTCATAAAGCCATTATTTCAACAATCAGATTTGATTTCCATAGTACGAGCTTCAACAAAAACCAAACAAGTATGCTGAGTTCCAGACTCTCAATCAAATTTATGCCATAGTAATGAGTGCTAAAACATGATAAAAACTCATCCCGGACTATCCTCTCTCCGCTCCTCCCCCAACCACCCCAAAAAAAAAAACATATAACACCTGACCTATGAAAGTCAATGTCCACCACCACACCAACATTTTCTGGATATTATCTTCTACATCAAGAACGACATGTGAACCTGCTCAGCTTGTTCATATTTTCTTGATCGCCCAACTTGATGCATGCAGTTTCAGGCTGTATCCAGTCCATAAATACTGATAGGTTTGCTGCTTCACCAGACTAACAAAGTTCATTTCTAGTCTTCCATATACCCCATAGGATAAACGCTATGTGGGTCATCAGTAAATCGTTCTTCCCTTGTTTGTTTCCATTTTCTTTTCCTTCCTCTTAAGCTTCTTCCCCCTTTGCACAGTTAACCCCCCCCCCCCCCCTCTCCTCCTCCTCCTCTTCCTCCTCCTCCTCCTCCTCCTCCTCCTCCCTCCCTCTTTTCTCTAATTTGTAGATAATAGTATCACAAAATTATCTCCATTAACTGCATCTTCCATATAAGTGCAGTAGAAATTCATCTTCTTTCCTAAACAATTTTCTACTTGCTCCGATTAATTCCTCCATCTGAAAACCACCCTGATGATTGCTTGCAACCATATGATGCCAATTACTCATTCTTACAACCTCAAAAGGTTACAAAGGTCCATGAACAAAAAACATGCATTGCACACACATATAAGCCTAAATGTACAAATGTTCAAAAGGTTGAGCAACAAAAGAGATCACTTACTGATCTTTGTCTTTCTTCAAAGACATGAGCTTTGGTTGTGCACTTGGATCTGGAAGTTCATTCCGAAATCTTCAAAGAGCATACAAGTTAGATTGGAGTCATTACTGACGTAAACAATGAAAGTACTTGACAAGCAGAGAGAAGAACACACACTATTTTTAACTAAATTTACATTGTTCTGTTTTGGCCTGAACTAAAAGAGCATTGGTTAGCCACACAGAATATATAAGATTCATCTCAAATGGTTTTTCACAATACGATAAACAAATAAAAGGCTGAATAAAAAAAATTTGGAGTCTTATCCAACTATTATTAGGTTCAGCGTACCACCAGTAGCTTTAGACGAGTTCAAAACATTGTGTATTGCTAAAATTGGATCATTGTGTTCTAATAAACATGACGAACTCTAGAAAGTACAAGTTAAACTTAAGCTGTAAGGGAATTAATAAAAAAACATATAATAAAACTGTTATTGATATATCATGTAGTCAGATTCCATCAAAACAGGAAAAGATTAATTTCAATTAAAGCAGAGCAAAATGTGTTCTTCAAACAAAGGTAAGTCATTGTTAACATACTCACTTCAACTTGCATACAAATGTGGTTGGCTTCTTCAGCCTATTTTCAGTCCTTTCGCTGCTCAAGAATGGAGTAGCCCTCCTTTCCCCCATTCGCGACCCTGCAATCGACCCATGTCCTTTCCCAGAAGACAACATCTGTGTCTTTTGCAAAACTGAATTTTGGGAATCCTTCAGCTGCTGCCTATGCTTCTCTTCTTGCCTTTGCTTCTCAAACTCCCTCTTCTTTCTCAATCTCCTCTCTTCCTCTGTCTCCACTCTCCCTGGAGGTCCATTCGCTTTCTTCACTGGCATTGAAGGAACAGGGGGCTTATGCTGTTTTTGAGCAACCCCATGATTCAGATGCCCATGTTCACGCCTCCCCGACACCGACACCTCCCTGGAAGCCCCTTTGTCATG
>NC_024129.1:3986486-4027368 GCF_000346735.1 Prunus mume
TGGCTGGTGACTATATTGTGAATACTGAGAATTCTGGTAGTACATGGGGGCTTGTGGAGGCTGCAAAGGCATTTTATTTTGTGCCACTGGAGGAGCTTGAGGGGGCGGAGGTGGTGGGTATGAAGACTCGGGCGGCGGAGGTGGTGGTGGATAATTGTATTGTGGTGGTGGGTGAGGGTGTTGAGTTCTTGGAGGGCCGTAATTACCATGATTGTAATTGTAGTTTTGAGGATACGAAGAAGAAGCTGCAGGCACAGCCCCATCACCACCACCACCACCAGCACTACTAGCATTATATCCCCAATTCTGATTATATTGATTGCCTCTCTGTGAAGGAGGTGGCGGTGGTGTTGGTGTAAGAGGGTTTTGATTCGGCGGCGGCCCGAATGACGATTGGGGCGGGAAAGGCCTGTATGAAGCCATAGCTATGATGATTCTCAAGCACACCAAACAATCAACCACAACCAGAAACAGTCCCTTTCAAATTGCCTCTACAAACTGATAAAACCCCTAAAGCAGCAATTTTTTCTTTATGGCCTCAAATCTCTAAACAGCCAAATACTCCCAATTATAAGCTATATATGCAATTACATATTTTGAATAGCTGCGGAATCATAACAAAATAAATACCAGAACCTGGAAGATAGAAAATTTGAATTAAATGAAGCAGTCTGCATAGCTGAAACCAGATTTGAATGTGAACCCTAGAAGAGAGATAAAAGCCCAGCTTTAGCTCGAAACCCTAAATTCTCAGCTGGAGAGAGGCTGCGAAAACCCTAAGCGAGTGACCGGAGAGACAGATCGGAGGGAAGGAGACGCTTGTTCCTGGCACACGGAGTGTTTGGTGAGCAGCTCGAGTTCGAATCCTCTGGCCCCAATTTCTCTGTCCCCTAGCTAATCTGTTGACACCTGGACAATAACTTAACTCTAATTTAACACTGTTAAGTTTTAAAAAAAAATAAAAAAAATAAAAAAAAAATTAGAAAAAGAAACAAAGAGCACAGCAACGCCAGCCCACCTGCTCAAAAAATCCCCGACGACAATCCACCTCCCCTCCTCACCAAAAACTCCCAATTATAAGCTATAATGCAATTACATATTTTGAATAGCTGCAGAATCATAACAAGACATAAGATTGCGAAGCCCTATCATTCCAAGTCATGAAAACATGCGCAAAAAATTTAAAATCAAAGATGATTAGGCAAAATCAAGCATGAATCTTCCGTGTTTGGTATTAATTAAATAAGAAATAAGCAAAATCGAGTGAATCACGGACCTAATTTGAGATGAGACGAGTAGGGGTGAGTGCAATTTGATCCAGTTCAGTTTTCACCTCACATCGAAATTGGAATCGGAATTGATACTATTTAAACAATACGATTCTGTTCGATTTTAGTGAAATTTTTTATGAAACTTGTTGGTTTGATTTAAATATGTTTTGGTGTATTTTTTATTTTTTCAGTTTTGGACCGGATATTGAAATTGTTTTTTTATTTAAAAATTCCAACTAAAATTTACTTTTTGGGCTTAAAAATTCACAAATGATTCAATTTCATGCAAAGAGAGATGATTGGGTCTTGAAAAGAAATGTGCTTTGAAGTTGGGCTTGAGGAAATATTAGTTATGGGATTAGAAATTTAGCATTGGACTTAAATAATTTTAAAAATATGTAGTCGGTCCGGTCCAGTCTGGTCTAGTTTTGTAAAGTGTGAAACTCGTATTATAATTGGTTTGAACTGGTTTGGCCTAGTTCGGTGCCAGTTTGTTGACTTTTTAGTCAACACAATTTTTTCCCCTTTTTTCCATTCGATGCAGCTCAATGTTCCCATTTTCCGGTCTCGATGCCCACCCTTAGAGACGAGGCTCATGCTTTGATAATGTCAGTAGGGGGTTTCTGCAATTTTCACTCGCATCGAAAAAAAATTCACAGAAAAGAGAGAGATTTTATTTTCTTTAATTTTTAATTTTCGGTTTTTATATTTTGACTATCATCGAGGTGATTACTGGCCTCTTTGTTTCTTTTTTAAAATTTTCTGTTTTTTATTTTTATTTTTTTACTTATCAGCGTTAAATTAGAGTTAAGTTAGTGTCAAGATGTCAACAAATTAGCTAGAAGATAGAGAAATTGGGGCCAAATGACTCCTTCATCTTTCATCAATTTCTTGATTGGCTTGGCTTCATATATGGTTCTTACAAATTTATATATGTCCTTTTTCTTTCCTTTTTACCCAAAGTTTTATGGTATTTGCCTCATCTTAGTAAACTTACTTTATCTTCCTAGATACAAAAGAGAACTTAAGCTAAATTTGTATTATGTTGTTCCTTCCCTGAGAGCACCTCCAGCATTGTTGGTTTGCCCGGGCAGCAGGGGGCCTAGGCCCAGCTTTTGGCTCCAGCGCACAAAGGCAAGACTAGGCAGTTGATGGGAGCCACAAGCCTGGGCAGGGCCAAAGGCAAATCTTGCATGGGTTTGTTGACGTCATTGATGACATCATAAACTAAAAAAAAATTAAAAAAATTTGAAAAAAATACCAAAAATTTCAGAATATATATATATATATATATACCTAGTCATATTTTTCACATCTCATGCCAAAATATATGGTTTAAGTTTTAAAAATATAAAATAAATTAAAATAAATAGTAATTGCCCTTGCCCTTGCCATTGCCATTTGGAAGGTTGACACTATTCACGTGAATAGTGTCAAACCTTGCCTTGCCCTTGCCTTTCTCTATCTCACCTAAGCCATATGACTAGAGGTCGTAACCTCATAATTACAAGAGACAATTATCAAGTTTCCCAAAATTGGAATCAATTTTTCCGTTAACAATTTCAGCATACATCCCATCTTTTGGTATGACAATCCTTTCCCAAAATCATCAGGGGCATCCAATCCTTTCTCATTTTCAAATACGGGTATCAAAAATGATTTTACTGTTTTTAGCTCGTAGAAAATTGTTCTCGATTTAAACTACCAAACACATTCTCAAATCTTGAAAATTGTAAAACGTTACGGGACGATCCTTAAGTATCTCTTCATCTATGCTTTTGCCTCCCTCTCTCTCTCTCTCTCATCCAAATATTATAAAATAACTAGTTATCTGGTAAGAGTGATACAAATTTAGTGGGCATTGATTTGGGCCTCAAGCCAAGGGTGAGTTGATCCAACCTCAGAAATTCTGAAGCATTCTCATTGTATATAATAAAGCCCATTTCATATTCTGGCAAGAAACAGGAGCATTTTCATTGAACACATAATATAAGCTTACATGGATATTAGAATCCAAAACCACCTAATTAAGTCTCCTAATACACCTTCATTAATCTAACGGAGGTTGGTGCACATACATAGTACAAAATCCACCAACCACTCATATTAATTGTAGCCTCTGCCTCTCTCTCTGGCTGTTAATAATTTTCTCTTCACTTGGGGCGACATGCTGCCTCAATAGGCCCAGCTTGCCTTGCCATCTGAAAGAAAAAAAAAATTACAAAAATAAAATAAAATTTAAAACACATTTTAATATATATATATATATATATATATATATATATATATATATATATATATATATATATATATATATATATATATATATACACTGGTGTAGAGTTTACCTGAAAATAAGCCTCAAGCCTCTTCTTTAGTGTTGCATGCTCTTTCTTCAATGCTTGGAAAGTCCTCATGCATCTGGATTTACCATCAAAACTTTTAAGTGGCATACCAATTTTATCTACACATTTTTCCCCTTTTTAAAATTTATTCTCCATATTATCAATTTATTATATATTTTGTACGAATATAAAGAGAGATGATTCGAACTCGAGTTAAGAGAATATAATTATAATAAGAGTTTTTTAGTGATTGACGCTAAGATTGTGTACGTACCCTTCTCCATTTCCTGCGTCACAATATTCCCTAAACTGTTGGCACTCAGCTTTTACTTTTTTGGCTCCGATGCTGCACCAATGAAGAGAAATATGTTTGGTTGGGATTAAATCTTGTCATCTGAACGGCAAACACAGAATATACTTACAGATTCCTTTCTAATATCTCTTAAAATAATAACAAAATGAGGATGTTTTATTTTTATTTTTTACCTTGAGCTACTTCCCTTGAACTGATGCATGTAGCTGTCCAACTTACTAAAATCACGAGGGGTCTTCTCTCTGCATATATACATTACTATATATATAATCAACCAATATATATGTATTGTCATTGAATTTTATTTTAAAAGTAAACATCATAATTTGACTCACAGTGCCAGCTCTATGGCTTGGAGTGATCTGTATGAATCTCGGTAGTACGACGTAGCAATTTCCTCCACAAAATTTGGGTTAGAGTCATCTTGCAACTCCTCCAACTGAATAAACTGTTCGTCCAGAAATCCCTGAAATTCCCATAAGTAATTTAAAAATGGATGATGTAAATTTGCATGCACGTATCCATTTTATTGTTCTGGGAGTACTGTGCTATTTTTGGAGAACTTAATGGTGTCATTTGCATTACATGTATGATATGTACAATGTCTCCCTGCATTAGTACCTAGAAAAATATAAATTACTAGTTTGAAGATTAAGAAAGTGAGGAATTTAAATTTGAAAAGAAAAAGGGAAAAAGAAAAGGTAAAGAGATGAAGAAGAAAAAGAAAAACCTGATCAAAGAGGGACTGCCTCATGAGACGAACCTGCCTACGCGACTGGTTTTTGTCCATTTTGTGAGAAGGGTAGAAAAGCAAAGGATAATGAAGAAGATATATTTTGGGGAGAGAGAGAGAGAGAGAGAGAGAGAGAGTTGGAAGAACAATGTGTGATGAGATAAATTAAGGAGCAAGGAGGGATTTATATAATATTTGGTTGGGTGTGTGTAGGAGGGGAACTGAGGCTGAGGGTTGAACGTGGACAACTTTCCATGAAGAGGGAAGAGCATGAAGTGATTGAAGGTAGTATTGGCAAATTCGATTCTGGTACTAAGTGATAAATAAATAAATAAATAAACTATTGGTATTAATTGTTTATCTATCTATATACATAAAGCAAAAGGTAGAGAGCGGTGAAACATTCAAAATGCCAGAAAATATATTGGTTAATTTAAACATTAAGAATTGAAATTATTAATTAAATGAGGATAATATGATAAATTCACATTTTTTCATATTAAAAAAATTAAAATTTTTATTAATTAAAAAAAAAAAATCAGATACCAAACCCTACTTTTATGGAACATAACTACCTATTTTATCTTTTCTTAATTCTAAAAATAAAATAAAAAAGAAAAAGAAAACCAACTGGCACATGCATCAGCATGTGCCAAAGGGCTAGTGAATATTATGTTAAATCTGGAATGACCTGCTTCTGTATGTAGACAGATTCTAAATAGTAAATACCCCCTCATTTTAGATATTATCATTTTTTTAATTGAAATGAGTTGAATTAAAATGCCCATATTCTCCAGTGGAGACAACAAAAGGGTGATTAGATAGCAACATATATATAATGATTCAAAAAAAAAAAAAATCAATGACATTCCAATATTTTTTTTAGGACCTTTCATATTGAGAGAGACGATAATATATTAAACTCACACACATTTTATGTATGCTTTGCATTTATCTATATACTCTTCCGAGATTTTATAGTCATCAATTGGTTAAATTCTTCGAATAATTTGGTGAAAAAGAGGTACGATAATATATTCCCCTTTATGATTAATTAAGTCTGCTGCTTTCACTAACGTGGGAAGTGTGCTCATTAATCGAAAGGTACATATTTCCAATAGAAGTGAGTTGGGTTTAAAAAAAAAAAAGCAAATCCATGGTTTGATGCGGCTCTTTGGCATATTTTAGTGGCCACCTCAAGCATGCATGAATATGAGACAAACAATTCATGAAGGCTGATGATTACGGGCATGTTTGGAAGTGATTTTACTAGGGCAGTTCTATCTACAGGGCAGGTTGAGCTGCTTCCCAGCTCAAAATTTTCAAAAAAAGATAAATAGCTAAATAAGTTTATCTCAGCCCAAAAAAAATATTGAAATTCTATCTCTATATGTCCAGCTAAAATAAATAAATAAACCCTATCTCTATCTTCATTTGTCCCACCGTAACTTTTCCCATCATGCTTTTCTTGTGGACTGAAACTTTCCTTTAAATAATGAACATTTTCTCTATTTTCTCTTTCTTCTCATCACTTTTGTCTCATTCCTTTTTCTTCTTCTTTTTTCCAGTCATTTTCTTCCTGATTCTCTCTTTTTTCTTTAATGCGTCTCTCTTGTAGAATTTGGGTTTGTTCTGATAAATTGAATTTATGGCTTATTGAATTAGGATTTCTAAATTGAATTGGGACTTGTGAAATAAGAGCTTTGAATTGTGAATTAGGTTTCTTAATGTTGGAGAAATTATCTGATATGTTCTTTTAAGCCCAAAAGGAATGATTTTTTTTTTTCTTTCAGAATGGTTTTACTTGGGTTCAAATGAATGTATGATACTTTTTAGGCTTAAATGTTAAAATGGTCTCATGGTCTCTCTCTCTCTCTCTCTCTCTCTCTCTCTCTATAGAAAAAAAAAGCCCTTACCTGACCAGCTCCCAGCAAGATCTTCCCTAACCCAACTATTGCCTAGCCATTTGCCCCATCCTCAGTCGTGGCCCCCAAATCTTCAACCCCATCTCTCCCCCTTCTGTTGTACGCCTCCGTTCATCACCATCCCGAACCCCGCAATAGTCACCCCCTTTCTTACTACTCACTCGCTAAGTAGCCCTTCTCCTTTTCGAACTACGCCTATCCTTTTTTTTTTTTCCTTAAAGTTTTTTTTACTTTTCTTTTAAGGGAGATTCACTATTATACCCAATATAGGAGCCCAAATTATTTTAAAAAAAAACCTATATAAAATGGACTTTAGAAACACACATAAAGCTCATTTACAATATAACAAAAAGACTTATAACTTCTTTTAAATTACAAAACTGCTATTGATTTCTTAAAACAAACATAATCCCAAAACCTCATAAAAAAATCGAAAACACTTAATAAGGCATCAATGTAATTTAATAATCAAAATTAAATTCAATAGGGTCAACTATCATTTTTTGGGTTTTTTTTTTGTTTGTTTATAGAAATTAAATGGTATAAGGTTTATTTATAGTTTTAGTGCTAAGAATGAGTATATGACTAAATATCTTTTTTTTTTAAATCTAATGTTATGTTAGTTTAATTGAAGTTTTAATATATTTTTAAATAAATCCTACTTTAAAAAGAATAAAAATTTAAACATCTTTATAGGTTTTCAAAAAAAGAAAAGAAAAAGGATTATCATGTTCAAATTTAAAGGCAATTTTAACAGAATGGATCAAATTGGCTAACATAGGGACTGAATTGGCCAAATTAAAAACACAAGAACTAAATTGGCTAACGTGATAAAACAGAGGAACCATTTTGACATTTAACCTTATTTTTTAATCCCAAAAGTACTATTACTTTTCTTTTAAGAAAATTACATATTTAATGTTGAGTGTATTACAGGGAGGCCCACAATTTAGAATTTGCCTTGGGCCTTAGAAAACTATGATATGCTCTACCCACCAAATCTTATTACAGTGGTAAATATAAGATTTGATGGGTAGAGAATATTGATGACTAGATTAGGAAAATGTCACTTGATAGAAAAATATCCAAAAAAATTATGATTGACAGAGCAACGTCACCTTTGCAGTGGTCCTTGTCACGTCTGCCTCTAGATCTCACTCTCACTCTGCCTGCAATTTCTTTCAGCAAGATGTTAAAAGGAGAAAGAAGTGTTTATTAAGAAGAGATTCTGCCTTTATTCCTCTGCCGAACCCAAATGAGAGCAGAAAGCAAGGGCTGTATTTATGTAGTTCCTCTCTCTATCTCTCTCTCTCTCCAACTTTTTTGTTCTCCCGCAAAAGGTCTGGTCACATCTGCTCCTTTGTGTCTGCTTTGTTAAAAGAGTGGCATAGATTGAGATTCTTTTTCCAGTCACTTTCTTCTATGTTGATAAGAATCTCACCTTGGAACATGATCAATGCCCGCTCATGCATGCATGATATTTTATTTTATTTTAAATCAAATACCATAAAGAAACTTACATCAGCAAAAGGACATAATAATTTAGTCCCTCTTACATCTAATCGGCTTCTTTTAGGAGATCAAAGGATTTGACAGTTCAGAAGAAATTTTTTAAGTTAAAATCTATTTTCCAAAGAAAGTAGAAGTTCTATGAAGTATAGATTTGTTCTTGGATTTTGTGTTTATTGTATCACAATATTCCATTTGCTGCAAGAAAAGACAAGGCATTTGATGTTAGTGTTGGATGGCTCCTTATCTAAAAGATGGAACCAAAAATCTCAAAGCAGCCCCTAAGTACTTTGGACAATGCTGTGTTAGACAGATTTGATCAGGAATTGCATGTTTGGTTAGTGAGAAAATCCTGCTCTGCCAACCAAGTATGATTTTCCATGTTTGGTTAGTGAGAAAATTTACAGTTTTTCTCTTCAAACAAAACTAAGCTTATAATGGGAGTGCAGCTACAATGACACTGCCCTAAATGCAATGGATTTGGGATGAAAGAATAAGCTGCTACAAGACAGGACCATGTGGGGAAATATACCTTCTTTTTTTTCTATAGTCCTGAACAAGATTGTGCGTCTGGGAATAATCCAAATTTTGTGGGCATTGATGCAATCATACACAAGTTAAGCTTTAAGGTTGCTTTCTTGATGACCTTTCTCCAGATATTCTCGCAGCATCAATTCTGCACATCTTCATTATAAGAATCCATTATTTGGTATAACACATTATTGAATGCAGAAAGAAGCTGCTGCTGATCATGATTTTTGTTTCCTTTGCCAAATTTTTGTCCAAATAAAACTGAATGAGACATGATCCTGGTTGCAAATCTGAAAAAGAAAGAATGGAGAGCCGCCAAATTTATCGATGTCAGAAGATTGGGAAAAAATTAATAATGAAGGGAAAAAGGAAAAGTCAATAATCCGTCCAACCTTTGGCTTAGGGATGGCAAAAATCTCCGATAGGTCGGGTCCTCGGCCCTAACGGGGGAGATTTCAGAGGAAAATCGGAGGCGGCTACAGAGATTCTTGAATTATAAAATACCCGATCAGTAACAGGTCGGGAATGATATTGTTTTCCTATCCCCAAACCCTATCCGGTAAGTCATATTTATTTCGAATTAATAAATATATAATTTATCTATATATATAAAGCAAAAGACAGAGAATGGTGAAACATTCAAAATACCAGAAAATACCCTTGGTTAATGCAAACATTAAGAATTGAAATTATTAATTAAATAAGGATAATACAGTAAATTCACACTTTTCATATTAAAAATAAAAAAAATAAGATAATGGATCCTATTTTTATAGAACACAACCACCCATTATCTTTTTTAATTCTAAAATAAATTTAAATTTAAAAAAAAAAAAAAAGCTCTCGCAAGCGCGGAAGCGCATGCAGAGAGGTTAGTATATATAAAGCAAAAGGCAGATAATGGTGAAACATTCAAAATACCAAAAAATATCATTAATTAATGCAAACATTAAGAATTGAAATTATTAATTAAATGAGGATAATATAGTAAATTTACACTTTTTTATATTAAAAATAATTAAAAATAAAAGAAAAATCAGATAATATATCCTATTTTTATGGAACACAACTATCCATTATCTTTTTTAATTCTAAAATAAATTTAATTTTTTTTAAACAAAGCCTCTCATAGACACGGAAGCACGTGCGGAGATCCTAGTATAACATAACAAGTGAAAAAGAACTCTATAGTCGCTCATTCATAGAACCCAGGTTAGTTTAAAATTCTATTTAAACTTTTGCCGACTCTAAAGAGCAAACACATATGCATGCCCTTCACTAACGCCAATTGAGTTCTACTTTTCTTTTTATGAAAGAATTTTTTAAAAGAAAATTTATGCTTTATTTTATCAACGGCAACGTATCAGACCAATTAGGTCCCCTGCTTGATAGATATACTATTTAGACTTACCTACTCTTGTTACTCACCTGAAGTTCTTTACTTTTTATTAACCTTGTATACTGATTATTTTGTTATAAGTAGAATAGTATTTTAAAAATATATATAAATTCAGGGATTTGTGGCGGGTTTGGGAAGCGGGAAGCATTTCCCCGACGGGGGCGGAGATGGGGATTCCCCGAAAATTCTAATCGGGGATAGGAGCAGGGGCGGGGATGGAAAGCGGGGATATGAATGATATTGTCATACCCAGCCCCAAACCGGCTTGTTGCTATCCCTACTCGAGCTCCACAAATTAGGAAAAAAAATATGGACTTACATGTGAAAAACCCAACTAAAAGAGAAATTTATAATAAAACTCATTTTTTGCATTGAATTTAGGCCAAAAATCACTTTTGGTCTCTGTAGTTTGGCACTTTAACCACTTTTGACCATGTAGTTTCAATTTCGTTAATTTTGCCATTGTAATTTTGTATTTGTAGCAATTCAAGGACAAGTTAGTATTCTTGTCAATTTCTTTAACGATGCAAGGGGCAATTTCATCAGCCTAGAACCCTTGAGCGTAAAAGTTTGTCTAAAATTCTCCCCATTTCATATTAGAGCTCGAAATTCAACCACTAATCCCAATTTTTGAAGAACCCTAAACCCAAATGACCATTTTCAAGCCCTAATATGAAATGAGGGGAGTTTCATACAAGCTTTTATGTTCAAGGTTTTTGGGTTGATGAAATTGCCCCTTGCACCGTTAAAGAAATTGACAGGAATACTAACTTGTCCATTAATTGCTACAAATATGAAACTACATTGTCAAAATTGACGGAATTGAAACTACATAGTCAAAAGTGGTTGAAGTGCCAAACTACAGAGACCAAAAGTGACTTTTAGCCTTGAATTTATATATAAGCCCTAAAACTTATTGAAGAAAAAAAAATTCAAAAAAAGCCCCGTTGTAGTTTTTTATTTTATTTTATAATTTGAATGATGTGTGAAATATCATTATTATCATTGCATTATGATTTTCAAAAAGAAAAAAACATTGATGACATTGTTGTAATTTTTAGGTTTTTCAAAGGTTGTATTGTGTATTTAGTACATTAGAAAAGTCAAATGATTTTTTTCCTCAGATTTCGGTATTGTAGGGTTTTTCTATATTTTGGGCTCTATTTATGGTCTTACACATGAAAAGCCCAAACTAAAAAAGAGAACAATTATGTGAATTCACAGTTATTCATACTCATTATTAATCTCCAAATCATTATACACTTTTTTATTTGTTGGAATATATGCTTTATTAGAACACCATAAGAGGATGAAAACATCCAAAACCCAATGTGACAGTTAGGAACAAACAAGAGTGGGATCTTAAAAAGATTTGCGCCTGAAACAATCACGATGGAAAAAAAAAAAAAACTACTGCCCAAAAACAAAAACAAAAATGGATCCGTGATGGAGCAATTGTGACCTCGTTAAAACCCCCAAATTGAGGAAAAATCATGTCAAGAAAAAAGTGTACAATCATTAGACACTTCATACTTTAATATTGCACACCTTCAAGACAATTAAGTTTACATGGCTTCGTAACTAATACAAAAACCAACAAAATGAGTGTTTGTACAATCTCCAAAATTTGTAGTACTAATTAGTCTACAAATTCTTTAGCACCTAACATCATATATTTCCTTATCACATCATCATCAAAACAACCCCAAGACGAACATGTGTTTTGTTTGATCAATGATCTTTAATATATATGATGAAGCAACTCCGGTTCCTTTGTATTTTTAGCCACTTCCCCAGCCTTGGTTTCTGCTACATCCATATCTTGGCTTCAATTTCCATGTTGTTGCAGAGGCCTAAGGTTGCTTGCAACTTTCACATGAGGTCAATTCAAAAGCAAGTCCGATGTTTCAAAGGTCTGGACAATACCAAACATGCTTTGAAAAGAATCTTATTTGAAGGTTAATGGTTTATATATGTGTGGCTATTTTTCTGGTAAATCACCGATTCGATTGATTTCGCTAGCTCGATTAGTCCTCTTGCTAACATCTCGGAGGTTGTGTTATAGTAAAAATGGGTTTGAATAGTGCATATACCATGATGAACATAAACCAGAGAACAAGTGCAGTTACAAAGCAACATAAATTGCAATGCATAAAGATTTGGGGAAGAGCCTGGATGTGAATGTGAGACCTAAATGACACTTTATTTATACAATGTTACCCATGATCTTTCCAAAACATATGGCTCCAGAAAATTGGCAATGATGCATGAATAGTGTTCACCTTATGTGTCATATTTAGACAACTGTCACATTTTGATTTGGACTAACATGTAAAATTACTAATTTTCATTGATTTCTTTATTGGATTGGATCTAACACGTCAACCTATAACAATTTACAAGTCCAAATAATGTGTATTTACTCTATATATGTTAATTGTTAAAGTTTCAGTTAGGACCGACTTGGTAATCATTAAATTTTCAATTTTCAATTTACTTTTAAATTTAATTTTCCGAAACTTTTGGGAGTTTCACTAAAACACCCAAAATGGGGGTTGAAATTATAAAAAAACACAAGCACTATTTAAACATATAAATACACCCAAAACCCATCATTACACACACTCAAAACCCATTTATAAACACACCCAAAAAGTTGACTTTGAGGTTGATTTTGAGTGTGTTTCTATGTTTAAATAGTGCTTGGGTTTTTTTATAAATACATGTCTAGGATTGGGTTTATTTATAAATTTGTAAAACTTTTTCTAGAAGGGGTGTTTTTGTTTTTTTTTCCCCTTAGTTGTTATTTTTCCTTTAATACTCCCAAATACTGGGACTCGAGACACAACCTAGGACTTGGCAGGACCCTTGAACTATCCGAAATTGAAAATTAGTAATAACACGCCATTGTTTTAAAAAAAGTTAAATTATAGCAACGGTCCCTAAACTATACCTTGCTTTGCATCCCAAAATAATAGTTACTGTCATTCTCAAATTAGGTTGTGCGTTGCACTTGCACTACTCATCATTTCCGTCAAATATGTCTAACGAACTGTCAAAATTGATCACGTGCATGGCACATGATCTAGTTTTAAGGGCAAATAAGACTTTTGAAGTCAACTGTTCTCCGTCGTGCTTTGCACTCTCATAGTCATTGTCAAATGACCACCACCAGACAAAGTGTCATGGCCTCTGCCAAACGACCACAATCGCCCTCTCTCTCTCTCTCTCTCTCTCTCTCTAATCTAAGTCACAATATCAACAATCCCGCCTCCTCCCAACCTTAATGGCCTTCCCATGGACACCGCCAACCCACCATCACCATCACCACCAAGACTAAGATGAGATTTTTATTTTTTTTATTTTTGAGTAATTACTATGATAATATGTTTACTATTTCATAATTGGATTAAGAGGAACTAAATTGAGAAGAATCATATTCCGAGTTCCTATTGAAGTTGTTTACTAAACCATATGGAATTGGGGTATGAGTAGTATTAATTAGTAAAATATCCTTGTTGTTGGGTTAAAGTAGATGACAAATTTGGAATTTTAAAAATTGTGTGTGTATATAATGGGTAAAAAGATGAATTCATAATAGGTTAGTTTTCTATGAATTAGAATACTACATTCCACCCAAGAATTGAATTCCTCCAAAATCAATAATTACTGATGTTGATTATTGATAGTTTGGAGTGGTGGGTAGAAGGGTTGGGCCTTTTATTTTATTTTATTATATATATAATTATTTTTTAATAAATTTAGGCTTTAAAAAAAAGGGCAATGATTTCCCCACTCCTATTTTATCCACTTACACTCCTTTTTTAGTTATAAAAAAGGAGTGTAAGTGGATAAAATAGGAGAAAAAGGAGTGGGGAAATCACCACTCAAAAAAAAAAAAAAACAGAAAAACGTCTCAACTTTCAAACCAAAGACATGCAAATGTAAAGAATTCCTTAGGAAATCTAAAAATAAATAAGGGCAATTTTGTCCATTTTGGCTTCTTTTAAAAAATTTCTCTCTCCTTTGGTCTTTTCCAAAGTCTCCTTTTCTTTTTCTTATCTCATTTTTATTAGGCTTTTACCTATGAATTTAACAAAAAATTAAACAAAGTAAACGGAAAGAACTAGTAGTGCGACCCGAATTTGAGGATGACATTAACTATTAAAATTCAGGGACGAAAATGAAAAATATGGTATAATTTAGGATCCATTGCTACAATTTAGCCTTAAAAAAATATTTTTCCCATTGGATTAGAAATTAGATTAGGTATTCTCTTCAAAAAAACACCTCTTTGAGAAAAGCTTTAGAAAAGAAACCATAGCCAATTTCCCTTTTGGGGTTGGTGGCCATCCTCCCTTCCCCCTCCCCTCTCCTCTCTCATCTCCTCATATCCTCTCTCCTTTCATCCCCTTTCCTTACCTACTTTTTCCCGTTTATATTGCTTTGTTGTTTTGTTTTGTGGTGTCGAATGTCATGAAACCCTGTCGTCATTGTGATAGTCATAGTCGTTTAGCGCACTTGGGGGAGGATTTAGCTTCAGTTGTCAGCCTTCAACATGGGTTTGGAGCTGCAATGACCGGAAAATGTCAAGTTGAGTTGGGTTGAAATTTAGTCGATACAACACTATAGGTTTAACCGGTATGGCACTATGGTGGTCCTGCTTCTTAGTTTCACAGAACTTTAGGATGTTGAGCGGTGATCCCGCTTCTTAGTTTGTTTGGCTAATATTTTTCAGGAACTCTTTAGGAGCTTTTTGTCTTTTGTTAGTTTTATTTCTTTTTAGTTTTTGACTTTCAATACGGATTTGTCGCTTCTGCCAGTGCACGACATATTTGTATTGTAGGTTTGAGTAGGCGTGTTTTTGGTTGCTGAATCAGGGATTTTAATCAGTTTGTATGTTGTGTGTGATTATCTACAGATCAATTCAACTTCCTTGTTGGAGAAGGTTTATCCATATTTGACACCATAGTGTTCACCCGTTTTGTGATCACTCATGTGGTGGAAGGGCAAAGTTCCCACTACCTTGAAAACCATTGACTGGTCAACAAGTCAGCTTTCTTTGGTGTATGAGCGTGCTACTGCTAGCAATGAAGATTCTAGCAGACTTATTCTAGAATAGATAACTTGCGCCCCAAGTTACTGATTTTCATAAACAAGCGATTGTGAATTTGGGTGAGGAATATCTCCCAAGTAAGTTCTTTTCTTACCTCAGACTGGTGAGGACTTTAACAATTTATCTCAATATAAAGAGGTTGTTATGGCCAGAATGGTTGATGGAATTTAAGCTGTCTTAGGCAAAACTGCCTTTACAAAACTATAAACATAAATATCCAAGCTAGAAAGATGAAAGGACAGCTGGAACTCTATTTCTGCCTGGATAGGAGGTTCTGATCCGGGCTAGACTGGAAATATGTAAAATTTGTTGAGGTTTTCATGTTTGGGAAAAGCTCAAGCTCTACCTGTCTTGCTTTTTTGTTGAACCAAATTTGTAACAAGAGAAATCTCGTTTTGAATGACTTATTTTCTAAGTCTGAACCTTGGGAATTCTGATCTAAAGCTGGTTTTCACTTAGAATTCAAGTGAGCTTCTGGTTGATTTTGAGTTGTTTGTTTGATTGATGACTTGAGTGTTGGATTGATTGTCTTCTGCCATGTTCACTCCTTCTTATATTTATAAGAAATGTTATCTGGAGTGGGGTAGTACTTCTTTTTAATAATGGGCGGCAACTCTTTCAAAAGATACAAGAAATACAATAATTCAATTCTGGCACTCAACCGTCAGTTCTTAAGATCACTTCCTTGTTTCTTTTGAAAGAAAACCCAATATTTTTCCTTAATTCTAGTTGCCCCTTGTGAGAGTTTATGGACTGTGATGGCTCGTTTTGATTTCTTTGAACAAAATCCCTGCTTTCCTGCCTATCTCTTTTCGAGCTTGTAGTCTGCTTATCTCTCGGGAGAATCACTTATAGAAGAAATATCTCTGAAATATATTAATATGTAAGGGGATTTGATCTTTCCGAATTTCAAAGATGTCCCTTCCTAGTTTTTGCCAGCTACTGACCCTTCCTTTTATCAACTCTGTGGCAGTTGATTTATTTGACTTTTCAAAGTCTGAGAAAAGAACTTCACGTGGGGTTCTTTTAAAAGTATCTCATTCCAGAATTTTGTCTCTTTTGGGCCCTTTTTGAGAGATGGTAATGATCTAGGCCCAGCCCGATTTCTTCTCTCTTTGATTTGTCTAGAACGAATTTTGCTCCTCTTTTGTGTATTTTTACATTTCTGCCATCCTTTTGAAAAAACGTGATCTGGGTTCTTTTTCTGTTTGATTTTTGAAGCCCAAGTCCTTTGCTCTAAGGGCTTTCTGAGAAGTGGGGCTGTGTGTTTTTGCTTTTGGCCCAAACACATAGTGGTTTTGTACTTGTTTTTGTTTCTCTTATCAATAAAATACATGACCCATTATAAGTATATTTTTTTTCTTCGCATGTTTCAAACTTAGGCAATTATCAAATTTGGATCATAATAATATTTTAAAATTATTGAATTTCATTTTTGAATGTCATTAGTCCGTAATTTAGATAAAACCATTCATCTGCATATTAGCTTATTTACTATTAAGCTAACATTTGAACTGTTTTTTTAATCTTATCAAATAAGTAGTTGCTTATTTGATGTGATCAACGTTCCTAATTTGTAGTCTTAGCATACATATTCTTTAGCTATTCTATCAAAGTATTCAGACCCAAAAACTAAATAAAAAAAAACCATATCAAAGTCGGAAGCAAAATGTATTCTCTCAGAATTTCCCGCTTGGTAAAAAAATTCTGACAGCCTTGGCCAAAAATAAATATTGAATTATAATAAGAAAAGAACTTGCCACGTTGACATATGATGTTATATCAGGTTGTATGGTAAGAAGGCACGGACAAGGAATTCAGGGTTCAACAAAAGCCAGCAGCAATGCGTTACCAAATTCATTCAATAATGTTAAATTTCTAGCTGTTTACAATTAGAAAGAATACCTTTTTCCAACGAAACTTATCTAATCTATGTTATTTATAAGAACTTCGGACCATTGAAGAAATAGAATAGGATGCCTAATAGAACATTATAATTGTACAAAACGGCCCGAAAAGGAGAGGGTGACAATGCTCCATTTCCCCAATTCAGACTGCTTGGATCGCACTGCTCTTGCCCTTGCTCAAGTCCGGCTCACCAGCTGGAGCATTTGGGTGAAATGCCGACTGCCTCGAGGGCTCTCCTAGTAGTTTTAAGGAGAGAGGTGAAGGCTCCTTGTGGCCTCTCTGTGTGTCTCCTAGACTGAGCCGAGACATGCCCACCAGTGCATCAACATTGACTGGCTCCTTGCGAAGGATCGGAATCGGCCTTAAAACCTGCTGATGAGAGGCCTCCCCACCCTTTAATTCTCTCATGGGCCCTGCACTTGGTGGCCATACTGGAAAAGGGTATGGCAAATAAGCTGGGAAGAAACCAGGAATCATTGGTGGGAAACCGTTCGATCCCATTACAGGCTCATGATCAGGTTCTTTTACTTTTTCTTCATGTGTGGTTTCCATCGGTTTGCATTCTGAGCTGAGGGAAAGATTTAATGAAGGTAGTGAACTTGCAGCTTCAGATTCTGCTTCCTGACAAGAAGGCAGAAAAACTTGTTCTTCTGGCACAGGAGGTGGATCCATGGCCTGGCAAATAAATAGCAAACTAAATTTTAATATAATTATCTTAAATTTATTACAAAACCTAACACTATTTTCTTTGACCAATTACATAGTGATAAGCAGAATAGCACTGAAGAAGTGACAAACAATAGCTAAATCCCATCATTATAGTGAAAGAGAAGGGTGGGTGTCATAACCATAAGGTGCCTGACATGGAAACAAAATTGTGTTTGACACTCTGCTCACATTTGTGTTCAGAATATTTGAAAACGCATAAGAATATAGAGTAAGACAAACCATATCCGGAACCATGTCGAATAGGCTGGAGCGCCTCTTTCTTCGGGTAGCATTACTCTGTCGAATAAAATACTTCTGGGCATGGCTTGCCACCTGGGTAGGAGTCCTAGTTGTTACATAATTTCGTGCTATTCCACGCCAGTCTCCTTTCCCCAATTTCTGGAGACCAATTAAGAACATTCGATGCTCCTCCTCTGTCCATGGGGTCCCTGAGAACCAAACCAATAAAGATAATTAGAAACCCCAACAATTGATCAATCACAAAAACTGAATTGGGTCAAAAAAAATTGTTGGTTTTAGGAAGATTAGACTGCAGTGTAATTGTTCTTATTATACATCACATCTCACAAGCAACTTCTAGTACATTTAACAATGATTTTACGCAAGCAACCATCTGTCAACTCAAGCTCTGACAAGATAACTGAAATAGTTGATAAAAGTATGATGACAGACTTAATGAATTGGGCACCTCTGTAGCAGGCAACCAATTGGAATGCAGACACTTAGTTGGAATGCAAAAATTGGGTGGAATCGAAGTTAGTACTTCAAAAGGAAAATCAATTGCAGCCCAGCTAACCTAACGCATAAATTCATCTATATACAATTGCATGGCAACCAAAGAAATTTTCAACAGAAGTCACCTCAAATTGCAGAGCGTAGGGCAAAAAGTTGCCTCCAATTTGGTTGAATAATCCTGATGGAGAGCATGTCTGCCAATGGATCCAGCATACATTTTCATGAAATTTTTAATGCATGCTCAAAGATGTGAAAAACTGACAGAACTCTTAGGTGATAAGCAAGTTTCCAAGCATCGTTCAGGATATGATAAAAAAGATACCATATTCCTGGATAAATCATAATAGAGTTGATATGCTAACTGCATAAGCTTGACCCACCGGATAATGTATCCCTTCAAGATCTTTAGCACCCTCTCTACTGTCTAGGTTAATTTCTAATGAGGCAGCTCCGAGAGCTCTACATAGACTTATGCCAATCATGTTTATGAGGAAAGTGATCCAAGACCTATCATGTTCAGATATAACTCACAAGTCACAAACATGACATGACTTTTAGTCTCAAGAGTACCCATTTTGGAAGATAAAAGGTTAGTTTCAAAAGAGTTTGGAAGTTAAGAACTCAGGATTAGTAAAGCACTATTTTGACAGCAGACAAAATCAAGGTGGGTATTAGGGGACTTGGCAAATTGAAGAGCTGAAACAAGTAACATATCTCCTCAAAATCAAGGAAAAGAACGAAGTGCCAATCTAATAAATTCCTGTATTGTGGCAGCAATTTATTCAGTAAGTATGCTATTCACAGAAGTAGTAGAATGAAATCAATAAATTAACCCCGCCATACTATCTCTCAAACACCCCTTAAAGGGCACTCTACTTGCAACTCAACAATGCTGACATTTTATTACCAGCTGTTTAGTATCTCTCAAACACCCCTATATATTTTCTCTTCTAAATTCCATTTAGGAACAACTGTTTCAACTACTATATGAACAGGGCAGCCACATTCACATAATGTACCACATACTGTCAGAGTTTCAAAAAGGATGTTCAGTTAAGTCTTTCACAGGATGCCTTGAGGTACTAGAAGCCAAAGTTCTGCTCTTGAATGCAGCCTTCGGCCCAACATATGAATCATATAAACCTTAAGATCGAAACTATCTCTTAGCTTATGGGGTATTGAAAAATGCAAACATGAAGAATTGTTGTAGAAAGACCATTGAACTATAAGCTCCAACCCAATACAAAACACAAACTGCTCTAACAAACAAATACAAGAAAAGCCAACTATCTAGTACCCATTTTCAAGTGGCGACATTTAGCAAAGGATACCAAATACACACACAGAGACAAGAAGAAGAAGAAAAATGAAACCCCATCTACCTATGAGGGCCATCAAGTTTATGACTTGAAAACAATCAATTTTTTGACACGTGTAACAGAAGTAAAACACACGATTCAAAGAGGACTTTTTTTACGCGTCAATTAAGGTTATCTTGTTTATAGTCTAACTCAAAGCCAATGACAATACATGCAAAACCCAAATGAAAACGAAAGGAGAGAAAAAGAACCCAGAAAAAACAAATAAATTAAACTAAAAAATAAAAAATAAAAAGGAAGAAACGAAGAAGAAGTCAACCTGAAACAATGAAACGAACAGCTCATCTTCCTCGAGAAAAGCACAGATACATTTCTATTAAATTTTACGCAAAGCAATAATAAATTTCAAATTTTCAATCAAAATATCGACTCGATTCTGAAAACACAACATGACTAGTTCATGCATGTATGCATAACCCAATAACTAAATTAACAACATGAACAAAACCATTCTCATTAAAATGAAATATACCTTTTTTACGATCTCCGCGTCGATTGGCGGAGGAGGAGGCATGGGCCGGGTCGTCGGATAAGTAACCTTCGGGGACGTGAACCGGGTCGTGGAGCGGGTCCGAGCTTGGGGAGTCCGGGTTGGGCGATGAGCAGTGGTAGTGCGCCGCACTGGATAAATTCCCCATACTAGCGCTCTTCTTGATGATCGAGCCATCGGTGAGCCTCACACCGAACAGCTTCAGGCCTCCGCCGCCGCCGCCACCGACGGAGGATGAGGAGGAGGACCCGACACGTGTCGGGCACGTGCGCGAGTTGTGTCCGTTGTTGCTGCAGTGCGAGCACCGCCGAGTCATTGTGCCTGACTCGGACGGGTCAGCGATAGCTAGTCGGGTCGGGCAGAGTCAAAGATCGGGGAGCGGGCGAGCGACAGACAGAAGAGGAAGAGATTGTGTCCGTGTTAATGTGGGAAGAGAGAGACGACGAGAGAGGGTTTTTATTTGGGAAGGGATAGGGGTAATTTAGGAAATATGAAAAATGGGGGTCAAGTAGAGGGTTAGAAGAACGCGGTGGTTCTACTGTTGGCGGGGTCCTAGCGGTTAAATTACGATTTTATCCCTGTGTTAGGATAATGTTCTACTTTTTTGGGTCTCTTTTCTGGATCTTGGTTGGTGTTGGCTTTTGCAATTTTGGGTCTTTTTTGGTTTTGTGTCTTTCTTTTTTCTTGGTGAGAAATGAGGATTTTGATATGTTCGTAGGATATTCTTTGAGTAGATAAAGGTAATCATGGACATTTTTGGATAGAAAATAAAATTTGATTTACTATATCACGATAAATTATTGTGTATCCGATATTCTAAATTATTATATCAGGTTACATACTAATGTGTTGTATTGAATTAAATTACATTGTAGCATGTGTTTTATTTTCAAATAAGTAAGAATTTCAAACGTATTAGATACGTCAAATGATTTTTAGTATATCCAAATCCTGGGTCAACTTGGATAACGATAAGTTTCGTGTGTGATTATCAACAAAAACATATGGTTTGAATACAAACACCTAAACGAAGGTTATCCAAAATTAAAATAAAAATTAAAAATAAAAACATTTCGGTGACACTTAACTTAAGATACAAAACACGTTTTCGTTTTCTGACCAAATTGCCAAAATGATGCATTTGGAATTATGGAATGAAAAATGTGCCGTTCTGGTATATATTATTATCTATTGTATTGCCGTCAAAAAATAAAATCCCTCGGCCATATGCCACGTGGAATTGGTGGTGACCCACATTGCTGTAGGTGCGCAGGGGGTCAAAATAGGAGTCTTGCAGAATGGATTGTCCTAACGTATTTGTTACACCAAAATCAAACTGTGTTTTTTCCTTCTCTTTTTTTCCATATTTATCTGATCCACAAAGAGAAGAATATTTTCTAATCATGCTTTGTCTCCTAAAGATCTACATATATATGATTGAGTGTCACAACAAGTTTACATCAAAAAGCTTTAATCTTGTCTAATAATGGTCAGGGAATAAAATGGTGAAGTTCCTTTGGAAATCAGATATAAACAAACATAGTTTTTCTTACAGGAAATACAAGGTGCTTAAATTTACAAAGAGCCACATGTAGAGTGGGGGAGCCATTACCACTCCAAGCTCGGGGATATGATCTCTATATATAATGTGATATGGGATGATAAATTGTGAGAAAGATCTAACCTTTCGTTTAGGGGTACTGAATAATTATCTCCATTTAGTTGGAGGAGATAAGTGCGATACTTATTGTGATTAGTCATATTGTGGTGGCGTATCTTTTTTGTTGGGATTGCGTTATCGACTTATAGATATAATTTAGTTAGAAATATCCTAGCTTTTAATCTTGATTTAAGATTTTTTTTTCGTATGAAACAAGTGTTTGAATTGAACTTTAAAGTTTGAACTTTGAACTTCTTTCAAGATTGGGAAATCCTATATTAAGTAAATCATGGGTCAAATCAAGATCGGTAAGAATAGTTATAAGAGATGAAGTCAATTAATGAAGTCAATTAGGGGATAGAGGAATGGGGAAAGAAGCTAACTTCGGAGTTGGGAAATAATTTGGAAGAAATTTCTAACCTTTTAAAAGGGATGATTATCTTTTGTTATTGCCTATCAAACTGATAACCTAAAAATTCATCTCATCTTTTATTTTTAATTTATTTAATAAATTTAATAAAATTTTAAATTATAAAAGATGATAGAATTTTATTAGATCAATAAGAATAACAGTACAAAGAATAGGTAGTCATCCTAATAACAATATGGCAAAAGTGAGTACAACTTTCTCAGTGACTTGAGTTAGCCGAAAAACTGAAACGATGAGAATGACTCAAAAATAACTTTTCAATAACCCCTTTCACTGCCACAATTTTCTGAATCTTGTCCAATGGCATTAAAGATAAAAACTAGATGCTAACCGGCATGACTCTCCTAGAGAGGCTAAGAACACCCAACAAACTCAACTAAGTTTTTTATAATTATAAGAGAAAGAAAAAAAAAACATAAAATTGAGAGAATTTATAAACTTTATTGAAACAACAAAACCAAAATGAAAAACTAAAACAACGTTGGCAAAAGAAAAATCAACCGCCTCTAGTCTTCATTTAGGACATGATATAAAAAGCGCCACCTAGTTATTCTAGGGCCTCAACGCATGAATGAGTAGTGGATCTACCATGACCAAGCCACAACACCTCAAATAGCAGCCTCGCAAGATAAGGCACAACCAAAACCAATCCGTATATGAGACAATATATTTGTCAAGGAAAGAGTATATCGACACAAGTCTACTAAAAGCCGAAGAACACTAAAAATTCGATAGAATCTGGGAGAAAACCACCCGAATCTAAAGATTTCTCTCTCTTTGTTAACTCTCTCTTAGCGGCTATATTTCATCTCATCTTTTAATTATACCAACCAATCTTCGTCTGTCTTTTTCTACCCCTTAAATTATGGAGGTCAAAAATAGAAAATTTCTTTTTTCTAGATTATCCAATCATGCATGCTTATAACAGAGTGCAAGTTGGTTTCCACAATTCGATTGTTACAGTGTTCAAAGAAAATTGGATCTGAAGAAATATAATATTAAAAAGATCATGTGTTATTTATTTTTATTTTATTCTAATCTAATATAAATTATAAAAAAGGAATTCGAACTTAAGTGCATGATGAAAAGCACATCCGTTATTGCCAATTTAGCTAAGTCCATATCTACAATCACATGTTATAATAATATAAGTGAACTGATAAAATCATGTGACGGTTTTACCATCACAACGTGAAAATTACTTGATGAAGATAAGATTGCCCCACATTCATATAAAGTTATGATAAATCTGGCTAGAACAATGTTTTGTAGCAAGAAAACAGCACCTACAGAGAGCTCCATTATATTCCCGATGATCATCACAAGGCAGGCAGGCAGGCAGGCAGGCAGGCAGGCATAGATTTCCACTGGACCGCATACATTGGTTGAGCTCCAATCATAAAATTAACAACATTATCATATGACAAAGTTTAAAGTCGACGTGTACGGACACGTGAAGCTAAGATATAGGAGACGAAAGCAAAGTCAAGCTTTGCAGATACAAGATAGAAAGCCCAGATACACAATCAAACTTTTTATCTTTTCCATGAAGACTTTGAATTTGAAGGGAGAAAAGAAATAAAGTAAGTTATCTTGGTGTTGGAGATGAACTTCCAGGAACCCTGAGCCTAACTTTCCAATCATAAATAGTTAATAAAGTTTTGGGGATAGTGTGAACGTGGATTTTGATACTTTGTTTGCTGCTCATGACAACCTGCATGTGGCGTTTGCCCAAAAAAAACTTTTAAGTCTATAAATAAAATGTTATATCGGAATTTATTTATTTTAGATGATACGTTATATCTGGTCATCTTAAATTCTTGAGTTTGATCTTACATTCTAAATTGAACAATGTTGAAAGGCAATCCTAATTCCAAATACGGAAAAAAAAGTTGAGTTTAACCATCACACCATCACGTGGTATTACTATGTATTGGCAGTTGCCGGAATGCTAGTGTTTGGGTCACGGGGTTTAGGACCATCAATAAAATAAAAAATCTAAAGTTTGGGACTAAAGGTTAAAACATAGCTTGGGTCCAAATAGTAATCCATTTGTTGGATCTTGAGCTTGACCTGACCAAATTTGAATTGGGCTCAAACACTTACAATTTAAAACTACCGTTGCTAAGTTAGTGACGATGGAAGTGATGTTGAGTGTTATGCTATTACTTTCTTGGTTGAATTAGGAGGAACCACGATATATGCATACTTGATTTATACAATATAGCAACATTTGGTTTAAATATTTTAATCTCGGCATTGAGAATTGGTAATCATCATCAGCTAACTTTTGGTTCAGTGATATTTCTCATCATAATATGGACAAATATTCCGAGTTTGAATCATGTATGGAGGTAACTTGAAAGGTTTATTTCATTTCAAATGTGACGGTTCACATCATTTTCCAACTATATTTTTTGAGCCCTAACCCAACTACCTGCACCCATCCTACTTTTCTTCCAACAAATTGGTTACATAATAGAACAAATGAGAAGGGGAAAACCAAAAATAAATCAACCATAGAAAGACGAGAAAAAAAAATTTGATTCGTTTAACCGTAGTTAACCCAGGAACAACAAACCCCACAGAAACTTCAAAAAATTCACCGGAAACTTCGATAGGAAGGGCTGTACATACAGCTTTCAGCATACTTCTCCAGATCCTTCGGTTCAGGGAGGCGAGTAGCCAAACCTACAAAAGCCAATTGAAGAATGTTAACATTTAGGTCTATTCAGTCACAAGAAATCTTACAAGAGCAGAGCCACTGGAGAGAGCCTAACCAAGTTCATATGATTTAGCAGCTACTTTAGCAGCAATATGTGCCGAAATCTTTCTAATGTTTGTAAATGGAGGGTATATGAGTCCCTTGTCATAGTCTTCCTGGGATACCTGTGAAGCCAATGCTTCCGCTGTTCCAAGGAACAAACATGGCATAAGATGTAATGCTTGATTATGGACCAAGGACCTGTTCCTTAGTTAATTCTTACTATAAACTAAGAACTTCTGCATACTGTTTATGTAATGTGAAAAATAGTTAACTATACTAGTGCCCCAATATTTTTCGTCTCACTTTGTCCCCATTGTCAAGTTCGTCAATTACTCTGTCAAAACCGATGACATGGCTCCTACATGGCCCCAATAATTTTCTGCCACATAGGAGGCACATTAGCGGGTTTAAAATAATTTTTAAGGGACTTGATAGTAGGTGGCACAACGAGACGCCAAACACCCAAGGGGGCAAGGTACATTATTGTGATATTTATGGGCAATGTAGTATCTCACCACACTTTCAGGAGCACTAGTAATTAATCATTTTAAAAAAAATCCTTTAATTTCATGTCTTTTGTGCACTTACAGGCTGCTAGAAGCATGTCGTCGTGAACACGGATAGTACCAGACATTATTAAACCCAAACCAAATCCAGGGAAGATGTATGCATTGTTTGCCTGAATGAAGAAGGAAAATAAATGTCAAAGTCTTATATAGTTAACTTGGGACATCGTCAGATTCTCTAGCATTAATACCTGGCCAGGAGTGTAAACCTTCCCCTCATATTCAACAGGCGGGAATGGGCTTCCACTACAATAAATAGCACGACCCTGAAAATAATGATAGTGAAATAAGAACAAAAAAAACAAAAAATCATTCTCTAACCATCAAGTACACAGTGAATGAAACAATTTAAAGCAAAAGATGCAAGGTTGTATTACCTGAGTCCATGTGTATGCTTCTTCCGCAGTACATTCAGATTGTGATGTTGGGTTGGAAAGAGCAAGGATAATAGGTCTCTATTAGCAGGTCATACACAAAAATGGTCAGCCTACCTTCAAGAGGGTGTAAATGCAATTTTTCAACAAGGCCATTGAATAACGTGAAGTTTCTCAATAAGGCCATTAACAAAAATGCAATTTCTCAAATACATAACAGAGGAAAATTCTGAAATGATGGCCCCTGTATGGATGTTTGACATGCTTAAGATGTAAAATCTCAAGTCTTGCCCACACAAAAGCAAAAAGTGTTATGAGTGCATGGGCATTTTACACCCAATAGGGATGCTGCGCCCACATGATAGAAAAACCCAATAACAAATATAGGGAATAGAGTACCTCATTGAGGGAGGCCATAGACTCAACCACTTCTTTGGTGAATGTTCTTCCTGCTCCTGACGTTCCAATTAACACTGTAGGTTTGATTGCCTGATTAAAAAGGACAACAAAGTATAGTGAGAAACTTCTGCTCTATATGCACTATAATAATGTTGACTCTATGGTGTCAAACATATGAGCATCTCGGTGTGTGTGTGGGAGAGAGAGAGAGAGAGAAAGATTTCACACATTAACAGCATCTACAAGTTCCTTGACTGGTTCATGTTCATGAGCCCACGGCTTTTTAAAATGTTGGAGTGATTCCTTCCTAGAACTGACAATCAATCCCTGCAAATAAATTTCTTACCAAATGAAAACTGATGGAAAGATAACAAAATTCTACTTCAGATAGAAATAAATTACATTTGCTCTCCCTACCTTTGAGTCCACAAGCCAAATGTTCTTTCGGGTCTCTTCCACTGGGATATTTGTCTGCAATAATTCGGGTGCAATTTTTGTATGTATCAAGATTTATTCTAATACCACTCTTTATAATAAATAATTACTGAGGATCTTTTTTGTTTTCTCTTGGGTAAGATACCAAGGATCTTTTATTGTACAAGTTAAATCAAACAAATAGTAAGCTAAAAACCTGTTTGGAAACTTCAAGGGCTATCAGTTCTGCTATGCCAGTGCCGGCCTGAAACCATTAAACAAGTGAGAATGTGAGACACAACACAACAACAAAGTGCTAGCACAGGGGGCATCAGTTAGGGTTAGAGGACAGGGAAGAGAATTCCTATGGAAATATACATATAAAGAAGAGGTGCATTTTGGATGAGGGAACCACTAAGTCCCAAGAATTTCACGATTTTCAACTTCACCAATCACAAAGAATATACACAGAATTACCCCTTCTTTATTACTCTCTGAAAGTAATTAAAAGTATCCTCAACTAAGGGAACGTACTCACCTCTCCAGCACCAAGGAATAAAAATCTGTGGTCAGCTAATGATCCCCCAACTAACTTCAAAGCTGCAACAAGTCCTCCAAGAACCACAGATGCTGTCCCCTGGAATAAATTAATTACACAAACATTAGAGATGCGCTTTTTCTGAATTACTACAAATATCAACAATCCCCAGCAACTTACCTGAATGTCATCATTAAAAACAAGATGAGTTGTACCATACTTTGCAAGCAGATCAAAAGCATTGTGGTTCGCAAAGTCTTCAAACTACAGAGAATGACATGTGTAATTAGGAACGCTAAATTTAAAATGAAATAAATGACCAAGTTCAGCAGTGCAGCCAAATAATTGAAGACTAAATTTGTCCACCACCAAATACCTGAACGAGAATTTTCTCCCCATAATTCTGCTTGACTGCAGTCATGAATTCCTGTAGAAGTTCTGCATATTCCTAAAGAAAAGAAGAGCAAACCCACTTTGGTAAGACAGAAAACAACATAATCGCCTGAAATCATTTGAACACCAAACAAGTAAAGCAAACATATCATAAACCTGTCCAGTAGCCCTCTTTTGCCTGAGTCCAATGTAGAACTCATCGTCCAATAGCTTCTGATTGTTTGTACCAACATCAATGGTTACAGGCAAGCACTGAAAAAAAATGACAAAATAAAACAACATATTCAATAAGAATAGATAACAAAGATAAATGATGAAATCGTTATGACTTCTAAACATAAGTCATGTCAGAAAATAATAGAATTTGTCATGGGATACTTACAGCAGAAGGACGAACTCCTCCAAGTGCCGTATATAGAGCAAGTTTACCCACAGGTATACCCATCCCCTGAGAAAATATCATATATTGATATCAATTAACCATTTAGAAGGGGGTACAACAAGTACATGAAATATTCTCTTTTCAGGCAAGGTATCTCATATTGGTTTTTATCAATACAACTAGAAAACAGAGTTTAATAGTGTTTACATGACAGCCAAGATCCCCCAGCCCAAGGATCCGCTCTCCATCAGTGACAACAATGACTTGAATATTCTTCTCAGGCCAGTTCCTCAACACTTCAAGAATCTTGCCCCTTGGGATGCCAAGAAGAAGAAAAAATATCAGTCAGCTTCAACACAATTTGGAAGTGGCCATTAAAGTAGAGATCTAAAAGAAATTTTCATTAAACTTACTTGTCTTTCAAACTTATGAAAAGACCGTGTGGATGCGTAAATATGCTTCCATATTTCTGGCAAGCTTCACCGACAGTAGGAGTATATACAACTGGAAGTAATTCCTCGACATGGTTAATAAGAAGCTTGTAGAATAGCTTTTCATTTCTCCCCTGAAATCATAATAGTGCATAATTGAAACTTTAAACCTTGCCATTTCAATATCAACAAATTAGGGCCTCAAACCAAAATTTCAGTGAAATGATGATGGCTACCTGAAGATCCATCATGGCTATATACTTCTGCAGAGGAACTAGATACTGGCGGATACAATTTATCATTTTCTTCACCTGTCAATTAGATTTGCGGCAAAGTGTAAATGATTTATATATATTTAAAAATTGCAGAACAAATGATGCAATTTTGTGAGCATATAAAAATCATTGACAAACCTGAAGTTCTTGAGAAATAACAACAGGGGGGAGAAGACCACGCAAGTAATGAGCATCTCTCTCTTTCTCTGTGAAGGCAAGACCTTTGTTGTGGTGTGGATCCCGTATCAACGTATATCCACTGCAAAGCAAGACAAAAGAATAATGTATAACAAAGGTGCCAAGAACATAAAATAGCAAAGAGGACTTCTGTCCATTTATTTCAAATAAAAGAAAACTGATAACACTGCAGACATATCAGAACGCTGAGCTGAACCAGAAAAGAAGTATCAGTCTGTGAAGTAAGAACAGTATATGAGAATATTACAGTAACTTAACAAAGTAAATATTCAAGGTAGTTGGTGTCCCTATTAGCCACATGCAATCGAACAAATTCAAGGGTATCTCAAAGTTTTACACCGACCCAAATGCAACTCAGCCAAAATGTTGAGCAGGAAGCAAAAATAAGACAGAATTACATATTGAGGTTGGGAATGAAATTGCATAAATTAAAATGTTTTCTTTCATTTATTTGAAAGAAACCCAAAGGGGAAATTCATGCAACTTAAACTCACGAACAAAAACACGTCCTTTTCACCAGAAAATTATTCAACATTTCATACTGAATGATGTGGAGCTTCTATTATCATGCCACATGTAACACATGGGCCCGCCCCTTTAATATGGCAAGTGTAGGCACCACCACGTTATGAGGCATTAAACTCTTATTTTGGTGGTTTCTTAAAAATTCTTCTTCACACTTTTGTTGCTATTTGTATTATTGCTTTGTTATACATGTGCTTAGTCTGAAACCCAGAGTGCATTTACCTAGCAAAAGAACTGAATCAAAAGAATTTATTTGTACATAAAAAATTATACCAAGAACCCACAAAATTAATTGATCCATTAGGAACGCCCAATACTGATTCTCTATCCCAGAATACTTGACCATAAAAGGAACCAATTAGCATATTTATCATATACATATACATATACATATAAAGTTCCCATAAAAGGGGTTTAAAGAGTATTTGAAATTTGTTAGAAAATTATTTGTAAATTCATTAGTAGTTATAAGCACAACTATGTAGCGATTCTCATCAAGGTGTCTGTTGGAAACTTATAAAACTCCATTCATATTGAATATATGAAAAATATATAACGAAAGGAAATTTCACTAATTAAGCAACTGCTCAAAAAAAATCAGTAAGCAGCCCACAATAGGTACAAGTTTCATTTAAAATAACATCAATTAGGAAATGAAAAGGCAAAAGAATATAGATTTCATCGAAATTAAAATAACCTGCAAAAGAATCATAGCCCCTGTAACATTATTAAATAATGATATTATCAAAAAACAATCGTAAGCATATTGATCTTTGCTCCCACCTAGCAACAGAGACACTCCAGGGTGTGACAAATTGGTCCTCGGTGGCAGTATCCTCACCATACACGTCTTGGACCCCACCATGGACGGTGGATTTCAGCTCAACAACCGAGGATTCGTCCTTCACTTCCTGCAATGTGCTCTCCATCACTACGCTGCCGTTTCGGTCACCAGTCCGGGTTTTTGGGACCAAAGCCACCACTTTCAGCGAAGCTGAGCGCCTCTTCTGGCTATGAGAGAACGGGCTAGAAGACCCAGCGATGGCCGGGTTGCCCTGTACAAAAATACAATAATAAAAAAGCTATCCTAATAATCAGCCAAAAATATTAAAACTAAAGATTGAAAATTTTGTGATAATGGAGGAGACCCAGAAATTGAATTCTCATTCACCGACTTTGAATTGTTTTATAACACGTAATTGTCAATCAGAAAGCCGGAGAGATATGAAATTTCAGTGGGTTTCAATGTGGGAAAACACATGGAAGACCCATAAATTGAAAAAGCTTTCTTTTTTTCTTCTTCTTGATTTTCCAGTGGTTGAATTTTGTGAAGTGGGTGCGCTTGAAATTGTGATCTGAGAAATGGGTTTGATTTATATTACCAGAAAACAGCTTCTATTCAACGACATCATGGCGACTGATGTGTGAAAGAGAGAGTCTTTCGCTTTTGGTACTCACTGCAGAGGCAGAGAGACAGAGAAATAGGGAGAGTGCAAGTGAGAGAGGACAGAGAGCCTTGAGCTTTGAGAAGCTCTCCTTGCTTTTCTCCTTCTCTCTGTCTCTCTCTCTACCTGAAATTTGTGAAACCACAGAGACAGATCAAGAAATGGGAAATGAAGCAGCTAAAAAATGTGGCTCCTTCTTCTCTCTTGGGGTAATTGTATTTGTATGCAACTAATTTGTCTCCAATTTACAAAATTACCCTTGCACTTTTATTTCTTTACATTAATTTTACTTGAGGTACAATGGCACACACAGTTATGTGGGACCAAAGGAGGGTGGGGCCTGCTCTAAATTGTGGTTGTGATCCTCACCATAGAATTTATATGGGAGTTTCACTAAAACACTCAAAATGGGGATTGAAATTATAAAAAAACTCAAGCACTATTTAAACATATAAATACACCCAAAACCCATCATTACACACTCAAAACCCATTTATAAACATACCTAAAAAGTTGACTTTGGGGTTGATTTTGAGTGTGTTTCTATGTTTAAATGGTGCTTGAATTTTTTTATAAATACATGTCTAGAATTGAGTTTATTTATAAATTTGTAAATTTATAATCGAATATTGACAAGGCAGTGTGACAGCATCTAAGGGGCTGGATTGCATATGAAAAGACGGTGGGCGCAATGAAGGGTAAGATAGTGAAAGGAGGAAAGTGATGATATGAAGAGGCTCACGCACAGTAAGATGCATGGGGTCTTGTACATGGGACATCGACATAACCGTAGGTTTAGTTTTATTTTTTCTTAGAGATGTGCCATGGAATTTGTCTTCATTGTAAACTTCATATATAACTCTCAATCGGGTGATTTCATGGCTGAAATGCAGAGGCAATGGCCTGGCCTTCCCTTTCAAAAGTGGTGTACAATAAAGAAATTTGCCCAAGATTGTTGGGATAATCCAACTCTTTGATTCCCCTTGTCTTTGTGTGGATTTTTTATATATTTGTATTCCACTTTTATAATATTTTATATGTATTACATCAAAAATTGTGGATACTTTAGGTTTAATTTGGAATGTGAGATTCAAAAACTACAGATTTTAGTTTTAAAAATGTTTAGTTTCTTTTTTAATACAAGCAATAGTCTAAATTATAAAGGGGAGGGGGATTTATCACACACAGACTACTAAAGTATTATAGGGGTTCGAACATTATATCAATGGTATGCAAGTTAAGGCCATTTTTCATTTGTCTAGTTAAACTTCATTATTTCGACCCAAAAAAAAAGTTAAACTTCATTAAAACATTAATGATACATAAAACTTCGTATTTATATGAAAAACAAGAAGAGACTCAAATAGCCTTGCTTGCCTTGAATATGGCAAGGCATGGCAAACCAAACCACAATATGTCATGGCAGCACAAGCCTCCAATATTAGCACTTTCTCAAAATGCCTTGAATGGGACGCAATGCAATGCCAAGGCCAAGGAATAGTCTTGTCAGTGTCTTGGGCATGTCTAAGCCACATTTTGGGCATGTTTTAAGCACATTCTGACCACGGCAAAGTAAGGTCAGGCAAGCCACGCCATCCTAAAGTAAAGCACTTCAAATGATTTATTACATATAATAATTTTAAGTTTTTAGTATTACATCGTGTCTAGTCATCTTAAATTAAATTCAAATAAATCGTATCTAGTATTTTTATGGCTCTACCGACAGTGTACTATCAACATTCAAATCATCTTTCTTTAAATGCGATAACCATCTAAAATGGTGTTACATCTAGATCAAAGAGCAAAATGCTAAAATTTATATGCATGCCAATTAACAAACTAATATAAGCAAAAACGTGTCAAGTTAGAAAATGTAATTAAGAAAGGAAGGTCGGGTTATATATATGGGTAGGTAAGCATGCCGGGTTAATGGGTGGGTAGGTGGGCGTTCCGTGACCAATCGTGGGGCTAATAACTGGTGGGGTTCAAAGTCTTGCAAGGCAGAGAATGGCAGCATTGTCCCTCAGCCAAATAAATAAACAAACAAAGAGCAAGATAACTATGAAAGTGAGAGGACACTAGAGGCTCCAACGGAAGCGATCAATTAGGAAATGCATCTAGGGTTTTGAGCAATATCTGCGAACCTTTTGTTATTGACACGCGTGTACATTAATTCGTGTAGCTAATATGTGATGCAAAAGATATGCAAACGAGATCAACGGAAAAAAAGAAGAGAGATTTGACCAAAACTAGTCTCAGTAATTCACGCGCTTGCTGTGATAATCGTGAATACTTAATAAAAATAATCACATAATACGTTAACAATATAATATTAATTCGAACACGTATGACGATTAATGCTACCATAATTTTTAAGAAATTAGTCTTATTATCCTCACATCATTGACGTGTATGTTATAACGTTGAAACTTTGATGGGACATGCTCTAATTGATTTGAGGGTATTTTTATGCCCTAATTAATCACATGATGCAATATGAACTAATTTGCCAACACGTTATGTGTTCATTAAAAAAAGAAAAAAAAAGGGGTCTTCATTTGATTAAGCATGTGAAACATGTTGGGGTACCGATTTGGAACCACCAAAACCAAACCCCACTTGGCTGTAAAGCTATAAATTACACATAAAAAAAAGTCCACATTGTGATAATAGATACAACCATGGTATTTATTTTACTTTCTTTTTATTGGACAATTTAAGCGGACCTATTAGAACAATTTAGGTAGGTATACGACCAGAACGGGAGGCGTTTATGATGAAAAAATTAATACAAATTTATAAATAAACCCAATCCTAGACATGTATTTATAAAAAAATCCAAGCACTATTTAAACATAGAAACATACCCAAAATCAACCCCAAAGTCAACTTTTTGGGTGTGTTTATAAATGGGTTTTGAGTGTGTGTAATGATGGATTTTAGGTGTGTTTATAAAGTGTTTTGGGTATTGGATTTTTTTATAATTTCAACCTCCATTTTTGGTGTTTTAGTGAAACTCCTAAAAGTTAATGACCAAATTAAGCTCATGACAGGAAAAGTTAGAGAGAGAGAGAGAGAGAGAGAGAGAGAGAGAGAGTTCAACTGCTTAATTCGGCCTTTAAAAGGAGAGATGATTTGATGTGAAGTGCTGATCATGATCAATGTTTGGATTGTTGTCATTTTCAAACAGCCGAGTTGTGAACTTGTGCGACGATAATGTTCCATGTATCAACATCTTCCTCCAAACTAGAATGTTTATCAATTGTAAAGTCTTCTAAGAAAAACCAGTGTTCTCCATAATCCTCCCAAAAAAGGTACGGAGGATAAATAAACTATGTGCTTTCCTCTTTTTTTAATTTAATTTAATTTTTTTTGGGGAGTAAGCTTTTCTTGATATTAGTCTATATATGGACAATATTATCAATGATTATTTCTGGTATGAGATCTTTTAATAGGGGAACAGATTTGCAGACGAAGGTTAGCAGTTAGCCACAACTTGTAACGAAATCATTTTGGCCAGACTAGTGAAAAAAAAAGCCGCACAAGACATGAGTTACTTGCTGCACTTCAATTATGAATTTTTTCAAGCAGGTGGTGAGTACTCTTGCCCAACACCTGAACTGCCGAGGAACAACAATCTCGTCTCTTATGGTGTTTTCCGGCCTTTCGGAAGTCGAGTGTCTTTGTTGAATATAAAAAAATCCAAACATCCTTCGTAATGCAATTCAATTATCATAACCGTCTATACTTTAGGTTGTCCTTCAAGAGCCATCCATGCACAAAATCATTTAGACTAAAAACTACTTGATCCTTTAAAATGTCACCCCAAAAAAAAAAAACATTTCACTAGATAAAAATAAAATACAATGGTAATACTCAGATTTTCCTATTTAACCATTTCGTTACATGGATGATCCTCGAAAAAGAACCTAAAAACTAAACATATTTAATCATTAGATTACAATCCATAAATAGGATGTGTATATATATACAGAGAGCTTCAATTGAGATATTCCTTAAATAAGTTTATTTCAGGGACACTCTTGTATTATATTTCACTAATCCAAATCGCCTATTTTGTAGATATTCATTTAAAAATCATATCTACAAAAAATCACTGGAATCCGATATTATTTGACCACTCAATTGAATTATTGAAATTTTAGTACTTTCTTGAAGCACCGTGTTAATTGATTTTGTATGACACAATTGGATGTTGAAACGGTTTTCAATTTATCTAATTTTTTGCAAGGATGATCTATGAATATAGATTTAAAAAATAGATGATTTAGATCGTTGAAAAAAAAAAATGTAAGGAACCCTAAAGAGTATCACTCAAATGAAATTATTTGAAAGATCCATAAGAGAAGGGACTATAGATATTAATGTTAAGCTTTTTATTGATTTAGATGAAGATGCACACAACCATACATCTCAGCAATCGCTATCGTGTTATTCAAGGCTTACCAAGCCAAACCAGACATTGACAGCATCTAGCATGTTGCTGTATTTATGAAAAGTTAATAAAACACATCCTGTTTTTTTGCTGGAAATAAAACACAGTCGTTGGTTTACAATTGCAACTTGTCCGCCCCTTAATTTTTGGCGGTCAAACCAAAGGAAATTTAAACCCAATTGCGATAGATAGATGAAGGGTTGGCTGAGTTGGGTATGACGCACTATATAATATATATTAAATCATATCTTTCTTTTTGAAAATATTTTTGTTCATCACTTTAATTTAAGGTGTAATTTTACAATCATTCTCAATACTTGACACGTGTCCATTAGCATAATCATAATTAATTATTTACTTTATATTTATAGAACTATCGTTATATCAATGGACACATGTCAAGTATTGATATGCCAACTGGTCAATAAAAAATGTCATTAACTTATAGAATGGTGTCTCGAACAAGTTAAGTGTGCGAGAAAATTCCTCTTCTCATTTTTAACTTTGGGAAAAACCAAAAAAAGTTATATAAAGCTCCGCTCACTGTGCATCGCATTTAAGTTTGGTTCATCCGGTGGAGGCTGCATCTGGTTGCTTGGCCTTGGAGAAAGTCCAATCGCACTTGTATTCTTCAGTCTTCTTCAAACCACGGTCCAACCACTTTGACGAATTTTCTTCTTTCCTGGGAAGCTGCTTTTAACTTTAATATTGTGTAAAGTCTAAACAAGCCCTTTCACTGTTTCAAATTCCATCAAATTCCATCCACGCACTTTCCAAGAGTACACGTCGTTCCCCCCTGTGCCAGGAATTTTTTAGGCTCCCACCAGAGCTTGTGGTGGGCATAATTCCATGGTGGCCCGCCATTTTCTTATAAAGTGATGTCAAAGAGATCCGAGCTATATCCAACGTCTCGTGGTGCAGAAGCTGCGTCCTGAGAACGCGTGTGGACCATCTTAATTACAACATGAAGAAATACAGCTACCCAGCATCTGCATGTATGTGTTTATGTTAAGATATACATAATAAGACTTAAGCGTGTGTCTGAGAGAAATTTCATCTTCTTTAGTTTAGATTATCACTGGTATTAAAAGAAAAATAAAAGCTTAAGCGTTAATCGGTTAGTAAATTAATAAAACTCGTTTTGATCCACTCCACAACTTATCTAATGATCCAAGTTGTTAGCCAATATGTATAATATCCATAAACCATACACATATTTTTTCACCATCACACATATGAGGTAATAGAAGTCATCATCAACTTTAGTTACCCTCTCGATGTTTCTATTTGTTAATTATTTCATGGTAACGCAGTTGCAGTTAAATAAAAAGTTATTAATTCATTATTTTCTGGAAATGAGGGTAAAGAATGAGCAGGCATGGGATGAGAGCTCACATATATTATTCATAATACATATCTTCGTAGTATATCTACATCTAACCAAATCTAAACTTTTGGGGTCCAAATGGGTATATATATGATATGACTCATATTTCTTTTTCTTTTCTCCAGTATATTGAACCTAACATTTTCTTTGAGTCTCTCTTTTTCTACATGAGAATAGGCCTCACGGCTCACGTTATAACCCCTCATTATAGCCTCATTGTATTGACTTCGGGCGTTTGATGCGTTTACATAAACCTCAGAATTCGGCTTTGAGTTTAGGATCATTGGGTTTTGAGTTGAAGGTTCGAACTCACATCTGGGTTTGGATTGTGACGAAAAATTAGAAATGGATCAATGTGTTCGGGTCTATTGGAGAGCAAAAGCCTTAATTTTATTTATTTATTTTTTTTGGAATCATAAACTGACACAGCCTAGAGGTAAAAATGTGTAGACAAAGGCCACACAGAGCACCCAAGGTAAAAAAAAAAGTGTAAAAATTACTTGTAATGAGCTTGAATAACATTGGGTTGAAGATGAATGAAACAGATTGATAGGGATGTGTAGTTCAAACAGGCTCTAGATGGCCATGAGCATATACAGATGAAGAGAAACACATTAAACAAGGCCACGGAGAAATTAATGCATAATAAAGTCCAGAAAAGAAGGGTAGAGCTAGAAGAGGGCAAAAACCAGAGCAAATAATTATCTGATAGAACAGAACACAGCAAAATATACGGGGCTCAATCTGAAAGAAGCCAAATTGCAAAGGAAAGGAGACCTTGAGTTGTTGGATAGCTCCTACCCCAACATGGAAGTTAACCAACATCATCAGCAATCTGAAACAAATTAATAAAGCACAAACAAAATAGAACATGGCCAACTGCATGCACCAGCAAACATAAAACCCAAAATACTATCTTCTGCAAACAAAAGAATGAATATTGCAGATCCAGCTGATGTAGACTTGCTCAAGCCTCAACTCAAGGTACAAATTCAAAATTTCTGCTTTAGTTAATAGTCGGTGCATATAATAACCGAAATTCAGAGTGATCAGGTCATGTATCACTATAATAACATGGAAGAACAGTTGACCAGAAATACATAATAAAAATAAATAAGTCACCTGCAGAAAATTTTCACAAGTGCACTGCTAGCTGAAAATACATTAAATATAAATGATAATACAGCTTCAATAAATAAAAGTTTACTACTTTAATTCTTCCTATATATTAGCTAGCTGCTAGTTTCTCCACCATGGGCTAGCTGGTGGGCATGTTGTGGTAGGCTAGGAACTGGTGTTGGCCACCATGGGAGTACGAATGGGAAGAAATAAAAATTATTGAGTTTCCTCTTTTCAACCATCTTTGACCACTTTCTTGTACGAATGTTGCACATTATAACATCTGCATCCACATATAGATAAAAAATATCCTCATTATTTGGGTCGAAAGATAGCCTCTCAACGACTCGTGCATCATCCGGATACATATCTTGGTCGAAGGAATAAACATTGTGTTTACTCAAACACAATTCGCCAGCTCCCTTGACCATATAATCATGATCTTGTCGTTTCAAATCCCAAACAAACAGAGTTTTGGTATCTGTGTCAAAGTCACACATCCGCAAGAACCCTCCACACACACCCAGGCACTCAACAACAAAATGGTCGGCTACAGGCATAGCAAATACCACGAAACGACATTTATGATCAATAATATCACCACCATTGCTACAACCACTACTAGTGCTAGTACTGCTATTGTCATTGAACGGATCCAACCCAAGAACCAGAAAATAGCCATAATCATGACCCGACCAATACAACACTCCATTGTACGAAAAGGCCATAGCATCGAGATAATCATAAGAAATTCCTCGTGGGGATGATACAACTAACTCGCTCCATTTGCCAGTCTCAAAAGAGAAGATCTCCACATTAAAATTGAAGCAGTGCTCATCATGATCAAATACAAATTGACGATCAGGAGGAAGAATTCTCACAACCTTGCACCTAAACTTGGCATTAAGCTGGATGACAAGTCCATTTGGATCGTCTTCCTCATAGTAGGGACTATCACAGATGAATCCCACTCGTACAATGTCATAGCATCGAGTAGGGGTGGGAGGAAGAGCAACCCATTGCGTGGTGTATGGATTGCATATGTAGTAATTGTGTTGATCAAACAAGCTATCACAGCATAAAATCAAGTCATTGTAAGCCCCTACCACAACTGGCTCTGTTTCCAAATGGTCGAAACTCTCGAGTCTTTTCAACATAGGAGTTAACACTTCGGACAAAGAAACTCTGTTAAATAATTCCTCTGCATTGCGGCTTATCAAAGTTCGTACAGTAGGCGTTTTCCTATGACTTTGGAGACGCAAAAAGCGGTCAATAAAATAAGGAGCAGAGATGAGAGTGAGCCAACGCTTGCACACACACTTGCATTGAAAAATGAATTTACCGCAAGGAACTCGACAAAGTATTTCAACCAACACAAGCTCAGGGAGATCATGAATATCCATCAATTTCGATGATTGCCTTTGCCTTACGGGTGATGATCTATCTTTTTAGGTGTATATGCTCCAAGGGACTGCTGGGCTCTACTGCTTCCTCCAATGGCAGCACAACTTAATTAGGATCGAGTTCAAGATGATGTTTCAAATTTCAATACATACAAGATTATATATAATAAATAAATAAACTAAGAAAACGAATGCAGCTAAAATAGAATCAACAAAATGAAACTAAATACAAGAAACTGCTTGCTTAGTTACTTGGTACAATAGAACTCTATGCATTTGTGAACCCTAAATCTAGAAATTGGGATTTAGGGTTAGAAATTTTACTGTCAATAAATAGGAAATTGGAAATGAAGGATTTTACCTGGTCAAGACGGAAGAGGATGATTTTCTTAAGCACCCAAACAGAAATAGCAGGAACAACAAAGAACCAGAGGAATCAAATGGTCCTTGATTCTTAGACAGGAGGAGGAGAGGAGGAGATGAGGTGGAGAGGAGTGCAAGTGCAACGATAACCCAACTGAACTAGTAAAGCTTCTAGAAACAACCGCAGTTCGTGTTGGGCTGGTAGCTGAAGAGGCCCAAGATCGTGGGCAAATGGGCTTTTACGCTGTTTTTATTTATTTATATAAAACTTTTACCACTAGCCTTACTTAGAAGTGGATAAAATCATATAAGTATAAAAGAAAATTCCCGAATAAGTATTTTATGTTAAATAGAAATAACATAAAAGTAGAGGCTAGGATTCACACAAGATGAAAATTGTCTTCTATGATATGATTCGTTGGTATGGTTTTGCACACCCTTAGTTGGCAAGAGACCAATCTAAAGAAAACCTTCATACACTTATTTCAACTTCACAATTTTGTTTTCTGCCCTAGGCCCACAATTTTATGTCCATCCACAAATAATGTTGTGCATCTTTGACCACTTTATGGTGCGATAATGTTGTGCATGACAATACCTCCATCCACAAGTAGATAGCAAACATCCTGGTTGTTTGGATCGAAACGTAGCAGCCGAACAAACAATGCATCATCCGGATACATATTTTGGTCCATCGAATAAACCATATATTATTTGATAGTGATTTTGGAAATATCAGAATGACGCAAATATGTTTTTCCAGAATATTACTTCCAAACGAGCTCTAAAATATAATTTTAGGGTTGAGGCGGAATAATATATATTACAATTATTTGTAGGGAAGATAATCAACTAGGAACGTTACATTGCAAACCCTCACGGGTTGACCCAGTGGTAAGGGCCCTATGTAAACGGGAGATCCTAGGTTCGATTCCTGCCGTTGGTGAATCAAGCGATGAGGGCCAGGGACGGGG
>NC_024129.1:4042277-4100869 GCF_000346735.1 Prunus mume
TACGGTACCAATTTTGGCAAACCATAATACCGTACCGGACCATACCGATTCAAATTTCCGGAATCGGTAGCGGTACGGGCTCAATACCGTACCGTGCCCACCCCTAGAGGGTAAGGTAAGAGTGTTGTTAAACGAACTTTAAAATTAATTGAGTACACTATATTACCAAATTATTTATTGAATCACTAATTTATTCTAATATAAAATGACCAAAGAGAATATATTGAATTATGAAACAAATATAATTTTAATAAGTATACCATACTCGGTTAATTTTAGAGTTCGTTTAACAACACCTTTCTTTCTTCATTTCTTTGTTTTTCTTTTTCTAATTTTTTTTAAAGGCTTTTTTTTATTTACGATTCCTCAAAAACCTTTCTTTGGGTTCTTCTGGCGAAAGAGTTAAAAAGAGCCTTTGGAACAAGATGCAAATTATTAGCTTTGCCCAACTGGGGTTGATTGAACATTTAAAGTTGGAGTTTTTACACTTGGTTTTCAATATTTTGACTTTAAAATTGCGTACAGTTCATGTCCTCCATTGTTTGTTTATTTTTTCTCATGTTTATTTTAATATGTGAATGATCCTGTATCTAAGTGATATTGAATTTTCTTCCCCCAATTTTTCTTGGGATCTTTTACTCCCTCTGTCTGATTCTGCTTTGAAGTTAAAGAGTAAAGAATTGCTTTTCCTTTTCTTTTTCTTTGTTTCTTGCTTTTTATTTTGGCAAAAAGTTACTTTTAGTTCCTGTAGTTTGACACTTCAATCACTTTTGACTATGTAGTTTCAAGTCAATGACGTGTTAGTATTCTTGTCAATTTTTTTAACGATGTAAGGGGTAATTTCGTCCACCCAAAACCATTAAGCGTAAAAGTTTGTCTGAAATTCTCCCCATTTCATATTAAGGCTCGAAATTCAACAACTAATCCTAATTTTTGAAGAAGATCACCGATTTGACTGGTTCACAACGTAATTAATAATCCATCCCGCATATACTTCCATGACGGCAACAAGCCGCGAGTGCGATAGGTGGGAGGAGATGAATGCATGGGATTGAAGTTGTAGAGCATTTTGTTTAGGGTAAAATTCCCTGTAATCGGTGTAGGTGTTGGAGGAGGCTTGGTTGTTTTTATTATTCTAATTATTATTTGAAGTGCTGCTCATTGCAAATTATTGCCCTAACAAACATAACCAGAAGGAACTGCAAATATCGTGTATTCTTTTGTCTTCCATATTTTCTTCTTTTCATTTCAAATCCAGCTAACACCTCTATTTTACTCTCTCAATTGAAAATTATAGAAAAATAATAGGGGCAAGGCTTATAAATTATAATGGGATTGAGAATAAAATGATTTCTACAAGTTGAGAGTAGAAAGAAAGGCGATGGGATAAAATAAATAAAATTGGGGTTTTGAGGGTTTTGTGGACTCTCAGATTTTTTAAGAAGAAGAAGAAGAAGAAAAGTAGATATCCTTTTGGTTATAAAAAAAAAAAAAAAAAAAAAAAAAAAAGAAGAAGAAAGATTTGGGTTGAATATGGTGAGTAGGGTGTACTTATTAAAATCATATTTGTTTCACAATTCAATATATCCTTTTTGGTTATTTTACATTGGGGTAAATGAGTAATTCAATAAATAATTTGGTAGTATTTAGCATAAAATTAAAGGTAACGAGGGATACTATTATCATTATTTTATGGTTGACAAAATAAAATTTTATTCACACTCAAATGCTGTCCCTAGAGCACCTAGTTTCTGACCATGCTGAAAATTTTAAAAAAATCTAAATTAGTCGGTTTCACGTGGTTTGGTTTGTTTTTGCACACTCCTCAAGATAACGAAAAAATCACAATTTCTATTCACTTACTTCCATATGCAATAAGACTAGAGGCACCAACTTTTTTCGTTGAATCCATTCACTGAATGATGTGTAATGTATGTACGCATGTGAGAGTTTTTCTAGTTTAAAATAAATGATGTTCACAATGGGCCGATATGTAGCTTTTAATAAATAAGCCCATTCTAACATGGCATTTTATAAAAAAAAAATTAAAAAACCTTCCGAGTCCAATTCTTTAGAGAACTCCATGTTGTGATTGAAAAATTTATAAAATATTATGAACCAATTAGAAAATGACAAGTGGCTAATTGAGGTTACTTTTCTCTCTAAATAGCTTCTTTTAAGGGTTTTTGTATAAAATGTCATGTCACAATGGGTCTATTTATGAAAAGCCAATAAATTAAGGACATACTAACACATCATTTAGTGAACAAAACTTGGTGAAATTTATTTACCGCATGTAGTAATTTGGTAAACCAAACTTGGTGAAAATGTTGGGTTGTGTATAACACTTACTTTGTAAATTAGATAAGATGCAAATGGGCTAATGGGCGTTTACTTCATTTGTGGGCTTGAACATGATTTTATTGGCAATTGTAATAAAAGAATGACTCCAAAAAACAAAAAAAGAGAGAGTAATTTTTAGTTTATTTGTAACCTCAGCAAGTAGGGGGAAAAAAAACTAATTACTGTTAAAAAGGCAGCAAGTATTGTAACTTCAGAAAAGGTTCCTATTTGACAGTAATTATCATCAGTAAGTAGCATTAGCATCTTTAAAAAGTTGCATGTCACTGAATTTCCTAAGAGAACTCCCAGCGGGTTAGTTTTGCCAGGGCGAAAGGGAGCATAGGCTAGGTTTAAGCTCCCCAGCAATGAAAGGCAGCCCGGGCAAAAATGGGCCCTATTTACCCAGGCAAGCCCAAAGGCAAGAATTGCTTGAGCTATTGCTTGGGTTTGCTAATCTTATGTTGACATTAACGTGACATCATCAACCAATTTAACTACCCAAAACATAAAAAACCAAAATATTCAGAATTTTTTTTCTATAAATACCTAGCCATGTATTTCCATACTAAAACTCCATACAAATTTTTCTTTTCATATCTCACGTGAATAGTGCTTGCCTTCACTTGTCATGACAATGAGTGGAAAAGCAAAATAAAAGAGTAGGGCAGTCACTATCTACGTAAATAGTGTCTGCAATTACTTGCCCTTGCCCTTTGCCATGGCACCATGGGTGGAAGTGCTCTAAGGGATAACAATTCAAGGCTTATAAAACTGTCTCCTTACATTCTTACCACCTATACTTGCATGTCGAACTTCTTGTAATATGTATAACTTGGGGTGTATACCAAGGAGCTTCCTCTATCTAATTTGGAAGTTGAGGGCCCTTATGCAGAAAGCAAACATGAAGGCAAAGAAAACTGTGAAGCCAACAAGAACCCCTGCCACAGATCCCATGAAATTTGGATCATATCCAAAATGGTTTTCTACATACCATTTCACAGAAGGGTCAGGTGAAATCCCAGGTGCTTTAATGGTGTCCTCCATATCACCATACTGCGACACAATCAACCCATACACAGTCCATGAAACCGGGCATATCCAGTAGTACCAAATCCACCATTTGGGTATTTTCTGAAAATTCAAAGGGTAAAGAACTAGAGTTGTTAGCTTACTTCTACAAATTATTTAAACTCCAAAACATAGCTGCTTGTGAGAAGAAGAATATCTACTTACGGGTCTTGGTATGAAGAAACCCGAGAAGAGGTTGAAGAATGAGTAAAAAGTTGATGCCACCATGGCTGCTACTTGGTGGTTTGGTGTGATGGAGACGGTCATCATTCCGTAGTATGTGAAGTAAAGGAATGTGAAGAAGCTGACAAAGAAGAACCAGAAGAATTTTGCTGCTGTCCATTGAAAGCTCACCATAGCATACACTATCAGCACATAATATGCGGTTTGAACAAACACATACGGTATTTCAACAATGACCTGCATGTCATATGGTTCATTTGAGTCACTTATATTGAACAGAGAATTTGATCGGGTGAAACTTAGCTATATAGTAATGTTTTACACTTTCGGATATATTGGAATCCTAAATAACTAGCCTGTTGACACCTGCGGTAGATAACATTATATGTATACATCAAAATGAGTTAATATAAGCATAGAACCCTCAACTTACCTGTGCCAGTGCGTAAGGTAATACAGAGTACATCCCAGCGGCTCTTTCTCGATAGAACACCGTTCTTTCAATTGCAACCATTGGCTGCACTGTTGAGCAGTTATTAACTCCAATAAAAAGCACAGCAGAAGTCATTGCCCCGATAATCATGGTGAGATCAGCTATGCTTTCCCTGCATATGGAGATAAATAACCGAGTAATTGGTCTAAACAAACTCTTGAAGTGCTTATTTTCGCACTTGACATTTGAACTTGTTAAGTGGAGATGAGCACAAAGTGACAAACCTTTTAGTGCCAATCTTCCAGAACATAGATCCAAGCAAGAGGGCAGCGACCAAGGTAAAAAAGAACCTAACAAGGTTGTAATCAGGACTTCTCCAATAAGTCCACCACTGCTTCCACAGGCAAGATTTGAATTGCTCCCATGTTGACTGAGAATATTGAGTACGAAAATAGAGGTCTTTTGCTCCTGGTGGTGGTGTGCTTAACTCCTTTATTAAAGCTTTGTTTCTCCTGGTTATAGTCATAGATAGGAAATCATGTTAGCTCAAAGCCAGCCAGCACTTTACATTACAAATTTTTAGTACTCCGGTGACTTTCTCCTTTCACTTACTGATGCAAGGAAGATGATTTGAAGTGTTGTGCAAAGTCTATTCCAAGTCGGAATTCAGTCGCTACTGAGCTCACCTCTAGCATCCATGTGGCTGGATTATACCTCTCTTTAATTTTTGGCACTCCAGGAACTGCCTGCAACAGGTCAATGAGCATGGACTTGGATAATAATGCATTGTTTACTTTTGTATAATATCAAGATAATGAAAAGTTTTAGGCGGGTAAGTACCTCAAAATATTTGATGATCTTGTGAGAATTGCGGCCCAATGGTCCTGAGTAGATCACTTGTCCTCCTCTCTTCATGAGTAGCAGCTCATCAAAGGCCTCGAAGATATCTATGCTAGGCTGATGAATTGTGCAGACAACTGTTCTCCCGGTGTCCACGGTATTTCTAACAGCCCTCATAACAATGGCAGCTGCCCTTGCATCAAGACCTGATGTTGGTTCATCCATGAAAATGATTGAGGGATTGGCAACAAGCTCAACTGCAATTGTTAACCTCTTTCTTTGTTCAGTTGACAACCCTGTAATTCCTGGAATCCCCACTAAAGCATCCTTTAGATTGTCTAGCTCGACCAATTCCATCACTTCTTCTAAAAAAGTCTGAAAACATTATAGAACGTAGGTTAAAATTAAGATAATTGAGCTATGCATTGTTCACAAAAGTATTACAAATCTTACCATCTTTTCCTCTTTGCTGACTTCTTTAGGTAGCCTAAGGAAAGCTGAGTAAATCAAAGATTCTTTGACAGTGACTTGCGGTGAATGGATATCATTTTGTTCACAGTAACCAGAAATTCTTGCAAAAGTTTCTTGTTTCTTAGGAAAGCCAGAAATTCTAATATCGCCTTCAATGTAGCCACCTGTCTTTCTTCCTGCTAACACATCCATCAAAGTCGTCTTCCCAGCCCCGCTGACTCCCATTAGAGCTGTCAAGACACCGGGCCTAAATGCACCAGTTACTTCACAAAGTAGCTGAAGCCTGTCCTCTTTTACTCCTTCTTCCTTCATTTCCTGTCATAGTAAATGAAGTTAGCTGGGGAAGTAATGAAGGTAGATGATATAAAGTTAGCTATAGATGTAGGACTAAAATCAATCATTTATTTATAAGCTATGTGCCATGGTAATTAATTGCACCAATAAAGTTTATGATCACAAGTTACAACTAAACACTTGAAGTGAATATGCGTTAAAAAGAGAAAAAATAAAATAAAATTTGAAGTGAAATGAGTGAAATAGGTAACAGTTAATATTACCGTGGGCATGTCCACAAAGTAATTTACACTATCGAAGGACATTGCAAGGGGAGTGAAAGGAAGAACCATTCCTCTCTTGGGGGCAACACCACTGGGTACTTCAAGAGTTGAATCAGCATTTCTACTTAGTCCATTGGCATTAGATCGACTGCTCATCCGCTGGATTTCCATTTCTCCTACAACATTTTTGGGTCCAATATGAAATATGCATAACATTGTTCACATTACAGAAGTAAAATTGCCAACATTGTTTTGTTTCTTACTTAAATTGTTTCCATCAGAAGAAGTTAATGATTGAGAAAATGAATCTTTCTTTGATTTGGGTCTTCTAAGTCTTGGTTCTTCCTTTGATTGGTCTGCTTCTATTTCCTCTGCTACTTCTTCATATATTATGGCTTGTGGCTTTCCAAGAGCTAATTTATTAAAACAAGAACATGAGAAATCGTCACTTGAAAACAACAAATATAAGAATAAATTCCTTGTTAGACATAAAAAAACATTCATTCTTACGATTTAGGTACGTAAGTGTGAGTGTGTAAAGGATGTTGAACAGAACCGCAAACCCCAGAACAGCTGCAGAGCCAATCCAAAACCAGTTTTTGTCAGGGAAAACATCAAAATTCTCAAGCACTGCTACACCCAATGCGGTAACATTATCTGAAGCCTGCAGCACAATGAAGCTCATTTTAGAAGTTATTTTTAGTTAGCTTGCCATGATGTATGAAAAGGCGAACTCAAGTATATCATACCATTTTGTTCATCCACCTCGGAGCAAACATTTCTTTTACAGTAATAGCATTGAAACAATATGTCATAGGTGAAACCCAATAGCCCCACCGCCACCACTTCGGAATTTCACCTGTCACAAATTAAGCAACTTTTTGATAGTTCACTAATGTATTAAATCACTCAATTTTGGTTGGTTTTTTTTTTTCTTTCTTTTTATTACATTGCAAACTATATTTAATATTCAGTTCCATACCAACCTCGAGGAATTATGAAACCTCCAAGCATGAAAACAAAGAGCAGAATGAGAGACCCGCCAGTGTTGGCAATGATCATGGTCCTGCAGACTCCAGCAATAAGCCAAAACATCCCTGTAGCCATTTGTTGCAGCAGAAATACCAGCAATAGTTGCTGGAAAAACCTACAAATATTTTGATAGCTGCAATTAGTATCCTAACAAGTAACAACCATTGTAACAGTGTTTTAAGTGTGAAACATTCAACCCATGTATGCTAGTAAGCCAAATATGTATAGAAACATGAAGTTACAAATGAAATTAAGAAGACAAATGTAATAATACCTGCTGGCTTCAGGTGCAAATCCGATGGTGTAATATGTAATGCCTACCCAAACAGTGGATTCAAAAAGGGTTATAGGAATCCGGAGTAGGACAGATGGGAGAGTGAAAGCCCAAGCAGGGTGGAAAAGGAGGTCTCTATGCTTGTAAAATACAGGGAGTCTTTCAATGACCAATGTGAGCTCAGCATAACCACTGAACATGTTATGGATTATGGAAAACAAAAGTGCACCAATATATAGTGCACCATCATCTTCATTTCTAGTGTGCATTTGCGTCCTCAAGAATAGGGTGGCGACTACAAATGCCGCTATAATACTTTGGACCGCCTTGAAAATGTAAACAAAAGAGTTCCTCTTTATAAGTAGCCATTCCTTGTCAAAACAGGCCTTCAGAAGTTCCATTCTTGGTAATGAATATCTTTTGACCACAAGGGCTGCTCCATGGCCTTGGGCCTTATTGAAAGGGATTGAGAGCTCAGTCTCCAGACACATGCCGACATGGAATCGCTTGAATCGGTTTGCGAATTCAGTGACGGATATGTATTGGTATGGCTTGCTTCTGTCCCCCCAATATTGCTCTTGGTCTTTCCTTGAGGTAACCTGAAAAACTTGAACAAAATTATGGTTTGTAAAATTGAAAGCACATTAATAGCTTGCTAGGATGTAACTGGACTAGCAAAGGACCACAGCATTTTAATGGGCTAGAAGATGCATCACAACCTACGTATAGTAAAGTGTGACTGATCATAGTTTTACCTCTTGCAGGAAATCAGCAGTTCCCTTTCTCTCGGGGCATCGAAATCCACAGCTCTCAAAGAACTCCAATACGTGCTCACGTGGGCCCTGGTAGATGATCTTGCCCTCTGATAAGAGGATGATATCATCAAAGAGATCAAACGTCTCAGGAGCAGGTTGGAGTAGAGACATTAAGATTGTGGCCTCGGTAATGTGTACGATTTGCTGCAAGCACTTAACTATTTGATGTGTCGTGGAGCTATCAAGACCCGTTGATATCTCATCCATGAACAATGTTTTTGTAGGCCCGACAATCATCTCACCTATATTAGAGCATATTTATTGGACTTTGTCAACACATTATAAACATTGTTGTGCATTTGAAGTAATTTTGAAATATGAATTTATTCTAAACAGTACTCCTAATTTGAGGATTAAGGTTGTTATTCAAAGTGTAACAAGCACAAGTACCTGTGGTAACTCGTTTTCTTTGCCCACCAGATATCCCTCTCTGCATCTGATCTCCTACAAGGGTATCCTTGCACATATCAAGCCCCAACATCTGTATCATTTAATAAAAAATATAATGACGTTACATATAATGATTATACCAATTAGATAAAGTCACACTTCTCCACCATTTCAGTGGTTTCTGAGAATAAAAAAGACTTTCAAAGACCTTGTTTAAGTATATTTCTGTTTGAAAAATGGTTGTCGCAGGCCAAAGTGCAAGGAAATAAAAGAGGCAAACCAGCAGTGAGTAAAGTTGGTGACAAATTAGAAAGAAGAGTGATTTCATTTTGAGTTGGGATTTACTTACTCTGAGAGTATAGTCAGTAATGAGACTGCTCTCAATTCCTCCCATTGAAGTAGCCTGGAAAAAAAAAAAAAAAAAACCAGAAATTCAGATATATAAGCTTAAAAAATCAATGCATAGAAGGCGGGGTTTAGTGAAATCACAAAAATATATACCTTCATGAAAAGGTCTACTTCTGGCTCTGGAAATATTCCAGCCTCCTTTTCTCTTCTAGCAAGCTCAGAAAGAAGTTCTATGGCCCATGCATAATTTTTGTTAAAATGCTACCAAATTCATTTCTGAAGCTACTTATAAATGAAGAGAGTTTACTTCGATAATGGATTAAGATATGGTTTGGTTTGGTTTGGCTGCAGTTACTTACCATATCGCGTCCCAACCCCTTGGCACCTTGCCGAAAAGTCCTAGAGTTTCTTTGACTGTCAATTCTCCCATATGAACATCATTTTGGCTAATATATGCGGAGGTCTTCTGTGGCACAAATTCATTCAGCCTATATCCATTATAAGTGATTTCTCCACTAACCTGTTCCACAGATCTCATGGCTAATTAAAGACTCAGATTGGAAAATTGTTTGAAAATGTTTTTATATTATAGTATAACAGGTCAAGCTAATGATAAATAAATTAGTTCAAAGCACACAGTGGAGCTGAGGACTGACCTTCAAGCTTGGGTCCAACTTCCCAGCTAATGCCAGCAAAAGGGTTGTTTTCCCCGAAGTCGGAGGGCCTAATAGAAGGGTCATCCTACAACAAAACATGAATAAAGATGACCCAAAATGACAAATTATTGGCCAAAATTTGAAAATTACGACAACAAATTTTATGGTAACTCTCAGTCGGTACTCGATTACCAACTGAACCGAAACCACCCCTAGTAACTTCAATTATGCACTGATTAGGAACACGGGATGAATAATTTGTACACACACAATTCTTTTTCCAATAGTTTAGGATTAATGGAAGCAAGTAACTATTTAGTGAAATTGAATTTTAAACCCAACCCCTAGCAGCCTAAAAGCTGCTATCATATGATGTACCTTACCTTGATGGTTTGATAATGCCAGAGGCATCCTTGAGAATTGTTAGATTTGTTCTCTTAGCCACTTTGATCCCTATTAAACCAAGAGTTGATTCTGCGATGTTCCGAGCCACATTTGGGAGGGTGGGAATAGCTCTGGTGCCAATATGGCAATTGGCTTCCACTGTCAAATGCTCAAACCTAACTTCCACTGTGGGAAGTTTGATCCCAACCCTGAAATCAATTACAATATGAGCAAATAAATAAATTATTAACTCCATGTACAATGTTCCATGCGCTTTTTACGCAAAAGTTTATTAGGGTAAAGGGAAAACACATATCGAATTTTTTTTTTTACGAAATTAAGTCGTTGTTCTAGTAAGCTAGTGGCCTAAAATCGCGAAAAGTTGAAATTACACGTACCAAAGTAGAACTTCGGCCAAACCACAGAGACCAAAAACTATCATTTGGCCGAAATGAACAATATTTTCACATGTTCCATGTCTGTTGGATGGTAAATCAGCCACGTGGTTTATCCGAACATGCAAAAATTACTATGACACTAATCTTTTAGCCGCCTAAAAAGATTGTAACAAAACCTAAAATATTCAGTTTAGAACAAGAACTTAAGAGATACAGAACAAGAACTTACTTATCAATTCTACTTCTGATCATTTTCAAGAACCTCTCATTATCTTCTTCTGCAATCTTAAAAGTGGTGTCAATAAATGTTTGACGGTCGGTTATGTTGAGCTTCAGAACGTCCACTTCCTTATGTATGACTTTGTTGGTCTTATTTCCTTGAGCATCATCATCATCGGTTTCGACGAAGGACTTGATGATGCTTGTTCTTAACCGATTATATGTTGGCAATTTCTCAATGGCTGCCCATATCAGAGCTTCTTCGTCTTCATCTATTCGAATGTTTCGTCGAGAGGGCGTGGTGCTTAAAAACACATCCTCCATGCTCACCCCCGTGCTTCTGCTTCTTCTTCTGCTCAAGCTATGGTAGATTTCTGTTGAAGACCCTTTGGCTTTCTCTATTCCTTCCATTTTATTTCTTCTTTTAATTTCCTTGCCTGAAACCAAATAAATATAGAGAAAATGGAACTTGCCCAGATCATAAATTAAGAAACTTGATGGCTAGATTGCTCCAATTTTTGAAAAAATAATTGAAATATATGTTCAAGAAACTGAGGTTGATGTAAGTGGTGATTGTAATTGGCTATAGAAATACAGCATTTCAATTGAAATGAGAGCACTTACTGGTTTTATGCACTTTCTCTGCTCAAATTCTTGGAAATTAAAATCTCTCAGTTTTGCAGGTGATGCAGAGGACTGGTGCAATTCAATGCAATGCATCTGCTCTGCTCTGCTTGGAAAAGTTTGTGCCTATTTAAACATGCACAAGAGAGCAACAATTTTCAATAAAGATTATTTTCTTTCAATTAAAGAGACTGTTGGTATTCAAATTACGTCAGAATTTGTGCACTGCAATTCCACTTGGTGGCTTCCATTGGCTTGACCATATGTATATATACTAAAGGCTTTTATGTTGCATTGCATGGTTGCAATGTGTCAAAATTACATATTCCATGTCACATTGAAATCCATTCTTTCAGTTTCATACATGATTCAATGCATTTTGCATTACCAGATTTGCTACCAATTAATTTTTTTTAAATATGAAACAAATTTACAAAGAGAATCCTCGACAGATCTTATAACCATAGATATCAAAAACAGTTCTATGTATAACCGAAGAAAGAAAAATACAAAATCAAATTAGAAGGATTTGAATAAACATATCCCATCTTTGCTAAATTAATAGCTACCATATTAGCTACAAAATCAAGTGACGAAATCTTCTTCTTTATTTGTTAAGTTCTTGTAATTTCTTTCCTTTTGTTTTGAATTCATTTCTTTCTTCATATTGTGAATATGTTGTGAAATTTTTTTCCTTTTTCAACTTTGAGATATTTTTATCTTTTGAATTGTTTTTTCTTTTACATTACAACGCATTTGACATTGGTACATGAATACTTGATTCTTAGCTCACATATTAGTTGTAGGTAATCTGCATGACAATATTGCAGAAAGTTTTGGTGACTTTGAAATCAACACAAACATTGTTTAATTTGATTGCAACACTTCGTCACCTCTTCATCAACTTTTCATATATGTGTTTGCAATGTGTAGTTTTGGCTGGTAAACAAGAAAGTCATCTACACAGAGCCATCAGGCTTCGCCAAATCTTTATTATTCAGTGGACCCCAGTGGTCTCAAATCCTTCAAATCTCAATTTATATATGATGAATTCCATGCACTTGCAGTTGTTTGTGTGTGTGAATATTTTTGGTAATTTGAGATTTTATTTTATTTTATTTACATGTATTATGACTAGATCTGCATGACCAAAAATGCTGCCCAACAAAAGTCATCGTCATCATAAAAGGCATCTTTAATTCCCAAAGGGAACAATTCAATTCAGAGGCCTATATAGTTTCCTCATTTATTTGGGTTGTCATTAATCTTCTTTTATTTCAATTATTGTCAGTAATCTTCGATTTGATTTGATCATCACATAAATGGTTAGAGCATCTCCAATAGTAGTAGCAAATTAAACTCTTTAAATTAAAGTTTATTGACTTATGTGGCAATTTGAAAAGGTTTATTTGCTACTTGAATAATTTTTGCTCCAATAAACTCTTTATTTTATTTTTTTGCCAAACGCTAGGGAGATTGCATTTATAAATAGGATTTTTGTAGAAATGTTACCTAATTTATACATCAGTATCAATTTGTCACCTTAAAGAAAAATTTAAGCGAAATGTCACCTTAAGTTTTCAAAATTCATGATTTGTTATCTGACCTTAACGTCATCCAATTTTCCATCCATTTTCAAGGGTTTTTAGTCTTTTCAATATGTAAACCTTTGTGAAGCCTTTTCAAAACAAAAATTAAATTAAATTAAAGGGACATAAGTCAAGAACAGTACTTTTACACCTAAACAACAATTAGGGTTTCAAATTTTTTTTAAGGCATATCTGGGAGTTGTCAGTCACATTGGGATTGATCGCGACTCTACACTACAAAGTCACTGGGGACTCTCCTAACTACGGTAAAGCTTTGCTTTCTACTTGGGAATCTCTGAAGTTTTTGCTTTTTATAGTACAAATACAAAAACCTAAAGGGCTAGAACAAATGCCCCCGAAGGGCTACACCAAACACAGAGTGATCTAATCACAACATCAAACTTATATGGTACACCTCAACTTAAAGCCACGCATGGCTAACTTAATGTCACACAGGGCCATGGACAGTCGTGCTTAATCGCCTCAAATCTGTAATAATCAAGTACATCACCCATAACGCAACTTATAAACCCAAATTTTCCCGAAGAGAAACGACAACCACGCATCAAACTCAACAGAGTTGATGCACTTACTGGACCAAAACATAAACTAAAAACTAGCAACATCCAACCCCAACCCATGACTATGGCTTGAAAGAAGGCAGACTCGAAAAGAAGCCCCAAATAGCAGTCATCGTCGATGTCGTCGATGCCGCCACTATAGCTATTGTCACAGCCAAACCAAGTACCTAGAATAAGAACACACAAAAAACAACCCAACAAACCCAAGATCCAAACATATCTAGCTAGAAAATCCAAGATCATGTAGATCTAGATACATATCTAAACTTCCCACCCCCTAAACTCCACATTCTCCACAATCCAGTCAAGTTTTCCCCACAAGCAGAGTAGAAAGTTAGGAGAATGAGAGATTCAGAAAGGAAGAGAAAGGAGGAAAAGGAGGAGGAGGAGGAGGAGGAGTGGCCTCCTCCCCCTCCCCTACCACGCCTTGCTTAAAGAGAAAGGAGAATTGAGGGTTTGAGACGAGAGAGAGACGACAACATACTCTTCAATTCAATTAATGAAATACCATTAAAAAATATGAAATACGAAAACATGTGAAAAATGTCTATGTATTTATTATATGAAAAGAAAAAAATGCATGTTATTAACATTTTCAATGTAGGTTTTGTTTTTCCAAAGTAAAATTAAATGTTTGAAGAGCCAAAGTCAACTTACCATCCTGAAGAGAGAGAAAGAGGTTTCAACTTTGATGACTGAGGTTGAATAGGATGTTGGAGAGAGTTTTTCTGATGTGGCTCACCGATTTTATAATTTCAAGTTGTTGAAGAGGCTGTTAGAGATGCTTTATCTTGTAGTTTAATTTTTTTGATTGGTGTATTGATTTTGTGAATTCATTTGTTGATAATGTGGAAAATTCATAGCTCTTAATTTGCAAAAAGGGGCCATCAAACCAAATTCTTCACATAATATGAAATGATGACAATGCACTGAGACATCGTCTTTGAGAGGCAAAATCTACTCTTAAGGTGTTTATTCCTGAATTTTCCTTGAGACCCACTTGAGAGAAGCTGACCTGAATTTAAAGACCTAGTGGATTAAAGTTGGGCCTAAATCAAGATTGTGCCAATAGGTCGAGCTCAAAGGCCCACGGGCCTGGTGTTTGAAATAATTAGATTTGGTACATTTGAAATTACTACATCTGAAAGAAATTATTTGAATTCCATTTGTTTTTTGTCTAAATCTTGGCATATATAAATTGTAATACTTCAACAAACAATTTTACTTTATAATGTTGTTGAGGCCCAAAAAATCCATGGTTGGGCCCGAATAAATTTCTAGCCCAAGACGATATATTATTGAAAAAAGATCCGATTTGGAGCATATGAAGGTATGACATACACGAGTCATACTCCGCACGCCATGCTAAATAAAAAATCCGTCAAGCTAGGAATTGAGATAAAAATTATAAAATGCATTTAGCTCTGCAAATCCATGCCAATTATCCTATCAAGCGCCATATTTAAAAGCATGCCAAGCAACATGCCATGCCAAGCGGGAAATTATTATTTCACACCCAATCGCACACTACAAGCTTAAGTGGGCCCAAGCCACTCAAATGCCCGGGGCTTGCTTGAATGGGTTGTGGTATGGATGGTAACGAATTGTCATGGGGCCCATTGATGGGCCAAGAAATGGAAGTCTCGGGTCGTTTGGGGGCCTCGGGACTCAAGCCCATTTTCTTAGGCTCAAACGTGGGTAAGCACAAGAGAGGAAATAGCTCAATTGCTTCAACTAGAATAGCCCAACCAAAATAACTCATTACTTTAGATAGCTCATAAAGCCCAAATACTTGGTGAATTTAACCCACTTATTAGATGACTTGGTCTTCTATATTAAATGGCCTATACCATTTGAATAAAATGAGTCCAAGGCCTTCTTGGCTGAAGCAGAAGGCCACGAAGAAAGCCAAAGATTCACATGTGAGGGGCTGCTGGGAGAACAAGTTCCAAGTGCAAGCATTCAAGAAACCAAGGGGTATTGACACGCAGGGGAAGATGCTATCCCTTAAACCAGCAGGCGCACCCATTTTCTTTCCTTCATCAGATTTGGCCATGAAAAGAGGAGGAAAGAAGAGAAAGAAGATGGGTGAAAATGGAAGCTCTTCTCTGAAGCCGCTGAAGCCTCGAGCTCCCAAAAATCCCTGATTTTGTGGGATTGGGCAGAACTGATTTTTGCCTTCATGAGGTAAGTCAAGAAAGATGAGAAGAAAGGAAGAGGAAAGCTTAGCTAGATTGGAAAGAAACCATTAGGGTTTCTTGGAGAAGACCCATTCCCAGTAGCTATAAATAGGACCCCTTCTACCCAACACGACACAACCCACAACCTTCAGAGAGCAAGCTTTCTCTCTCACATGCAAACCCAGGAATTTTCGTGCTATCCTTCCTCATTTTCCTTTATTTCCCCTGTTTTGGCAGATTGACAGAAGCTTTGACAGAGTCACTGTTAAGCTGCCGGAAACTGCGAAAGTCACCCAAAACTCTTCACCATCCTTCTCCCTCTTCATCAAACCTCCTTAGAACCTCTCTCCCTCTCCATTAGAACCTCTGTACCTCATAGGAACCCACAGATCTCTCTCCTAAAGTGCTAAACCCATGATAATTTTTGCTACCATGCCATAAGTCACTCATGCCAAGCTAGAATATTTATCTGTAATTTGTTGTCATTTTCATTGGTGAAGGTAACCAAGGAGTTTCCTAAGGCGTCATCACCCTTTCGAGACATCCTTGGGGCTTGATCTTCGAACTCAGACACAAGGGGACACTTGCATCAGATTGCTCTTTACAGCAGCCCAACCCACTTGCTGCCAGAAGAAAAAAAGCCCCTACAAATGTCATCTAATTTCTTAAATTTGCAATCAATCCATCTAACCGGACTCAAAAGAAATGAGAAGAAGTTGACAAAGAAGAATTTTTCTGATGTCTGTTGAAACCTCACCATAGCATACACTGCATTAGGTCACTTAATAATGTGGTATTTCAGCATTAGCCTGCTAATTCTTGGGATTGAACAGGAATCTTACTAGGAATTTTGTCAAGAATTTAGTAATAGAATAGAATGATGACTTCAATTACTCCAGCCAAAAAACATTGCTAACTCTTTGACTATAAAAAGGCGCCAAATTTCGACCAAAAAAAAAAAAGGCACTAAAATTTATAATGTGATTAAACAATATCGTTTGTCTTTGGTATTGGTAGTAATAAAAACAAATTACAAGATAGACCCTTAACATTTCAGGTACAATCTGAAGGAGCTGTCAACTAAACTCACCTTCATCATCGGTAACAAAAAATCAGCAACCTTTAAAAAAAGATATATATATATATATATATATATATATATATATATATAACTCACTTACTTTCTCAAGAGAACAATTCATCATGCTTAAAGAATTGCCCCCTGTTCTTGGGGTACATTCTTACATATATTTACATGTCTCACTTTCTGTAGCATATATAACACGTACAATATAACAAGAATGTTTCTATCTAACTTGGAAGTTCAGTGTCCTTATGCAGTAGGCAAACATGAAGGCAAAGAAGAGTGTGAAGCCAACCAGAACCCCAGCCACTGGTCCCATGAAGTTTGGATCATATCCAAAATGGTCCTCTATGTACCCTTTCACAGTAGGGTTAGGTGTGATCCCAGGTGCTCTAATGGGGTCCTCAATATCACCATACTGCGACACTATCAATCCATACACTGTCCATGCCACTGGGCAGATCCAGTAGTACCAAACCCACCACTTGGGTATTCTCTGAAAATTCCAAAGTTAAAGAACTTCGCGTTAGCATACGTTTAATGAGTTTCGATTACTTGGTCACCATTTTGGTAATGTTAACCAAGAAATCACATGAGTTTTTTTATAATTGAATTTGAAAGTTGGTGCTTGTGGGAAGAAGAAATTACTACTTACGGGTCTTGGGATGAAGAAACCTGAGAAGAGATTGAAGACCGAATAAAATGCTGCTGCGAATATGGCTGCTACTTGGTGGTTTGGTGTGATGGAAACGGTCATCATTCCGTAGTATGTGAAGTAAAGGAATGAGAAAAAGTTGATGAAGAAGAACCAGAAGAACTTTGCTGCTGTCCATTGGAAGCTCACCATAGCATACACTATCACTGTATAATATGTAGTTTGAATAAACACATATGGTATTTCAACAATGACCTGCAAGCCATATATATGGTTTTATTTGAATCAGTTAGATTGAGGTGGAGAATTTGATAGCACAAAACTATGATATAATAATGTCTTGTGAATTGGATGGTGAATTTGTCTAAAATTTTAGTTACTGTAAGCATATAAGGCCCCTCACTTACCTGTGCCAGTGCATAAGGTAATGCAGAGTACATCCCAGCAGCTCTTTCTCGATAGAAAACTGTTCGTTCAATCGCAACAATTGGCTGAACTGTTGCGCAGTTATCGATTCCAACGAAAAGCACAGCAGCATACATAGCCCCAATAATCATGGAAAGATCAGCTGTGCTTTCTCTGAATGTGGAACAAAGACAAATAGCTCAGTAGTATGTAAACTCTCGGAGGCATTTTTATGTAGCAAAAAGAGCCCTGCTTGAAGTTTTGAACTAGTTAAGTAGAGATAAGCACATACCTTTTAGTGCCAACCTTCCAGAAAATAGTTCCAAGCAGAAGTGCAGCTACCAAGGCGAAAAAGAATCTAACAAGGTTATAATCAGGACTTCGCCAATAAGTCCACCACTGCTTCCAGAGGCAAGACGTGAACTGCTTCCATGATGACTGAGAATACTGAGTCGTAAAATAGAGGTCTTTTGCTCCTGCTGGTGGTGTGCTCAACTCCTTTACTAAAGCTTTGTTTCTCCTGGTCATATAGAAGAATTTACATTTCCCAAAAGTCAGCCAAATTCTGGACCCTACAAACTATTAGTATTTCTAAACTTTTTGGTTTGTTTTTTACTTACTGGTGCAGGGAAGATGATTTGTAGTGTTGAGCAAAGTCCATTCTAAGCCGAAGCTCAGTTGATACCGAGCTCGCCTCTAGCATCCATGTGGCTGGATTGTACTTCTCTTTGATTTTTGTCACACCAGGAACTGCCTGGAATAGATCAATAAGTACGGACTTAGATAATACTGCATTTGTTTATTTGTTTGTGCAACATTAAGAAATTGAAAAAGTTTCGGAAGGCAAAATACCTCAAAATATTCGACAATCTTGTGAGAATTGCGGCCCAAGGGTCCCGAGTAGATAACTTGTCCTCCTCTCTTCAACAGTAGCAGCTCATCAAAGGCCTCAAAGATATCAATGCTAGGCTGATGAATTGTGCAGACAACTGTTCTCCCTGTGTCCACAGTGTTTCTAACAGTCCTCATAACAATTGCAGCTGCCCTTGCATCAAGACCTGATGTTGGCTCATCCATGAAAATGATTGAGGGATTAGCAACAAGCTCAACTGCAATTGTTAACCTCTTTCTTTGTTCAGTTGACAACCCTGAAATTCCTGGAAGCCCCACTAAAGCATCTTTGAGACCGTCTAGCTCGACTAATTCCATCACTTGATCTACAAAAATCTGCAATTATCATCAAACAAAGAGCATGCATTTCAGAATTTAAATAATCACGCTATGGATTGTTCGGAGAAGTATTGCAGGGCATGATTTTACCATCTTTTCCTCATTGTTGACTTCTTTAGGGAGCCTAAGGAAAGCTGAGTAAATCAGTGACTCTTTGATAGTGACTTGGGGTGAGTGGATATCTGTTTGTTCACAATAACCAGAAATTCTTGCAAACGTTTCTTGCTTTTTAGGGTACCCAGAAATTCTAATGTCCCCTTCAATATACCCACCGGTCTTTCTTCCTGCTAAGACATCCATCAAAGTTGTCTTCCCAGCCCCGCTGACCCCCATTAGAGCAGTCAAGACCCCAGGCCTAAATGCACCAGTTACTTCACGAAGAAGTTGCAGCCTGTCCTCTGCCACTCCTTCTTCCTTCATTTCCTGTTATTGTACAAAGTAGTGAAGTTGGAATATAATATGATGTTTCAGGTTCATAAAGAGTGTAGAGGGAAAAAGAAATATCTCTTACCTGGGGCATGTCCACATAATAATTAACACTGTCAAAGGACATTGCAAGAGGAGTGAAGGGTAGAACCATTCCTCTCTTCGGGGCAACACCACTGGCAATTTCAAGAGACGAATCAGCATTTCTACTTAGTCCATTGGCATTGGATCGACTGCTCATTCTCCGGATTGTCATTTCTCCTAGAAGATTTTTAGTCCAATAAGAAACTTGGATAACAAATTATTTTCACATTTCAATTGCCTCGAGTTTTCTGTTTCTTACTTGAGTTGTTTCCATCAGTAGAAGATAAAGATCTAGAAAATGAGTGTTTCTTTGACGGGGGCCTTCTAAGCCTTGGTTCTTCCTTTGATTCTTCTTGGTCTGCCTCCATTTCGTTTGCCACTTCTTCGGATATTATGGCTTGTGGCTTTCCGGGAGCTAGTTTATTGAAACAAGAGCATTAAAATCTTCACTTCGAAACAACAAATAAAAGAAGAAAATCCGTGTTTGACATAAAAGGAATGTTGATTCTTACCGTTTAGGTACATAAGCGCGAGCGTATAAAGGACGTTGAAGAGAACTGCAAACCCAAGAATAGCGGCAGCTCCAATCCAATACCAGTATTTGTCAGGGTAAACATTAAAGTTATTTAGCACTGCCACACCCAAGCTGGTAACATTATCTGAAGCCTGCAACACAATGAAGTCCATTTTAGAATCTAACCTTTTTGTTAAACAAATCTAGCTCATCAATGATGCATGCAAGGAAGAGCCTTGTATGGCATACCAGTTTGTTCATCCACCTCGGAGAATACATTTCGTTTACAGTCAGAGCATTGAAGCCATATGTCATAGGTGAAACCCAGTATCCCCAAATCCACCACTTGGGAATTTCACCTGTAAAAAATGAAGCAAACTCATTGATGATTCAGTGAAGTACTAACCGTGCTCATCTTTTGTAGGTTTTTGACTGCTTTGACAACTACATTCAATATTCAGTTTCATGCTAACCTCTAGGAATTATGAAACCTCCAAGCATGAAAACAATGAGCACGGTGAGAGAGCCCCCAGTGTTCGATATGATCATGGTCCTGCAGACTCCTGCAATAAGCCTAAACATCCCAGAAGCCATTTGTTGGAGCAAAAATACCAACAATAGATGCTTGAAAAATCTGCAAATATTTTGACATATTCAAACTCAGAGTTTCTTGAAAAACCAAAGACATAAATGAAATAAAGCATACAAATTTTGTACCTGCTAGCTTCTGGTGCAAATCCAATGGTGTAATATGTAATGGCCATCCAAATACAAGATTCCAAGATGGATATAGGAATCCCAAGCAGGACAGATGGGACAGTGAAAGTCCAAGCAGGGTGGAAGAGTAGGTCTCTGTGCTTGTAAAACACAGGGAGCCTTGCAATGGTCAAAGAGAGCTCAGCAAAACCATTGAACATGTTAACGATCATGGAAAATATAAGTGCACCAACATAAACTGCTCCATCATCTTCATTCCTAGTGTTCATTTCGGTCCTCAAGAAAACGGTGGAGGCTATAAATGCACCTATTATAATTTGGACCGTCTTGAAGATGTAGATGAAGGAGTTCCTCTTAATGAGCAGCCGTTCTTTGTCAAAGCAGGCCTTGAGAAGCTCCATTTTGGGTATTGAATATCTTGTGAACACAAGAGCTGCTTTGTGGCCGCGAGGCTTGTCGAAAGGGATTGAGAGCTCATTTTCGAGCCTCATGCCCACATGGAAGCGTTTGAACCTGTTTGCAAATTCTGTAACTGATACGTATCTGTATTGCTTCCTTCTGTCGTTCCAATATTGTTCTTGGTCTTTTCTTGATGTAACCTGAGAACGTTTAACACAGTTATGGGTTGGAAAATTGGCGCATCAAAATTATGGATTTAGATTAGCACAATTTCATGGGCTGTTAAAACTGTTCAAACCATTCAAACCGATCCAATCAAACCCGGATATGTTTGATTCGTTTTAACACTAAAAATGTAATATTGAATGCAGTCCAACCAAATTGCAATTAGTTTAGTGGCTCATTTAGAAATTGTCTAAACCAAACTAAGCTTCCATATTTTTATTTTATTTTAACAATGACATTTTCTTATTTGGTATCATCATTTTATTATTTCATCTCGACATTGATATTAACCTTCTAATATGAAAAAATAAAATAAAATCACTATGGCATTCGTATCTGAATGACATCTCTCTGAAAAAATTGCTTAATTGCTTAGAAAGTGAACTGACTTAACCAAACTAATCATTAAATGAATCGGTGTAATTTAATTATTTTACTAGGTTTAATTCAAACGGCGATATTTCATTATTCAACATGTGATTTGAGATCTAAACCGAACCAAACCAAACCAAACTACAACATGTTAACTACTAATCACAACCTATCATATTTATTAAGTGAGACCTATCAAGATTTTACCTCTTGCAAGAAATCGGCGGTTCCCTTTCGGTCGGGGCATCGAAATCCACAGCTCTCAAAGAACTCTAAAATGTTCTCACGTGGGCCCTGGTAGACGATCTGGCCTTCCGATAGAAGGATGATGTCATCAAAGAGATCGAACGTCTCAGGAGCAGGTTGGAGTAGGGACATCAAGATGGTGGCCTCAGTGATGTGTACAATTTGTTGTAGGCACTTCACTATTTGAAATGTCGTGGAGCTATCTAGACCCGTTGAGATCTCATCCATGAACAATGTTTTAGTAGGCCCCACAATCATCTCACCTGTATTTCACCATATTTTGAGCTTGTCAACACATTGTAATTGTACACGCACATAAATATTTTTTAATACAAGAAAACTTTTACGAAAAAAAAAAATTGCACATATGAAGTTTATATGAAATATTTATTTTATAATATACTATGACTCCTAATTTGAGATTTTTCATTTTTAATTTTCTTAGAAAACTTTGACAGTACGATAATAAATTTAATTAATCAACATAAAAAGAAAAAAAAAGACCTAAAAAAAATTAATTGTTTAAAGTTGTCTTCATATGATCAATATATACATTAGAATCTACTTATTAATAAATTAAGGTATGTCTTTTAGGATTGATATTGGTCCATTAGGGTATTCGAATTGATTTAGCAACAACTTATGGTCTTATGGTCCTTTGAAAAGATGAAGGAATTTGTAAATTATATTTGTACTACGTAAGTAGTTAATTAAATTACTATTTTTATGGTTGGAACTCGGAAGAGTTCACAAGTTTGATTCTCTACTCGCCTATTAATAATAATAAAAAGTCGTTAAATTACTCTTCATAAAATATTTCCCGTCCAAGACAGACCTTTCAAGACTCAAGGGAAATAGTTCTATGAAGAGAAAAAAAAACAAAAACAAAAACAAAAAAGAGGTGGTCCCTTTTTCTTTCTAAATTTTCAACACAATAATTAAAAATTCTATTCCTATAAAATATTTTTATTTTAATTAGATTGGGGGATTATATATAATAATTTGATACATGCTTTTCTCAAAGACAAAGAAAATTCGAAGTGTACGAGGACCTGTGGTAACTCGTTTTCTCTGCCCACCAGAAATCCCTCTCTGCATCTCATCTCCAACAATTGTATCCTTGCAAATATCAAGTCCCAAAATCTGTTCCAAATTCAATACAAAATCATGTCAGCAATTACATGAGGTCATGCGCTTCGTCACTATTTTAATCAGCAAGACATTGTAAAGGGTGTTTTAGTAAATTGGTATTGAAAACATGGTTGGTCACCAACCAAAGTGCAAAGAAGGGCCCTCATTATCCAAGAATGTGTTCAGATAGACAGCAGTCCGCAAAGTAGGTGTGTGAGGAGAAAATTTTGACAAAAACAAAATCTAATTTGACTTGGTATTGTTGGTGACCTGTGCCTTTCATTCATGATCCGGTTGTGGAAAATCTCTTCGTAATTAATATGAAAGCAAACCAAGGCGGTGGCACTAGCACTTTTTTTTTGTCACCACCTTTAATAATTAATTTGAAGAAAAAAAATATATATATATATATAATTAAGAAATACTTACTTTTAGAGTATAATCAGTAATGAGACTGCTCTCAATTCCTCCCATTGAAGTAGCCTGCCAAAAAAAAATTAGATTACAGAAATTCTCTTATACGGATGTACGGATGTTAGATAAATAAATCTTATGAATACAAAATATTATATACCTTCATGAAAAGGTCTACTTCTAGCTCTGGAAATATTCCAGCGGCCTTTTCTCTTCTAGCAAGCTCAGAAAGAAGTTCTACATATATAAAACCCAACGAATATAATTTTAAAAATTATTATCAAATTCATTTCCAAAATTGCAAATAAATGAATGAATAAATAAAGAGAGCCAAATTTGAGTCTGAGTTTGGGTTTGGTGAGTTACCGTATCGAGTACCAACCCCTTGGCACCTTGCTGAAAAATCTAGGGTTTCTTTGACTGTCATAACTCCTGTATGAACATCATTTTGGCTAATGTATGCAGATGTCTTCTGCGGCACAAATTCATTCAACTTGTACCCATTGTAAGTGATTTCTCCTTTAACCTGTTCAATATTTAAAAATAATAAATAATTTTAAAAAAGTTATTATTATTTTCATAAACCCTATTTTATTAACAGTGTCTTTTGACCCCTGACCTTCAAGCCTGGGTCCAATTTCCCAGCTAGTGCCAGCAAAAGGGTTGTTTTCCCTGAGGATGGGGGACCTAGTAAAAGGGCCATCCTACAACCCAAAAAAAAAAGGTTACAAAAACTCTAATTAATCAAAATCAATAACTAATTACCTCATCTAATTAGTTACTGTAAACCTTACCTTGATGGTTTAATAATGCCAGAGGCTTCTTTGAGAATTGTTAACTTTGTTCTCTTAGCCAATCTAATCCCAATTAAGCCAAGAGCTGATTCTGCAATGTTCCGAGCAACATTTGGGAGGGTGGGAAGGGCTCTGGTGCCGACATGGCAATCGGCTTCAACGGTCAAATGCTCAAACCTAACTTCCACTGTTGGAAGTCTGATCCCAACCCTGTAATCAATTATTACACGTTAGCAAGTCAATTAATTAATTAACCATAATTAATATGCTCCAATTTGATTCCCTTTACAATAAAAGAGCAGCCTGAAAGTTCTTTTCTTGACCTAATTGTTTGTCCCTTAAGAAATTAATGAAAGAGACACAATATTAAGCAACCCTTCATGAGAAAATGACACAAGCATGATGGAATATATATCCCCGAAAACAAAACAATAAAATAAAGTTAAGTTTGGATATAGAACTCATAAATTAGTATTCGGCTTGCATCACAAGCCTTTTACCGTGCTCACCAAGACAGCGACTTAAGCTAGTTTTTGTTTTTCACATCTTCATGTTCCATTTGGCCTCTAATCAAGGTCAAAGAAACGACAAACGAAAGCGATCAATGATAAATTATGTATGAAAGCGACCATGCAATTAATTAATTAAATAAAACTTAACCATATCTAAGTAATGATACATGGATGACATTGTTGATGCATCATCAATCTCTCATGTAACAAATTCTAAAGGCCGAACACCTCTACCCTGAAATGTTACATGAATCACAAATATTAGTAGGTCCTGCATCCATTAATGCGAGAGGCATATGCATTCAATTTGTTTTATTCATATTTTTTTTCAAGACCTTTTCTATTAAGAGAAGCAATAATAATGTACTAAACACTTTTTTTTTCTTAATTACGTCTCTTCTCTAGCATAAGTGAGACTGCAAGTGAGTTTCACTTTTGTGAGAGATGTGATTATTTACTCGAAGAGTAAATGTTTTAATGATGAGTTATTAAAAATGGTTTTCTACTAAATATCAACAAAAAGAAGAGATGAGAGAGAAAAAAAGAAGAAGAAATATACACCCGGTTGCACGTAAGAGTGTAATCATGGTAGAACTTACTTATCAATTCTACTTCTGAACTTTTTCAAGAACTTCTCATTGTCTTCCTCTGCAACCTTAAAAATCCTGTCAATGAAATTTTGACGGTCGTTTATGTCGAGCTTTAGAACATCAACCTCCTTATGCACCACTTTGTTGTTGTTGTGGTGGTGTCCTTGAGGTTCTGTTTCCACACAGGACTTGATGATACTGGTTCTTAGCCGATCATATGTGGGCAGTTTCTCAATGGCTGCCCATTTCAGAGCTTCTTCATCTTCATCCACGTGGCTGCTTCTCCGAGAGTGCGAGGCACTCACAAACACTTCTTCCATTCTCCAACTTGCTCTGCTAAAACTCCTGCTTATGCTCCTGCTATGGCTATGGTGCCTCTGATGTGATTGTGAACCTTTCATTTTCTCTGTTCCGTCCATTTTTTACTTGCCCTTCTGAAATGTTAAGAAAAAAAAAAGAATTTAGCAAAAATGGAATAGCTTTATGCTCTGTTTGTTTATGAGAAAATTGAAATTTGGTTTTCTAAATAAGGAAACAGAATACCTCAACTGGGCTCAACACCAAATTCTTGGTTTTTAGTTGAAGGTGTGAACTTTTCTTGCCAACCAAACAAGGGATGAAGAACTTACTTATTTGGTGTTTGTTGAATGACAAGGGGGAAGGGGTTTGGTTTCTCTCTTCTGGAAACTGAGCAGGGAGCAGAGGAAATGGGTTGGTGGAGTTTGAAAAATTCTTCTCTTTACTTTTCCCCACTTGCTCTACTTTATTCTTGGAAATCAAAATCTCTTTCTTTTTTTCCCTTGCCAAAAGGGAGAGATTTTGGAAGTACGATTAGGAGGACTGGTGTGATTTGTTTCCTTTGATAAGTTCTGTGGATATTTATACATGCACAAGAGGATGAAAATTCTCTATTTTTCTTAAAGAATTATTAAAATAGTCAGAATATTATATTTCATGTGCCTTGAATAGTATTCAGTTGTGATCGGCCGTACCCACTTCCTTTCCAATTTCTTCTGAGTCATTTTGTGGGCTCCTCATATCAAACTACTCATCTATTGCCATGCCATTGGTACATGAGGTTTGATAATTTAGCGACACCCAACCATGTATGATGCAAAATGGCAAACATAATCCTATAAATCAAAGAGTTTTACTAGCGTTAGTCATCAATGTGCGTGGATTAGCGTAGCCCCAGTCCAAATTATCCAAATATCCAACATGTACAGTTGAATTAAATCAGTAATACTCCTCGTTCAACAAGAATCCATATTTCTCTGGAAACAGCAATTGACATTAGGTGGGTGGAGAGGTGGCTCTATTATATATATGTAAACAGTTGACAAATTTAGAACTTGGCTGGTGAGGTGAAGACTATACGAAGACTAAGACGATTATTTATACGTGGTCGTCGTATGCATGGATGTCAATGTTAAGCCCTTTTTAATATATTTTTTATTCATATCAATATTAAGCTTAGAAACCCAACGTAATTTTGCATAAAGATTGTCACCATACCTAAAAACAAATGTTTGAATTATTAAAATACAATGCGGAGTGAGTCTTACAAAACTGTTTATCAACCCAACTTCTCTACCGAAACTCTATATACGTATTTTTTTTTAGAAATATATATATACATATACCTATAAGCTAACACCTAGCTAGGACACTAGAATTTGGATGACCGAGTAAACAACTAACAATTAAATAAATCTTTTTATTTATCTATTCTTCTTCTCAGATCACCAACCCCACCCAAAATATAAGTGGGAGTTGTTAATTGTTAAATGGACCGCTTGGGTACGCCGATGGGTCCAAATAAGGAAAAAGGTCCGGGCTGTTTGTTTTTAGGTCCACCTTCACCTTCCCGCAATATTTGTATACTAATTATTTGCATTATAATTTGAAGTAGTGGAAGCTTGGCATGCCATGTACTGCATTGTAAACATGATCTTTCTCAAGTTATTAGCATATCTTACTGTATTGGCAGTGCTATAGATATAAAATATACAGCTTTATTTCCATTTTTTCCTCAAAGTTTCATGACACAGGAAGACTATTTTTTTTCTTCCTTTAGAGCTGTATGATTGAGTCATTAAAACATTTGTTTCTAATTGCACGCATTGTAAGCCACATCAAGCCCACCCGACAACGGACAAGCTGATTTCATTTTCCAAATTTATAGATATACTTGCCTCCTTTTATGAAAATAAGAAGTTTTACTTCTCCGTCAATCACGGTTTGACATTTGACATGTGTAGAGATTTTCTTTTTATGTTTTTGACGAATTATTTTTGCATATATGTCAAACTGCAATATGTAAGAAGTAGAAATATCATCTTCTAAAGAAGGAGGAAGGTAATGTCCTTTACATATTGTCATTTTTGCTATAAAAAACAACATTTATTTTGGCTATTCTCCAAAAAATAATCACACTTTTGACATGTATCTTCGGATGTCATCAACTTCTTTATCTTAAATTCAGGCCAAAATAAAATTAAAAGCCTTCATCTTTTACAAACTCCAATTCAATATGATTATCACCATGTATTATTGTGTAAAATATTCGTAAAACGTTTCATTCTAGAAGTTTATAAATGTTTATAGAGGGGAATTAGAACCCTAATTCAAATACATTAATTTGATAATCAGGCAATTCCCAGCATGATCTAGCTCAAATATTTTGTACGTAGTTTATGCATGACATTGTTTACTCTTGTTGGAGCTTTCATTCCGAAATATATTTGTATATTAATTATTTTACAGAAAGTCTTGGTGACTTTGAAATTAAGTACACAGAATGTTCGATTATATATGTGAGCGCAACGCTTTGTCATCTCCTCGATTTTATATATGCATTTCTAGTTTTGGTCGGTAAACAAGAAAGGACTTAGTCTACAAAAGTCAGCATGAGGCTTCTACCTACAAATGTTCACAAATTCCAAATATTTATTATTATTTTTCTTTACTTTACTGCAATTTGGCATCATAGAAATCCTTTTTCCATTTACCTCAAGGATTGATTGGTCTTTTTTATAATTTAAAGCGAAAGGCCGGGTAGGAAAAATACTGATTAAAATAAAGGAAAATACTTACCTCCTTTTCTGAAAGTATGAATTCATATTTTCGTGTCAATCATGATTTACAGGAAAAGAGAGAGGCATTCTTCTAAACTATTCTTAGTAAAAACGTCATTACATACTGAATCAAAAATATCTGAACGTACTAAGTCTTACGAATATATATAAATATATATGCAATATGTTCTTTCTAGATTAGGCTAGGTGCTCTTTCAACTGTTTGACATTGTAGCTTGAAAACCATATACGACGTATGACCTCTGAGAGTTGATCAAGAAAATGCTCTTTTTTCTTTCACGCAAAGTTATTTGGCTTTGATATGACATTGCTGTCTAGATATATGGTAATGGTGAGGATTCTTGGTTCTAGTGATATTTTGTGTTGCATTTGTGATGTTTGAAATGTGATTCGATTTTGCAATGAGTAGGCTACAATTCAAATGAGTCCAATTTCAGCTCCCTCCAAATTCCAAAGACTTTTTCTTTGTTGTAGTGATATTTTGTGTTGCATTGTATCTCTGTCTTTTGTTTGGACCAATTTTGGTTTTCTTGGTTGAATTGTGGTGAATCAGATTGTTGTTGGTTACTTGAGAAGACTTAAAATAACAAAGCTAGTCTCTGACTCTAAGTACGCAGTTGTATAGGAAAACCTTCTACTTAATAGAAAATACTTTTTTTTAATGTTTGTTACATTGTCAAAGCTTTCAACTTGAATTATTAATTGTGTGAATTCTTATTTGAATATGTAATTAGATTGACATTAAAAACATGATACGTCAGACTATCTAACAAGCATAGTAGAAAGTTAGGAGAAAAAGAGATTGAGAAAGGAAGAGAATAGGAAAAGGATGAGAAGGAGGAGTGGCCTCGTCCCCCTCCCCTACCACACCTTGCTTAAAGAGAAGGGAGAATTGAGGGTTTGAGAGAGAGAGACGACGACATACTCTTCAATTCAATTAATGAAATACCATAGAAAAATATGAAAACATGTGAAAAATGTCTATGTATTTATTATATGAAAAGAAAAAAAAAACATGTTTTTAACATTTTCAAGGTAGGTTTTGTTTTTCCAAAGTAAAATTAAATGTTTGAATAGCCAAAGTCGAGGTTGAATAAGATGTTGGAGAGAGTTTTTCTGATGTGGCTCATCGATTTTATAATTTCAAACTGTTGAAGAGGCTGTTGGAGATGTTTAATCTTGTAGTTTAATTGTTTTAATTGGTGTATTGATTTTGTGAATTCATTTGTTGATAATGTGGAAAAAATTTAGCTATTAATTTGCAAGAAGGGGCCATCACACCAAATTCTTGACATAATATGAAATGATGACAATGCACCGAGACATCGTCTTTGAGGGGCGAAATTTACTCTTAAGGTGTTTATTTCTGAATTTTCCTTTTGAGACCAACTTGAGAGAAACTGACCTGAATTTAAACACTCAGTGGATTAAAGTCGGGTCTAAATCAAGACTATGCCAAGAGGTCGAGCCCAAAGGCCTACGGGCGTAGTGTTTGAAATAATTAGATGTGGTACATTTCAAGTGACTACATCTGAAAGAAATCATTTGAATTCCATTTGTTTTCTTCCTTTTCATTTTGTCTAAATCTTGGCATAAATAGATTGTAATACTTCAGCAACCAATTTTACTTTATAATGTCATCTAATTTCTTAAATTTGCAATCAATCCATCTAACCGGGCCCTAAAGAAATGAGAAGAAGTTGACAAAGAAGAATTTTGCTGATGTCTATTGAAACCTCACCATAGCATACACTGCATTAGGTCACTTAATAATGTGGTATTTCAGCAATAGCCTGCTAATTCTTGGGATTGAACATGAATTTTACTAGGAATTTTGTCAAGAATTTAGTAATAGAGGTAACACCCCGACACCAAATTTATTGCCTATTTTAATTTATTTAAGTGAAATTATGAATTTACCCTCAAAGTAAGGGTAATTTGGTCATTTCTTATCTGAAAGAAATTTGAGAATTCCGGCTGTACCGTTTCGTAGAGCACGACGAGATGAGTTCGTAAACACGTAGTGGGCTCGAATCGGAGTTGTAACGAGAGAGTTACGATCGAATGAAACTCAGTGGCACGATCGTAATTATTTGGAAAAGGAATTTTTGATATGATGAAAAAGTCAGAGTTGCCCTCATCTCTCTCTCTCTCTCTCTCTCTCTCTCTCTCTCTCTCTCTCTCTCTCTCTCTCTCTCTCTCTCCTCCCTGCGCGCAGCACCCCTTCCCCTCCAGTTTTCCTGCACAGCCGGTGGCTTTGAAAAGCCACCGCCGCCACCACAGTCAACGATCGGCCTCGAGACCGGTCGAACTGCTGCCACCCCAGCAACTCGTCCCGACCATCACCGACGTCAGTCATCGCCGGAATACGCCGGAAGAGCTCGGAATCGAGTCGATTTTGACAGAAACTTCGCCGATTTCGTTCGTCATCGTCCGGCCACTATTTTCGACGATCCAGGTATGGATCTTGAACCTCTCGAGCTGTTCTTGCTGTCTGTTGTGTTAGATTTGTGAGATTTCTGCGTTTTGGAAATCGATTAAGCGATGAAAGTTTTTTCAGTTTTTGACCTCCGATTCCGACCACTTCCGGTCATTTTTCGGAGTATGTCCCAGAACAAAAGTGACTCAAAATGGGTTTTACACCTAGGATAGGAAGCTTGGCCGGCGGTTTGGAGTTTTCCAGCCGCCGGAAATTACTCAAAGCACCCACGCACTGCCGGCGCGTGTGGCGGCGCGTGGGCTAGGAAAATGGACCGGCTTTGGATTCTAAAATGATCTCCTGGTCTCCACAAGCGCGTAGAATTTTGCGGATCTGAATTTGTATACCGTTAAGTGCCGAACGGATATCGCATATTGCACATTATCCGGGTTCGCTAGGTTTGGACCGTTGGATGATCCTGAATTGTTAATATTTAATCTAGACATTCCTAGGATTGTGTAGGATTCGACGGATCGTAAAACGGAGTCCCGGATACTCCGGAAATGCCAACCCTAGGGCTAGGGCTTCAGTGACCGTCCGATCGTGCGATCGTGAGCAATCCGACCATCCGATCTGGATCAGACTTGCAGGACATGTATCATAAACCTTGTAGCACTCATAGAAACTATCGGATTGGAATTTGGAGGTCGTGGGCCCCGCGGGCCTGTTTGACCAAGTTTGGGTAGTTTGACACTGGGTTGACCGCGAGACTTTCGTTGTAGTTCTACTTTCCCAAGAGGGTTAGAATGACCTTAGTGACAGGTCTTGAGCGTTGTTGAGTTAAATGGTTTATATGGGTTTAGGATATTAGTTCATTATTTTAATAGGGGGATTATCGGATGCTCTATCGAGTTGAGGTTTATGAAATAGAGGATTATATAATTATATATATTTATGTGTATATTTAAAGGTATAAAAAGAGTTTAGAATGTCAGTTTGAGGTGCTATACGCACTACCCTATGTACCTCCTCGGATATTGATTACCTGTGTAAGTACCGTTCTGCGATTGTGAGGTCACACGTGTCGTTGGAGTAGCCGGCATGTTGACAGACCTCATATGTGGCCTGGTACGTCCTGATGTATGAGGGGAAATATGAGATTATGTTGAGGTCACATGTGTCGTTGGAGTAGCCGGCGTGTTGACAGACCCCATACGTGGCCGGGTGCGTCCCAACGTATGAGGGGAGATATGTGATTGTGTTGAGGTCGCTCGTGTCGTAGGAGTAGCCGGCGTGTTGACAGATCCCATACGTGACCGGGTGCGTCCCAACGTATGAGGGGAGATATGTGATTGTGTTGAGGTCACACGTGTCGTGGGAATAGCCGGCGTGTTAACAGACCCCATACGTGGCATTGGTATATCCAGCGTATGGGGAGATATGTGATGTGTTGAGGTCGCACGTGTCGTAGGAGTAGCCGGAATGTTGACAGACCTTATACGTGGCGTTGGTAGATCCGGCGTATGGGGAGATATGTGAGATTGTGATTGTTGAGTTGTGATTTAGAGAAAAAGGGTTTCAGAGAAAGAATTACGTGTGGCTTGATCCCTCAGTAAGGGTACGTAGGCAACCTAAGGTTATTAGGTGCAGCCACGGGTTAAACCTCGGACCTTGTCGATGGTCCTGAAACTCGGATGGGAACGAGGCTTGATTGAATAAATATTTATTATGTTGTTAATTTATGGAGGTGATCGAGTTAGATATTTCGGGGAGTTAGATGATAGTGGATGCATGCTAAAAATTTGGGAAGTTAATTTATGTTATGTGATGGCCAGAGGCCGATCATTTGGATTGCATGAGATTATATTGTGCATGCTGCCGGTTGGGTTATTAAAATGTGTTTTATGCATGTTGAAATTTTGGGGAAAATCCAAATTACAAGGGAGACTCTGCCGAAATTTCGCCAGAAAATCTCGTGCCCTTACTCCTTTTTGGAAAAAGAGGATATAGTTTTAGTGAGTGACCCGGCATTGGTGTGATGTCTAGAATTCCACAGGATTCGTCCCGGGTTCCGAAAAATTCGGGATGAGTCTTGTCAATAGAATAGAATGATGACTTCAATTACTCCAGCCAAAAAACATTGCTAACTCTTTGACTATAAAAAGGCACCAAATTTCGACCATAAAATAAAAATAAAAAGGCACCAAAATTTATAATGTGATTAAACAATATCGTCTGTCTTTGGTATTGGTAGTAATACAAACAAATTACAAGATAGACCATTAACATTTCAAATACAATCTAAAGGAGCTGTCAACTAAACTCATCTTTAAAGAATTGCCCCCTGTTCTTGGGGACATTCTTACATATATTTACATGTCTCAGTTTCTGTAACATATATAACACGTACAATATAACAAGAATGTTTCTATCTAACTTGGAAGTTCAGTGTCCTTATGCAGTAGGCAAACATGAAGGCAAAGAAGAGTGTGAAGCCAACCAGAACCCCAGCCACTGGTCCCATGAAGTTTGGATCATATCCAAAATGGTCTTCTATGTACCGTTTCACAGTAGGGTCAGGTGTGATCCCAGGTGCTCTAATGGTGTCCTCAATATCACCATACTGCGACACTATCAATCCATACACTGTCCATGCCACTGGACAGATCCAGTAGTACCAAACCCACCACTTGGGTATTCTCTGAAAATTCCAAAGTTAAAGAACTTCGCATTAGCATACGTTTAATGAGTTTCGATTACTTGGTCACCATTTTGGTAATGTTAACCAAGAAATCACATGAGTTTTTTTATAATTGAATTTGAAAGTAGGTGCTTGTGGGAAGAAGAAAACTACTACTCACGGGTCTTGGGATGAAGAAACCTGAGAAGAGATTGAAGACCGAATAAAATGCTGTTGCGAATATGGCTGCTATTTGGTGGTTTGGTGTGATGGAAACGGTCATCATTCCGTAGTATGTGAAGTAAAGGAATGAGAAGAAGTTGATGAAGAAGAACCAGAAGAACTTTGCTGCTGTCCATTGGAAGCTCACCATAGCATACACTATCGCTGTATAATATGTAGTTTGAATAAACACATATGGTATTTCAACAATGACCTGCAAGCCATATATATGGTTTTATTTGAATCAGTTAGATTGAGGTGGAGAATTTGATAGCACAAAACTATGATATAATAATGTCTTGTGAATTGGATGATTAATTTGTGAAAATTTTTAGTTACTGTAAGCATATAAGGCCCCTCACTTACCTGTGCCAGTGCATAAGGTAATGCAGAGTACATCCCAGCAGCTCTTTCTCGATAGAAAACTGTTCGTTCAATCGCAACAATTGGCTGAACTGTTGCGCAGTTATCAATTCCAACGTAAAGCACAGCAGCATACATAGCCCCAATAATCATGGAAAGATCAGCTGTGCTTTCTCTGAATATGGAACAAAGACAAATAGCTCAGTAGTAGGTAAACTCGGAGGCTTTTTTCTGTAGCAAAAAGAGCCCTACTTGAAGTTTTGAACTAGTTAAGCAGAGATAAGCGCATACCTTTTAGTGCCAACCTTCCAGAAAATAGTTCCAAGCAGAAGTGCAGCTACCAAGGTGAAAAAGAATCTAACAAGGTTATAATCAGGACTTCGCCAATAAGTCCACCACTGCTTCCAGAGGCAAGACGTGAACTGCTTCCATGATGACTGAGAATACCGAGTGGTAAAATAGAGGTCTTTTGCTCCTGCTGGTGGTGTGCTCAACTCCTTTACTAAAGCTTTGTTTCTCCTGGTCATAGAGAAGAATTTATATTTCCAAAAAGTCAGCTAAATTCTGGACCCTACAAACTATTAGTATTTCTAAACTTTTTGGTTTGTTTTTTACTTACTGGTGCAAGGGAGATGATTTGTAGTATTGAGCAAAGTCCATTCTTAGCCGAACCTCAGTTGATACCGAGCTCGCCTCTAGCATCCATGTGGCTGGATTATACTTCTCTTTGATTTTTGTCACACCAGGAACTGCCTGGAATAGATCAATAAGTACGGACTTAGATAATACTGCATTTGTTTATTTGTTTGTGCAACATTAAGAAATTGAAAAAGTTTCGGAAGGCAAAATACCTCAAAATATTCGACAATCTTGTGAGAATTGCGGCCCAAGGGTCCCGAGTAGATAACTTGTCCTCCTCTCTTCAACAGTAGCAGCTCATCAAAGGCCTCAAAGATATCAATGCTAGGCTGATGAATTGTGCAGACAACTGTTCTCCCTGTGTCCACAGTGTTTCTAACAGTCCTCATAACAATTGCAGCTGCCCTTGCATCAAGACCTGATGTTGGCTCATCCATGAAAATGATTGAGGGATTAGCAACAAGCTCAACTGCAATTGTTAACCTCTTTCTTTGTTCAGTTGACAACCCTGAAATTCCTGGAAGCCCCACTAAAGCATCTTTGAGACCGTCTAGCTCGACTAATTCCATCACTTGATCTACAAAAATCTGCAATTATCATAAAACAAAGAGCATGCATTTCAGAATTTAAATAATCACGTTATGGATTGTTCGGAGAAGTATTGCAGGGCATGGTTTTACCATCTTTTCCTCATTGTTGACTTCTTTAGGGAGCCTAAGGAAAGCTGAGTAAATCAGTGACTCTTTGACAGTGACTTGGGGTGAGTGGATATCTGTTTGTTCACAATAACCAGAAATTCTTGCAAACGTTTCTTGCTTCTTTGGGTACCCAGAAATTCTAATGTCCCCTTCAATATACCCACCGGTCTTTCTTCCTGCTAAGACATCCATCAAAGTTGTCTTCCCAGCCCCGCTGACCCCCATTAGAGCAGTCAAGACCCCAGGCCTAAATGCACCAGTTACTTCACGAAGAAGTTGCAGCCTGTCCTCTGCCACTCCTCCTTCCTTCATTTCCTGTTATTGTGCAAAGTAGTGAAGTTGGAATATAATATAATGTTTCAGGTTCATAAAGAGTGTAGAGGGAAAAAGAAATATCTCTTACCTGGGGCATGTCCACATAATAATTAACACTGTCAAAGGACATTGCAAGAGGAGTGAAGGTTTGAACCATTCCTCTCTTTGGGGCAACACCACTGGCGATTTCAAGAGACGAATCAGCATTTCTACTTAGTCCATTGGCATTGGATTGACTGTTCATTCTCCGGATTGTCATTTCTCCTGAAAGATTTTTAGTCCAATAAGAAACTTGGATAACAAATTATTTTCACATTTCAATTGCCAAGAGTTTTCTGTTTCTTACTTGAGTTGTTTTCATCAGTAGAAGATAAAGATCTAGAAAATGAGTCTTTCTTTGAAGGGGGCCTTCTGAGCCTTGGTTCTTCCTTTGATTCTTCTTGGTCTGCCTCCATTTCCTTTGCCACTTCTTCGGATATTATGGCTTGTGGCTTTCCGGGAGCTAGTTTATTGAAACAAGAGCATTATAATCTTCACTTCGAAACAACAAATAAAAGAAGAAAATCCGTGTTTGACATAAAAGGAATGTTGATTCTTACCGTTTAGGTACATAAGCGCGAGCGTATAAAGGACGTTGAAGAGAACTGCAAACCCAAGAATAGCGGCAGCTCCAATCCAATACCAGTATTTGTCAGGGTAAACATTAAAGTTATTTAGCACTGCCACACCCAAGCTGGTAACATTATCTGAAGCCTGCAACACAATGAAGTCCATTTTAGAATCTAACCTTTTTGTTAAACAAATCTAGCTCATCAATGATGCATGCAAGGAAGAGCCTTGTATGGCATACCAGTTTGTTCATCCACCTCGGAGAATACATTTCGTTTACAGTCAGAGCATTGAAGCCATATGTCATAGGTGAAACCCAGTATCCCCAAATCCACCACTTGGGAATTTCACCTGTAAAAAATGAAGCAAACTCATTGATGATTCAGTGAAGTACTAACCGTGCTCATCTTTTGTAGGTTTTTGACTGCTTTGACAACTACATTCAATATTCAGTTTCATGCTAACCTCTAGGAATTATGAAACCTCCAAGCATGAAAACAATGAGCACGATGAGAGTGCCCCCAGTGTGCGATATGATCATGGTCCTGCAGACTCCTGCAATAAGCCTAAACATCCCAGAAGCCATTTGTTGGAGCAAAAATACCAACAATAGATGCTTGAAAAATCTGCAAATATTTTGACATATTCAAACTCAGAGTTTCTTGAAAAACCAAAGACATAAATGAAATAAAGCATACAAATTTTGTACCTGCTAGCTTCTGGTGCAAATCCAATGGTGTAATATGTAATGGCCATCCAAATACAAGATTCCAAGATGGATATAGGAATCCCAAGCAGGACAGATGGGACAGTGAAAGTCCAAGCAGGGTGGAAGAGTAGGTCTCTGTGCTTGTAAAACACAGGGAGCCTTGCAATGGTCAAAGAGAGCTCAGCAAAACCATTGAACATGTTAACGATCATGGAAAATATAAGTGCACCAACATAAACTGCTCCATCATCTTCATTCCTAGTGTTCATTTCGGTCCTCAAGAAAACGGTGGAGGCTATAAATGCACATATTATAATTTGGACCGTCTTGAAGATGTAGATGAAGGAGTTCCTCTTAATGAGCAGTCGTTCTTTGTCAAAGCAGGCCTTGAGAAGCTCCATTTTGGGTATTGAATATCTTGTGAACACAAGAGCTGCTTTGTGGCCGCGAGGCTTGTCGAAAGGGATTGAGAGCTCATTTTCGAGCCTCATGCCCACATGGAAGCGTTTGAACCTGTTTGCAAATTCTGTAACTGATACGTATCTGTATTGCTTCCTTCTGTCGTTCCAATATTGTTCTTGGTCTTTTCTTGATGTAACCTGAGAACGTTTAACACAGTTATGGGTTGGAAAATTGGCGCATCAAAATTATGGATTTAGATTAGCACAATTTCATGGGCTGTTAAAACTGTTCAAACCATTCAAACCGATCCAATCAAACCCGGATATGTTTGATTCGTTTTAACACTAAAAATGTAATATTGAATGGAGTCGAACCAAATTGCAATTAGTTTAGTGGCTCATTTAGAAATTGTCTAAACCAAACTAAGCTGCCATATTTTTATTTTATTTTAACAATGACATTTTCTTATTTGGTATCATCATTTTACTATTTCATCTCAGCATTGATATTAACCTTTTAATATGAAAAAATAAAATAAAATCACTAAGGTATTCGTATCTGAATGACATCTCTCTAAAAAATTGCTTAATTGCTTAGAAAGTGAACTGACTAACCCAATCCGATCATTAAATGAATTAGTGTAATTTGTTTATTTTACTAGATTTAATTCAAACGACGATGTTTCATTATTTAACATGTGATTTAAAACTTAAATCGAACCAAACCAAACCACAACATGTCAACTACTAATCACAACCTATTATATTTATTAAGTGAGACCTATCAAGATTTTACCTCTTGCAAGAAATCAGCGGTCCCCTTTCTCGTCGGGGCATCGAAATCCACAGCTCTCAAAGAACTCTAAAATGTTCTCACGTGGGCCCTGGTAGACGATCTGGCCTTCCGATAGAAGGATGATGTCATCAAAGAGATCGAACGTCTCAGGAGCAGGTTGGAGTAGGGACATCAAGATTGTGGCCTCAGTGATGTGTACAATTTGTTGTAGGCACTTCACTATTTGAAATGTTGTGGAGCTATCTAAACCCGTTGAGATCTCATCCATGAACAATGTTTTAGTAGGCCCCACAATCATCTCACCTGTATTTCACCATATTAATTTGAGCTTGTCAACACATTGTAATTGTACACGCACATAAATATTTTTTAGAGTAATGTTATTTAGACACACAAGATTGGCCACATTAGCTGACCACCTTATATGGCAGCTGATGTGGTCATGTCATGTCAATTAATGAATACTGCCATGTAAATTTTAATTTTATTTACTTTTTTTAATAATCCTTAAAAACAACAAAATTATAATTAATTATAATTAACCATAGCATTTGTACGCTGTTGCAGGCTGCAGCTTCGTTCTTAACTCAACACTCCATTCCTCCATCAAATCTACCCTTACCCAGTAACACCGCCAAGCCGCGCGAGAAACCCGACAAATCACATCAATCCATCTTGGAAGAACATTCATATTTAAAATAAAAATAGTTCATATTTTGGGAATTGTTCGACTTCGATTGTTCACCAAACTGCCCATTTGATTGGAAAGCTAATACTCCATTCCTAGCAACATACTAAAGCTTTAAAATTCTTTTTAATTCTTATACACATGACCAGAGAATATGAGATCTCAAAATCAATTCGGATTTTCTAGATAACTAGTGAAATAGGCATTAAGATTTTTGAGTTGGATTTTCTTGATTAGTTGATTTGCAGAGTTGGGTTTGTTGAATCAAAGAATTGGTTTTCTTTTTGGAGGGAGATTGCAGGAGGATGAGCAAAGGCCAAAAGGGAAGGAGAAGGCAGCCAAAGGGATACAACGATGAAGGAGAAAAGTTGAAAATATAAATTACTTAATTTAAAAAGGAAAAAAGAAAAACACAGTTGGCCACATTTAAGTGACGTGGCATATACACATGAGCTGCTGTATAAGGTGGTCAGCTAATGTGGTCAATCTTGTGTGTCCAAATAGTATTACTCTATTTTTTTAATACTAGAAAACATTTACGGAAAGAAAAAATTGCACATATGAAGTTTATATGAAATATTTATTTTATAGGGTTTTTCGCACCAATGGTCCCTCAACTATACCCATATTTGCATTTGGATCACTAAACTCAATTATTAGTTGCAGAGGTCACTCAACTGTGTGTTTCGTTGCACCAATAGTCCTTCCGACAAATTCTGTTAAATTTTCTGTCAAAACTTAGGGTAAATTTGGAAATTCATCCACAACTCTCCATTGTCGCAACTCAATCCTTGCTTCTCCTCCATTGTACCAAAATCTGGGTAGAAAAAGGAAAAGAGAAAGACAACTCGATCGCTTCTCCTTCATTGTACCAAACTCACCACCCAATCCCTCCTCCCACCCCAACTCATCACTCACTGTAAACCATCAACCATAAACATCCACAAATCTGAAACAGGTTGGGATTTTTATTTTACGATTTAAGATTGAAAAATCTAAGCTCGAACGCTCAAATTTCAAGCTTGAAATTGTGATTAAAACTGACGAAAGCTCTGGTTTTCCGTTATTAGAAGCTCAAATCAAAATCCTAATCTCACTGTTTCTGGGCCATGAAGAACTTGTGACTGTTTCAGAAGAACAACACAAAAAGCTTTCAACTTTTGTTGAACTGTCTGTGGAGAGGTCCTTCGAAGCTTGGGAGGAGGTTCAGCACCATGGCTAGGACTTAGCGGACCACCTTATGTAAGGCTTTACGGGTTTGATTCAGTCCCACATCAATACGCCGTCATTCGCTTGGCTTAACCCTAACACGTTGAAGTTGTTCGATCTCGAGTTCCCGAACCAGGGTTTCGACAAGAGAGACTTTGTTGGGTTGGTGGTCGAGAACTCCGAGATTAATGAGGTTTCCGTGATTCCCAATATCGGTAACGGGATCAGGCAAGTCCGAGCGGATTTCGGGGCGTGCTTGAATGGGATGGTTCAATAGTTCTTTAGGACCTTACTGGTACCATTTAGGCATGATGAAAAATGTTGCTATAGTGGTTGTTCGAGTTCGCTCAGAGAGAGAGAGAGAGAGGGTTGTGAAGGAGAGGGAGGGTTGTGGATGAATTTCCAAACTTACCCTCACTTTTGACAGAAAATTTAACAGAGTTTGACAGAAGGACTACTGGTGCAACGAAACACACAGTTGAGTGATCTCTACAACTAATAATTGAGTTCAGTGACCCAAATGCAAATACAAGTATAAGAGACCATTGCTGCGAAAAATCCTATTTATAATATACTATGACTCCTAATTTGATATTTTTCATTTTTAATTTTCTTAGAAAAATTTGACGGTACGATAATAAATTTAATTAATCAACATAAAAAGAAAAAAAAAGTCCTAAAAAAATTAATTGTTTAAAGTTGTCTTCATATGATCAATATATACATTAGAATCCACTTATTAATAAATTAAGGTATGTCTTTTAGGATTGATATTGGTCCATTAGGGTATTCGAATTGATTTAGCAACAATTTATAGTTCTATGGTCCTTTGGAAAAATGAAGGAATTTGTAAACTCTATTTGTACTACGTAAGTAGTTAATAAATTACTATTTTTATCGTTGGAACTCGAAAGAGTTCACAAGTTTGATTCTGTACTTGCCTATTAATAATAATAAAAAGTCGTTAAATTACTCTTCATAAAATATTTCCCGTCCAAGATAGACCCTTCAAAACTCGAGAGAGATAGTTCTATGAAGAGAAAAAAAAACAAAAACAAAAAAGAGGGGGTCCCTTTTTCTTTCTAAATTTTCAACACAATAGTTAAAAATTCTATTCCTATAAAATATTTTTATTTTAATTAGATTGGGGGATTATATATAATAATTTGATACATGCTTTTCTCAAAGACAGAGAAAATTCAAAGTGTACGAGGACCCATTTTTGTTAATAAAATCAAAAGAAAAAAACGAAGGTGGGATTTGACCTGTGGTAACTCGTTTTCTCTGCCCACCAGAAATCCCTCTCCGCATCTCATCTCCAACAATTGTATCCTTGCAAATATCAAGTCCCAAAATCTGTTCCAAATTCAATACAAAATCATGTCAGCAATTACATGAGGTCATGCGCTTCATCACTATTTTAATCAGCAAGACATTGTAAAGGGTGTTTTAGTAAACTGGTATTGAAAACATGGTTGGTCACCAACCAAAGTGCAAAGAAGGGCCCTCATTATCCAAGAATGTGTTCAGATAGACAGCAGTCAGCAAAGTAGGCGTGTGAGGAGAAAATTTTGACAAAAACAAAGTCTAATTTGACTTGGTATTGTTGGTGACCTGCGCCTTTCATTCATGATCTGGTTGTGGAAAATCTCTTCAAGCAAACCAGGCAGGCAGTGGCACTTTTTTTTTGTCACCACCTTTACTTTAATAATTAATTTGAAGAATATATATATAATTAAGAAATACTCACTTTTAGAGTATAATCTGTAATGAGACTGCTCTCAATTCCTCCCATTGAAGTAGCCTGCCAAAAAAAAAAAAATTAGATTATAGAAATTCTCCTTTACGGATGTCCGGATGTTGGATAAATAAATCTTATGAATACAAATATTATATACCTTCATGAAAAGGTCTACTTCTAGATCTGGAAATATTCCCGCGGCCTTTTCTCTTCTAGCAAGTTCAGAAAGAAGTTCTACATATATAAAATCCAACGAATATAATTTTAAAAATTATTATCAAATTCATTTCCAAAATTACAAATAAATGAATGAATAAATAAAGAGAGCCAAATTTGAGTTTGAGTTTGGGTTTGGTGAGTTACCATATCGAGTACCAACCCCTTGGCACCTTGCTGAAAAATCTAGGGTTTCTTTGACTGTCATAACTCCTGTATGAACATCATTTTGGCTAATGTATGCAGATGTCTTCTGCGGCACAAATTCATTCAGTCTGTACCCATTGTAAGTGATTTCTCCTTTAACCTGTTTAATATTTAAAAATAATAAATAATTTTAAAAAAGCTATTATTATTATTGTCATAAATCCTATTTTATTAACAGTGTCTTTTGACCCCTGACCTTCAAGCCTGGGTCCAATTTCCCAGCTAGTGCCAGCAAAAGGGTTGTTTTCCCTGAGGATGGGGGACCTAGTAAAAGGGCCATCCTACAACCCAAAAAAAAAAGTTACAAAAACTCTAATTAATCAAAATCAATAACTAATGACCTCATCTAATTAGTTACCGTAAACCTTACCTTGATGGTTTAATAATGCCAGAGGCATCTTTGAGAATTGTTAACTTTGTTCTCTTAGCCAATCTAATCCCAATTAAGCCAAGAGCTGATTCTGCAATGTTCCGAGCAACATTTGGGAGGGTGGGAAGAGCTCTGCTGCCAACATGGCAATCAGCTTCAACGGTCAGGTGCTCAAACCTAACTTCCACTGTTGGAAGTCTAATCCCAACCCTGAAATCAATTACAACACATGAGCAAATTAATTAACTATAATTAATATGCTCCAATTTGATTCCCTTTACAATAAAAGAGCAGCCTGAAAGTTCTTTTCTTGACCTAATTTGTTACATGGATACATGGATGACATTGTTGATGCATCATCAATCTCTCATGTAACAAATTCTAAAGGCTGAATACCTCTACCCTGAAATGTTACATAACTCACAAATATTAGTGGGTTCCGCATCCATTAATGCGGGATGTATCCGCATTGCGTCTGTTTCATTCAAAAAAATTTGTTTTTTTTTTTAGGACCTTTCTTATTAAGAGGAGTGATAATAATTTACTGAACTTTTTTTTTCTTAATATTATGTCTCTTCACTAGCATAAGTGAGACTGCAAGTGAGTTTCACTTTTGTGAGAGATGTGAGAGTAAATGTTTTAATATGAGTTATTGAAAATGGCTTTCTACTAAATATCAACAAAAAAAGAGATGAGAGAGACAGAAAAAAAGGAATATACCGGTTGCACTTAAGTTTAATCATGGTAGAACTTACTTATCAATTCTACTTCTGAACTTTTTCAAGAACTTCTCATTGTCTTCCTCTGCAACCTTAAAAATCCTGTCAACGAAATTTTGACGGTCTTTTATGTCGAGCTTTAGAACGTCAACCTCCTTATGCACCACTTTGTTGTTGTTGTGGTGGTGTCCCTGAGGTTCTGTTTCCACACAGGACTTGATGATGCTTGTTCTTAGCCGATCATATGTGGGCAGTTTCTCAATGGCTGCCCATTTCAGAGCTTCTTCATCTTCATCCGCGTGGCTGCTTCTCCGAGAGAGCGAGGCACTCACAAACACTTCTTCCATTCTCCAACTTGCTCTGCTAAAACTCCTGCTTATGCTTCTGCTATGGCTATGGTGCCCCTGATGTGATTGTGAACCTTTCACTTTCTCTGTTCCGTCCATTTTTTACTTACCCTTCTGAAATGTTTAAAAAAAAAGATTAGCAAAAATGGTATATATATGCAATATGTTCTTTCTACACTAGGCTAGGTGCTCTTTCAACTGTTTGACATTGTAGCTTGAAAACCATATACGACGTCGACGTATGACATCTGAGAGTTTATCAAGAAAATGCTCTCTTTTCTTTCACGCAAAGTTATTTGGCTTTGATATGAGATTGCTGTCTAGATACATAGTAATGTGACGATTCTTGGTTCTCGTGATATTTTGTGTTGCATTGGTGATGTTTGAAATGTGATTCGATTTTGCAATGAGTAGCGTACAATTCAAATGAAGTCCAATTTCAGCTCCCTCCAAATTCCAAAGACTTTTTCTTTGTTGTAGATAATTTTTGTATCTCTGTCTTTTGTTTGGACCAATTTGGTTTTCTTGGTTGAATTGAGGTGAATCAGATTGTTGTTGGTTACTTGAGAAGACTTAAAATAACAAAGCTAGTCTCTGACTCTAAGTACGCAGTTGTATAGAAAAACCTTCTACTTAATGGAAAATACTTTTTTTTAATGTTTATTACATTGTCAAAGCTTTCAACTTGAATTATTAATTGTGTGAATTCTTATTTGAATACGTAATTAGATTGACATTAAAAACATGATACGTCAAACTGTTTAACTTAAGAATACATATACGAGCATAGCCTAAATGTAGAGTGAAACTTTTTTGTTTGTTTTGAATGTAAGCGATAGTCTAAACTACAAATGGAGGTGGATTTCTCACACAGACACATTACCAATGTGTCTTGGGTGTTCAAACCTGAAACCACTAATCTATAAGTCAAGGCATTTTTTCATTAGGCTAGACCTCATTCGCTGTAGAGTGAAATATTTATTTAATTACTATATGTGACTAATTTTGTACAAATAAAAATGTTTAGGAATATCATTGTGTTGACCAAAACAGTGTTCTAGATACACATTCTCTCCCTTCATCATGCTATCATCAGTGGTACATTTCATTGCATCATCTCTGATGTTATGATCTCTTTCACATTGACAGAGAGGAAAACCTAGGCGTCACCATTTGGAGACGGGCAACTGCAATTCCTTTGGTTGCAAAGATATTCTCCTTCTACTTTTATCATTATCACATGAGCAAATGTATTTGTCGACTTCGCTAGCAGTTTAATGGTCCCCAAATCAATGTGGCTAGTTGTTAATTAAAATTAAACAAAACAAATACAAATATAATGTTGCTAGTTGTTTATTTTATCATCAAGTGAAAATTATATTCATAATCTAGCTACAAATAAGCAATACATGTATGAAAATTGTACAACTTCAGAAGGGGTACATCAACATCATCAATTCAAGGGAAATATTGTCTTCCGACGACAACTATAGCCACAAATGGGCAATACAACTTAACCACATAAAGGTAGCAGGCTTGGTTAACCCAAAGGAGTATGGGAAAAATATTGATTTATATAACTAAATTAAAATGAAACCATCAAGTTAGGCACTTAAAAAGTCCCTTAAAACATAATTAAATTACAATGAAATATGCTAAAACTAATATCATGATGAAGATTAAAGTAAATAATGATTGTAATCTTTAAATCAACTATACTAAATGAATCCATGAATGCCAAATTTTCAGTGGAAGTTCGGTTGGGTTGGCTCCTCAGTTCGAATCCTGGCAATTGCAACACCTGGTGGCTAGTGGTAGGTTCAGTTCTGCGAGTGGGGATTAGTCGAGATGCACCCAAAATAACCTAAATACCTCATAATATTTACCAAAAAATTAAAATTAAAATTAAAATGAGAGTATGTGACAACCACAAAATCCCTTAGGATTTCGAGGGAAAATTCGAGGATGGATTGGATCCTCTCAAACGCTCTATACGGAGCACAATTTAAATATGTTAATCAACATTAATTGTGGCTAGATATAGACCCAAACCTAAGTGGGACCTTTTGTAGGTTCTCTACGTGTACAGAGCACAATTTAGATATGTTAATCAATAATATTAATTGTGGCTAATAGAAGGGTGCGTTTTCCAACATTTAAAATTGACCACGCCCTTTGTGGATGCCATGATCTTTTTTCTTCTTTTTTTTTGAAGCACAAATGTACAGTACATGTAGTGAAGAGTATCTTCAACCGATGTGTCAAAAGTATCATATAGATATTTAATAGTTAGAAATAATATCTCACATCACTCGAACCGATGTGTCAAAACTGATGTAGAATGAAGGCTCGAGGTTGAGATGTTATTTTTGACATCAAATTTAAATTTGATGGCTGATGTGGCAATTTGACATCTTACACAGCTTTACACTCCATCTGATATGTCAAATTAAATTATTAAATTATTATATTTTAGTGTTGATTTATTTTTAATTTAAAATAATAATAAATAAAAATATTCATTTGACATCTTGCTTTTCAGATGTCAAAAATAATATCTCAATCTCCAGTCTTCATTCCACGTCAACTTTGACACATCGGTTGGAGTGATGTGAGATGTTATTTCTAACTGTTAAATGTCTATGTGGCACGTTTGACACATCGGTTGGAGATGCTCTAATATAGGAGGAGAGGCAAGTGGCTTTTGCCCCATTTTCTAATGGTGTGGTTCGAAAATTTCCGATCAAATGCAATTTGAGAATTAATGTTGAATCTTATCCGAGGATTTCTAACTTCGACATCTTAAAATTAAAGTTGTGAAATTAGATCTATATGTAAGTTCTGAAAATTATTACGATTTTTTAAATTGATTTTTTTAGAACTACCGCGATCTATTTCAAAATTATAACATTATATCAAATAGTTATGTGTCTTCATTTTATTGAAGAAGAGTGAGAAGCGCAGAAAAACCAAGGGGATCTTCAAGAAATTTCAAACCTTTCATAATATTAAAGTAAGATTTCACGTGTTGGGCCCAACAGCCATACATGCTCTTACATCATCCAATATGTGTTGTCCGCGTGTTAGGTTTGAAACTTCGCCACATGTGAGGGGGTGTGTTGAGAGTGTTTGTCCCACATTGAAATATTAAGGGACCTAGCCTGTGTTTATAAGGAGTTGGGCTACTCCTCCCATTACCAATTGATTTTGAAGTAGAACATCAACTTCCTTCAGATCTATTATATATAATACACTATATGAACTGATATCTCAAAGTTCTAATCTATTATATCCTTCCACAGCCCAGTTTTGTTTAGCTTCGATGGTCCATCCAAACCCTAAACATAAGCTTCGCGATAAACATGCTAGTATTACAATTACAATAGAGTAATGTTATAAGTGAGAGCAACTTTATCCAAATTGATCGTGACGAGAGATTTCATAGACTCTTCTATAAAATATTAAAATTGATCCAAGTCGAAGGGAAGATGGAATTCAAAGGAAGAAAGTTAAAATTGAGTGGACCATGGTAATTAGCTGGAAGGCAGGCGTTGGCGATTATTGAAGAATGGAAGCTGATGAGCACCAGATGAAAGGAGACGGAAAGCAGCCGAAGTGATGTATGACGCACACACTTTTGACTCGAAGAAACTTGTTAGAAGCAGCACGTTGGTATTAAACAAAGAAATGTGGTGCAGGCAATTGGCCTTGGAAGAAAAAGGTTTGATTGTAAAAGGAGAAGTAGAGAAGCAGTAGCAGTTTAGGAAGTAACAAAATAAAATAAGTTTTCAACTTCCCTGGCCCCCGAATGACCACAAAAAAAAGGAAAAAAAAATTCCAGGTTCAACTTCATATCATTCCAAGGACTTTTTCTTTGTGGTGGGGGACTTGGTGTACGCCAACTAAAACCTATGTTCCGATGTCTTCTTGGTTAGATAGGTCTTCAGCTATATTCAAAGACGGAGCCATGAATTTAAGTAAGAGAAGGCACCTTTAAAAATTCAAACACTTTTTTTTATGACAAATCAACCTAGTTTTTAAGAAATTCATAATTCTCTATTTTTTTTCTTTATTTTTTGTATGAATAACCTACCACTCTTTTATGATAACAAATACATGCAATTCAAAATAAATTTAGACATAAGAATGAAAGAGAAGTTAAAAAAAATAGTAGGCATTTAAGAATTTGTGAGAAATCTTATAATATTTTTACAATATCACTACACATATAATTGTCTATACAACAATATTTGAGACTGGGCCAGTGCCCAACCTAGGCATGGATTGGCTCTGTTAGTGGCTATAGTATGATAGAGAGAAGAGTTGAAATAATAACAAAGTCAGTCACCACAATATATAATTTTATGTCTTTTTTTCTTTTTTAATGCAAGTGATAGTCTAAACTTGCTACAGGGAAGGGGAGTTTCTCACATACACTATCAAGATGCTATAGGAATTTGAACATGAGATCACTGATCTGCAAGTAAAGGCTATTTTTACTGGGTTAGACCCCGTTGGTATATTAGTTTTGAGTTAGATGTTCTAATTGTATCATCATGCATGCAATGAAAAATGTTTACTTACTATAGTTTAGTTAGGGACAAAATTAGGTATCTCTATGAATCGTACAAATCGACAGTCTTGGTATAACAATTACGATCCTCATAATGAAATTATCCATTTAGTTGATACATATAAATAATTAAATGATCTCTAATTCAATTGATTTTTGATAAAGATGATCTTAGATGGTGATTTAGAAAATGAATGGTTCCATCATGTGAAGAATAAAAATTAGTTAATCACAACATGGTGAATAATTAGATGCACCTAAAATTGTGTAACCTTTACAAATAAAAATGAGGAGAGAGAGAGAAGAAGAAAGAAAAGAAAAGAAAGAGAGAGAGAGAGAGAGAGAGAGAGAGAGAGAGGGTTGTGATGCTTTTGGTTTCATTCTTCTGGTTTTCTCATCAACCCAAGTTGACATGTCCCTAGCTCTAGTTGTACAATAATGTCAACTTCGCTTGCAGATTAATGGTCCTCAAATCAATGCCGCTAGTTGTTGGTCAAAAGTTAATACCAAGATAAAAATTAGTGACGCTAAGCTAAACATTTTGACAAGAGACCACGCCCACGTGTTCATTTTCGACAGTGATCTCAATGTCCAACAAGTCTCCAATGCTATACGTCAATGTGGTTTGACCTTAATTCCAATTCCTTACGATAAAAAATTTGGCGAAAGCGATACATGAAAATCTTCTGGCAAACTAATTCAACTCAAAATAAATACTTTCAAAGAGGAAGGGACATAAACCATATAGAAATTAATATTTGATAGAAAACACGCCTTGTATCTTAAGTGGATAATAATAATTATTCATGTATTTGGAGTTTCGTGTTCGAATCTCTCTCTCTTAATATTACTTATATAAGAAAAAGTAGACGTAAGCATTAGTTTAAATATCTATATCAGACGTATTTTGTTTGAATTGTGCTTAAATGATTCTCTAAAAATATGACGAGGCATAATATATTTATTGATGATTGTCAAGACTTGAACCGAAGCTTTCATTTGGAAGTAACAAATTTAACATGTCGTGTGTACACTTGAAGACCAGAAAGACATTTGATAGCAACATGTGCTATATTAGACAAGGAAAAAAGCAGAAAGTGTCATATATCCCCACAATATCTCATACCAAAAATCAAATTATGCCCATAAGTCATAACATTATCAAGCTCTAAATGATAATATAAACTAAGAAAAATGAAACCATTGAAGCCTGCCGCAGACATCACCCTTGTAGAACATAATGTTTGAAAGAAGATGCTTATGCATCCACATACAACTCATGTCCTTGGCGTCTTCGTCTTCTGATTATGTTGGTAAGGAAAGTACTGATTATTTTGGTGTGTATAAGGTCGTGTTTGGAGGCGGCAGTGACAAAAAGATACCTCTAGAAACTCTTGCAATTTTGTATTAACATATTACTACATATGCAACAGTGCAAAATTAAGGCCCAAACTCGGGTTGGGTGGGTTGGGTCAGCCCAATCCATTGATGGGCTTGAGCCAAGTTGTAACCCATTGAATCAGACAAACTGGTTGGTCAGCCCAAAAATAAGCATATATTTTTCGACTCATTGAACAAGAGGAGTCGTTCAGGGTTCAAGGATGAATGAATTCATCATTCGCTTAATATGAAGATCCACATCTATAGTTTGTATATGGCACTCTCACTACAGAATTTTGCGAACAAAAAGAGGGAAACAAAATCAATGATTTTTGGACAAATAATAGAATCACAGCATATACACCTCTGTCGATCCAGATTGATTTTGAAATTGAAACTTAACATCATTGGCCAAAAACAATAGTAATTCTCGTACAAACAGTAGAACCACAACACCTACATATCTGTTGTTATGTGAGATGAAGGTCCCTCACCAAAAGTCTGGCAAATGCCACAAAAGAGAAAACCAGGGAGGTGATGATTAACAATGGAGCTGTAAAGAAAGTGAGAACAATAGAAAAGAAAAGCAAATCCCAAAAAGTGAAAGACCTTGTGTTGATCATTGATCATTCTTGGGAGGGATGTAGCTCAACCCCAAGACATGTCATCATTGCTGCTCCTTGCTCCTTTTTTCCTTTTTCTTTTTTTCTTTTTCTTTAGCAACAAGAAAAGAAATATAAAGATGCATAGCCATAGAAGAGTACATGTACACAAGAAGAAGTAGAACAAGTGGGCTTCTTTACATCACTCCCCTCTAGTTTAGTTCCAATGGCAGCCTCTCCTCAACCCGTCTCTGAAAACCCGATTGATTTTCGTGCCCCACCGCCTTCTCCCATTGCCTCAGGCCGCCGATCATTAGTCACAAACGATGAAGTCCTCACTGAATACCTCGAGCACTCCCTCCAAGTCCCTGACCTCATTTTGCCAGACAAGTTCTTCCCTAAACAAAATTCACTTGAAAATCCCCCCACCATTGATTTGTTAGCATTGAATCTGGATGAGTTTGATGCTAGTCTTTGCAAGGTTGTGGAGTCCATAGCAAGAAACGGGTGTTTTCAGCTGGTGAACCATGGAATTTCAAGTGAGCTTGTGAGCTCTGTGCAGGCTGCAGCCACCGGAATCTTCCAGGTACCGCCGGAGAAGAGGGCGGAGATAACCCGGTTACCGGAGAAGCCATACGGGTTCGAGGAGGTTCATGGTGAGGAGGCTGGCAGTGAACTTAGTGAAGAGTTTGTTTGGTGTAGAGACCAAGGTTTGAAGTTGACAATGGAGAGAATTGCACCAATTGGATATTCAAATTTCAGGTAATTAACAAATAAATGCAATTAATTGGCTTTTGTTTGTTTTTATGAAACCAATTAGGATTACAGCTCCGAACTCCTTGATTTTGCAGTGAGAAACTGGAGACCCTAATGGCAAATATAGAGAAGGTTTCTAGGAAAATCCTACCAAGCTTATGGAAAAATTCTCAAACAAAATTTGTTTATGGAAATGATGATATGGTGCAAGGGAAAGAACTTGGGACAGTCTGTTGCCTGTACAAGCACAGCCAAAATGTTTTAGAAGATGAATGGGACAGCTCTTTAAGATATGATGTGATTAAGATGTTGATTAGAGGAACTGATTATTCTCATGCCTTGTGTTTGCATCTTTGTGATGGTTCTTCAGAGTTCCATGTTTACTCCAAGAAAGGTTGGGTTTCTTTTACCCCAGACAAAAATGCTCTAGTAGTCACCACTGGGGATCAAATACAGGTAAATTAAATTTAACTTTGGTTATTGTTATTTACTGGGACCAAGGGAGACCAGTTAATCTAATAATAAAGCCACCAAGATAATTACTTTGCCTCCCCAGATGGCCTATTGCTTTAGTTTCTATTTACAGTGTTTTTAAAGTTGTGTAAAAGTTGCACTAAAGTCATGTTCTCCCTTGCAATGTAGCAGAGGCATATGATGGCTGCAAGCCCACCATCATGGCGATTAGTATCTTCAACCATCATTGCTTTGTATATTTTATATCCAATGCCACCTATGTGGAGATGGTCTAATCATAGGGCGAAAAATGTTTTAATATAAAGTAGAAATATCTTCTCTTATCAAATTATGCGTAATATTATGTTGTTAAATTTTCAATTTAAATTATTTAAATTATTTATTAAGTGAGTGTTTACTTGGAGAGGGGGTTTGCATTGTTAGTCTAGCAACATAAGATGTCAGACTGTCTTGTAAGCGAACATACACCAGACTGTCTCTTAATCGAATATTACTGTACATGTATGAACTGTTTGCTTTGTTCTCTTGCAGGCATGGAGTGGTGGCCAGTATAAGCATGTGATAGGAAGGCCAATCTTTAAAGGTGAGGAGGACTGCATCTCAATGGCTTTTCTCTATTCTCCTCCAACCTTTATTTCAAACTCCCAAAGCAACAAGGAAAAGACTATATCACTTGGTGAACAAGCTATAATGGCCATATTTTTAACTCTTGTCTACCAATTTTTAGTGTACTTCTACAGAAATTTCTGATGTATGTTGTAAATATTTATTGGCAGTTAGTAAGGATTATTATACACATTTGTTCCTCAAAAAATGGACAACATTTTACTCTCCTTTGGTAAAAGGTCTATTTGTGATCTGTTTTCTACTACAAAGCTTTCGACAGTACTATATACATTTTTTTTTTTGCCAGTTTTTATTAGTTCCACCATTTTAGGTGAGACTTGTAACTTGTAAGATACAATATGTTGGATTGTTGTCCATTTTAATAAGTCCAGTCCAGCGAACCTAACAACGGCCAGAACTGTTGTCCATTTTAATTGAAATAGTCCAATCTAGTTCCACCCACCAAACGTGGAAGCCCTGTAAAATCTAGTTATGCTTAATCTTCACCAATAGAGAGAATTAAATGATGGGATTTAATTCATGCTCGGTTCGGAGGAATTGGACCTACCCACTGCATTGCTAATTGGAACCTATGCGATCGCACACCTATAAATATAATAAGAGGAACAAATGAAGAAGATATGACGTTGAAAGTAACTATCAAAGTCAACGGTCAAAGTCAAGTCAATGGTCAAAGTCATAGTCAACGCATTTGACCAAAACAGTTGACCAAATCCAATTATTTGGACTATAATTTGAACTTAATGGTTAAGTTACAAATCATAATTAAATTATTAATTATAGATTTTGTTTAACGGTGGACTCGGTTTGGGCTTTAAAGTCATTTTGGAGCAAAAGAAAAAATACGCAAAGACCTATTAGGCCTAGGAACAAGTGTTATATGACAATACAATTCAAGTGAGCCCAAAAGGAGCCCAAACATTACCATGGCCGAAATTCTAAGGTGGGGTTTTTTTGCTTCATCTCTTGTGGCCTATATAAGACATATTTTAGCCATTTTCTCTCTAAGGTTTGAAGCCTTCAACTTTGAAGTGGGTTTGGGAGGAGAGAAATGTCCACTATGCCATGCTAGAATCAGCCGCCAAGAGGAGAGGGCTAGCACCTAACCTCCTCTTGGTAATCTTTTTTTATCTCTTACATTACATTTGTGTGTATGAACTAGAGGATATCTACTTTGGTACCTTGTGAAGAATCTATGAAGCAAGCAACAAGGAAGAATGTCTTTATAAAAGTGGAAACTTTGAGACAATCCAAGAGAGCTTCGAGGGTAAGAAAGCTTCATCATTTCCTCCCTTTTCCTTTAGGCACAGATGATATTAGAGCTAGAAAGATACTTGGGAAATTGAATAATATTGGCTTAATAAGAACTTAAATTCGCTTCTACCTCTTTGAATATTTGATTCATGTATGTTGTAGCCTAAAATTCAGTGAATTTAAATTTAAATGCATGTTTCCTTCATAATTAACCGTGATAATGTTTTGAATTAGTATTGCTCATGTTTCATGCAAGTTAATTAAGTAAGGGTAATTAAGTATATTTTGGGAAGTAGTTGCTTGTCGGGTCGAGGGTTCTGCTCCGATCTTCAAGTTTCAAAAAGTGGTTTGACGTCCCATCATTCCTTTTGCTTTGTGCTCTAAGGTGTTATTGAGACAATGCACGTGAAGGCTCAAAGGAGTTTGTGCCTACCAGTCTGCTCGGCCGTGAAATCATCGGGCCTTGACTGGTAAGTTTTTACTTTTGGTATTAGGCTGCAGCTTTGGGCCCAATTTGTGACCAGGGTCAAGCCTTGTTTCTTGGGCCGAGCTCGTTGTGCCACGACCTTGGGCTTCTTGAGGTCCATCGGTTTAATTTTAGCTTTGGGTCTGGTTACTTTTGCTTTTAGGCCCAAAATTGGGCTCAATGGGCTTATGCCACGTCATCTCTTCTCGTTTAGTTATGGAAAAAGAAAAACAATTTCCAATTAAAGAAACAAATAGATTTTTAAAGGAAAAAAACCACAACAGAAGACAGGTTTTCAGTTGCTGTGGCAGCTTTCAATTGGCCACTGGATCAAAGAGCCGAAGACATCGTAGCAGCAGTGAACCCAGACTTCTTTCAAAACCTCCCTTGGGAGTTGAGTTGAGACTTACACACAAAAACCCAGAGAAAAAGGTAACTGGCATCACTCTCATCTCACTCTCATTTTACATCAAATTGGAATTTAAAATCTCCAGTTCGACAGAGATGGACATGGAACTTTTTCGTACAAGAAAAAGAGAACCAATGAATTCTCTATCTGTATTCACTCATTCTGAGGTAAAAAAATTTGATCCCTTTTTGTGTTTCCTTCAATTGGTACTGTCAACTACCTGCCTCTGTGATTTCACATCTTAATCTGCAGAAATTTCCTCAGTTTTGCTATAAATTTAGCCGCTGTCATGGGTTTTTTTTTGTTTTCTATAATTGGTTATTTTCTATATGAAGATTGTTGGTGTTGGACTTTTGCTTCTTATGGAAAATTTAGTTTTGTATCATAACACCCTTCTAGGTGCATTTTTTTACTTCTGAATTTTTGGAAATATAATCAGACCAAAAGAAATTATGGGATTTGATGTGAAAGGTTGAGGCTTTCTCTCACACCTGTGTGTGTTTTCGATTGGCTTGTTATGTATATCACAATGTCACCTTAACATATATATTATAATATATATATATATATATATGTATACACACACATAAGCTTACATCAAGGTGGGTTGAGGAGAAATGGTTTTCCATGAACAGTTAATTGGGATAAAGGGCATGTGGCTGAAATACTCTTCATACTTTTTGGGGTTGGAACAATAACAGGAGAGATTAGTCAAAGAAGTAATCAGTCTAGGGAGCTCGCCTCCATGCATTGACTCTGTAATATTGTCTTTTGAAATTCTGTATTAGATATTGACTATATTTTGCACCTTGACAGATTATGGAAATGGAAAATTTAATTAAGCACCCACGACAACAGTCGCTTAGTCAGGAGTTTTTCCAAGATCTTGCAACGAGTTTCAGGTGAATTCAGTAATGCTAAATAGTAGCCTATAGCCTTAATTAGGTAGGCAGATTTGTTATATTTACTTCTCAAAGGAAAAAACGAAAAGAATAACTACTTTGAGTTAAATATTCATTGCATACTTCAACACAACAGGGTTTCTTTTATTAAGTTTTTTGCTTTGCTCTGTCTTTTCAGTTGCACTCCAATCCGTGCTGGAAAACCTGATATAACTTGGGAACAGGTTTTTCTTTTAATTTTCCTTTTCCCCTCTTGCATCTAAATCTTCTTGTTTATATTTCATATGGAGCTTGTTGTAATGCTATCATGTTCTTATTTTGTTATAGGTTCAAAGTTGGTTCCAGAACAAACAAAAAGAGTTGCAAGCCAATAGCAATTCCTCACCTACTGCGCTCGAGTTATTTGTTGATCTTTCAGATTCAAATGTTTCAAGCAATGCAACTGAAAACTCTCAGAAGCCAAAAGGTCATCCTTTTTGTCAGTATGGATGAAGTTGTAGAAAAGATTGTCATGAATGTATTTTACTCAATGATTTTTCCCTGTGATGAAAATTTTAATTTTATCATGCAGTCAGATTTATTTCTATGCTAGCATCAAATTGACATAAATAAAATTTAATGATGCAAATTACTGTTAATTTCTTTACATTCCATATATCAGCTTGGATCCTTTCAAAAACCATTGTAGCATGTTGGTGCTACCTTGGCAGAGAAGGGCAAAGCTTCGTCATTCTTGATGTCCATGACCTAATTGATCAATTTCTGGTGCTGACAGTATTAATAACATCCATAAAGCTTTAACCACTGGCCTTGTAGCAATGTCCTTGGCCGTGTGTACATGATGTTATTTGTGGACCAGAAATCATACATTCTCAGAAGCACAATTATATACTGTTTTTGAAATGCAATAAATTCCATTCCATAACCCAGTTACTATACTTTTGGTCTGATAGGGGCTGTACTTTCTGTCTTGATTGGCTTGGATTCTGCTAGCATGATAATATCTGTGGTCAAATTTACATCTGTTTTGGCTTATATTAATTAGTTGTATGCACTATATTTTTACCTTAGTGTAAAACTTTTCTTGCTGTGTGTCTCCATGTCTTATTATCTCTCTGCCTATAGTGCAGCCGTAAATTTTAAGGCGCTTTTCCAGGCTTTTGGGCTCATTATTGCTGCTATCTTCTTTAGATGGCAACCATCTGACATAGTTTTCACGGGCAGGTGCTCCTGCAACATTTATTTGGCATGTCTGTCTGTTGTATAGAATGCTTATGCTGTCCTTGTGTGATGATAAATATTGAATTTTACAGTTGTGATACAGGAACTTATTGCTTAACACGTAATCTCAAAATTTTAATCATGCATGTTGGTGGAATTGGGAATCTTCCATCTATCTCTGAGTTCAATAATTAATTTTCTGAAAAATTTACTTGATAACTTTAACTCAGGTAAATGGATCACAGAACTCCACGAGTTAGCATTTGAAGCACGATCAGCAAAAGACGATGCATGGTAAGAATTCATCTATTCAGGGAAAAAAAACTTCTTTTTCTTAAGTGCAATAATGTGTTTCTGCATATTAAGTATTTGAAAATTATACTTGATTTTTTATGTTTCATTTGAAACAATTCTTCGTTGGTATGTGGCATGAGTATATTCCCTGTTTATTATAAAAGTAATTTTAGCATATAATGCAATGGCTTCATTTAATATACATTACGCAAATCTTTTCTGTTTTGCGTTAGCTCTCCTAGACCATTTTTCTGGGGGAAAAGGTAAATTATAAACTACAGACGGATCCATAACTTGTGATTGTAGTTCTAATGCAGTGCAATCAAACTCAGGTTCAGAAGAAAATTGCCAAACCTGATTATGCTTGAACTGGAAGAAAAATGAACTGACCTAATTTACTTGTGAGGAAATCAGCCAAAGTAGTTATGTTTTTTGCATTTCGAATAGTTTACTTTCGTGGATTAAAGTATGGAAACTCCTTTATTCTCTAATATATTTTGTTACTTTAAATTAACTCAAGATGTTTTGGGAATTAAATAATTGGAGATAAAATAGAAATTCAATGTGAAAATTTGTACATTGTTTATTATCATTTCAATTCAAATTGCACTAAAGTCATAGCTTAACATTTCTTTGGTTTCCAGGTATGATGTTGCTTCATTCCTCTCTTACAGAGTTGTTAATTCAGGAGAACTTGTAAGATTCGTCCTTTTCGTTATTGTTCATTCTTCTCCATTTGGGTGTAAACATAGTTCTTAGCTTAGGTCTCTTTTCTAATTAGAGTTCCTTGAGAATAAAGCAGTAAAATATTCCATTATGTCTTGTTCTCTGTGCTTTATTTGCATCATTCAGAGTCATGATAATTTTCATTTTCAACCAGGCATTAATTTTTCAAAGACTAGGTTCGATATTCTTGCAAATGTTGTCTCTGCTTGATGAGAGATTTTACTATGTTTGTCCGATGTATGAAAAGGAGTTCAATGTTGTTCTATGTGACAGGAAGTTCGGGTGCGATATTCTGGCTTCGGTAGGGAGGATGATGAGTGGGTGAATGTGACAAGAGCAGTGCGTGAGCGGTCTATTCCTTTAGAAGCCTCTGAGTGTCATAAGGTGAAGGTTGGGGACCTAGTGCTAAGCTTCCAGGTAATCTTTTACTTTATTTCTTTGCAATCTGTCCCATAAGCTGTCAATCATGAGTGTAGGGGTCCAGACAAATGGGAACCTCTATAAATTAACATTTGACAGAAGATATCGGAGTTCAAAATATTGCAGAAGGCATACTTTTGATAAGGCAAACCTCTCCGAAGATATATGTACTGTCTTTTCTTTCAGACTTAATACCTTATTTACAGGAAAGGGAACATCAAGCTGTCTACTGTGATGCCCATGTTGTGGATATCCAAAGGGGGCTACACGCCGTAACAGGCTGCAAGTGCATCTTTGTTGTTCGATTTGACCATGATAACACCGAGGTAAATCTCTCTGTGTGTGCATGTTTTTGTTCAACTTCATTGTATCTCTCTAATGTTGCCTGATCTGGATTGATGTACTAATATACCAGGAAGAAATTCAGCTGGGGAGGTTATGTATCAGGCCTGCACAAAACACTTCAGCTGTTACTAATACCCAGCAACACGACCTATTTAGAAATAAAGACATGAAATTCTCTTTTCTTTATTGAAATGTAGCACCGGAGATGTTTGTAAATTTTTTGAGAGTTCAATTTTACTTGACGTCAGAATTAGCTACCAAAAAGCTAGTTGGCTTTTCATTTTGTTATAGCTAACAGATGAGAGTTTGTGATCATTTGGGAACTCATCCCAAAACTCTTATGAAAAAAACGATTAGAAATGTTCAAATGCATGTTCTGCTTCAAGGGCCTTGCAAACTGAGCTGAATCTTCTTTTGCAATGCAATCCTCGCAATACACCCAGTCCATGTATTATAGAGAGCCCAATACACCCGGCCCTATAGAGAGGCCTTCCCCCTCCATTTCATTCTTGAC
>NC_024129.1:4100927-4167881 GCF_000346735.1 Prunus mume
TTGCAATTTTGTTTGTCATATCTGCACTCTATCCTTCTTTCTTTCCTCTGTAAATCAAATCAATTTGCAATCGCCGACCCCCAACTCAGCCCAAATCCATATAGAGGCCTAAGGAGCAGCTTTCAATGTTGGCCAGACGCGTTTCGGTAAGAGTAGCTTTCCTTGTTTGAAATTGACCAACTGCTTCCAACAGTAAAAGAAGAAATTGACCAACTTCTTCAAACCTAAAGCTAGAGTGGCGGGAGTGCAGCACCTTCTTAAAAAGGATATTTCATTTCGACTAATTTACTAGAACATTGTCTTAATTGATGTTTCATTCAATCTTAGTATGAGTTCATTTATTTCTCTTCTTTCTGGTCTTGTAGAAGTTAATATATTCGGGGAAAAAAAAGTTTCAAAGCCCGGTTGTTTTGTTTTGTAGAGCAGATTGTTTCTTCTTGTTTTGTTCCTCATCAAAAGCCTTGCAGTTGAAGTGATTATATATATTACATATAAATACTCCCAAGTTTCAATTTCGCTCACAAAACTAGTCACGTGCCAAAGAACATCACAATATTCCAAACTTGAAGGTAAGCGATCGTTTGACAAGGATGCCAGATTGGTTCGTTCGAGTTGTGGTTAAAAGCATATACGAATATTTCTGACGTGAAGGTCCTCGGAGTAGAAATAGGCAATATGCTCCTTTTTTGCAAGAAAATGAGCTTTTAATTTATCATTGACATCAAGTGACAGTTCCCACACAGAGACGAACAATAGGTTTCCACTAAAAGTTACTATAATTACAATTAACTAGAGCATCTTCAAGTCATCAAAATTTTGTCAATGGTGGGTGTTACGACACCCCAGTCGAGAGAGGGAATCAGAAGAGCTATCAGAGCAATACCAGATGGTTTATGAAGCATCCCAAACAATTCTCGGCAGCTTAAGAAACTGTTCGTCCATAACACATAGATGCAATATAGAGATTCTTCGCCCACTTCTCCTGTAATACCCGGATTTGAGTTACTCTTACGCCAACATATTGAAAGACGGAAAAGAAAAGGCACTTGACAAAACAAAATGATAAATATATGTTACCTTGACATGTGTACTAGGAAAAGCAGAAGTACGAAGAGTCTCTTGTGTTTCGTCTTGAGGCTTCCTCCTTGGCACACTAAGAACAAATGCAGCCTGATCCCACGTTGCTGCAGTTGCTGTTATACGATATCCAGAGTCCCACCGCCGATGAATACCTTCGCTGGGATAAAGGAAATCTAGTTCAACAACCTGAAAAACAAAATATGGTCTGCCCTGTTAAATAAATAGTTCTGTACAGTTCACTAATTCATTAGGCCAAAATGCTTCTCCAATTACTCACTACCTACTATAAAATCAAAAGTGCTAACCACCATAGGCAATTGGAAAGACAAGTAAGAGAAAGAAATGTGCTTTTTCATCCAAGATTACCTGCTCCGAATAACCTGCACCACGAGACATAACAACTGCCCATCTACTTCCTGAAGTGGCCATTGCAGTAACATAAAAACCCTCCCTCCACTTTTTGTTAATCCACTTGAAAGGAAATGTATCGCTTACTTTGTATGACTGCTGCGTAAATGGTGTACCTGGACCGAACAATTGACATCAGTAACAAATAAAAGAATTCAAAAAATCAAAAAGAAAACACACCCTTTCCAGTTTAAATGTCCATGAAAACCCCAAAACACTATACTAACCCTTGGACATTACTACTAATGAACTCCCATTAGTAGCTCCAGCTATCGCACTGATGTAATAGTTATTCTCCCACTGCTCCATTATCCATTCCTTCAAACACATCCAAAAAATTCATGAAACATTACAATCTGAATTAAAGGAATGTTACATACAAACAGTTTATTAAAAGTTAGCAATAAAATAACAAAGTGAACATACAAACTCTCGTAAAAACAAAGTCAGTATGCCAATGAAGACAATCACTTCAGGCTGATTAAAAAGCATATGCATGTACCTTGTGAAGAGAACATGGTGAGAGTTCGTAAACTTGGGAAGTGAAATCAGTGCCTGCATCCATAATTAAGGCCCACAAATCTTGAGAAGAGGCCACACTGCTAATATATAACCCATCCTCGTTCCCCTTCTCAATATGCTGAGCAAGCCTTGTATCAGCCACATTATAGTGATACCTATAGAAACATGAGAAGAAACAGTTTAAACAATATGACGACAAGAAGACAACAATTTAACTATAAAAATAGAAAGCAAGATACACAGGGTATATCTATTATATTATCAAGAAGAGAAGTCCCCAAAACCATCACCAAATAAGTAAATGATTCACTGCTTGAGTCATACAAATACCTTTGCTTCATTGGTCTGCGAGCATTATAGACACTAATCCATTGTGTTGCTGGCACACCTATTCGAATCCTCTTCTTTGGTTGTTCATCATCTTCCTCCATTGTCAATCTTCCTCTCTTATGACCAGCCAGATTAATAAGCTTCACAATACATGGAGCATATATTAGATGCACAATCCTTCTTCTAAAAATGTAAGTACATAAACTACTGCTCAAGGGTAAGCATCATCAACAAAAGGAGAGAAGATGATACATACCTTCTGTGCACCCTCTGTGTTTATTGGCCTGATATCAGGATTTGGACCAACAATCCCGTCAAAGAGTGATATATATTTTGCATAATTAGGTTCTTCATCAAACTTCAAGTTCACCACATATTCCACAAACTGTCTAAAAGGCTGTGGAGAGAAGGAACACAATAGCTCTGGAGATGTTGCCATCTTCTTCTTGCAAACAAGAAACCCTTTATTCTCTCCCTGAAAGAACCACCATGCTAAAAGTAAAATAAAAGCAAGGTAGGCAAGACAGAAATTTTTATTTAAGCTAAGAAAGAAAGGGCAAACCTGGTATCCTTGCCAAGGCAGACGACCGCGAAGAAGGAATACAAGGGTGTAAGCTAGAGACTCGAGATCATCTCTCCTACTACCCGTTCTCCCTAAATGAGCATGCACGCTAGCATAACGCACTGTTCCTCTGTCGGACCAAAAAAAGTTCAGAACTAAGTAGCAGAAAGCTTGAACAAGGGAGCATAAAGAAGAGGAAGGCAAAAAGAAAGCAGCATTCAAACTATCCAAGAAAACTAGATAGGAAACCATGCTTATACCTGAAAACATCTGGCCTCTGGTCATATTCTACATGCCGACCAGTTGTAGTTTCTCTCCATCTAGTTGCTGATAAACCCAAAACAAGTTATAATATGATAACTTACTGAGAACCACTATACTACTTAACATTAAGGAAACTGAGATTCACAAAATACCTAGTCCAAGATCAACTAAAAACAACTTTTTCTCGTCAGAAGTCCCAGGTGGGCCAAGCAGAAAATTCTCAGGCTTTACATCCCCATGTACATACCTGAAAATAGATGTGGTAGCATAGCTTAAAAATCATTTTTAATATGGCTTTCAACAAACTGCAAAAACATCTGAAGAACTAATCCTAAACACATTCAATTTAATAAGATAGCCAAAACACAAATACAGTGACTATTCCCCAAAACTACTTCAACTGTCCCAAACAATTTCTAAATCAAAACTCCAAACAGACCATATTGTCCATACAAGCTTTCTATATAACTAGCTACCTAATGTCTTAATAAACTAAACAATAAAATTGTATGATGTAGAGGAAAAGAGTAAATTGTGCATGCCATGTGCTCTCGTATTGTTGAAAAGCCTAAATATGATATCAAGCTATCAGACAGAAGAATCATAGGCATACTTATTCTTTCACATTAAGACTTCCCACATATAAACTTCTATAAAGAAATCGATTACATAGCCGAAAGGTTTTTTCTGGATATAATAATGTTCCAGACCAAAGTACCAAAGTGAAATGATATGCGAGGGCTAGAGAGAGAGAGAGAGAGAGAGAGAGAGAGAGAGATAAACAACGACAATGATAACAAATCTGCATTGATTTGTAACAAAAAATCTTACCCTCGAAAATGCATCTTCTCCAATATTGATATTGCTTCAATGGCAATGCATGCAACCATTTCAGTGGTCATTCTAAAATTCAGAAGACAACTAAATTATGAAACTGAAAATTCATGAAATCTGTAAGATAATAATTAAACTATTTTCTAAATTAGGAGTCAATTTTGTAACTGAAACTTACGTATGAGAGTTATTATTCCAAACATCCCACAAGCTTGGCCCCAACATATCCATAACCTGCAGCATAAAAGTTTTCAGTCAAAATCAAAAAGCTATTCATGAACTAGCATGTCGTATGACTCCCAAAACATTATAGTATGGCTAACAAGACTCAAAACAAGTAAGCCAAAAAAAGACTGCATACCATGATATAATAGTCGCCTTGCTGGCCTTTAAAGTGTACTCGCGGCACACCATGGCTGCCACCAAGAGTGCTGTACAAGCAACACAAAGTAAATTATGGATACACAAATAAAATTTAAAAACAATACCAAAACATGAGAGATAGAGGCATGCTCACTTGTATACTAGCCACTCAGCTGGTGGTCCATAGTTACACCCTTTACTATTTCTATGCTCAAATTTTAAGGCTACCTAAGATACCAAGGAAAAGAATGTGTAGGTAAGGGAGAGACAAAAGAAAGTAAAAGGTAAAGACAAAGAGAGAACAAAACTCAACAGTCAAATTTAACAAATTGTTGTACCTCTACAGCTCCTGGGCCAGTTCTCTCATTTGTATTCAAAACACGTCGACCAACAAAAACTTGTCCGAAGCCACCCTTACCCAGCTTTCGTTCTAATTTGTAAACAGGGGAACCACCAACATGAACCTGCAGCAACAAACCTAGGAATTAGCATAAAGACATCAATTTATGTCAAGTGATTCAAAAAAAAAAAAAAAAAACAACTATGGATGTTGTCTCTAGAGGCAGCACTCGTTAGACTAAGCATAGTGGTGCAATTCTCAGATTTATAGTTATAACTACTGCTCGTTATTATTAGTAATAATTGAAACAACAATTATTCAAGAATATATAATGGGATATACCTATAACTAACAGGACACAAGGACTACAGCATGGTGATCATAAAAAATGCGAGTCAATACACAGAAACACATGCTGCTTATACAGGATCCATCAATACATTATGTGATTCTAAGAAATAGCTCATGCAGTACACTTCTAGGTCACAAAATACCTCCATAACTGCATTCCAACTTCAAGCAGTAACTTAATTTGTTTTCACTACTTAATTGTGCTAACGTGATCTAGAAAGAGGTGCCCAGACACCTTCTCAGAGTCAACCAAAGTTTCCAAAAGGGGTTACAGGAGGTAAAGTTCAGGTTTCAATTCTTGCCCATTTAAAGGAAGCGAACAATCAGGCAAAACACCAAAATGCAGTACAAATTAGGGATAAGTCGTCAAAATTATGATCAATAATGTCAACATATAGAACACCACATTGCCTATCTACCAAAACACTTGTTCCCAGAACCATGCTAAATGAATGGCCATGATCTACCAACCAGACCTCTCCATTTCATAAAATGGAGAGAGGATTCTGATCCAAGTATACACTATATAGGCAGAACACAATGCACATTTGCATTTAAGTTGTTAACACAAGCCATAAAATTCACTGCTTACGAAACCTCAAAGCTAAATCAAACAAAAACAAACATGTTCACTCAACCACAGTAACAAACCCCAATGCCCCACAATCCCACTTCCCGCAACATACTATAAATGCACCCAAATTATGCAGATGACCACCAAACGGCATTCATGTTCGATAGGATTCGGTACAGACCAAATCCTTTCGTTACAAATATAAAAAGTAATGTAAACAATAATAAAAATAGAACCTTCTCAGGAAGCGGAGTTGTGCTTCCTTCGTCTTCACCAGCATTTGCCTTATCATTACTCGGAGCGCCACCGGGCCCGCCTCCGCCACTATACTCATCCATTTTCTTCTCTTCCACTTCCTTCTCCTCCTCCTCCTCCTCCTCAACGACTACGTTTTGCTCATCACCCACCGCCACCACCTCCTCTCGTTTGTGCTCCTCTTCTTTCGCCTTATTAGTCTCGTTCCTGTTATTCGGATTACTCGGCACTGCTTCTGCCGCCGCAGCCGCCGCTCTCCTCCGCCTTGTTCTCGTCGCTATCGCCTCTCCAGCGTCGATCGGACTCGGAACCTTCTCCTTTTTCTGCTTATTAGCTGCTGCTCCTCGTCCCCTGCGAACTCCGCCACGCGGTACCGGCATCGTTCATCGTCCGATTATCATGCTCCGTCTTCTCCGCGCCGCCGTTTAAGGCCTCGACTATTGGCTGAGTAATGCGTCGAAAGAATGTGGAGTCTTGGGGTTCAATCGGCAATTCGCGAATCGCTGAGCCCGTAATCGTTGAAGAGAAACTAGGGTTTGGAAGAGATCAGAAAGACTCAGAGGGAGGGCTTCGACTAGTTTCACAGAGAGAGAAAGAGCGAAGACGAAGGCATTGAAAGGTATTAATTTATAATTAAATGTTTTATTCGAAAAATAAAGGAAATAAAGTGAAATTGGGAAAGTTATTTTATTTTATTTTTTTCATGTCGGTGAATTGGGGACGTTGATGAGGAGGGTAATGCACGGTCGGATTTAGGTTTTTTATTTTGTTTATTCAGGGTATTGAAAAGCAATTGTTGTGCAAAGACGAAAAAGGGCTTGATGGAATTCTGAATTTCCCAAACTGCCCTAGCCACCTCGCGCGGTGCCTGCAAATAATTGGAATGTTGGAACTTCCATGGATTCATCGTTGACTGATTGAAGTCATGATTATTTTGTGCAAAAGGTTACGATTTTTAATATCTCAATTTCAATTTTCAAATGCTTCTAACAAAATTCTTCTAACCAAAAAAAAGAAAAAAAATTGCTTCTAATAAAAGTCAGTTTCATAAAAGCAAAAATAATAATAGTAGTTGAATTGGAGCACAATTTGTCCACGGGTTGAGATTTAGAACCACTTCTCACAAAATTCAAAGTGAACTTATCTCACTGACTGTCAAAAGACCATGTTGCAATGTCCATCGAAGATTCTTTCTACAATCAAACTAATTGAGGTTATTTTGGAAAATATGAGAGAATGTGTGTGGATAAGGATTATAGTCGTCACAAACAAAAACGAATCATAATGATTGTAAAATTGAGGTATATTTCGGCACAATAGTATTTCTTATAGGTTTTTAGAAGATTATATGTGGAAAAAATCTCATAAGAATTGATAGTCTTTTACGATAGAAAAGTTGTGTTAATATAATTATAAGCAACTTCAATTTGTAATGGTTATTATCTGTACTGAACGTCAAATTTTTTTCAAAGACATGACACGTTGAGAAAGCTATATGATTGTTCTAATTGGCGTGTTTTTCAATTCTTGGAATCTTGAATTCTAAAGATTGAATGATTAATCTAATTGCTTGGTTTGGCCTTCGGTATTGAGCGCGGGGTAACAGATTAGTACTGAGGAAGTTGAGTTACGAACAACAAGCCCGTCTAGCTCAGTTGGTAGAGCGCAAGGCTCTTAACCTTGTGGTCGTGGGTTCGAGCCCCACGGTGGGCGATTTCATCTTTTTACAATTCTTTGGCCATTTGGTACGGTTCCTTATTATCAGTGGCCCAATTACACTTTTTCTTGGTCTATGAGACATTATGATGCCTTTGGACTTGAACCCTTTTTTGTAGGTTGAAGGTCAATATTTGGCTAATGGCCAAGACACCATCTTCATTTTTTTTTTCAAATGGTGGTTAATCGACCAAAAAGAAAGACGAATAAATTTTGGATGGCGTTATGTAATGAGGAGCTATGTTCAGGGGCTACAATGAGGATTTAGTCCAATAATAACTCAGCATTGGATTAGACGGCTATTAAGAATCTCCTCACTATAACCCTCATTCTAAGCTCCTAAAAAAAAATAGTTTACCTAAACAAATTGAAGCCTGATTGGTGAAGCATGTATGGGTATGGGTTTATGAACTTTTCTTTTTTGTTTTTTCGGTCTTCAGAATGATATAACTTTTTTGGGTGGGAGTAGAGGAGCAAGTCGGGTGGTTGGGCAGGTTGGGACGTCAAGTCGAAGCTCAAGTAGACATATACCCAATTTGGGTTTGGGCCCAAGGTCAATTGATCAAGAACAAATGAAGTCAACTGAAGCCCAACTTGGGTTAAGCCAGATTGAGCTCAAGTTGCCTAGAATGACTGGGTTGGGCTCAACTTAACAGTTCAGTCCATATGTTTAATTTGCAAAAAATAACCAGAAATACGTAGTCTAATTCGATGTATGCATATGGCCCCGTTGGTGGATTGGTCTAGATTGGACTGTTTCAATTAATTAGACTAATATGCTAACCGTTGTTTAATAAACTCATAAATGTTTAGTTTCTTAGTGAAGATTTACTCGGAGTTTGTAGGCCTCGAGTTATTCTTTAGTTTTTCGCTTGGGTTTTAACCCCGTTTCTTCACTCAAAAACTACTTATAAATGTTTGTTTTGGACTTATTAATTCGACAACAGTCCAACATCTTGTGGCTTACATTATCCTCTATGTTTGGTGGGTCAGACTAGATTAGAATATTTCAATTAAATTAGACAAGTGTCATAGCCGTTGTTTGGTATGTTGGGATTATACTTATTAAATTGGATAACCGTCCAACATATTGTGTCTTACAAGTCTCATCTAGAAGGTTGTGACTCATAAGGACTCTCTTGGACTGAACTCCAATCCAATGCGAGCAACCAAATGATGAGATTGGATCAGACATGTTTACTTGAAATGAGAGAAGTCTCATGAATCGGAAAAGTAAGGTATTGAGGAGAGAATATACGAGTATGAGATGAACTATTATTTAATATTTCTCAACTTAAATATCTATTATTTGACTTTTGATATTATTTTTTAAAATAGAATATGTATACAATCTTATGTATATGTCTACAAGTTACAGTTATAAGGTTTCGATTGATCGGTATGGGTTGAATGCTAATCTATCAACCCATGCTTATAGCTAGGCCCCGTTTGGGATTGCTTTTTTTCGCCAAAAACCTACTTCACTTTAAAGTTAAGCAGTTTTAGGTGTTTGGTAAAAATAAAATATCTCCCCCCCCCCCCCCCCCCCCCCCCCCTCCCCCCCCCCCCCACCCCCCCCCCCCGCCCCCACCCCCACCACCACCTCCTCCGCCACCACCAACTCCACCTTCACTTCCACCACCACCACCAACTCCACCTTCACCTCCACCACCACCACCACCACCACAACCACCACCTCCTTCAAAACCTCCACAACCACCACCACCACCACCACCATGCTGCCACCTCCACCACCATGCTGTCACCACCACCACCTCCACAAGCACCATCACTACCACTACTACCACATGATTACTACATAACACTTTTAACATAATGTCTATTTTAGTCATTATTCACAGTTACAACAATTTTATATTAAAACTTACCAAACGGTTTTGACATTGCTTTTTGTACTAACAGCACTTTAAAAATATTGTTTACCAAACACGGAGCTGCTTTACTTTACAGCTAATTATTTTCAAAGCACAGCAGAAGCAACTTTTTTTAAAAGTGACAGCAATCCCAAACTGGGCCCTAGTGCATGCTTTCTCTAACTCACTTATAGCCCATTCAAATTTTGAGTTGAGTTCATGTTGAACTCATCCAAGTTGCACCCCTTTGAAAGGTAAGCATATATCTGGAACAATAATACGAAAGGTTGGGTTATGTTGATAAGTCTCATGATGTTGATTCACATTTTTTCCAATAGCGGTATATTTTATTCTCTTAGAGCATCCATAATGGGCTCCCTAAACCATCTCATTAGACAAATTTTAGGGAGGAATCGTAAAAAAAAAAAACTTCAACCATGCTCCCTATCCACCTCCTAAAATAGGGAGTCCTCTAGGAACTCCTAAATATGAGGAGAGAGAAATGACTCATAGTGGCTCCCTATAATTTAATGCTGCTTTATTTAATGTGTATTTCAAATATTTATTTAATGCTAATTATTTTTATTTTATTTTTTAATAGAGATGGACCAATCAAAAAAGAGTTATAACATTTATGACTCTCCATATTAGGGAGTATAGTTGGAGTTGAAATTTTTTAGAGAACTCCTAAAATAGCTTTTTTATATTTTTAGCTAAATTTTAGCTAAGAAATAGAGAGCATCATTGTGGATACTCTTAATCCAGATTCTACATGTCCAAATCTATTATTTTTAGGTATATCTAATTGAATTGAATGGTCATATTTTAATTTGTCAGTGCTGGAGATCGTGCTCCGATTTGCTGAGAAGTCATTTAAATTTTAGGTCGTATGATATGAAGGCATATAATAAAGTTTTTAGTCCAAAACAGATAAGATAAGATCCAATTAAGGGCCCTAAATATGCACTAGAATCTCTGTCTAGCTAGGCCACTTTTCCTTAATAAGAAAGACACAGGAGGATTGATTTAAGCCCCTTTATCCTTTCATATAATATAGATTTTTTCCTATGCGGATGTTTGGATGTAATTATCTCGGTGAAAAAAAGTGGGTTAAGACCTCAAAAGCAAACTGTTCAAATGTTATTATCATCCACATACATAAATCATGTATTTTCTACTATCCCTCCATGTTTACAATGATGTTTGCACGATAATAACGTTTGTATAGGAGAAGAACTGTATATATATAAATCTATAAAAAAAAAAATTGTTGGATTATTTATCCATAATCCACTCATCCTATCCAATACCATTTTTGAGCTTAAATGGGCTGTACATATCGTACATTCTGCTGGAGCTTGGTTTGGATAATCAAATTGATGGTGTACAGAATTATTGAGGTCAGAGGTATTGAGTTAGGAATTGCCACCTCAAACCCCAACAGCTAGACTTTTGGTGCCCAATACCAGTAGAATTCTCCTAATCTAATTCTGTGGATGAGCACCATATATTTTGGGCAACACAAGTTATGGCTTTGGATGCAAAACAAAACAACTCTCATTCTAAGTGGCCAAAAAGCAAAGCATATGACCTTTAAAGTCTCTCTTCAAGCATGAACAATAATAATTCTGAAGCAAAAGGGAAAAAAAAGCAATGCGTACGACAACTTTTCCAGTTGCCCTAAGTTTGCTTCCCAATAATTATTTTTGCAACTCAAAGTAAATTAGCTGCCAATGTAGCACCAAGGTAAAGACTTGCTTTCTCACTAATGCACATGCTAATTGTGAAAGATTAAAAAGCACTACAAAGTTTGTTTTTTTTTTTTAAACCCACCCCTCCCCCCTTTCTTTTGACATAGCTATACCTTTTTTTCTTTTTTTTTTCTTTTTTTTTTTTGTTGGGTTTGGTAAAGCCAGCTAGATATGTTGCCTGAATGAGATTGATGGTACTTGTATTTGACATAATCCTTAATTATTTGCATGGAATGCCATGTGTCTCAAAATGCATATGCCAGAAAAAAAAAAAAGAAAAAAAAAAAAAAAAGCTTCAATGGCAATGAAAAGATCATGGAAGTATTTGTTCCTGGCATGATCTAGCTAGAGAGACATCGTTGGTGTGGTCGAGTGAGGTTCAATTATTAGGCACTTCGCCTACCACCCACCAACTCTTTCTTTTGGGTCGTTTTCTAAGCTTGCTTTTTGGAACATTTAAAAATTAGGACACTCAAATTTATATAAATCACACACTCAACCTAGTATATATGAACGTTAACGTTAAAACATCTTTTTTAAACTTTTGGGTTGCAAAGTTGCAACACAGTTCACCTTGTCATGGACATGCAACTATGTTCATCATCCATGTATTCAATTGCATGCACATGTTATTAAGGATCGATGGTCTTAATAGAGTATTATGTTGTTACAAGTATCTCGTATTTGAGTTGTGTTATTTTTAGTATTCATATCGAGTACTAATTAATAACTAATTTTTAAACTCAAAATGATGAATTTTAGACTTTATATATACATAACACAATCACGCGATATTACATCTATAACAAAAGTTTTTCCTTATTCACTTGAGTTATTTAATTAAAATTTTCACTAACTTGGTCAGTGGCGTAGCTAGGAATTCTCTAAGGAGGGTCAACATTATTAGCCTACGAAAATCGTGAATAGTAACATAATATTTTTTTTAATTGTCTCTTTTAATTGTTATCTTCCAAAATCATAACCCGTATCGCTCAATAAATTACAAAGAAATAATTTGACATGAATCAAATCATAAAGCATTGCTCAAAAGATAACTGAATAGCTATTGAGAGGTTTACTTGATTGATGGCTGATTCAATAATAAAAACTATAAGAGAACTCAATAAATGAAAGAATAGAAAGATTGAAGTTAAAAAGGAAAAATGGCGTAAAGATAATTATAGGAAAAACTATAGAAGTAAAGAATAACAATTAACTAGAATTAGAAAGTTAGAAGGGTCATCTATACAAGAAACCCAAGAAAATCAAATATAACACATAACAAATGCATTTGTTGCATGAATTGGAGGAGGGTCAGCTGACCCTTGTGGGCCTAAGCTGGCTCCGCCATTGAACTTGGTAAGAGGCTTGTAGCTCAGGTGGTTAGAGCACTTCCACCCATTTGTCATGGCAAGGGTTGTTACTATTCACATGAATAGTGGCAGCCCTTATAAAAGGCTTGTGGTGTTTCTATCCATTGTTATGGCAACTCAAAGGCAACCACTATTCATATGAGATATAATGAGAGGAATTTGTGTAAAGTTTTGGTGTAGTAAGTGAAGAATATGACCAAGTATTTATTTTTATTTTTAATCTGAAATTTTTAGTATTTTTTTTAGATTTTTTTTTTCGTTGCTAACATCATCGCTGAAGTTAGCAAACCTATACAACAACCCAGGCTGTTTTTGCCTTCGGACCTGCCCAAACTTGTGGAGCCCACCAACTACCCGAGCTGCATTTGCGCGCTGGAACCTCTGCCTGGGGCTTGGACCCCTTCCTGCCTGCCTGGGCCACAGCCTTCTGTTGGAAGTGCTCTTATGAGCATTTATTCATGCACCCGAGATTCTATGTTTGATTCCCTCCTCCCCCAATATCACTTCTATCTAAAAAATTCACTAACCTGAAAAAACTAATTACTTAATCATACCGTGTTTGAGTTGACACGCATCTTTTATAATAATAAATATAAAAACCAAAACATCTCTCCTTACATCATCCTCTTCGCTTTTCTTTCTCTACCTTTTAAAACAAGGGATCACGGAAGACATTGTACCAATACCAAACAAATCAATTTCCATTCTAGTACTTTTTATTTTAGAGTTAGATCAGTGCAAGCTTTTGAACAACTTTCATGCACATATATGTGGATCTGTGTATGCATAAACGTCCAAAAATGATATGCGTGTAGGCATTTTGATGTTGCACTCACAAATGTAATTAGAGGATGCATGCTTTGTATTATTGTAAGACCCTCTTTTTGTGAGTGGGGGAAACGGAGAAAGGTTGGCATGAAAGAAATTGAACTTTTTTTTGGAGCCGTATAATTTTGCCACTTTCAAGTTCCCCCACCTTTAAAGCAAGGCTTTTTGCTCATAGTTTTCAATTTGAAGTCAATTTTAATATCTTGCACATGCACATTGTTTTGTCCCAAGACCATAGTATATACCAATTTTCTACTATTTTTTCCTTCTTTCAGTAACAAAAGGTTATCTTTGAGTAATGCTCTGTACACATCAACCTTTTTCACTAAATTTTACTCACCAAGTAATGTGTTAGTGTGTCGTTTATTTAAATCTGAATTCACTCTGAACTTCGTTTATTCTTAACGAATAAAGACTCTGACATGTATACAAACACATCATTTACTTGCGAGCTTTAGTACAAAAGAAAAGCAAAATAACACTTCCATCACAACAATACACTTCCTCTCTTGTCCTTGGACAGCCTTGGAAGAGTGTTTTAGTGCCACAAACGATGAACGTATAATTTGATGGGCCCATGCATCTAAAATTTGGTTACATAGAAAAAGGTGTGTGATCCTGACTAGTCAACTACTTCGAAGTATGAAATGTCAAATATGTCTAACAAAAATACAGACGAAAAGCATGTCAGTATCAGATCAGGTATATATATATATATTTATATATACACACATTATACATATCAAATATAAAACGAAAAAGAGTCCAATAATTGAACCCAAAATCCACAGCTAAATGTGAAAGAATCTTTAGTTTTCGACCCACACAATCTAAGCTGCAACATAAGCGCCTTAAAATTAGGAGTTTGGCAATTAATCACCTCAATTATGAGATTATTCTAACCGCGTTTATTTGAACTTGCATAAATATTGGTTCTTACTTTTCTAACTTATCTAATACAAGAAGAAATTCATATTGTCGTTCATGAGATTTGAATTCAACATATTTCCGAGTGCGGCCAAACCAAATCAATACGAGTTATAAAGTTAATTAGAAAGTAAAATATTGGCGCAAGCAAGCTGACAAGAACTGAGTTGCATGAGCGCCCCCCTCCCCACAAACAAAAAACTTGGCACAAAATATCTCACATATGAGAGAGACGGTGGAATGGCAAAAGAGAAACAAGGGCGGCCTTGATAAAAGTTTTTATGAGTGTGAAAAGTGGAGACTGAATTTTACTTTTTCTTTGTACTGTGAATACTTTGGGTGATATTTTAATACGTTTTATCAAATTCTACAAGTCAACCATTATATTTATCGCACCCTAAGATATTAATTTAACCTCAGGAGTGCATGTAAAACCAAAAGTAACGTCTTGATTTCACTTGTTTGTCACTCTAAATGAATCAAACTAAGAGCATGGAGACCAATTAAGTTTACTAACAAATATCCGGTTTAGGGCACAAGGATTAGACTTCCTTGTTTGTTGAACTGGACAAATGTTAGAGAGAGAAAATATTAGTGATTAGAAATTAAGGGTGGGTATTTTCAGATTTTTAGAGAATAGACGACCCGAATTTGATCTATTTAATTAATAATAGTCATATTTATTTATCAGTATTCATGTCCTGTTCAGGAATGAAACCAGAAAAAATCAATGAATATAATGTACAAAATCTCTAGCCACCGGCCCACCACCATCACAACCCAACCTAACCATCCACACACCACCATGCCTATAATTTAAGTGGATTATTGTATTAGATATACTCTTATAGATCATGAACTCGAAACTTAAATATAAGAATCTCTAGCCACGGGATCTAGTTTAATAGAAAATGGCATTGACTTGCAAGTAAGCAGTCTCATATTCGAACCTCTATGGCAATGTGGTAGTGTGTGTATGAGAAATCGTTCTCTTCTTGTAGTTTAGATTATCGCTTGTATTCAAAAAATATATGTATATATATATAAAAGAATCCCTTTTTTTCTCAAACTAAATTTATTACTCATACAATTTGAATAAAATGCAAAATCCTCTTAACTCAGCAGCTACCAAAGTTTTTTTGTTCTGTTTTGAGAACAAGCATAAATTCATTATAACATGGACACAAGATATTAATAGTAAGGACACATCCCAAATGGAGTTTCTTGCATACAATAATCTGGAAAAATTAAATCCAGCAAGACAATGTGAAAGACAGAAAAAATCAAGCCTAGTTCACTCATAGTTGATCCAGAAGGCTCATTGCAGCACCAGTACTCCAAAGAGATCATGAAAGACCAACAAATTCTACACTAACAGGAAACCAAAAGCACCCCAAAGGGCTTTACATATAAATGTGAGAAATATATGGAATTCATATAGTACCATAAAAAACCTAAATAAAAAGATTTTTCTTGCCAATATCATGTTTAGTTTGATGTTTCGGGGTGAGAGAAAGTATCGCTCTCTTCTCTTAATAACTAAGTCTAGCAGGTGTTCAATTAACCTTTATTTAAATAACAAAGGAGTTGTTTTCACTAAATAATCCTTGATATAATTCTTAATCTACAAGTTTGATTTTACACGTGAAGCATGTCAATCTTGACCAGCGGTGAGTTCAAAAGGTGACATCTGTCTAGCAATATGCCTGGATTTCTTATTTTCACCTAACATATTACTTGAAGTTTTTGGCTTTATGAGATGAGAGCTTAGATTGATGACACCTTTCACATTAAAAATATGGAAATTATAAAGTTAAAGCGACTTGCAATTCATTAGCACTTCTGCCCACAGTGCTTGGCCAAAACAAACATCTTTGCCCGCAAGAAATAACAACATATAAATGCATCTCGCTTTCACATATCTACCATTGGGATCGACATGAACATTAATTTTTGGAGTTAACCACAAATTAATTATACTATTGTTTGCATTGGCCTTTTGTCGGCTCAAAGCTTTGGATTGGAGTGGTAACTTTGGTTCTATGTGCGATTCTTCAAGACAATAATGCATGCCCATCTCTTTAATATATGGGATGGCTGGAGACATAGTTTTTAAGATTGTAAGGTTTAGGGCTTATGCCAGTTGGGTTCAGCCCAGTTGGAAAGCGCTTTGATTTGCAAACCAATGATCTTATATTCGAACTTCCATCCTTCTTGTAGTTTAGACAATCGCTTGTATTTTTTTTTTAAAAAATTAGGGCTTATATTAAAGAGAAATAAATAAAGCTTTGATACGACATTTCTTTGTCTTTTAAAAGAAACTCAAAGGTTTTGAACCTAGCTATAAAAATGAAAATAAAAACCCTTTGAGATGTGCCCCTGAGTAGCTCAGGTGACATTAGGCGAGGTAGGGGAAATGGTAGGTTCTAAATCCATACGACGCTAATTACTATAACCATTAGAGGGCAACCCATAGAGTTAATTAATCTCTCTGTCATGTATACCTAATCCATCTGTGTCAAACTAACATCCAAAGTTAACCTTGTTTTAGAATTTAAATCTTAATTAAAACTGACACAATCTTCTTAACTTTATAATTACTGGGTTACTAAACAAATCAATCATTGATCAAGTTTGATGCACCTACGCACAATGAAATGTGCTGGAACAGGATTTATTTTTGGAATTTCACCCATGTTTTGAACTTTTTCTCTGTTGGTGTGGTCATTATCAGCGGCTTCATAGCAGGTCCTAGCTGTCTGGTAAAGACGTATCTTCTTTACGAAACCCTCAGATCAATATATAGTGCTGCGTTTCTTTTCATTTGTAATATGAGTGTATGACTATGTATACAATCTTCAAAAAAGCAGCTAGTTTTCTTATAAAACTTGATAAAAACAAAGGAAAAAAGAGAGAGAAAAGAAAAAGTATATAAATAAATAAAAAGGTGACTAATTTTTTTAGGGGGAGGAGGGGCCAGCGTTTTGCTAGTACTATATTGGTTTTCGCTTTAACATAGTGGAATCACATCAGGATGTAGTGGAAGTGGTACTGTAGCTGTAAAAGCCACTCTCAGCTTTTGAATTTTCATCTAATTTAATTTAATTTACAGCATAATCAACTCTCTCTCTCTCTCTCTCTCTCTCTCTCTCTCTCTGTCTGATGGCCCAATCTGGTCCTTGTAAATTGGAGCGCATACATATGAGTATGACTTGCAAACTAAGGTTCAAATGATTAGCAGTTCAGACTTTCCAACCTGGCTTTGAAATTACAAACCCCATAAGAAATTATATATAAATTATGCAGGAAATTAGAATATTATGCATGCATGCATTAATTTGATTTTCAATAGGTAGGAAAGGAAATTTAAAGTTAAAAATTAAGAAATAAGATTAAACAAACTAAAACTTTCTCCCCAGGGTTCCTGCAAGCTTTGCTGTACGAACTGGTACCTTGAGAGATGATGAATATACTGTATCTTTGTTTTTGTAATTTTTAATTCCAAATATATACCGGGAATCTGTTTATGTCTTTAAAAAACAATTAAATTAAATTAAATTTAAAAAAAAAACCAAATGCAAAGTTAATATTAATAAAAGAAATAGAAAAGCCATGAGGCTAAAAGCCTGAAAATTTGGATTGACCAACTTCTGTTTTGGTTTTGATAATGCAGTGTTTTCAAGAACATAGAAATCAATTAAGGACTTGAAATTGAAATTATGAAAAACAACTGCAGGTTGACACAAATTAATTAAGCTAAGCTAATTCTCTTAATTTTATTGTTTATCAATCACCCAACAACAACAACAACGATATAGGCGAGGCGGACTCAAATGACTCAAATTAAACATAAACTGCGCGGCGCATCACATAAATATCTTCAACGGATAATTATATGCATGACCCCAAACTGATCAGTCCTGCATTCTATTCTGCTGCCACAAATTCTTGTAGAACTTCTCTATAAACTCCTCCGCTGCTTTGTCCACGCGGCTGTCCTCGTCCGCCTCCCTCAACGGAAACGGAGAGTCCGTTATCCTCAGCTGGCGGACCATGGGGCTCTTCCCGAACCCGGGAAGCGGTGATGCTGCCACCGAAGCCGCCGCCTCCGTAGCCATCACTTCGTTATTCAACAAATCCAGCACCGCCTTCACGGCGCCAGCGGCGGCCACCTCGTCATCCTGAGTGGGCGGCGCGTGAGCACACGCGAAGAAGTTGTGGTGGTGGCTCTGGTGGCGGCGCTTGCCCATGAGGTGGAAGGTGTAGTTGGGGGTGTTGCTGCAGCTGAACTCGTACTCCCGAGGGGCGGCGGAGGAGGCGGCGCTGCAGTGGTGGGAGTGGCTTTGGCTGTGGTGGTGGTGGAACATGAGGTTGCTTAGGGCTTTGCTGGCGAGCTTGCCACGCTTCATCATCATGTTGAGGTCGAGGAGGAGCTTTCGCTTTGAAATGCCCTTTCTTAACATGAAGAAAGCTACACGTACTAAGCTCCATATTTTCTTGGCCATTACCGGTAGATTATTTTGTTCCATTTTCAAGGCTTTAATTCTATTTTCTTAAATGTTTGGGGGAGAGAGAGAGAGAGAGAGAGAGAGAGAGATATTATTAGAGAGAGTTGTTGGGTACGAGTTCTAAAAGAAGGGTCGGAGGGGGTATTTAAAGGGTGGATACGGAGGTGGGGGAAGAGAAGAGAAGAGAGTTGGGTTTGTATGATTTCTTATTCGGAATTTTTTTATTATTATTTGTTTTATGGTCTGAAAAGTAGGGTTTGTATTTCAAATGTGCACTAGCTAGAATGACTTTGTTGTTGTGGAGTGGATGTACTGATTTCTTGTGTTGCTTTTTTGGTTGAATAGATTTTTAGTGCTACTTTTCTTAGGGATGTATCTATGCACATTTTGGCGTTACTTTGTTCGTTTATTTAATTTCACATATTTTTTTAAATGATCAATCCGTACACAGTTTCATATGCATGTACAAACGTTTAGAAAAAAAATATAAAAAAAGACGGAGAGGGAGATTTGAATTTGGGATAACTTTCAATATTAAGAAGAAAATATAATCTCATTTAGTAAATATATAGTGTATATAGAACTTCTATATACTTGAGAAATAGGTGTTTCGAACTTGAGATATCTTCCAACATTGAGAATAGAATTACCACTAAACTAATAATTAGTTGGTTGGTATAGTTAGTTTAGTTTAGTGTTAGCATTGAACTTCGAGGTTAATTATAATTTTATCATATAAAAAATCATAGGTTTTACGTTATATTATATAACTTTTTAATTAGTGGTGCAAAAATAATTAACTTGCATTTTAAACGTAGGAAAACTAGGTTCATTGTTCCAGCCCAATAGCCCCCTAATGGTAAACAAAGCTTGCTTATCAATGGAAAGTTCTAAAGAAACCCCCAACGTTTGTTATGAGCACCCATCTATAATCCTCATTCTAGGCCCGTAAAGTGGGCCGGGCCAAAAGTTTGTTAGGGCTCATTACTCCATTAAAGTTCACCACTCTTTTTGGGCCTCTCACCCTCTGATGCCATTTGGGTTTGGAAATTGGATGCTAATCGGGTTCTTGGCAATACAGTTGGGAAAGGAATGGCATTGCTTCGTGGCCCAAAATTCACCCTACTAGGAGGACGATAAATTATTGTATGGCCCTGAAAAACGGTCATGTGATATAACTCGTTAATGTACGTTAAGGTTTTGATAATTGAAGTTCAGAAAAGTTAACAGAAAATAAAACAAAAAACAAAAATAAATCTGGAAAATGGATAGAAATGTGGGTATTATATATCTTTGTTGTATTTAATAATAGATAATAATTTTTTTAGGCTAACATATAAATATGGTAGAAGAACGAAAGAATGCTACTAACCAAACTGTGATTAGGAGCTTAGATATACAGGAAGCAAGGTATGCATAATAGTCTCATATTTTTATTCTTTCATAATATTAGTAAGTGATTGTACACGTTTATTAAAGAGAATTGTAGAGTAAGAATAGAATAGGAAAGAGAAATAACAAAATTAATTAAAAAAATATTAAAAAGTAAAAGAAAGCGTAAGTGAGAAAAAGGAAGAGGAAAATCACCTCCCAATAAAATTTATTGTATGCACGCATAGTGAATCACATGATGATTGTGTCCCATCCAATCTGGTCTATTTATGTCAATATGGTGTGCGCGGAACATGGGCGTACAAATACAAGCCTACTCAGCTAGAGGTTTTTCATGTAGCCAGAATTCAGCTTTTCTTCTACTTGTTTTGTTTTAACATTATTTGGCTCTTCATGAGCTTTGGATAACAAATCTGTCGTCAAATGATCATTTAGTTTAACGGCACTCTGTTTTCCTTTATTTTTTATTGAAGTAGATTTTGAGTTCAAATTTTAAATACCATCGTGAATTGTGACTAAAAGGAAAAACATTACAAGTTCGTCTATTATCTTTTATATTTGAGTTTAACATTGAACCGTAGAACTCCTAGATTGATAACAGCCAAGAAAATCAAAACTAAACAATATTAAGACCAAACAGAGAAACTAATTTCTTAATTATTGTCGTCTGTCAATGAAATCCACAGATTTAAAGCACCCTTTTTCGTACAAGATAAATGTGAGTTACAATGACTGCTTTTTCCATTGATTAATAAATTAGCCTTTTGTCATACCATAGCCTCACCAACCTCTCTCTCTCTCTCTCTCCTCCACACACACAGATATAAGAGTTCATGTATGTATGTATACGGTATGATTGACTTATAACTGCTCGTGAAGTAAGAGTTGTGGTTGTGGAGAGGGAGAGGGAGAGAGAGAGAGAGGCAACATGTGAGGCAGGCAGTCCTTTTCTTTCATTTTGGGCTAGGTGCTAGTAGAGAGAGTTTGGACCACGATCGCTGTATATATGGTTAATGGTTTGAGTAGGAGCACACGTGAATCTGCAACTTGTGACCTTTTATAGGGACAAATTAATTATTGTTGAAAGCAAAACACATTGTTTTCAAGCTGCAAAGTTACATTTTCCTTCTTTTAGTCACTTCATGTAAAGCGACATCTTACTTCTTCTTTTTCAGACAAATAACATGTAACGTTAAATTATGGAAGTCATCAACGGTGATCTAAAATCAATTGATTCTTTTTTACACTTTGTTTGGCTAAACTATTGTACAAGTTTTCACTTTCATGGATACAACTAGTCTCTACATGAATAAATATTGAAACTAACATTCTTTTCTCGAGAGTTTTAAGTGTGCCAGTCTTAGAGTATAATTGATAAATAGATATGTAGATTATAACATAAGTGAATTGGTAACATCACTTGGTGGTATGACCGTAAAAATTACTCCAATGAAAAATGATTTGATTATCATATATATTAACCTATGGCATTCCCTGCTGATTAAATTAAGCTTTTGATCTTAATTGAGACTTTCAGTATCCATATTAACCAAGCATAGAGTCTAGGTATAGGATGTGCCACAGCTTCTTTATGTTTTATTCGTCAAAAGAAAAACGAATATGCGATCTTTTTATGAAGCCAAAACATCCTCCTCCACATGATCAAGAGCAGAGGAAAAAAAAAATTAGAAACCCATAAAAAGTTCTTTAGCAAGTTTCAGCTAGGCATTTATTTCAGACCTAGAAAAGCGAAAACAGCTTTCCTTTTCTTTCAAAACTTTCTTGAAAAATCTAGCATCGTCACGAGAACTATTCACACTTAGATTGATAAGTGACATATGAATTAACAAGATCCATAAAAATAACAATGGCCTTAGATTCCCAGTAATGACCAAACTGACTACTATAAATAGGCTACTAGACTTCCTTCTCTACCAACATGTGACAATCGTCTAAGTTCTTTGGCCAAATTAACTTCCCACTGCCAAATTCAAGATCACTCAATCCACTTAGCTTGAGTCCTACGTTAGGGTTGGCATCAAAATTTTCTTACATGGCACCTAATGGAGAGACTATTGTTGGCTCTAACTACTCTAGGACCAACAACTTCTCCAAGTCCAAGCCACCAAGGCTCTCATTCTCATCCGATAGCCTTAAAAGAACTGTATCCGATATCTCATATGAGCTAAGCAAAGAAGCTGTTGATCAAGATTTGAAATCCCTCCCACCAATTTCAGAGGTTGAAGATGCGAAGTGTGAGTGTTGTGGCATGAGCGAAGAATGCACGCCGGAGTACATAGATCGAGTGAGAGATAAATTCTTGGGGAAGTGGATATGCGGGTTATGCACTGAAGCAGTGAAAGAGGAGTTGGAGAAAAATGGAGGAGATAAAGAAGAGGCCTTGAATGCACATATAAGTGCATGTGTTAGGTTTAACAAGTACAGTAGGCCTTATCCAGTTTTGTTTCAAGCTGAGGCCATGAGGGAGATGTTGAAGAAGAGCAAAATGGAAGGGAGAGGTATGAGGGCCAAGTCGATTAGCCCGAGGGACAAAGGAGGGGCAAAGGGAAAGGGAGGGATTACTCGGAGTTCGAGTTGCATTCCGGCGATTACGAGGGAAATGAATGATCTCTCCATGGCTTGAAGAGCTGCTATAATTAATTAAAAGGCTAGTTGCCATACATCTATCTGATCATGATCTCTAGGGGGCATGGTTTTGTATTTGTCAACCTCTCCCCTTTTTCTATGCTGATTAGTTACTAGTATAACTAGCTCCCACTCTATAAATTAACCTTCTTAAATCCCTCTTAGGGTTTCTCTTCTAATGGTCTTATTGATTCACAACAAAATTACCCTATGCACAGGTGATGGATCGACCTTTTTCCTTCTGGGTTTTTCGGGTTAGTCCAAACTCTCCTAGCTATCCCTGTTTATGTACTCTAGGGTTTTTTCAATGTCTACTTGATTCTCTCCTCCACCCCTTCTTTTTCTTTTGTGTTTCCTACTGATTATGTTAACGTGTTGAACCAGCACAAACTGTCACCCTATATACGTGGTTTATGGGGTTAAACAAATGCTCCTTCATTGCCCTTTCATCCTAAGGGTTTCGTTTTTTATTTCCTTTCTCTTTTCCTCTTTAGTCCCCTTGCTCATGTGCATCGTAGCTATTTGTCTGACTTGAGAAGGCTTAGTTGTAAGTTTCTGTATGTGAAGAGCTCCTATGATATGGATCCTCACTTTGACTCCTATCTCAAGCCTCTCTATGTAATTTTCCATCAAGCTATATGTATCGAAATCATGTATTTTAATAATAGTGTTGTTTGTTATATATTTCCTCTCTAGTCGATGAAACTAGAAACAATAATGTTGTGAACTCAATCCTGGCAAAGCAATCAAATTAATTCAGGTAGAAACGCACTCACCTAACTAATTTAAAGCGCTTTGCAAAAACAAAAACCAAAATGAATTTAAAACGATTTTTTTGTTGTTGTCAAAGTTAGGAAGGGAGAAGGGAGGGTTTCTCACACACACTATCAAAGTGTCATGTGATTTTGAACACGAGACTCGGTTGGTTTTCTCACATGCACTGCCAAAAGAGTAAGTAAAATAAACAACCCTAATTCAACTTTCTTCCTTTTTGGTGAAAATAGGGCCAATGCCCAATCCTAAATCCGCTTTCCCCAAACAAACTAATTAACTGAGCTGAAATGACTTCCTCAGAAGCTTAATCAGAGTGGCGACGATTCAGTGAATGTTGACCTTCATAGAAGAAGAAAATGATTTTAGAATTCGAACCTTTCCCATATGAGAAAGATGGAAACAAAGGTGAGAAAGAAAAAAGAACTGTTGAGTTTTAGAGCTTGATTCTACCAAAAAAAGGTGGAGTTCTATAGTGCAGCGTCTTAATCCCATTGCTTCAAGCTGGTTTTGTATGTGAGGTGTTTCATTGATCAGTTGCATGTGCAAGTGCAACTCCTTTTTCCAACATAAGGGGAAATGCTTAAAAAGCACCAGAGTAACTTGTGCTACAGAATAGTTTAGACAAGCAATGTATTTTTTAAATGATATACCTTAAACTTGATTATGTTTAAACATTCTTACAATTTCTGAAAAACATTTTAAACCAGCAAACACTTCAAATCCAACATACATTATAGACTAATGGAACTGAAGATGCTTTTTATAAGAGAGAACTCATGATATCCGATCCTCATAAATAAATGATTTCGGTGCAATTAGAGGTCTCCCAACGTAGTTTTGTTTTGCCATGCAATCTTTTCATCCGAAACCACCCGAAAAAGATAAAAACTGGAAAACAAAGGCATAGAAACAAGGCATTTAAAGAGTACAGCAAGAACAAGCTAACACAATATCAGTCTTAACATCCATAGTATTTATCACAGCAAAACATAGATAAGAGAGAGTTTTAAGCATAAAAGGTTTCCAAGTCTCCTCTATTCAACCCTATTATAACCCCCCCTAGTCTTAGTGACCCGGTCCCGATATCAGACGAAAGACCAGTTTACAAATAGAAAACACATGCAGTGAGCTGTCTCCTCTTCATTCAACACTTTCCAAGCGACTGCTCTCTCATACGACACCGGTCGCCCCATGCTGGAAAGGCATATGCCACCTTGAAGGCAAGCAAAACCCTACAAAATTATAGAACAGACGTATCAAAATCAAAGCTTACAACTCCATTGAGTGAATTGTGTTTAGCAATTCTTTTACACGGAGACCTTTCACGACTCTGATGTTAAACTAGCTCTCCTTTTGCGCGTTAGTTTAAAATGAAATTGGAAAAACTACAGAATTCGGAAAGGGTCAACTAGACCTGTTGCATTATTTGCGGGAATTCTGAGCAGAGAGTCTTCCGTCCATGGTCATCAAATATCTTTTCCAGAGTTATGTCTTGCAGTGCAACCAAGGTGGTCTCTAGCATGTCGAGCCCTGCCTGGTTTGCAAAGGTAAAAACTGGCAATGCCTGCATAAATGGAGTTCAATATTAAATTGCTTCAAATAAGTAGGTATGAGAGGAAAGCAAAGTGTTGTATTGGCGCTTTTTCGGGTCGTAAGTGTAATATGCTCACCTTCAGAGAGCAGCACATAATTGCATCTGAGTGATGCCACAAGGATTTGAGGATAGATTCACCTCCTTCATTGGAGGATTTGAGCAGCTCCACACCCAAATAGCACCTGCAATATCAATAGTATTAGTATATTATGAGATGGCTAAGAAATTGACCTATATTATGAGATGGCCTCATTAATCAAACTTTATGATTAAAACACTTTTAGCATTGCAACTGAAGAAATAATATGTAGCAATATGGTGCGAGGGTGTAGCCAAAAACGCATTTTCAATTGTCCCACAGTGCTCCATGTATCTCAGGCAACATTTTGACACGTCTCAATCAACATTAATATAATCCCTTCCCCCCTCAACCCAACATAAAAAACGTAGGGGTAGAGAGAAAGGTATACAACACCTGTAACTGTTGCAGATCCAACGAGCAAGCGTTTGGGCTTCAGGAGTACCAAGTGGTGACCGAAGACCAGCATGTGAACTTAAATGTGAAGGAGATAGTGCTAATGCCACCCTCTGAACTGAAGATATGATGCTGCGAACATATTGCCGGGCCATGGATGCTACATGTTCTTGCATGTGGCTCTCGCATGCAAATTCAAATGCTATAGTCATCACAGATCTCACACAACCAGTATTTGCAGAAAATTCACTCGATGCTTTATTTCCAGTTGGTCCAATTTCAAGAGCAGAAGCAAGGTCCAAGGTGCGGTTTGGACTCGAGGCTTCCTGAAACATTTTCCAGAGCACTAGCTAATAAGAATTTCCATTGAAAAACTAGTGACATAGGGATTGTGACAGATAATATCAATTTAGAGACAGTTCAGAGGCTAACCTTCCCATAATCGAGAGGAATGATGCGAAAACCAGAAGGCAGAAGAGGTGCATCATCAGCAAAGGAAGCATCAATCGGAGCAAATATGAGTTCAGCACAGGAACCCACAGCATTTTCGTCCATTCCACTGCATAGCTATTAAAAAACCAGACATGGAATTTAAGTGGGAGAACAAATTTCATTAGACAAAAAAACAACTAAATAGAAGATTGGGAAAAAAATTGAATAGGAACACGATATTGTGTCTCTTATCCATATCACTTGTCTCTCCATGTTTTCTGTTATCCACTTAGTAATTTCACAACACAATATCTCATACTCTTAGGCCTTTTCTTTCACAAAAAACTTGACCACATATTCACAGGATATCTGAAATGCGTCACATATATTTTAGAGCAAAAATAAAGGTAAAAAAACAAATCGTAAACAAGAAACATGATGCTGAACTCTAATTTGAATTAGCATGATGCTGAGCACTCCAAATTTGCACTTGAACAGGTTACGAGCTTGAGCTAAAACATGAAATGCCTATGATTTGCAGGAAATCAATTCAGGTTAAGTTACCCAACAAATATTCAGGTTACGAATTAGTTTGTCTGATGTGGCTTTGACAGTCCAAGCTAAGCTATGAGACTGGCACGAAAACACTAACCCAAGACATACACTCTCATAAATAAGAACCATCATTAACACAGGCAGAACGGATACGTACTTGCAAGAGAAACATTTCTCTTGGCATCATTGCATCTTCAGGAGAATGGCCAACACCTTCCAGTTTAATGACTTCCAAGAACTGAAAAGCACAAAAACATATAAATTAAAGAAAGAAAAGTAGTGTTTTCTTATTGGACTGGTGTATAAATTCCTTACTATCAACTTGCTTACCTCTTCATGTTCAATAGTGTGAGCCAGGGGGAGTATAACTTGACCTCCGAAACTTCCAACTCGTGACCCAGCTAAGCTACAAGGGCCAACTTTAACAGCTGCAGCTGAGTAAGCATCAATATTGTTGTCTGCCCATTCTGATCTATGCTCGCGCAGGAACCTAAGAAGGATAGCAGGAGGCACATTCTGGAAAAATACAAAAAAGTACATGACAAACAAGGAAAAGGTTAGAAGGTAAGCTCACCGTGAAATTTTTCAAAGTCATTGTCCATTAGAAAGGTCACCCCGCATTTACATAATGCAAATAACATGCATGGCATAACTTAGCTAGTGTGTTAATTTTAATTTCCAGTTGTTTGTCAAGGGTGATTGAAATGAAAGATGGTAAGCATCCTGACCTGTAGCAGCATTGATGCTTTAGCACATAATACAGAATTACTGACAGCTGGAAATCCATTAGCAAAGGAAAGATTTAAACCCATTAACTTGTCAGGAGATGAGTTTATGAGGATAGTAACATCATCCATGCCATCATTTCCCATCATTGACCACCCCTCATCAGTAAATCCATTAAGTGCCTCATTAAAACCCCTGGCAGAAAACTCCATTAGCTTTCAATTAGGCAAGATCCCTTCACTGACTGACAGAGATTACTGAAACAAAGATAATATACTAACCTACTAAGCCTCTGGCTTAGTGCTCGTAAAGCTGCAGGACGTCTGCCCCACCCTGTGACATTAGATTGAGAAACCTCATGTGCTATCTGCCTCAGCTGGCGTAAAGCCTGAATGAACGTCAGAAAACTAATTAAAAACTTAACATCTCCCCTTTACCCTTCATCGTAGCATTCTTGTCATACAGATGAGTATCCATCTGGATGATTATACATGACTTAACCCTAAAAACAATAAAGTCAAAACAATCTACAACCATATGGTAATCTTACCGCCATTGTCATCTTTTGAGCAAGAACAGCAGATGATTCATACAATGGGCGCAAGACTTCTGGTACGCTACAAGGCTAGTCGATGAAACACGTGTAAGAGCTATAATTCTTTTAATGGATATATCACTACTAAAGTAAATGAAGAATATCATCCCATTATACTTAATGAATAACGTACTTACCTCCAAATCCATATGGTCAACGATATGTATAATTGAACCACCCCCTTCACAGGGTCGTATGAGGTAGCCACTAGGCAGCATTTCTGCTCTAACAAAATGCTGCACTGGAGGCATGGTTGGACCATTTTGAGTGTTTTTCAGAGACCTCACACAAATCTGAGGATTAGACACATGATGAGAACTTGAGGTATACTGGTAAGTGAAGATATATAAGCATGTGTTTACTTGTGTGCTTTGCAAGGTATTAAATGCTCAATCAAAATGATAGTTATTTGGCAAGATGATTCATAATTCTACATACCACAAGGCTGCCATCCTCTAAAACAGAAGTATAGCGCAACAGCCAGAAATCACATGCAGGCGCCAAAGTTGTCGGCGCATAGAGCTACATCAAAAAAATTAAGAAATTAATACCCCCAAAAAAAGGGGTAGAAGAAATAACTTATATGACAAGTAGAACCTACCTGCATGTAGAGCAACTCAATGGTTCCACCGTTTGCTGTAGGCAGTACATTCAAAACATCTACAGCGCGGCAATCACGCAGCCACGAAGGGAGATCTTTGAGGATCTCTGCAACCTAAACAGAATATAATCATTAGTCAATCATAAGTCCCAAGAAGAAGAAAATAGATGCCAAGGATCATATTTACTTACCCTGGTAGGCTCTAGACCCACCAGGCCGCAAGCTCGTGCTGCCACTCCAGTGCAACCATGAGAAATAGCAACGATTCCAATGGAATCCGGACCAGGCTGAAAATATCAAAAAGAGGCGAAAGGATGAAACAAATTTCAAAGGCAGAAATCCCCTTTCAAAATACAATATACAAATAGAAGACTGTACTCTACTATATTCGGAGAAAACCCAAAAAAATAATATCAATTAAGTCGTGCTAAATAAATGGCATTTAAGAGTGCAACAAATACCAATAATCAAAACGTGTTGTTTCCAGTTTTACAATGGATCAGTTGCATCATCTGGGAATGTAGGACTTGAACTTACAATTTCCTCTTCGGAGGAAAAATTATGGTGTAACGGTCCTACGTGTCATGCAGACATGGCGTTATAAATCCACACAAATAACAGTGTAGACATGTAAGACCACATCAGCATGCCACATGATGTTATTGTCACACTTTCTCCTTCAGAGAAGAGGTACTGCTCCAAATTGGGCTTAAATGCCCCGATCACTTAAATGTTTATATTTGGAATTATAATTCCAGTTTCCCATTGTTCCATTGTTTTGGCATTTCCAACTCACTTATTGAATAAGAATGATTAATTAAAAAAAATTAGAGATATACCTTCATTCCAGGCATTTGGACCCACTCAACAGCAGTTCCAGTAGCCTTTGAAAGAAACTCTGCTAAAGTTTCTTCTGCAATGGACAAAAGTCTAGAAAACAAACAAAGCATGAACCCATAAGCCACACACACAAACAACAAGGGTGTCACAAAGCACGATGAATGAAAAGGACATAACAACAACATCCCACTAACCCTGCAGGACTTGCATCCCTTGGCGGATGCTGAGGTGTCAAATGGTGTTGACCACTCGTCACCACTGACTCACAACTCGTGTCTTTGGTTGCAAGCGTTGTCTGTAAGAAAACAACCACTTATGTCAATTTCCAGATTACTCAGAAATTATAAAAATCAATAATTCAAGACATTCATTCTAGGTATATTATGTACCTGAATAATTGTTCTTCAAAAAATCTTATATTCGAAATTTTTTTCTGGCTAATGATTTTAGCTTATTCTAAGATTCCAAATGAGGGAAAATACACAAAAGGATTAGAACTCTCACCCCCTGGGTATGCTGACGGAAATAACCATTTTCATACACCAGATGAGACACCTGCTTCTGCAACCTATCATTTTCCTCCATTAAAAGCTTATTCATAGCAGTGAGCTTCCTATTGACAGCTTGGAGGCGCGAAGCCTCTTTCCGCTGCTTCTCTCTACATCTGAACCAACAAAGCAGAAACAGACAATGCATTGTCATTAAAGGGTTGCCCAAGAACTGAAATATATGCAATGTAATTAAGATTTTCTGATAATGAATTTAGCACAAATAAGGAAATCAAGCCCCATGCAACTGAATATACTGTATGCTAACTAAGGACATATTTCCACTCAAAATTCAGAATTTAAATGTAATTTGTAACTGATTATATTCATCACAACGAACCCATACACTTGCATTCTGCTCAAAGAATCAAACTTTTCAAGATCTAAGCCATAAATTCGAGTTTTTCTTTCCTAACCTTCTCTAAGCAACCAACAAAACAGAGCAGAAAACCCAAAAGTAAAAAGATTGGCTACCAACCATACCTTCTATTCTGGAACCAAACCTTAATTTGTTTGGGCTCGATGTTAGAGAGAATTGGGCACTCCCTAATAAGCTGTTGGCGACGAATCGAACTGGGTTTGGGGCATTCATGATAGAGCCTTTCAAGGGCCTCAACCTGCTCAGGTGTGTACCTCACATACTTGCCATTATCTAATCCTCCCTTACCATCCTTGCAGGACATAGCCATTTCCAATGTTCAGCTCAAAATCACTTGCTACCCACAAAAAATACACCAAACCCAGATGGCTTCTCTTGCTGAAACCACAGCTTCAAGCACCTTTCAAAGCTTCAGAGCACCAAAACAGACCAGAATGGCAACTGGGTCTCTACCCAAATGTACAAACTTGCAGACCTTGGTGCCTAAATATTCAAAAACAAATATCTTTTTCGAGTATGGAGATAAAACCGACAAGGAACAGCAATATCCTTAGCTGGAACGGAGTTGTCCTCGTTTTCTTTAAACCCAAAGGACAGCACCAAACACAAAGAAGCTATACAAATCCTTCGAGATCAGCAAACACAACCGATCTGATTCCCAAAACCAAAACCAAAACCAAAACGTTTGAAACGAAACACGAGTTACTAAATTGACTCAGTTAGTGAAACGAGTCGTCTTCCCCAGCTGGGACAAAGCGATCTCTCTACTACGGCCTAAGAACCAGAGGAAACGTCACCGTCTCACCGATCTCGATGGTTTCCATATCTAATCTCCCAGACATCTTCTGGGGTCTAATGGGTTGGGAGCAGCATGGTTGATGCGTGTGTGGTTTGAGTTTTGGAAGCTGAAAGGTGAAGACTTTGAGCTGGATGAAGAAGAAGAAGAAGAAAAGGGAAAGCGAGGCAGTAAATTTTTTTTTTTTTATGCTTTTGCTCAGTGTTTTTGGTTTGCTTTTCTTGTTTTTGCTTTGGTACTCATACGGTTTTGTTGTTGGTGTTGTTGTTTTTCATTGGTTCGTCACTTTCGGCTCAGAGAGAGGGTCTTCTTCGCTCCACTGTGGGGGTAGGGAAATGGAGCAAAAACTTTACCTTTGAATATTTTTGTTCTGTTTTTCTTTCATACTATTCAAATGACCAAAATGTCCTTGATCTAGTTTCAGAAAGACAATCTCTGCCTCCAGTCCCACTGAATTTGCATGATTACCCTCCTTCAACTCAATGCCTTTGAATTTTCAGACCAACACAGTAAATATGCATCAGAGTGTCAATCGTGATACAACCAGGAAAAGTACTTCCAACCAACATATGTGTACAAACATTGTTCTCACAATTATTTATTTACATGTCATTTACGCGATTAGTTATTGTAAGAAGATCGTTGTATATAAACAAATCGCTATTATCTTTTGATTTTTCATTTGAATTTAGAATTTATCATTATTTTCGATCTATTTTAACGTTACCGTGACATATACTAGTACTATGAGAACATGAAAGGGAAATGTTTTTAGACTAAATTGAAGACACCAGTTTTAGTTTTAATTGAATGGTCTGACAGCCAACAAAGAAGATTTTTTAGGATCTTTCTTATTGAGGGAGGGTTGATGGAGGAAGAGGTGGGCACTATTAATGGATAATGGAATGATGGCAAATTGGTCAAAGAAAATTGGAGGGCATGAAAAAGTTGAAAATTTGGGAAGCATTAGGTGGTCAGAGGGATATTTTGCAGTGCAGCAGCAGCTTGCAGGACCAGGCAGAAGGGGCATTGAAGGGAGATAATGCGCGCATCAGAACAGAAGCAAAAAAAAAAAATGAGAAAAGCTTTTGAAATAGTAAAGGGGGAAAGAAAGAAAGAAAGGGGGCATGGGAGACTGGGGAGGAGGGCAGAGGACACCATCATTAGGTTTTTGCATGCGTCTCGATTTCAAAGCTTTACCCAAAAAGAAAAAGATTATTACATTTGCACACCAGCAACAAAACCAATATCATTTTCAATTTATTTATTTATTTTCTGTTTTAAATATTATTACTTTTTCTGTTTTAAATTGTTTACTAGGAGGCTACGTCATCATCATCACAGTGCTATAGAGATAGAGAATAGATCCTACTGTATCTCATGATAATTATATGTAATAATTAAATGAATTAATATACATGGATTTTGTATGCAGAAAAATGCAGAGAATGCGGGCACAAATATACTCGCAGCAGCTCTGTATTTCTTGCATTGCATTGCATATACGTGACATGACCTTGACATGACATGTGAGATGGGGAAAAATTTTGGGTGATGGGATAGGGGGGTGGGTGGTGTGTGATGTAAATGTGTCTGTGTTTTTTTAGGGACAAGAAGGGGTTAGCAGAGGCCTTATCTCTAGCCTCTGTCGTTCGGGCAGATTTAGCTATACGAGAAAAATTAATCTATACAAGGACGAGACGGTGGTATTTCAATTTAATTACGTATTCTTATATGTTAATATATAATTAATTTAAGACATATGATTAATAGCGTTACATACATCACCATACGTTTTGACTTTTTTACATATCAATAATAATTGAATTGAAATATCAGTACAATAATAACCATGGGCGGCCCTGGGGCCTCAGGTTCTTAAGAGGCCCCCAAAAAAAAATTCTTTATATTATATATATATTATTAGAGGAATCATATATATAGTATAGCGTGCAGTGTATTGCACAATGGCATGTCTGGGGGAGTTGGCTGGAGCGCTTACTCATTTAACAACATGGCCAAAATTTGACTCACGTTGAGGTCGATCTATATGCCTTTTTTTATATTAAGGCATCATTTAACAGCAGGAGGAGTATATATATCCCCCAAACTATCGTTCTTAAAAATTTTATAAAAAAAAGTTTTATTCTCCAAGAAAAGTACTTTCTTTATTCAAAACAAAACTTCGTGGCTTCTTCTTTCTCATAAACTCTGATTTTCTGGTAAGTAGTCATCATCATTCATTAATCTCTCTTGGTTCTTTTTTCAATCCTTTGACAATTTTTGTTATTCTTTCAATTTTTCAGGAATTTCAACACCAAAAAGAGAAATTCCTAATTCCTAAATTCATAAAGACCACTCAAAATCAAATAGTCATATTCAAATCTCAATTCAAATTCAGGTATGCATCTAAATTTCAATCTATTATATATATTAAATGACCTATTTTATTAAATTATTATCATGTTGATGATTGGTTATATGAGAATATAGCTTATACAAATATTTATCTATTTCTTGCTCAGGTTTTCTTCCAGGTTATTGGGTTTTGTAATTTTTCTTTGTAATCTAAACATGTCACCTACTAGAAAATACGTTTATGGATATACAAAATCGCTTAGAAAAAGAAAAATCGAGGAATTGACTCAATCTAAAAGAGGAGCTCTTGATAGATTCATTGTTAAATAATCACATGCTACAATTGATGAAAATATTTTCAGTGAACAACAACGAGAAGATCAATTTTCAGACATTAGTATTGTACTGGCTATGTTTTTTTTTTTCTTTTGGGGAAAAGCTCTCGTAATAGTTTTAATTCTTTAAATAAGGACAGCAAATACAATGTGAATGATTTTTGGATATTCAGGTATGTTTTTGTTGTTGTTTTTGTGTTTAAGCAATATAATCTAATTTGTTAATGACATTTGTGTGCAACTATTCTTTAATTTGTGATTGCCAATTTTTTCCCTATTAAACACAGATTGCTTATTGAATGCAGTAAGGGACCTTATAGGGGCAGAATGAGCTTATTTTTGTACCAAACATTTAACTTTATCAAACGGAAACATTTAAATTTTTATGAATTCGCTTTTTTATTGTCATTACATATTTATTGATGGTGACTGTTGTTATAAAAAAAATTATTTACGACATTAAGTTATGGCAAATTTTTATAGTATTTTCGTATTAGATTATGTGAGGCTCCAATTTAAATTTCGCACAGGGCTCTCAAAATCTTAAGGACGGCCCTGATAACAACTTCATTAGAGGAGGGATTAAAAATTAAAATGAGTCACAAAAAGTATGTGAAATGCTACTACCTTATGCTACTATGCTCAAAATTTGCACATGCATTACATACATGAGAGTCCAACCATGGATAATGCCAGTGGTTGATGATGGCCTCACAACAATTTGGTGGGGCCCACTCCTTGATACTAAATCTACAGTTGTCTCTGCATATTTGCTCAGTAGATTGTGTGTTTGGCATAACTTGTACACATATATAATAATAGAAAGTTCTAATTCACAATTAGCATGTGAATCGTTTCTTTTTTTTGGCACAATCTGATAAATTAGGGTAAGAAAAATATCTAATGCTAAGATTTTAATAAATTGTTAGTAAGGGTCCGTTTGTTAGATCGATTAGTTAATAATCTAATTCAATACTAGACACCAAACGAGCCATTGATTGTGAAATTATGGAAACCATACAGGAATTATGAATTTGATTTCACAAACAACACCCCTTTGTGAGATTGTTTTGTTTGTTTTTACTCTTGTTTCTAGAAAGTATCTGAATATCCAAATGATCAAACACGTTTTTGGTAATGTTTTCCCTTAAAATAGACAAAAGCATTTGTAAGTATTAAATGATTTTGTTGATTGTTCCTTTAAAAACCCCATGATTTGTGTATCTGAGGTGGACTCGACAAAACTATTCAAAGTTTGAAAACCCGTTTTGAAAAAAAGAAGTTGAACCCTAAACCAAGACCAAAGATAGACAAGTTGAACCCGTTTTGGAAAAAAGAAGAAGTTGATTTTAGGATATCCATATGATAATAAATTAATCAATAGCTTTAAAGTTAGACCAAAATTAACTTATTGGGTTACTATTTCATCATTGAATAAAATTGACATATATAAGTAGGAATATATGTCCAATTTTGTTTTTTTGTTTTTTGTTTTTCGCATTCCAATGTTTGGTTTGCATACTATAAGTTGGAATTAAAATGTGTCCAATTTTGTTGTAATACACTTGCACTTTTATTAAAATTATTAATACTTACAATGGTCCAAAATGGTATTTGAAATTTAGAAGATAATAAGTTAATTGAAGTTCCTGGAAGGTAGGTTAGTTTTAAAAAAAAAAGTGCATTAAATGCTTTCCCAAGAAAAACTGATGGTGTGAAATTCCCCTTATAAGGGAAGTTCATGCTCATGTGTCGAGAATTGCATTCCCAACTATATAGATACCGTATAAAACTTTGAGTTCTTAGTGAGACTGGACTAAATTATTTCAATTAAAATGGTCAAGAGTCTTGACCGTTGTTTAGTGTGCTTGTACTAGACTTATTAAATTGGACAATAATCCAACATATTGTGTCTTACAAGTCTTATTTAGACGGATAAGACTATAATAAGGACTGACTTAGAGTCAATTCCAATCCAATTCAAGCCATACCACCAAACGAGGCATGAGATAATAAAAATAGAGAAAAAGGAAGTGTACAAGGGCCTTAGAACAAGAAGAAAGAGTGATAATCCAAAGAAATGGAAAGAAAATAGGGTGCGGGCTTGATATCACTAACTCTTAATTAAGAAAATAATACATAATGTAATTCTTGTTAGTGAATGGTATATGAACGTTGCGAAATGTGAGTGACCGGGGACGATCAACCAAACGCGTCCGATGGGGGATACAGTTTATACTATTTTGTTATGGATTTCAAACAATAAAATTTAATTTAATTTGTTTTCCGTTTTTATTTTTATTTTTAATTGAAGTAGAATTCGTTTGACGACCCACCAAGTGCGGTGAAATTACGACCCAAAAAAAAAAAAAAGGTGTGGTGAATTGAATTCGATGGATAGGGACGTAGGTATAGTACGGAAATTTTGACTTCTGGACTCGAACAATTATGCATACTCCCCCTACGACCCACTCATCTCATCATGCATTGCCCTTGCCCATCTAAAACAGTCAAAAAAAAAAAAAACATCATCATGCATACATCGCCCTAATTTTAGCACATGACATGCACGTGACAGAAATTGCCAAATGGCAAATACTATACTCTCTTATTATTATTTTTATTTAATTGTTTTAATCTTTTATTTTGAAGAGGGAGGGCTTTTAATGGCCGGTGGTGGGCTCGATGTGGGCCCGCATGCAGCGAGAGGAGACAAGGCATGACCCGACAAGCAAATGGCGGGGCCCACAACAGGGCTATGACTTCGAGAAAAGGAGCCATGACGTGGCGAACAAACGCCATGATGGCTTTTGATTCAGGTGGAGGCGATTTGCTCGGCGCCGTCCCCGGCCCTGTCGTGCACTCATGCCATATGTTGCGTGGTTTTGAAGTCTGTCTGTGAGCCAATAACTTCTGCCAGGCCCAATGGGCCGCATCCCTTAATGAGATACGCTTTTGTGGGCCCATTCAACGAGTGCATACAGTTTTGGGCTTTGGGCCCACGCTCTAAATAACTGTTCATTTAGCAAAGCGTTGAATGCATAGAAAGGCTGAAAGCAGAGAGGGAAAGGAAGGCTCTTTGTTTTCGAGTTCCTTCGTTCACATCACAGCAGTCAGAGCAATTCGCTTCGTCCAGAAACTGCGTCGTTTCAGATCGCAATTTTTGCTTCTCGGGTTAGATCTCTTGCTCTCACTACGCTTCTCTGTAACAATTTTCGTTTCGGCAGTTTTTGTTTTAGTTCTAAGATCATTGTATGAATCTGTGTGAAAAAGAATTTTTAATTTTTAATCAGTTTGTGCTTTTAATCTTTGCTCTAATCGATTAGGGTATCTTTGTATTGTTATTATTTTTATTTATGAGATCGCACTGCTGATACAAACTGATTATATTGCGTCTGGTTATCTGGTTGTTTGTGTTTCAGTATTGTTAATCACATACGTAAACGCAAGACTCATTGTTACTTTCTACACTGTAATATATTTTTTCTCCAATGTGGTCAGCAACTAAACAGATGGGTTTGAGAGAAAAACAAAAAATTAAAATTTCATAACCAGATTATTTGGGATTTCCTGGAGGAACCCTTTAGAATTTAGAAGATTTTAGTTTGTTTTGATCTCATTTTGGGTTACCTTATTGATCTACAATGTTTGACACAGTATATACATCATAGTGTGTGAAATGCCTGCACAAAAGGTTGAGACTGGTCACCAAGACACTGTTCACGATGTGGTTATGGACTACTATGGTAAGCGTCTCGCCACAGGTTCGGCGGACAACACCGTTAAGATAATTGGAGTCAGCAACTCGGCCTCTCAACATCTTGCAACTCTTACTGGTCACCAGGGACCTGTTTGGCAGGTTGCTTGGGCTCACCCCAAGTTTGGGTCTTTACTTGCTTCCTGTTCTTATGATGGGCGTGTTATACTGTGGAAGGAAGGTAATCAGAATGAGTGGATCCAGGCCCATGTTTTTGATGACCACAAGTCGTCTGTCAACTCAATTGCTTGGGCTCCTCATGAACTCGGTCTTTGTTTGGCGTGCGGTTCTTCTGATGGGAACATTTCGGTTTTCACTGCAAGGGCGGATGGTGGTTGGGATACCTCGAGGATTGACCAAGCTCACCCAGTTGGTGTTACCTCTGTTTCATGGGCTCCCTCAACAGCCCCTGGTGCTCTTGTTGGTTCTGGTCTGCTTGACCCTGTTCAGAAGCTTTGTTCTGGTGGTTGTGATAATACTGTAAAAGTGTGGAAGCTTGGTAATGGGGTTTGGAAGCTGGACTGCTTTCCGGCTCTTCAAATGCATGTTGATTGGGTTAGGGATGTTGCTTGGGCTCCCAACTTGGGACTGCCAAAATCTACAATTGCCAGTGCCTCACAGGATGGGAAAGTTATTATATGGACTGTGGCCAAGGATGGGGATCAATGGGACGGTAAGGTGCTGCATGATTTCAATTCGCCTGTTTATAAGGTCTCATGGTCGCTGACTGGAAACATAATAGCCGTGGCTGATGGGAACAACAACGTAACATTATGGAAGGAAGTAGTAGACGGGGAGTGGCAACAAGTGACAACAGTTGAGCCGTAGAATATTTTCAAAAGTTTGATTCTGTTATAGCAGATTATATCTGAACCTCCTTTATGAACATATACTAAGACTTTGATCTAACTATCATAAAGTTGATTAATCTTGATTGGTGATGCTAATGAACACTACTGTGTTGCTGGAGATGCAGCTTTATGAATATGTAGCATGATCATTATAAATGTTTTGGTTTTGTTGACATTTGGACATGGTTTGATTTGCATGATCTTATTTCTTCCATTCTCTATAAATTTTGTTGCAGCAGCATATTGCACGTTGCCACTCTAACATATTGCTTGTTTGTATGCTACCTTTGTAAAATGGCGTGTGGTGCCACATTAATGACTTCATTTTCTGCCAGCATGCTATATTGTACTTTCTATTAATATCCTTGGGAGTTTGTTGTTCATGTTGATGGCATGACTTTTTTTTTGGTCGAAATTGATGGCATAACATGAGTATTGTAGAATTGGTTTACTTATCAAAACATGTGAGGGGCCATTCTTTGAGTGCAAAATTGGTGAGGGGATACCATGGTCATTCATCACCATGTGTTAAGGGTAGGAGGAGGATAGGTTCTAGGCTGCAGCACCTTCTTTTCTTTGTGTATTGTTTTGTGACCATGTGTTGAGAATCAAAAGCTTTATGTTTCTTTCTTCAAAGTTATTGCAAGGTTGTTTGTTGTGTCGTTTGTTCAACTTCATAATCAACCCTAGTTTGAACACCTTTTCTCTTGACACCAAATATCCCATGTTTTCTCCTCAATGTTTCAACATCAAGACACTTTTGCTTGTTGAAACACCTTAACTCTATACTGAAATTATACTTTGTCATGACTCATGGGCAACCACCCGAAGGTGGCCCTCGATGTTCAGTTCCGCTTGATTACCGAAATGTTGCTGGAAATAGTTATATTGGTGACTGCTTTCTCTGAACTAGTTATATTGTGTCTGAACTTCCTAATGGCAATTAAGCACAAGTGGCGCTGCTATTCATGTTTTAATTTTGAAAGATTACCTATTATTGTGTAAGGCTCTTATGCTGGGTGATAATTCTCTTCTCATTATCTTTTAATTTTGAAATTGGATAACACTATTCTGTCATAATCTTGGAACACCCTACATAGTGACTGACTGAAATGCATCAAACATGGTCTGAATTGAACACAGCATGTTAAGCACTTTGAGTCTTAAAGGTACTGAAAAGGTGCCCCCAAAAAATCCAACTGATGGGAAGTTGAGCAATTATAATTTGCTTTAGAAACATTATTACACACTAAAACCCAACTCTTCTTTCATGAAGGCATTGCCCTTTCAAAGTGTTAATGGTCTGGGCCGCACTTTGTGGCTCTATAAATTCGTTAATCATATTTTTCATTTTGGGCTCAAAATTTTTCGTGTATCTTCAAAGACAACGAGCATGATGCAAGTCCTATGTAATTATCCCAATGAGGAAGAGAGAATTATAAGACTTCAGGATGGAGGAGTAAATGCTTTGAATCGTTTGAACTACAAGTCCCTTGCGCTACATATTTAATGTTTAACGCTACCTGTTAAAATCTTATCATCAATCTCGGGTTTCCATAATAGAGTTTCAACTTTATACATCTGAGCTGGAAAAGTTTGCTTAAAACCCAAGGAGGCTTTTTTTCTGGTTGCCCTTTTTTGGTTTTAAATTTGAAGCAACCAAGCAACATAAAGCTGTTCACCAAAAACCAACTTAAAGCTCAATACACTCACTCACTCTATTACACACTAATAAGTGAGTCTGAGTGTGAGGCCATCCCATAATTAAGCTCCCTCCCCTTAATTAATCAAGTTCAAAGCCCATGCACTAAGGAGAGGGGCACGTGACCGCTACACACGTGCTACCATGTTAGTGTTAGACATGCTAAGCATATTGCACGTGTGAAGGAAGCACCACATGAAGGTGGGCTCGTCATGAATAGATTCCAGCCACGTGGACTTTACCAGCCCCCCCCAATTACATGCAACCTAATTTCCTTTTATGCCTAACAAATGCCGTTCGATTTAAAATAAAATTATATATATATTTTTCTAAATCAAATTACTCGATGCCTGGTTCAAATGGTTGACAAACGAAGCCAACATACTTGTTTCGTACGCTCAATTGAACTGTGTTCTCTACTTTTTTTTGCTTAAATTAACCGGCATAGATTCACAGATAGAAAATACTTACACGACTGTCCGGCCTTAGCAGCACTACTCTTAATGTAAAATTATTAGACAAGTAATTGCAACAAAACTAAAGTAATTAGCACAACTTATGAAGAGAAAAAAGAAACACGAAAACAAATTAAAGATGAATTTTCAACCCCTACAGAATCGATCTCTGCCAGGTTTTGTCGCTGTGATTCCTCCCAAGGCTCTGCATTCCAATAGTGTCCAAGTTTACAGCCGGATTCCTCTGCTCCTAATAATTTTTTGCTCTTGGGAATTGTGCTTTTACTTTAATTTAAGTTTTCTCCCTCTGATTTATGCAATATTTTAACTTTAATCAATTGTACTTTCTACCTCTATTTGCGGCTATTGCCCCATCATAACCCATTATTTATATTCCCCACCCACGTTTAAGCACGATGCTTACAGCTCGACTTAATCGAATAACGGTCTTGATCTCATCCACGTGGCCACTTAGGAGGATTTTCACTTTTTATGATTTCCATTTTGGATTTTTCTTTTCACCATTTGGTTCTAATTGTTGGGTAAAACCCTCCTACGAAAATAAATGAAAACCAAATTACTTGGACTTAAATTAAATAGATCCATCAATTCATCTACCAACACACAAAACAAAGAGCTATAGCTTTTATTATGTTATAAAATCGACCCATAAATGTACAAAATGAATTAGAAAATAGTTCAATTATTTACTAGTTAATAACCCATGATCTAGCCAACGAGATCAATAGTCTCATGTTCGAACTCTTTAATCTAAATTTCAAAATAATAATAATAATTATTATATGCAAAATTTGATGGATTGTAGCCTCTCATTCTGTCTTCCCTTACTTAGCATAAAGTTGTATAAGTGTGTGTTAGAGCAAGAGTAAGGCTGTTAGTTGAAGCAATATAGTTTATAAACAATGCCCAAAATTCACTCTTCTAGGAGATTGATAAAGCCTACATTCCTAGATTTGAGGATTCAAATGTTAGGAAAAGCTTACTTTGCCAAGTTTTATGCCCAAATGTTCAATTTTATTATTACAGTATAACAAGCTTATTTTAATATTGTAGTTTAACAATTCAAATCGTTGATTTTTCAAGTCTTCATTCATAGAATATTCTTTGAAATAAACATCGAGTTGTGATGAAATAAACAGAAGAACAATGGTTTTCAAGAAATACTCAAATGACTACCTTCCAATCAAATGATACAATATTTTCTAATTTTTGTGGTTTTTTTCAAAAATGATCGATCAATTCAAACTTGAAAATTAAACGGTCGAATCACTTAAATTCAATGAAGAGTGAATCCTATAAAGGTATAAATTAAATAAATTTATTTGAGGGATTCTTTATATATGAAAATACAAATAAAGCAGTATACAGTTTTTCAACCAAGTTTGTTTGCCAATATCTAGTGTATAAAAATTGATATAATCACTAACATTTTTCCTACATGAAAAATGAAGGTTTGCAAGACTGAGTCAGATGGGCCCGAGTCAGTCGACGCTAATCCCCATGACGAATTGACGCCGGTAAATTGGATAAGGTCCGTTTGTTTACCGTTTAACATTTATTACCCAACATGGCTTTTGTCAACCATATTAATATTTTACATTCTTTTTTTTTTCTTTTCTTTTTTTCCCAAAATCCAAGGTAAATTCCTCTTTTTCTTTTTTTTTTTCAGCTGTGCCTTGCTTTATTAAGAGGGGAGGTTGGGTTTTTGGGGGTGGGTCCAAAAAGCACGTGACAAAGGTGGAGGTGGTGTCAGCGATCATGTGACGAGTTTCATAAGGGTTCGGTTCAAAAAGGCCAGCACCTTCCCCTCATTATTTAATACGAACCTCTCTGCATGTAAAATGATGCTCCAATTTCATCTTATTTACGCTCCTACCCCTCCCTCACTCCTCAAAACCCCCCCTCCCCCCTTCATTCTCTCTCTCACCCACTCTATCTCACCCATACAAACCAAACAAACTCTCTCTCTCTCTCTCTCTAACCACTGCGATTTCTGCACTTAATGGAACTGCCGGAGTTCTACCTCGGCGGCTACTTCGACGCCGGAGCGGCCGACTTTCTCCCGGAGAAGAAGCCCGCCGCCGGCGACCAATTCACCGTCGACGACCTCCTCGACTTCTCCAACGAAGACGCTCTAGTCGCCGACGGCGGGTTCTTGGACGCCGCTGCCGATTCCTCCGCCGTCACCGCCGTAGACAGCTGCAATTCATCGGTTTCCGGGGGAGAGCCTCAGTTCTCTGGAAACCGGAGCTTCGGCGACTCTCAGTTCTCCGGCGACCTTTGCGTTCCGGTAAAACTCTAATTACATTAATTTTCACCTGACCACTATTCTTAACGTACATTCGGATTTAATTAACTCTTCATTTTTGGCCATTGCATGCACAATTTGCATGAGCCACAGGTTAATTTTATAATTAAATGTTAGAGAAAATTTTATTGGCAAAATAATTAGCAATTTTGTACAAGGATAAATTTGTAATTGGACAAATTATTCAAAGGGAGTGGAGGAAAAAAAAGGATGGAAATAGCTTTACTCTTTTGCTTTTGCATGCAATATGCATGACTATTAGGACATTAATTTTATGTTTAATTATGAAATAAACTTTTATTAATTATTCAGTGCAAATTTGATTACAGCACGACGACTTGGCGGAGCTAGAATGGCTATCGAACTTTGTGGAAGACTCCTTCTCAGCAGAGAAGGACTTGCAGGCTCTCCAATTCCTGTCCGTGACCACAACCAAACCTCAAACCCCCGAAACGTCCTCGTCCTCTGAAACGAATCAAAACGCACCGCTTTTCCACTCCGAAACACCTCTCCCAGGAAAAGCCCGAAGCAAGCGCTCACGCGCTGCCCCCGGAGACTGGTCCACGCGCCTCCTCCACCTCATCACTCCCAATGACACCATCAAGCCTCCCAAAATGACAACGTGTAAGAAGAAAGATGGTATTGGCGGGAATTCGAACTCGGGTTCCGACTCTTCGGGCCGGAAATGCCTCCATTGCGCGGCAGAAAAGACCCCGCAATGGCGGACTGGCCCCATGGGCCCAAAAACACTTTGTAACGCGTGTGGAGTTCGCTATAAGTCGGGCCGGCTTGTGCCCGAGTACCGTCCCGCCGCGAGCCCCACTTTTGTGTCGGCTAGGCATTCCAATTCGCACAGGAAGGTTTTGGAGCTCCGGAGACAAAAGGAGGTCCATAGATCACATCAGCATCAGTTTCTTAGTCAAAGTTCCTTTTTTGGCGTATCCAACGGTGGTCATGATGAGTACTTGATCCCTCACCATAACGTTAACGATTTCCGGCAGATGATGTAGTGATGCTAGAGTAGGATAAGTTAGGGTGCACCTCTCAAAATTTAACAAGAATTCTCTAGCTTAATTTGCTAATTTTTTGGTCTTAAAATTTGAATTTGTAATGGTCATTGAGCCCAAAAAAAGAAAAAAAAAAAAGAAAGTAGAATTGAAAAAACCAAAAAAGGGGGGAAGGGAGAAAGTTGGGCCTTGGCTTTGTATTGTACTTTTCTTTTCTTTGTTTGCCGAATTTGGCAAATTCAGAATATCAATTTTACCTACATTTTGTTTTCAATTTCTTTTTTTGTTAAATTAATAAAATCAACAAATTTTGTTTATTTGTTAAGGACAAGTTAAAGAGAGGACATGCCATTTGCTTCGGTGCAGTGTCAAAGAAAATAGTTTATTGTTAGATTATCTAGTATGTTATGTTGTCAAAATATCACATTATATTACCGTAATATTGATACGGAAATTAATTATGTTTTTTTTTTCCGGAATTTGAAATAGATTAATTAACATCAAATAAATGGTATGGTAAAAGAAAAAAAAATTCAAACAAATGGCTTTGCGACTTTGATGAAATGGGGCCATAGGAAGCATCTATAGTGCTGATGAAGTGCCTTTGCTTCTGCAAATGGTTGACATAAAGCACTCATGCACATGAGGAGGAGCTAGCTCATTGGCTCACAACTCCAAATTCCAAGATTTGTTTTCGTTTTTTTAATCAGTCAATTCTTCCTCCTTAGCTTTTCATTGATTGAAAGTCAATCATTTTCAGCTACCAAAAATTGCACAATTTTGTCCAAGTTTTCAAGCATCCCACACTCACAAACATATTATTAGGTAGCATGAATATGTCATATATTTTTTATTATCCTGTCTTACTTTTTTAATATATTTATAAGTGTGTATGCACGATAATAACATTTAAACATTCATAAAAGAGGAAATATATATCATAAGGTCAATGGAGAACTGCATGAAATAATAGCCTTTGGCTCAAACTCGAGAAATTTTTGGAGCACAAAAAGAGCAACATCCAAAAAGAGTAGCAACTAGAATTGTGATTGATCGGTGGGCACCTTTTTGTGAGTATCGAGGGCCCAAATTTCAGGGCATTTTAAGAGAATAATCAGGCGGGCAGGCAGGCAGGCAGGCAGACAGGCAGGAGGAGCTAGCTAGAAGAAGAGCATGGGATTCAGTGAAATTATGAAATGGTGGAATTTAATTTAGAAAAGTAGTTTGTTCATTGATACGTCGTTTTGTGTACGTACCATTTTACATGAAAGTGCGTTTTAAAAACTTTGAAAACCAATGCGACCAGCAAGAGGAGATAAAGAGTAAATAAAACAATTTCAAGGGGAATTTTGGCATTGGCCGCTTGCTGCATAGTGCATAAGCTTGCGACAATGGTGCAGGGAAGGTCATGTGGGGGGGATCATTAAACAACGAATTAGGTACACTTGGGGACTGATTTAACTGTCCACCCGATCCTGGACATTTGCCCTTCCATGGGCTCCACTGTCTTATTATTAGTCTTCATATTCATCAATTTGTTATGTTCATTCTAAGGGTGTGAACTGTGATTAATTATAAGGGACGTAATCACGGTCATTTAAGATTAAATTAGATAGATCACACATACATACGTATAATTTAACTATGTTATATTGAGAGAGTGAGTAGATTGAATGTCTTAAAAGGAGGAAATTTAATAAAGTATATAGATATATTTGACATTTTCTATATATCATATCATTTTTCTGAATTAGAAGGGAAATAAATATTCAAATATTCGAGACTACTTTCTTTAGTATAGAAAAAGAAATATCATTAGGCTAAGAACTAGTTGATATAATTGAGAAGTAGTCACCCGAATGGAATGAAGAGAATGAGAACAAGATTACTTTAGACAATGCACAGATAGATATGGCCACTTTACATCAAAACTGAACACAAATTAAAATATGATGTGCACATAAAATACAATGGGAGGCTTTCACTTCATGGAAAGACAATGCCAAGTGATGGGTCATACAAAGCTAAGAAGATGGGTACACATAATAATAATAATGCTCCACCTTTACCTTATCCTGCCTTTGAAAGGCCACAACATCATATACGTAGAAGACTAGAACAAGGGTACGCAAAAGTACACATATGCATGCTTGCTTTCAATTTTTTTTTTTTTAAATTTTAATTAATTTCCTTTATATATCATATATATAATATGAATGATGAGCAGATTGAATTGAATGAGCAGAGAATGTGAAATGGAGGAGGCTCGGGGGGGTTTGCATGTGGATGATGAAACCCAAGCACATGGCGTACGTGACGTGCATGCCTGCATCTGTTTCTGTTTAATTATATTTTGGATAATATATCCAATTGTTTTATTTTTCCAGAATGGCTTTGCTTCCCAGTTGTCTCCAAGATCTTTCCCACCCATGTTATTTCTTAACCAGATATATGATATATGTTTCTTGTCCCCTCCATAGCTACCTTTTTATGACTTTGCATCTCTCTCTCTCCCTCTCCCTCATATTTTTTATTTTGTGTGAATTTATTATTATGACCATTATAATTTCACACTTAATTAGTTGCGTATGTAGAAATTAATTAAGATGGGAGGGAAGTTCAACTTGGGTAGAGCGACAAGCAATTTCACATGTTTTGGTTTATTAATGGGAAGTTAGGTAAAATGACCTATAGGAGGCAATATAATGGGTTTTTACAGGAACGTACGTTATAGCATAAGTGAAATGATAACATCTAGTGACGAAGAGTGGTACGATTGTAATAGCATGCTTTGGTCAAGACTCATCAAGAATCAGAACCCTGCAGTATGCAAATGGTAATTTAGAATTGCCAAGTAACTGTAAAGATGACTTATGTGAGTTGGCCTAATCATGTGTTATAATTATCGTATTAGAATGAGATAATGAGATTTATGTTTATTAGTTATTGTTAAACTTTCAATTTTGACGAACTTTTGTTACTTATGTTTATATTGACTATGACTCAATCACTTAAGTATATTAGTTTGGTTTAAACTCTTTATCTATATAATAGGAGAGAAAGTGTTAAGGTTTGCTCAATATAAAAGAATCGGTCCCTCCTCTCACAATACACGAGTTTTGTAGTGTGCTTAACCTATTGATAGCAAGAACATTCTGGTGTTACAGAGAGAAGAAGATCATTCTCATAATTGCCATGTCTTCTTCATTCAATATGAATCGATCGATAACTCTGCTTTTATTCATGTTGTAATATTCATGTATTTATTGTATTTAACTTCAATTAATCTAACAGTAACTAGGTGGAAGCATATAGTATAAAGGTAATGATAAAAGCCGATCAGGAATTAATCGACCAGACTGAAAAGGAAAAGGGGTTTCTTTTGAGACGAAAAGGATTTCAAAAAAGAAAAAAATAAGTTAGCATTGCGAGACCACATTCTTTTGAGATGTTAAAAGAACCCCACATGAGCACGAAATGAGTTTTTGAAACATGAACAAAATATGCCAAATAGAATGGATGGAAGCTTACAAATGGTAATGAGCAAAAACAATGACAGATTGGCCAATTAGGCTTTTCTTTTTCAAAAGGAGCAAGTTGCATCAAGCAAAGAAAAGGTCTCTCTTCCCATGAACCTCTCCATTCTATGTGACCTTCCTCTTCACATGGCCCAACAGATGGTTTTGTTTCATGTCATGAGGTTCTGGTCTGTTTGGGTCCTGTGTGTGATTTTGACATGTACATCTGGCAAAGGATCATATCATTTCATGGAACAATTAAAAAAACACAAAAATCTTCCTATTTTTTCTTCAAATGCACGACATGAACAAGAGGTTTAAGTTTGACCCCCCACTTGTTTGACCAAATTTGATAAACAAACTAAGCATGCCCACATTAAGTTCCAAGTTTTTTTTTTTGGGTCCGAACATAAGATCCAAGCTTATGCATTGCAGATTTGCAGTCAAACAACAGGTTTCAATTGCCAGCTCTTTACAGAAGATTGCTGAGTAACTTAGAGAGCAATGTAATATTGATCATCTAACTAATTAATAAACATTAAGGTAAACTGTCATTGACTTAACACATATTCTTGGTAGCCCAAGTAACATGATTTCACTAGAGAGCGAGAGAGAGAGGGGTGGTGTGTTAGGGGGGGAGATAAGCAGGCACATGGCTATGCAGAAAAACCAGTTGGCTATCTTTAGTAGGCTTCAATTCCTCTCCTAGGCTCCTCCTAGACTTGTTTGTTTATTATTCTTGTTAACCTTGTTGTAATGTTTGGCTGCATTGGTTGGTCAACATGATTACCATGTTAATGGTCTTGCCACTTAATTAAAATTGGGGTTTCCTCTTTTAATTCTAATCTAATTAAACAAAAGGTTTGGCAATTTTGGCACCAAATGCAAATTTCTGAAACCAAGTCATTCTATTATGAGTCTGGTGTTTGGGCCTATTCAAGCCTTTTCTTGGGCTTGGCCTTTTGGGGATTTGGGCTTACATACAACGGGTGTGTATAATCTTTCGCAACATCTTTTGACAAACTAATTATGTGACCACTTATTGTGAGATGAATGATGTATATACACTCGTTACATGTAAGTTTTTCTTTTCATCATTTTCTTTAAAACTGTGCGAAATTAATTTTAGTTTTGTATCTGATCGCCAATATGCATGTGTGTGAACGACGATGCACATACTATTGATCAATCCTCACTCAAATGTTAGTGAGAGTCGAGACTCAATAATATTGAACCCCAGAAAGTGTACCCTTTTTAAGAAATCCATCAAAATCAAATCAAATCGAGCAAACCCTATATCATGCATCTTTTCACCTCTTACCAGACCAAAGGGTTAACCAATATGCTACTGATCCCTCATTACAGTTGTTTCACCAAATTTACAGCTCACACAAAAACACCTCCACCAAAATGTCAACTCAATCACAACCCTACGTTAATATATTACCCACCATACAAAATAGGCCATCAATTTCTATCACAGAAGCCCACGGGATGTAACAAGCTTCTTTGCTCTACAAAAATTTCTACCAGTCACTATATACAGTCCGTGACTTTGCCTAAAATATCGGCTCAGGTCTTAATATATGCTATATATATAGACTAGTCTTATAAACAGCGATAGTAACACTAAAACTGTTGGTTTTGATTGGCATATGGCCTGCAACTTCGACCCAATTGGATTGCTTTTCTTGATAGATTGTTTTTCATGGCTAAAGTTTGTTGTTCTATTGAGTTGGAGCCTAGGACTTTGAGTGAAGGACAACTCAACCATGCGAGGGTATATATTTAATGTATCTGCAGTATATTATTTGGATTAGGGTTTGAACTTCTTCTGATCTCCTTGTTTCTCATATCTGCAGGAACTGGCTGCTGATGTGGTTGAGAAAATGGAACCAGAAGAAGCCTCAGCTGTATTCATTCAGGTGTGTTTTTAACATATGCATTTGAATACATAATGAAATTTCATGCGCCGGCCCCTAGCTAATCTAAATTTGTGTGCAGGGACTGAGACCCGTTGGCTCAATGAAAGAGATGGTGCATATGGTTGCTGAAGAGGGTGAGCAACTGCAGAGTAAGGTTGTGGAGTGGAAGGAGGAGGAGGCTCAAATTCTTGAAACGCCCCCTTGCCAGTGCTTGTGCCCTACTGTCAATATTGAATCCCCCGATCAAGGAAGGCTTACCGAACCGTTGTCAGCCCCATTTTGAAACTTCTTGTTGTTTTGATTCATAATCTCACATGTCATGTTATTAGATTGTATGATATGAGAATATTATATATGTAAAATAAATATAAGTTTTTGTTAATATCTAAAACATATGGTTAACTCGTCTGATCAAGCATCACATTCCAACGATAAAATATTTATTAATATTGCCAAAAGAATGCACAAAGAAATTTGGATGTAAATCTTGGCTCTTCATAGCAATTTGAGTGTCGTTATTAGGCCAATACACATATGTTCTGCCGGGCGTTTATGTAATGTAATGCCTTATGTCATTAGTGCATGCCTGTAATGACATTACATATCTAAAAGTTTGGCGCCCATGACAAAAGAAGGTAAATATAAAATATACATATACACTAAATATTTTGTTGTGTTGATTGGAGTTTTTTTATATTTAAATTTATAAAATGTGGAAATAAAATTAAATTACAACGAAAAGCCCCGAGGACAATCAACAATCGAAGATTCTCACAGAAAAGCATACGTTGTCACCGGTAAAAAAGAGCGAATCCAAATATGCCGATCCGTGTCACAGATAAGATTTCTGGACTCACCACTTAATGGAAATATTAATGACAAATTTACTTTGTTAAAAAAAATAAAATTATCATATTCTAATACTTTGAGCAAAAATTTTATTTTAAAACAAATTTAAAATTAGGTGAATCAGGTGATATGAGATGAGTAGTTGCCTTTTTTTGTTTTTTGGGTGTAAATGGAAGCTCCTTCGAAAAGCAATCGAGAGGCCAAATGGGAAAGCGAGACGAGGCTAAAATCGTCATTTGGGAAAAAAACAATACGACCATTGTCCAAAGAGGAAAATTTGAATTCCTGGTTGATGAGGGTTTAGGGTTCCAAATTGGCTCCTATTTGAGCAGCTCTGCATTCTCAGTCACTCTCACAGACACACCCTCTTTAGGAGGGAAAAAAAAAGAAAGAAAGCACCTCCTATTTCAATCCCTAATCGCTGCCACACTCCTCATTGCCTCCAATTCCCAGGTACTCTCTCTCTCTCTAAGCTCGTGGTTTAGATTTACTACGCATTCGTGCTCTAACTGAGTCGATTTAGTTTTTTCGGTAATTTATTGACTTTCTTCGTTTCTCAGAAACCAAACGGAGAAAACCCATAGACTAGGTTTTGTTTAAACTGTGAACTATGCGATTTTAGTGTGGTTGAGTGTTTCATATCGTGTTTGTTTGAATTATTCACCGCATTTGAGGAATTTATATCTTTGATTCGCTTTGCTTATGTAAATAAATAAAGTTCCGGTTTTTATTTATTTATTTACTGTTAAAAGTCTGGCCTTCGTATTTCTTGTTCATATGATGATGTGTTTTGCTTGCTGAAAAGGAAAGAAATAAGAACGTAGATATTTTTTTTTAGGTAGTGCATTATTAAGTGAACCCAGGGTCCCTAAGGACTAACATTCTGCAACAACTGGTTGTGTGTGTTTTTTTGTTTACCTGAACAAAGTTACTTGTTTTATTGTTTATGTGGTAACCAAAAGGAGGGCTAAGTCTTACATTCTTTATTTTCCAGAGGAATCAGTACTTAAAAAAATTTCCAGGATGAGCACCACAGCACATAGAACTCCCAAATCGGGTAGGCAGTCATTGTTTTTCCAAGATATAACTTCGCCAGTCTCAGCCCGGAGAGGAAAAATTTCGACTCCAGGCCAGGCAGCTGCAGTCTCTGCTCTATGGCGTGAGAGTGGTGGGGGATCAGATCTTCCACCTCCTCCGCTTTACACATTGGAAGACCGCTCAGACTTTTCCCCTGAATCTGGAATTCCAGATTACCCTGTATCCCCGGAAATAAAATCAGATCCTAGAACTCCGGTCCACAGTTTCGGACGTGATTCCTTGACTCCAGTAAAAAACAGATCAGAAGCAAGCACTTCTTATGCTCTATCAAGTGGACAGCATGGCCAACAGGGTTCAGCGAGTATGAATTGGTGGTCATCCCCAAAGAGTGGTGGTGAGCAAGATGAGAAGGGAAGGAATTCACCAGTTGAGGGTGTTGTTCAGCCTGGTGCTCTGATCACTCTTCCACCTCCAAGGGAAGTTGCAAGGCCAGAGATGCAAAGGAATACCTTGCCTGCAGGGAACCTCAACGAGGAAGAGTGGGTTACTGTTTATGGGTAATTCTTTAACCTTACCTTTGTCTTTGTTCTTGGGTATATATAAATTCATACATCTTTGGCTGATATATAATGTATAACCTTCGACTTTAGTCTACCTTTGGTAATTATCTTATCCGTAATAATCCATCTTTGCTGTGTTGTGTGTGGTTTTGGCCTTATTGCCTGGTGGTTGTTGGGCAAAGAAAAGAGTTTAAAAAAGAAAAATAAAAGAAATAATATCTTGTTTTCCAAGCTATTAAAGGTTTCAGATATGCTTGAATCAAATGTACCCCTGACATACTTTTTAAACTTAAAGTGGTCAGTGATCATAAGAGCCTATTTTCTTGCCAAATGTGTCTGAAATCTCAAAAATCTTGAGAAATTTCTAATATTTGTTATAAATAAGTGTTCTACAGTGACAAATGTCTTTTAGCTGGTTATTGATGAGCAAGTGGTTTGTCGATTGACTCTTAATATTTCACAAACCACAACCCTCTCCCCAAGCCTCTGCTCCTTTTTGCTTCTTAACCACATAGAATTTGTTGAACTTGCAGAATAAAAAGGGGGGATCTTGTTCGGTAATTAAACATTTAGAAGTAAGACAATCTGATTATGTAATATATTTTATATGATGGTGATTGGTATTTTATAAATTTTGAACTAATTTATATAAATTGCCATACCGAGCTTCTAGCTCACAGTTTAGAGAACTGGTATTATTTCGTTATGCACTCTAAAACTTATATAGGGAACTCTCAAAACTTCTTTTTTTCTTTAATATCTCATGGTGGTTTTCAACGTTGTAGGGCAAAAGTTCTATAGTCTACTTATTGAAGCTTATTTGATCTCACTTAAGCTTAGACCCTTTGAAGTTATATTTATAATTTGGCTTGCTTGTCTATCTTCTTGAGTAATTAAAATGTAGTTTTTATTCAGTTATCCGTATAGCCTCTAATAGTCCTTTTTTTTTCTTTCAGATTTTCTCCAGGTGATACGAATTTAGTTTTACGAGAGTTTGAAAAATGTGGCATGATTTTGAAACATGTTCCTGGTCCAAGAGATGCCAACTGGATGCACATCTTATATCAGGTTCTTCTTTTTTCCTATTATTTCAAGTTTGATGAATCAAATTTCTTATACCAAGCATTAATATTCTCTTCATTCCTATTATTTCAAGTCTGTTGAATATAATAATAAATACCACCGTACATCACTTCCATTCAAACTTGGGTTTATTATTGGCATGATGCTGCCGTGAAATGGAAGGGAATTTGTAACACGATGTTGTGTGCATGGGTAGTGGTGAATTGATGTAGACCATTGTTGTTTGGTTAATATTTTGAAGTAAAGTTTGCCATGAAATTGAGTCAAAATAGTTAGGGATGATACTAAGTAGTCCTTCTGAGCTTTGCCCTTTTCTTTTGCCTTTTTGTCTGTAAAATTCTTCTGGGTTTGTTGTACTTGTAGTCTTTTGTGCGTGGGTCTATGTGTGCCAAAGACTTACCTTTATTCCCTCCTTTTCTCTTCGTTTGCTCAGTCTGGCTGAAGTATCAGACGGATGTAACTGCGATAGACTGAAGATATATCATGTCAATTTGAGTAAAAATTGTTAACTGTTCTTAATTCTGGTGGTGCAGAATTACTTTGATGCTCAGAAGGCTCTCAGCAAGAACGGGATGCAGATTAATGGGGCGCTAATTATAGGTGTGAAGCCACTGGATCCAATGCAACGCCATGCATTAAGTGAAAGGATCAACAATCAGGGTTTCATGACATTGCCCCCCCAACCAGCCATGAAACATGCAGAACTGAATGCTTCAAGAGCCCCCCCTCGTTCTTACTATCTTCAAAATGGTAGTACCAGTGCGCGACAATCCGGTGGTTCAATTGCTTCCCCAACAAAGTCAATGGTGTCCAAAGTCATGGATTTAATGTTTGGAGTTTAGCTGCTCTGGTCAACAAACTGGTACTGCGGCATTTGTGATGAGAAAATATAATTGTTGCGAAAAATTTGAAGCTTAGACTTGAAAGAGGTGTCTGGTCATTACGCCCGTATTAGTTGGAATTGTCTGGTCATTACGTCCTTATTAGTTGGAATCTCCTTTACTTATTTTTTACTCCAACATTTTCGAGGCTAATAAACTCAAGTCACTAGTGGTTGATGTATGATAATAAGTGGTTTTGCTTATTACATGCAAGTTGCATCTTGATGTGTGAGCACTGTTAATTTGCGATTTTTAGGTTACTACAGGATGTATCAGACTGATATCAAATGGAATGAATTTTATGTCAAATTGGCCGTACATGCTTACTTGTTCAGCAAGATTGCTGCCGATTTGTGGTCAGTCTTAAGCTGTCAAACTACGGTTGGTCTTAGGATTAAACTAAGGTTCGTCTTAGGTTTCTACGTATCCAGACCATCAAAACCATTTTCGCATGTGCTATTTCTAACTTCTACTCCCACTTATAGTAGAAAAATTTGTGTGAAATGGGGATAACACTGTTTTGTTATCTTGGGCCAATCACAGTATGCCAAATCGAAAAGTAATTACACGTGACATACCGTCATTGACCGGGAATAGCAAAATAGTGTTATCCCCGTTTCACACAAGTAGGTTTCTCTCTTATAGACTTGGTTAGAATATTGGTACAATTCAACTCTCAACATCATAAATTTGGAGCTAACAAACTTTGAGCCCGAGCTTCGCTAGTCACAATAGCCCATGCTGCCCTCAATGTTTCAACTCGAACCTAGAATCTTCGTTCCAATCCACCTATCAATCGCTTAAAATATGACCTCAAATTGAGGAGCAATGGAGCCAGAGATGACCTCCGAATGAACTGGAAGCTTTCGTCTTTCAGCAGTACAAGATTTAATGCTAATCTCAGTACTTATCACTTGTGATGGATGCCTACCACATAGGGAATGATGTGATTCATCATTCATCCACACTATCCGAATTTGCTATGCCCATCTGACGTTTAGGTATTTATTGTCTTCCCTAATCACTTTTTAATCCAACAATTATCGTGGATGAAACTTGAACTCAAAACCTTCGTTTGATAATGAGACCAGATAATGATTGAGGCCGGAGTTTGCCCGTGTTCTTGATTAGAAGTTCTATTTGTACGCAAAAGTGGATTAGGCCAATTGGTTAGGGTAGTGTGAGTCCGCCCCTTGCATCTAATATTTTGCCTAAACATAACATTTTTCTTTAGAATTTTATGTTATGAGTTTTTTTTTTTTTTTTGGGAGTAAGTATCATGAGGTGTCCGGATCAGCTTGCGCGCACCTCAACTAATCTACACTCGCGGAACTGAACCTGCTGCTAGCCACCAGGTGTTGGAATTGCTGGGACTCGAATTGAGAAGCAAACCCAACCGAACCCCAGAACCTTACCCAAATAGCAGACAAACTACCGGATCACTCTTAATGGTTTATGTTACGAGTTTTGAGAAGTAGCCAGAAGGCTCTAAAAATTGAAGAGCCCAATGAGGCTCTCCAGACTCCAGTGATGAAAATTAGAGGTCCTCATTATGTCATGGCTAGCTAGCAGTGAACTGTGAAGAGTCCAACCAAGAAAGCTGAAGTACGTATATAACAAGACAAGGCATCATTTCCATTGCAATATGTACACTCACGGGGCTCATCTTTTCTCCTCTACATTCTCTCCACCTGTCCCTCTCATGCAGCAGTTAACTTAAGCTAACCAATCCAAAAAAAACCTCCATAATTTATAATGTTGCAAGGACATTTAAAATACAATAAACTACGTAGGTAGAGGGAGAGAGAGAGAGAGAGAGAGAGAGAGAGAGAGAGAGAGAGCTAGCTAGCGATTATTTTTATAATAATCTCATGGGACAAAATCTAGGGTTACTCTAGTTATGCTCTATATAATAATGCTACATGTTTGAATGTTTATCATAAATTGTTCATGAATTACAATAATTTTTATTTATATATAATTGAAAATTGAATGAGTGTTGAAATTATACTTCTCTTCTCTTATCTTTACTAATGCATGCGTCTTGGAATTATTCTTATTCATGTTTCTCATAAGTTGACAAAAAATTAAAGAATAAAAAAACTATGTAAGTTTCACGTTAAAATTCATAATTCAATACTTTAAAAATTAAAAATTAAAAATAAGTACATACCAAATTTCATTATCTTCCACATTCCTAACTTTCCTGATTCAAAAAAGAAAAAGACAATTTTTGATTGTGAACATCATAGTATCATGAAATTAGAGAAGTAAAGGATAGAGATGTTAAGTTCAAACTTCCATGCAATAAAAGAAAAGAAAGTAAACAAATTGCAATTAGTTCTTGGCTGTATTCAAATGTAAGAACCGTAGGGTACGTAACCGCAGGGAACAGAGCCCTCCGGGTTTATAAAAAGCCACTAAACCAGTGCTCTACTTCGCAATTTGGCACACACACGTACTTTGTAACTTGTACCAGCATTTCCTTCACATCCAAATCCCACACAAACTCTTAGCTTACAAGAAGAAGAAGACACAGGAAATCAAATTAAGAGGAGAAATGGTGAGCAGCCGAAAAACGACGTCGGTCGAAGAGGAGGTGGTGGAGGTCGGGAAGGTGGTTGTAGAGATCAATGGAACCATGAAGGACGCCGGAGCACGTGGTTTGCTCCGGAAGGGTGACGTGGCACAGGTGTGCCTGAGGGTGATGTGCATGGTGGCTTCGGTGACGGCGCTGTCGTTCATGGTGACAGCCAGGGAGGCGAGCACTGTCTCCATCTACGGATTTCAGCTCCCCGTTAACTCCAAGTGGTCTTTCGCCGACTCTTTCGAGTAAGCACCTCCACTCCACTCCCCTCCCAAATTACTCAAACACCCTTCCCATGAAAACAAGAAGAGAGAGAATAATTTTAATTTAATGCATATATATGCGTTTTATTACCTTACCGATGAATAAAAATTTCATGTAACATGTTTCATATATTTTAGAAATCGAGAAAATAAAAATTTCATGTAACATATTTCATACATTTTAGAGATCGAGAGAAAAACATATGAAACATGAAATATGCAAATTTTTGTTCATATTAACCAACCGGAGAATCCAATCCAAGCATGACGGAGGTTTGTTGCATTTAGCACGTACTTTTTTCGGTTTACTAAAATGCCCCTGGACTTTCGCGTTTATTTACTACTGGGCTTCCACCCAATTTTGTCTTGGTTTGTTTGTCATGCTCCCTTGACTGATTCAGTTGAAGTTTGACGTTGACGAATTTGCCCTTGTGTTTGGCGCTTCCCTTCCCAAAATGACAACAGATTAATATTTGAGGCTCCCCCTGCCTGCCTAACCCCCTATCCAACATGCCATATGAATGAACAGAATAAAGACCCGTGACTGACTGATTATTCTTTTTCTTTTGTTTTCTCTAACGTTTTCTTATTCTATATTTTAGTCTTGATCACGTTTAAACATTTTGTCTGTCTTGTTGAAAATTCATAACTAATGGATGAAATGCTTTTGTGGATGAACCAACTTCATAATGGGACAAAAATAATCAATCGATCTGAAAATTGTAAAACCAAACAGATCATGCATGTAATGTATATGCTGGATCATGTATGTAATGTTTATTTTCAAGTCTTCGTTCACAAGTCATATTTACAGAAAGGTAGACAATTTATAAGACGTTAAGATATCTAATTGTGACTCTATAAAATAGACGAACATGGTGTTTCAAGAAAACACCAAAATGACAACCACCGGCATATAACAAAATTGTAGGAGTGTGATTTTGGGTGGATATGAAGGCTAAGTATAGAGTTAGTAAATGAATAATGTTTTGAATTTGTGGTGGGCAGGTATCTGGTGGGAGTTTCAGCAGCTGTGGTAGCTCACTCATTGCTGCAACTAGTAATAAATGTGTCAAGGCTGCTGAGGAAGTCTCCATTAATTCCCTCGAGAAATCATGCATGGCTTACTTATGCTGGGGATCAGGTAGTCACCACCATTCCCTCTATCACTTTTCTAGCCAAATGCAATTACATGGGAGACATATATATGGTGTAATGGAGAGCTCGGGTTTTATGGTGAAGTAGGGTAGGGGAATTCGAATTTGGGGTCTTGAGTCGAGTACATGGGTGAATGCTCTTTAACACTAGAGCTACAGAGTCGAGTATAGCGATTGATAGATTTAGATTTAGGGATAAAAAAGCTCTGTGATGAAAAAAAGAAAGAAAAGAAAATGATTATACATTTGCCTTTCAAAATTCGGCATCTACAATCTGAATGTGATCCTAGTGTTTTAATCTCTGTTACAGGTATTTGCATATGCAATGATGAGCGCAGGGTCAGCCGCATCCGGGGTAAGCAACCTGAACCGTACCGGGATCCGGCACACGTCTCTGCCTGATTTTTGTAAACCTTTGCACATTTTCTGCGACCATGTTGCAATCTCAATAGCCTGCACTTTCTTAAGCTGCCTCTTGCTGGCCATGTCTGCTATCCAGAATGTGATTTGGCTCTCAAACAACTGATGAGATGGAGTTGCATCATTTTGCACTTGCTTAATGTTCTTGCGCTTCAACTCTGTAATGATAGTTATGTAACATTAAATAAATTAATTAATCCCACTGTTTTTAAGGCTGGGAATTCTGGATGCTGGGTATGGTAAAGTTCCAAATGCTGGGAATTCTAGATGGATGCCTATGGTGCAATTTGATAATCAGCTTGTTAGAATGCTTCTGCTAATATGGTTGCTAGTATTGGGCAAGAACTGATGCTACTGGCCATTTTTGTGGAAACTACGTGCCTATATGTCAGTCACCAATGCAATACCCAAGTTAACAGAGTTAAAAAAAGAGAAAGATTTCCTATTCTAATGAGGAAAAAGAAAGAAACAGAGAAATACTCTTCCTGCACATTATAAATGAAAAACAAAAAAATCTTGGATATGCAAGGATGTGAGAAGCGGGAACTTCATTCGTTAAGTTTGTAAAAAATTATGTTAAAACTGTTGATGTGGTGCGTGTAAGTTTCACTGATTTGTTCATATTAATTTTCACATCATTCTTTGCGCATAAATGTCACCCGTATGACGATATATATAAAGAAGTGAGACGCAAAATAACGGTTAGACACATACAACATAATTGACTGACAAAGTGACCAATATTAGGATTGGGTTTTAATAAACAAAGAGCCCCATACAATTTTGGGCTTGGGACTGGACTTGTACAACTAAATTGGACTACTACATAAAACCACTATGAAAAAGGGAAATTATTGTAACGTCGTCGTTTTATGAACCCTCTCCGTCGTCTCTATACTCTATCTCGCAGAATACACAAGTGTTTTAGCTTTGAAAGATTTTACAGAGCACAGAAACTGAAGAGAAGATGCTGAAGATGGAAGCTGATTATGCTAAAAACTCACGCACTTCCTCAGCTTCACTTCTCATCAACATCACCTTCGCTTCTCAAATGTAGCAGAGTGGCACAATTAAGCTTTCACAAACCAAAACTCCATGGCCTGCCAATGCCTTCTGGGCTCTTACTCATCTTCTTCTCTATCCCCAAACCCCAAACCCAAAACCCTCAATAAAAACCCACCAAAACCTCTCGCTCCATCCTCCATTTCCTCCCACCTCTCAACCACGGATGATAATGATGAAAACGATAAAACCCAGAAACCCAATTTCGATTTCCTCAAGCTTTCTGTAACTCTCACTGTAATCTCCACCGCTCTCCCTCAAATCCCAACCGGCATAGCCGCCGTCAAAGAGAAAAGGCGAGTGCCCAAGAAGTACACGCTCAAAAAATCCGAAGCTTTATCTCATCAAGAGCTCGAGTCTTGGTCCCAAGGCCTTCCCGTCGTCTCCAATCGAATTCCGTACTCCCAGCTCTTGATATTGAACCAGGAAGGTAAGCTCAAACATGTTATCAAGCCTCCTGGTGTTGAATTGCAAAAAAGGGTAGAGCCCGTATTGGTTGTTCTCGAAGATAATCGGGTTCTACGCACCGTTTTGCCTTCGGTGGATAGCGATAGGAGGTTTTGGGAACAATGGGAAGAGTTGAAAATCGAGTCTTTGTGCGTCAATGCCTATACGCCGCCGCTTAAACGGCCGGAGATTCCGTCACCGTACTTGGGGTTTGTGGCGAAATGGCCGGCGTTTTTGTCGTCATTTGTGAAGCCGAAGAAGGAGAGCAAGAGAGCTATGGAGTTGAGGAGAGCAAGGGAGGAGTTTAAGATGCAGAGGAAGGAGGAGCTTGAGAGAATGAGGAAGGAACGAGATATGATCGATAAGGCCATGAAGGCCCAGAAGAAAGAGGAGGAGAGGAGAGCGAGGAGAGGGATGAGGAAAAAGAAACACGATGAGTCGTTGCGTCAGGCACGTAGGAATTATCTGGAGATGGCCAATGTATGGGCCAATTTGGCTCAGGACTCCAATGTTGCCACTGCGCTTGGACTGGTGTTCTTCTATATTTTTTACAGGACCGTAGTGTTTAGTTATAAGAGGCAGAAGAAGGACTATGAGGATAGGTTGAAGATTGAAAAGGCGGAGGCGGAGGAGAGGAAGAAAATGAGGGAATTGGAGAGGGAGATGGAGGGGATTGAGGGTGAGGAGGAGGAGGAGATTGAGCAAGGGAAGGGTGAGCAAAACCCTTATTTGAAAATGGCTATGCAGTTCATGAAGTCGGGGGCTCGGGTGCGTCGAGCTCATAATAAGAGGCTGCCTCAGTATTTGGAGAGAGGCGTGGATGTCAAGTTTTCGGATGTAGCTGGCCTTGGGAAGATCCGGCTTGAGCTTGAGGAGATTGTCAAGTTCTTCACTCATGGTGAAATGTATAGGAGAAGAGGAGTTAAAATACCAGGTTAGATGCTGTAGCAATGCGGCTGAGCTATTGACATTGTTAGATAGCTTTTCTTATATGACATGGTTTCTGTGCTTAATATATGACTTATATGACTGCCCTTGTGTTGAACGATTGTTGATATGCCCTGGTTATTCTCTGATTCCACTGAAAGCACACTGATTTGATTGTTCTGTTTTCCCAATTATTTTCCATTTACTTGTTTGTTTATTGGTATTGCTTTATGCATGATTTATTTTGTGCGGGTCATTAATTTCTTGATCAGGTGGGATACTTCTTTGTGGCCCTCCTGGAGTGGGTAAGACCTTGCTTGCAAAAGCTGTAGCTGGTGAGGCAGGCGTCAACTTCTTTTCCATTTCGGCCTCTCAGTTTGTGGAGATATATGTCGGGGTTGGTGCATCTCGTGTCCGAGCACTTTATCAGGAAGCAAGGGAAAACGTAAGTGTTGACGTTCGCTGTTCAATTTCACTCTCTTGACACTGCACCAACCACCATACTTCACATTTTTTCCACACCATGTCCTTTTAATTTCCTTATACAATAGGCTAGTCTGGAAACTAGTTTTCAATAATATTATTGCATCAGTAAGTGTTAAATGATGGCATTTCTCTGTTTAATCATTTTCAAGGAGATAACAGATACAGGTGAGAAGTTGTGCCTTTCTTGTTTGTACTTTTCTTTTAGAGGGTGTAGCAAAGGTGCACAAATTGTTACATCTCATGATTTTTGAGTTTATATGCACAGGCTCCATCGGTTGTCTTCATTGATGAGTTGGATGCTGTTGGAAGGGAGCGTGGTTTGATCAAGGGTTCTGGTGGGCAAGAACGTGATGCTACTCTTAATCAGGTTAGGTTGGGAATATATAAATGTTTTTTTATTTGAACTTAGTACTAAATTTTTTCAACTAAACTTCAACTTTTGTAAATTGTTCATTCTTGTGTGTATTCTCCAGCTCCTTGTTTCTTTGGATGGGTTTGAAGGAAGAGGTGAAGTGATCACTATTGCTTCCACAAATAGACCAGATATTCTAGATCCAGCTCTTGTCAGACCTGGACGGTTTGATCGAAAGATATATATCCCTAAGCCTGGTCTTATAGGTCGCATTGAAATTTTGAAGGTAGTAGTCCATAACTTATATCCTGTACCATTTGCACTGCATATATGGCATTGCAAGACTGCCCCATTTTCAATTGCCCCAATGATTTATTGTTTCCATAACTGGCTTATATTTTTCCAGTTTGTTTCCGTGTCCTGATTATAGGTCCATGCACGCAAGAAGCCTATGGCTGAAGACGTGGACTATATGGCTATTGCTAGTATGACTGATGGAATGGTTGGTGCAGAGCTAGCTAACATAGTTGAGGTTGCCGCAATCAACATGATGCGTGATGGAAGGACTGAGGTATTACTTCCTCTTATTAGATTACACCCCTTATCATTTGATTTTTCTGATTGATTGATATTGCACCTTGCACTAAAAAGAGAAGATGAAAAGAAATATGAGTGATGAAAAACCTTTATAAAAAAGAAGAAGGATGAAAACAAACTTGGCTAAGTTATGTATCAATGTGTTTACTAGATTTGCCGGGGGCTAATTATGAATGTGAAAGTTATTTAGGTATTCTGTATCTATCACCTTAAAACATGTGCTAGAGGCTCGAGCTCGGGATTGGTAATACAAATATAATAATTATGTTTTTGAGTAGCATCCCTACTTATTATATGTCGTTGTTTAAAATGCCGGCCAGTGTTATTAGCAAATTGGAGAAGCTTATGAGATCCTTTTTATGGGAAGGAGTGGAGGAAGGAAAGAGGGATCATTTGGTTAAATGGGAGATGGTGGCTAACTCTAAGGAGGAAGGTGGGCTGGGTGTGGGTTCTTTGAAGGAAAAGAATGAAGCTTTGCGTGCTAAATGGTTATGGCTCTTCCCCATGGAACCTAATTCTCTTTGGGCTATGGTGGTTAAAAGCAAGTATGGGTCAGCTACTAATGGGTGGGATGCTAATCCCGCTACTACGGTTACCTCTCTCAACCCTTGGAAGGACAGTTCAGCGGGTAATCAAACTTTTTTACAGTGCTGCAGTTTCGAGGTGGGAAATGGGATTAGGGTCAGGTTTTGGAGGATAGTTGGGTAAGGGAGGGGTTGTTGAAGGACTCTTTTCCGCGCTTGTTTGCGCTGTCTTCAAAGCATTCCTTAAGCATTGACTGTTTTGTTGGTTCTCAGGTTTTTCCTCATGATTGGGATTTTGGGTTTAGGAGAAATGTGAATGAAAGGGAGACTGCCGAGGTGATTAAGTTGCTGGAAATTTTGGAAGGAGTCAGATTGTGTGCTTCTAAAAGGGCTAGGAGAAGGTGGGATCTTGATGTGTCGGGTTATTTCACTAGCAAGTCCTTTCAGTCCTTTTTGCGCTACAAGGGGAGGGTTGTGACCTTTCCCCCTTTCTCTCGTGTGTGGAAGGCCAAGTCTCCCCCTAAGGTCAAAGTCTTTGTTTGGTTGGTGGCGCTTGGGAAAGTTAACACTTCGGACCTTGTCCAAAGGAAAAGACCTTTTATGTATCTGTCTCCTCATTGGTGTGTGTTATGTAAGCATTGTGAGGAGAGTGTGGACCACCTACATTGCCCTTTTTCCTTAAGTCTTTGGGGGCTTTTGTGGAGGGAGGTTGGGACTGTTTGGGTGATTCCGAAAGGGTGCTCTGATTTCCTTTGTTCTGACTTTGTGGTTTGGGGATCAGGGAAAAGCGCTTCAACCTTATGGGGCTGTTTGGTCCACTCTGTTTTTTGGAACATTTGGATGGAGCGTAATAGGAGAATTTTTGAAGACTATAAGGGAGTGGGAGTGAGGGATCTGTGGGATAGAGTTAAGTACTGGGCAGCTTTGTGGGCTTCTGTTACAAAAGATTTTAAAGACTATTCTTATTCCACTATTATGAGGGATATGGCAGCTGCGGTGATTTGAGGGTTGGGGGGTGTGTTGTTCTGTGGTTTTTCGGTTTTGTCCCACCCTGTTAGTTTGGGAGGGGATGGTGTTGTTTGTTTGTTTCTGTGTTGTTTTTGTTCTTCGGTTGTGGTTGCCTTATCCACCTCCATTTTCTTTTGCTTAATAAAGTTTGTTTCTTCTAAAAAAAAAATGTTTTTCTTTCAGGTTTAAAATTCCATTATGAATTTATAAAATTTATGCCCAATTTTGCCTATATTTGAATATGTGCAGCTGATTTCTTGAAGATTTGAATATCTTAATGCTTTCAAGTTAGTTATTTATGCCTCACATTTTGATCTGCTCTTTTGAACATTTGATCTTGTTGTATGTGCAGATTACTACCGATGACCTATTACAAGCTGCACAAATGGAAGAAAGAGGAATGCTGGATAGGAAGGAGAGAAGTTTAGATACATGGAAGCAAGTAGCTATTAATGAGGCCGCTATGGCTGTTGTTGCTGTGAACTATCCTGACCTTAAAAATATTGAGTTCGTATGGTCCTTAAACTCAAGCCTCGTCACTTTCACCTTTTCATAGCATATACTGTTTCAAACCTACACAATGTTACATGCTGGGCATTTTAAGCAAGTCAAATAATTACTCATTGTTGGTCATCCTTTATATCTTTCTTATATATCCCAACTGTTCACGAAAGATTAGAATCATTGCTCATTTGAAGTTCTATTTGAGAAATGAGAAGTTCACATATTATTCTATGTCTTTGTGGAATAGTTTATGTTTCATTGGGTTCATTGACTTTAAATTAGCTAATTTCACTTTTTGCTTTAAGAATTTTGAATATACTATTCCTTGATTTGATTTATGCTCGTCCAAATATTCTTGTTAGTGTAACATTGAGAAGAAACTTACTTCCTATAAAATAATGAGTAGAAATTTTCTAACAGTTTATTCATATGGTGCAGGTCACAATTGCTCCTAGAGCTGGTAGGGAGTTGGGTTATGTGAGAATGAAAATGGATCCTATCAAGTTCAAAGAAGGAATGCTTACGTATGGCTTCCTTTGTATCCCTATTTCTTTAGTCATTTTTCAAAGCACACTTAAACGTGAATTGCATGTCAACTTTAGTGTATCACTGAATATAAAAGTTAAAGTATATATCTAGAGAGTAGAAAGAAATGGTACTTCAGATTAAAGTCATAGCTATTAATGATAGGAAGTGTTAAACAGTGAGACTTTATCATCAAAGTAATTTTTTTAATCAATCTAGGTCAATCATTTGATTTTAAGTAATAAAGTTTACTAATAGGAAGTCTTAATTCAAAAAAGATGATAGAGCTTTCCTCATTTTTTTCAAATATATTAATATATTAATGAAGATATTATTGATTGGAAATTGTTTAAATGGGTCATTAAAGATATAGGTTGTTATTAACTAACACTAAGAGTAATTTAAATCTTAAGTAAGTTTTAATATATGAGATGATCACAATTGTAGAAATATGAATGACAAGAGATGCATATTCTGGAAATCAAGCATGTCAGGAATGCAAACTAAAATACTATGAACAATACAATAAGATCAAGCATGCGGTGTCCTTGAAGGGTGTGAACTTAGGAGTAGATGTTGTCTTTAGTAATGCCATTATATTAATTGTGTTGCTTCTTGTTGATATTGCATTAGAAATTCATGCTTATTGTTTCTTTCGAATAATTATTTTCTCGTATCTCCCCATGTCATGAAGTCGGCAATCACTCCTGGATCATATCACTGTTCAACTGGCACCACGTGCAGCTGATGAACTTTGGTTCGGTGAGGATCAGGTAAGAAAATCTCTAATCCTTTATGTGCACATTATGTCTTGTATGTTCAGTTGTGGTATGTAGAAACTCTGCTGTAGAAAAATATAGTCAACTATATAGCAACCAGAAAATTAAAAAGTAAAACCAGTTTCTCAACTTCAGAAAATACATTGCTAATAGGAAGGGTTTATCTATAAATTTGTATTCATTTTATATGTCTTGTATATTGATTTGTGCCTTTGTGGTTTACTCATTTTATGGATTTGAGGAAGCTTTTGCATTTTGTAATACAACTTGCATGCTATAGAGCACAATATATGTTAGGATCATCTGACTTCTCATGGAAAATGGTTAATACATTGTTTATGTGGATCCAAATCTTGTAAATAAGGTGACTTTTCCTTTTCAAGTCTATGGGTGATGCATCTGAATTCTTCTTGTACTTTTTCTCCAGTTAAGTACTATATGGGCTGAAACGGCAGACAATGCTAGGTCAGCCGCACGAACGTATGTTCTTGGTGGCCTTTCAGAGAAACATCACGGGCTATCTAATTTCTGGGTTGCAGATCGACTCAATGTAATTCAATCTCTTTATACTTGGTGATTTTGAGTTGGTTTTTGCTTTGAAAATTCCAATGTCTATATATGTACATGTACCTGTAACTAAGAAGTGAATGCAAGAAGCAAACAGGTAAAGAGTGAATATACAATTAATGCCTTGTAATGAATCTTATTTCAGGACCTTGATACTGAAGCATTGCAAATTGTCAACATGTGTTATGAACGTGCAAAAGAGGTAATGTAAAAGACTTTTTCAGTGACGTTTTCTATTATTCTTACCTTAACAAAGTTACATATCTTTGTTTTGGATAACAGATTCTGCAGAAAAACCGAAAGCTCATGGATGCGGTGGTGGATGAACTTGTCCAGAAGAAGAGTCTAACCAAACAAGAATTCTTTAGCCTAGTTGAGTTACATGGTTCAATCAAACCTATGCCACCTAGCATACTAGACATCAGGGCTGCCAAACGGAAGCAGTTCCAAGATATGATGATGAACCAAAAGGAACCAGCTTTGGGGAGCAACTTATGAATAAGATGTGGAGATATGGTAGATTCTTAATTATCTTTGATGTAGAGGAAGCAAAACATATGAGTCGGGCATGTCATTTCAAGCGGTGATTGATTTCGCGAGCATCCTGTCCAATGATTGATATTTATCACGCTCGGCAGCCCGGGTGAGCAGGTTGTGGAACCCTATCTGTTGATCATAGAAGAAATACGAGGGAAGTCATGCGAAGAAACGTTAATCTGAGGGAGAAGCCCCCTTCAGTATTCTTTTGTTCGATTTGTAATTTACAGATGTTCTGTTTCATTTGTATCCTACCCCGTCTTAATCTATTCGATTTAATTGGCTACTTGGACGAAATGGTTCTAGTAGCTCAATTCGATCAAAATTTTTTGTACGGATGCTTCCGTATAA
>NC_024129.1:4191435-4219134 GCF_000346735.1 Prunus mume
TTTTCTTTGTGTAGGATCTTTGTTTGATTGGATGATGATTTTTTTGTTATTTGTTGTGTTGTTGTTGTTTACCCTGTTCACTCTTTCTTGTATTTATATTAAACTGTTTCTTCTCTGGAGTAGGGTGATTGTGTTTATTTATTGGGCGGCAAAGATATCTCCCCCCTTTTTCTCTTCTTTAATGGAAGGAAAGAAAATAAGATTTCTTCAGTTTTGGCAGATAGGCTCTCAAATAGGCAATCACTTCCCTGATTTTCTTGAAAAGGAACCTAATCTCTTTCCCAATTTCAACTGCCCCTTGTGATATTTTACCCGTGATGGTTAGTTTGATTCCTTTTCTGGACAGCTCCCTGCTTTCCTACTTATCCCTCTCTGAGATTGTAACTTGCTTATCTCCTTGGGAGAATTACCTTCTCTGTAAAGACAGAAGAAAAATCTCTGAATATACATATATAAGAGGGATTTGATCTTCAGTTTTTTCAGAATCAACTTGATGTCATGAACTCTTCAATCACTTATTCTATGACAGTTGCCATTGCTGACTTTCTTTATCCCAGAGATGTCACTTGGGATTGTTCCTATTTCTGGGCTCCCTCTTTATATTGGGTCTGTGAGGCCCAGATTAGCTTTGTTTGTTCTGATGAGCCTTGGGCTGGTCTCTTCTGGTTTTTTGGGCTTCCATCTTTTCGCTGGGCTGGGTGTGTCAATTTTTGGCCCAAACAGTGTGTCACTTAACCACTTTTCGTCAACGCTATCCCAAGTTCCATTAAAATGATGACGTGGTAGGGGCATATTCGTCAATTCAACTGAGATGAGATTTTTCCCACCAATCTGAGGTTGTGACGTGTACTTGTGGACCCCACCTCTAACAACTAAGAAGATAAAACGATCGTTGGGCCTATTGATGTGGATTTGTGGACCCCATCTCTAACAAAACAACCACTATAAAAAAGGAATCTCTGAAAACTCAAAATGGGAAAAAAGAAATCAGCTTGGGAGGGAAAATTGAGATTTGGGGATTTAGATATAGGGTTTGAACACACGATCGAGAGAAGGAGAGCGCTGTGAGTTGGTTTCGAAATCTTGAAGGCAAGAAGAAGCGATGCGACTCAACGATGATGCCCTTTTGGTGAGAAGCAGGAGAAGTGTAACCTATGTAGGGTAAGTGATTCTTCTGAAAAGGGACCTGTTTTTTGAAAAGGAATCTTGTCATGCTATGTGAAAATAATGTTGTTCTGATAGTGATGCGCGTTGTGTAGAAATGGATAGGCTTTAGGTCCTTTTGTGTTATATGCTGTCGGGAGAGTGGGTTCAAATGCAGTATACCTTTCCTGATGTGGTCTAGTTTTTTGTTTTCTTGTAGTTGGCTTTGAATACGTTAATCGAACCATGTTTGTTGTCTTGCTTTTAATGATTGGCTTAGAATACTGGTTTGCAGTTCTTAAAGACAAACCTTTTTTGTTTGTGTGTAGAGGACAAAGAGTTGGTGACTTTTGAAGTGCATCATGGTGGTAGAATTGTGAAAAACAAACACAACAAGTGGTGTTATATTGAAGGTCTATAGGATATTTGGATTGGTGTCTTATAGAGTATATAAATATGTTAGAGATATGGGAGCAAGTGAAACTGCTTGGGCACATGGGGAAAATATCATTTAAAAGAGTAGCAAATGATGAGTTAGTGGATATAGACACGGATGGTGAGCTGTTAAGTTTGGGTGATAAGGTACCACTTTCTTATCAGAGAGTGGTGCTAATTTATGCACAACACACTGAAGGGGAAGGTGTTACAGTGAATGAGGATTGTGAAGAGGTAGGTGTGGCTTTGAATGAGGATAGTGAAGAGGAAGTTATGGCTTTGAATGAGGATAGTGAAGAGGAAGGTGTGGCTTTGAATGAGGATATTGGGCATGCTACTAAGGATATTGGGTCACTAAACAATGATGAAAATGGGGCTTTTACTGAAGGCAGTGGGCCACTGAACAATGATAAAGAGGGGAGGCTTTTTACTGAGGATCATGGATCTAGTTGCACAGTTCAAGATTGGGATTTAAGTGATGATGATGGGCCCCTGAACAATAAGGGTAATGGAGCTGATATATGTGATACTAATGTGGAAGACAAGAATGAAGACACTGAAGAAGAAGACAAGGAAGATGACCCTTGTTGACATTGCTCATGAGCAAAGTGAAAATGAATGTAAGTTGTTGGAAAAGGATGATAAAGCATTTGAAAATTATGTATACCATCATGAATCCGTTGAAGACAAGGAAGATGACCCTAATCTATCTTCCCATTGGATTACGTTTCTCCCTCTTCGATCTGACCTCTTCTGGAGGTTGCAGCAGCTAATCCAAAACTCGATCTCTCGCGTTCCCATCGGAAGGTGTATAGAGCTCTTACTATGGTGCTTGCATGTAACATCCCACATTGACCAACGGAGAGGGGATGATGTGCCTTATATGTACATACCCACCTCTATCTAGCACAAGGCCTTTTGAGAGCTCACTGGCTTCAGATTCCATGAGCGAGTTTGAGATAGAGCAATCCCAGGATGAGTGACCCACTGTGAAGTTGCTCGTGAGTTCCCATAAACAAAACCTTGAGGGTGGGGGCCCAAAGCGGACAATATCGTGCTACGGCGAAACTGATTCGGGATGTGATAGAATGGTATCAGAGCCCTTTTGCCGTGTGGTGCGAGTGTGTCGACGAGGATGTTGGGCCCTTAAGGGGGTGGATTGTAACATCCCACATTGACCAACGGAGAGAGGGTGATGTGCCTTATATGTACATACCCACCTCCATCTAGCACGAAGTCTTTTGGGAGCTCATTGGCTTTGGATTTCATGGGAACTTCGAAGTTAAGCGAGTTTGGACTAAAGCAATCCCAAGATGGGTGACCCACTGGGAAGTTGCTTGTGAGTTCCAAAAAACAAAACTGTGAGGGTAGGGACCCAAAGCGAACAATATCGTGCTATGGTGGAGCCGATCCGGGATGTGACATTGCACCACCTTTTTCCACTTTCTTGATTCTTTGGACTTCAGGTTTTAATTTCCCTTGGTTTTGCTTTGATTGGTTGCTGCATTCTCTGTGGGGCATAGGTGGGTTCAACCTTGGTGGAATTGGTGATTCTACAGCGGTGGTGCGCTCCATGTCCTCTTGTTGACTGCGATGGCTTTTGTGTGCTTAGACTAAGGTTTGCCAAAATTCTAGTTTTGGGTGTGAATTGGTATGCTTATTTTTGGGCTCTGATTGTATTTGAGGTGGGTCACTGGACTACGTGTATTGTCTTATTTTGAGTTTTTTGGTTATTGTGATGGGTTTGCGAACTTTGTTCTAGACTTGATTTAAGTTTAGATGTTCTTTTTCGGTTGTCTCATGGTTCTATTATGCCATTGGTTTGTACTTTGTACACTTGCCTATTTAACGTTTTAAGAAAATGAAATAAGATTTCGACCCAAAAAAAAAAAAAAAAAACCAAATATATCGACGTATTACCAAAGAAATATGTAATTGCAGCATGCTTTTCAAAAGATATGCACGATCCAAATGGGTTGGTCCAAAATCGCAAAATCTCTTAACCCTAGCTGTTTCTCCATAAGATAAAAGATGATGTTATGTGTTGGACTTGCCCCCCCATATTGTTCCAGGCTACCAACATCATCATTCTTAGTTAAGGCATCAAGTTCCTCTCGTCCAATTCCAAAATCACCAGTAGTACTGGTTGGTCTCAGTGAAGTCCCTAACAAACCAAAGAAACAAAGTTAGTTGCACAAACTAATAGCTAAGTATAGAATTCTTCGTTCCAAAATCACCAGTAGTACTCGGTGATCTTAGTGGTTGATAGTGTACCAAAGGCACTTGTCATTATGTGGTTTAATATGAAGAAATTAGATACCGGACATAAAGAAGACACTTACTTTCAGCACCTATTTCTTCTTACAAGTCAATCATAATTAGGCATATGTGTTCATTTCATTCTTAATAAGCAATCACACTCGTGCACATGTGCCAAATTATAATTGGCTTGAATGACATCTACTTAGATTCAAGGAGCCAAGCTAGCATTATTCTTTTGGAAGTTTGTTTAGACTGAATTCTGAATATAAATTTTAGCTTTCATCGAAGCCTACTTTGATTTATCCACTATTCTATTAAATTCTTGTTTCTAAGTTGGAAAACAAACCCAGCATATGTTGCAGTCTTTAAAACAATAAAAGATTTACTAAATCTATGCATGTTGCTATAATGTGTGATTTTGATATTATTATGAGTAGCTTAGCAAGCAGTAAACATGCTCTGTAAGGGAAAAGGAATACCGAAATTCACTCGAAGATGGACCTTGATTAATATTGCAACATTCGTCTTCAAATTCGAAATAGTTATAGAATATTATTGCATAGGGAATATATATTAAATGATATCATTCTAATTGATTAATGTTTATGTTGCAGGTTATGGAGAATAATGATTGTACAAGGTTAAGCAGCGAGTCATTAAGTGATGATGAAGTGGATTTGCAAGGTAAGGATCTTTTTCATGCAGTTGTTTTTCAATCACAAATGAATGAATGTTCTTTGAAATCTCATGATCCAGATAAAGATAAAGAGATAACTGAAGATTTAAAACTTGGAGCAGAGTTCAGTTCTCATGAGAGTGCATTCATAGCTTATGTCAAGTATGGTGGAACACATGGTTTCAATGTGAGGAAGCAACATAGAAAGACAAATAAGGTGGGTTTTGTAACAAGGGTAACTTACTGTTGTTCAAAAGAAGGTCATCGAAGAAATGATAAACGGTGTGGAAGTCCATCTTATTCTTTACCAATTTCAAGGGTTGGTTGTGAAGCACATATGATTTGCCAACTTCAGAAAAATGGGAAAATTAAGATTGTGTCGTTTAATGCAAGTCATAATCATGATTTGATCAAAGCACCCATGAAACATATGCTAAGGGTTAATTGTTGTATATCTAGAACTCAAAAGGCATATGTTGTTGGTGCAGACAAGTCAAGAAAACCAATCAAAAAAACTGTGGAATTAATGAGTAGAGAAGTTGGGGGGCAAGAGAATCTTGGTTTTGTCGATAAGAATTATCGAAATTAACTACGTACAAAGCAAAAAATAAAAATGGAAAAGGGAGATGCTGGGGCCATACTGTAATACTTTCAACATATGCATGAAGATGATTCATCATATTTCTATTCAATGCAGCTTGATGAGGATGATATGATCACAAATATATTTTGGGCAGATGCACGATCAGTTCGTGATTATGATGTCTTCGGGGATGTTATTTGTTTTGACACGACTTATCAGATAAATGAGTATGGTAGACCATTTGCACAATTTGTTGGGGTCAATCATCATAAACAAATTATAGTTTTTGCTGCAGCTGTACCATATGATGACACCATAGACTCTTTTAAGTGGTTGTTTGAGATTTTTCTTGCAGTGATGTCTATGAAGCAACCAAAGACCATACTTACAGACCAATCTGCTGCAATGGCTGAAGCAATATTAGAAGTTTTTCTTGAAGCTCACCATTCGCTATGTGCTTGGCATATTTACCAGATTGCTGCTAAGAATCTAAGCCACGTGTTTCATGGATCAAAGCAATTCGGTTGTGATCTTAGCAAGTGTGTATATGAATATGAGGATGAGGATGATTGGCTATTTGCATGGAATGATATGCTTGAAAAGTATGACCTCAAGGAGAATAAGTGGTTGAAAGAATTATTCGAAGTGAGGGATAAGTAGGCATTGGTGTATAAACGATACACTTTCACTGCGGACTTGATGAGTACACAACACAATGAATGTATGACCACTGTCTTGAGAAGATACTTGATGCCAAGTCATAATCTTTTGAGTTTCTTTGAACACTATGAGAAAGTTATGGCAGATCGAAGATATAAGGAATTACAAGCTGATTTCAAGATGATGCAAACTATACCTTTGTTATCAACTAATGTGGAGATTTTACGACACGCAGTGGAGGTTTATACCCCTGAAGTTTTTAGACTTTTTGAAAAAGAGTACATGGGTATTCTTGATTGTAGTGTCTATAAAGTTGGTAAGTCTGGGATGACATGCGAGTACAGAGTATCTTATAGTCATAAATCTCAAGAGTGTTTGGTTAAATATGATGGTTCAACACAAGCAGTTACTTGTAGTTGCATGAAGTTCACTTTTGTTGGGATTTTATGTTCTCATGCATTGAAAGTGCTAGATAAGAAGAATGTGAAAAGGATCCCACCTGTTTACTTATTACAGCGATGGGCGAGAGATGCAAAGGCTAGGAGCATCACTAATTATGAGGGAATTGAGACTAACAACATTGCTAAGGATTCTATTGGGAAGCGTTATAGCCATTTGTACCACAATTTTCGCGAGATAGCATCCTTTGCAGCAGAAGATGACAAGTTAACTGCATATGCACATGTTCCTGTAACTAAGAAGTGAATGCAAGAAGCAAACATGTAAAGAGTGAATATACAATTAATGCTTTGTAATAAATCTTGTTTCCAGGACCTTGATACGGAAGCATTGCAAATTGTCAACATGTGTTATGAACATGCAAAAGAGGTAATGTAAAAGACATTTTCAGTGATGTTTTCTGTTATTCTTAACTTAACAAAGTTACATATCTTTGTTTTGGATAACAGATTCTGCAGAAAAACCGAAAGCTCATGGATGCAGTGGTGGATGAACTTGTCCAGAAGAAGAGTTTAACCAAACAAGAATTCTTTAGCCTAGTTGAGTTACATGGTTCAATCAAACCTATGCCGCCTAGCATACTTGACATCAGGGCTGCCCAACGGAAGCAGTTCCAAGATATGATGATGAACCAAAAGGAACCAGCTTTGGGGAGCAACTTATGAATAAGATGTGGAGATATGGTAGATCTTAATTATCTTTGATGTGGAGGAAGCAATCATATGAGTAGGGTATGTCATTTCAAGCGGTGATTGATTTCGCGACCATCTTGTCCAATGATTGATATTTATCATGTTCAGCAGCCCAGGTTAGGTTGTGGAACCCTATCTGTTGATCATAAAAGAAATACGGGGAAGTCATGCGAAGAAACATTAATATCAGGGAGAAGCCCCCTTCAGTATTCTTTTGTTCAATTTGTAATTTACAAATGTTCTATTTCATTTGTATCCTACCCCGTCTTAATCTATTCGATTTACTTGGCTACTTGGACAGAACGGTTCTAGACTAGTAGCTCAATTTGATCAAATTTTTTTGTACGGATGCTTCAGTATAAATTACCAAGTGTGAGTTCTCATAATTGGTCTAACATATAAATCTTGTGATTAAATTTCAACTATAGTCTAAAGAATGGGCTTCTGATGCAGACCAGGCATCAAGGTGGACAATTAAGAAATTAAAACCCAGCCCAAATTTCCCATTAACTGAATTTTAACAGTCACCACCACCTCACGTTTTCACCAACGTGTCCCATAAAATCCACCCATGACTTTCCCGCCCGCCCTCACAAACATCATATATACTCTTGTCGTGGCCACTTTTCAGTTCCATTCCATTGTTTCTTAACCTCCTGTGAGAACTATGAAGAGGAACATATCTTATTGTTTCTTTGGTCTTTTCAAAACTTGGCTGACGGTTTTCTTGGCTGTCACATTTTGTTGTGCTGAAACTGCTGCTACAGATCCAAGTGGGTGATGATTTGGGATGGCAAGAACCTGACTTAAACAACAGCGCTCTGTATACTCAGTCACTAGCGGACCCAAGAATTTTTTAGCAGAGGTGCAATTTTGAAAGGTTAAAAACTCTTTGTGGATTGAACATCTAAGGTTTTTTACCTAGATTGACCTTAGGTCCCTTTATTCATTCATATCATACATGAAAAATTGTTCTATGTAAAAATATTGACTAAGTATGAAAAATACTAGAAAATCAAATTCCCCCCAAAATCAAAATTTGAAAAACCGGTTTTAGTGCAAAATACGATTTAGGCTAAAAATGATAGCTCATTAAGTCAATATATACTTCATAATAAAATCCCATAAAATCAAGTTTTCTTATTTGATGTGTAAGGAATAAAAGCCGCCAAAATCATATTGTATCATCTCGTTGAGATCTGGGTTCATAGCATCTCGTTGCAACCATTCACTGAAAAGCAATGGAAGTCTGGGTCTGAGAGAGGATTACCCAAAAAAAAAAAAAAAAAAAACACCCCTACTAAGAAGTTGGAAGATATGCCTCCCTTACCCAGTGGCGGATCCATAAATTTTGCTTACAGGGGTCAACGTCTTACAGTTGCAACTCCTTGCATCCATGTCTGTGTTGGCGAAGCTATGTTTAGATTGAGAGAAAATGTATTAAGAAAATTTGGTGAGTTTTTGTGGATTTTGTTGAATTTTAGGCTTGGACAATAGATTGTATGAACTAAAAACTAGAGGTAACCCACGAGTGGCTAAATTTTTTGGGGGTGAATTATAAGCCCTTGTTGTTATATTTTCATCTTATATAAGCACTCTTTTTTCAGTATATTTTCTTCATCATATTTAGAACTTTTTGTTATTATACGACATTTGAAACAAAGAAAATATTGGAATTATTGATAATATTGTTGAAATATTTGGAAGGGATTGAAGGAAAAAAAAAGAAAAAAAGAAAAGATATTTACAAGGAATTGAAGTTACAAAAGAAAGTAATAATAAAATAAACACATCACATTTTGTTGGGCAGTCCACCTGACAAAATAAAAAAGACCTCATCCTAACACATATCTTCCCCCTCTCTCTTTTTTATTATATTTTCTTGCCTCTCTCTTTTTTAATCTCTCCCTCTCTTTTTTTTAATTCTTTTTTCCTTGTTCTCTCTCTCTCTCTCTCTCCCTCTTTCTTTATTCTTTTTCCTTCTTCCTCTCTTTTTCTTTTCTTTCTTCTCTCTCCGTCAGCTCCATATCTCTACTCTTTCTTCTTGCAGCCGGGCTAAATGTTAATTTAAGCTGAGAAAAAATAAAAGCCCCTGGCAGTAGCCCAGTTGAGGCTGTACTAAGGTCCGTGCCTGTTCTCATCCCTCCTCTCCACCGCCCAGTCTCAAAAGCCCAACACTTACAATCCCACCTAGCTGCACACAGGTTACCCCTTTCGGGCATTTCGTCGAACACTTTGCGAGGGTCAAGTTTGGCTACTCTAATGGAGGATTTCAGAGGTTGCAGGGGTCAATTGACCACCCTTGCTCCTCTGTGGATTCACCCTTGCCTTTACCGAATATATTTTGTTTTGTGAACAAAAAATGCATGTGTGCAATCAAAAGTGAGTCCTCCAAATCTCTGTATCTTGACAAACCATTAATAGGTGTATATCTTCGCTCTTGTTTTGTTTTCATTTTCTTGACTCTTTTACAGCTTTCAAGTACAAGAATGATTCAGTTCTTGAGGTTGACAAATGGGATTATTACAGTGGGAGCAAATTTCGTCCCACTAGAATATTCGTCTAAGATTCCTTCGTCTTCTCCGCTTCTCTCTCTCTCTCCATGCAAAACAGATCGGGGTAAAAGGACCACACTCGGGGGGTGTTGGCCAAAGGCCTTCCGATGCCTAAGTTAGGTAAGGTATTTCAAGGAAAACCGAGTGGCCGGAGCCTAGTGTCAGAGAGAGAAAGAATATGGTGGCTAGAGTTTTGGAGAAATGATTTCTGCAGAGTTTTAGTAGGAATTTAGACGTACCTTAACCTTTGTGTGTGGCCATCCTTTTATAGTTGTCTCGGAGGCTAGGGTTTTAGAGGAATAATTCCATAGATGAAAAGGAATTATTCCTCCCCGATTTGGAATTGATTTGATTAATTAGGGATTTGATTTATTGGGGTAAATCAAATCCCTAATTGTGGTAGGTATCAAATCAAATCCTAATTTAATTAGGTAACTCCTCGTTTAATTGGAAATTGGGGTAGGAAATCAATTCTCAATTTAATTAGGTAATCCTCAATTAAATTGAGTAACTCCCAATTAGGTTGAGTAATTCCCAATTATGTCAAATAATCCCCAAATGGAAGGAATTATTTGACTTAGGATATGATTTAATTCGGTTCCGCTGGTCAAGTTTGACACTCATGTTGAAGCCACGGAGGCATCCAAGTATGAGATTGTTGCTAATGCGTACAAGCTGGGATACTTGGATTGCAGGAATAGTGCTTCTCCTTATTGCCCTCTTGAACATGAAGACGGTAAGCAGCTTTATCTTGACCTGCCCCCTGCTCGAAGTGAGCAGAGCAATGTTGTGGATGCATAAGCAATTGAAGATCAGATAGCAAATGAAGCTTCAATGGAGGAAGACAACTCCCAAGGTGGCGTAGCTAATAAGGCTAGACCAGATGCGAAGGAGCAGGCAGGTGAGGCCGTTGAGTAGATGGTGCTGGTTGGCCGCTTTGTTATGGAATTTTCAGTTGTCTTTCAAACTTCAATTCTCGTTATATCTCGTAAGTGTATGTTCGAAGACATAACATTTGAAAGAGACTCCATTGAGTTGTACTCGTGAAGTAGCTTGCCTACAATTGAGGTAAAGCTTGTCGCCTGTGTGCGTATGTCGGGGACATGACGCTTGAAAAGACTCCATAAAGTTTGTACCCGAGAAGTAGCTTGCCTTCAGTGGAGATAAGACTTGTCGCCTGCGAGCGTATGTCGGGGACATAATGCTCGAAAAAGACTCCATTGAGTTTGTGCTTCGAGGAGCAGCTTATCTGCAATGGAAGTGAGGTTTGTTGCCTGCGAGCGTATGTCGGGGACATAATGCTCGAAAAAAACTCCATCGAGTTTGTGCTTCGAGGAGCAGCTTGTCTGCAATGGAGGTGAGGCTTGTTGCCTGCGAGCATATGTCGGGGACATAATGCTCGAAAAAGGATCTATTGAGTTTGTGCTTCGAGGAGCAGCTTGTCTGCAACGGAGATAAGGCTTGTCACCTGTGTGCGTATGTCGGGGACATAACAATTGAAAAAGACTTCATTGAGTTTGTGCTTCAAGGAGCATCTTGCCTTCAATGGAGGTAAGGGAGGCTCGTCGCCTACTTGAAGTCGAGCTGGTAAGCTGCAACTCGAACAATGGTCTTGTTATTGTAAGATGCCAGCTGCTGTTGGTATGATGCTGCTCGAACAATGGTCTTCTTGCTATGGTAAGACGTGAGCTGCAGCTGGTAAGTTGCGACTCGAACAATGGCCTTCTTATTGTAGCAAGATGTGAGCTACTGCTAGTAAGCTGCAGCTCGAACAATGACCTTCTTATTGTAGCAAGATATGAGCTATTGCTGGTAAGCTGCAACTCGAACAATGACCTTTTCTCGTTCTTCTTCGAGCAGATCAAGATTGACTTTCATCTGCTTGCAATTTTGGTCAAGACTGCCCACCTCAACAGCTCTTGGACTTTGTCAATGTACAAGATCATCCTTGGGTGCTTCGCCATGTATTCTTATGAGGCTTGATTTGTGGTCAGTCGGGAATCTAAGTAGATGGCTAGCTTCTTGATTGATAGCTCCTTTGTCAAGCGCAAGCCAACGAGCAATGCCTCGTACTCTGCCTCGTTGTTTGAAGTTGGGAAGCCAAGCGTGATAGCTTGCTCTAACAGGGTTCCATCCGAGGTGATGATGACGACGCCTACTCCAGCTTCATCTACGTGCAACTGCCACATGTCTCTGGGTTGGTCAGGCTCAGCGGAGGTTTTGTCTGCTCTCGAACTTTCCTTCTTTTTGCTGACCATCTTATCTTCTTCGGCCGATGGTGTGAATTCTGCAACAAAGTCTGCCAATGCCTGGGCTTTTATTGCAGTCTTCAGCCGGTAGAGGAGGTCGTATTGGCTTAGCTCTATAGCCCACTTTATGAGTTGCTGAGAAGCATAAGGATTGTGGAGGATTGATCTCAAAGAAAAGTCGGTCATGACGATGACTCGGTGAGCTTGGTAATAGGGTTGCAGCTTTCTCGCGGAAACTATAAGGGCCAAAATGAGCTTATCCAATTTCGGATAGCGAGTCTCTGCATTGAGGAGAGCTTTTGAAGTGTAGAATACCGGATGTTGGGCCCCAAGTTCTTCTCGGATGAGAGCTGAGCTGACGGCCGAGTTGGACACTGCTAGGTACACGAACAAGTCTTCACCAGGAATTAGCTTTGATAGTAGGGGAGGTGAAGTGAGATAAGTCTTTAGATTCTAGAAAGCTACTTCGCACTCCTTGTCCCACTTGTCTTTTTGTCCATTCTTCAAAGCTTTGAAGAATGGTCTGCACTTGTCGGTAGATTTTGAGAGGAATCTGTTGAGGGCCGCTGCTCTGCTTGTCAGGCTTTGTATTTCCTTCACTATGGAAGACGACTTCATCTCGAGAATGGCTTTAATTTGGTGTGGGTGTGCCTCGATTCCTCGTTGTGTGACTAAGTACCCCAGGAATTGGCCGGACGATACACCGAATGTGCATTTACTTGGATTCAGCTTCATGCAATACTGGCGGAGCAGGCTGAATACCTCGGCGAGGTTTTTGAGGTGGTTTGCCTGCTTAGGGGCTTTGACCAGCATATCGTCTACGTAGACTTCCATGGTTCTGCCGATCTGCTCATTGAAAATTTTATTCTCGAGCCTTTGGTATGTCGCTCCGGTGTTCTTCAGCCCAAATGGCATCCCTTGTAGCAATAGGTCCCTCTTTCGATGATGAAAGAGGTCTTCGCCTTGTCATCGTCGTACATCATAATTTGATTGTAGCCGGAGTAGGCATCCATGAAGCTGAGCAGTTGATTGCCGGAAGTTGAATCCACGAGCTGGTCGATTCTCGACAATGGGAAGTAGTCTTTAGGGCATGCTTTGTTGAGGTCGGTGTAATCGACGCACACTCTCCACTTGTCATTTTCTTGTTTCGCCACCAGAACAACGTTGGCCAGTCATTTCGAGTAGGAGACCTCTTCAATGAAACCGGCAGCTAGAAACTTGTCGATCTTGGCTTCAATGATTGCGACCTGCTCGGGAGCGAAGTTGCGTCTCTTATGCACCACGGCCTTGCTAGCAGGGTTGACATGGAGCCGGTGATAGATAATGTTTGGGTCGATACCGGGCATGTCAGATGGCGACCATGTGAAACATGTCTTTGTTGTTCTGGAGGAAGGTGGTAAGCTCCACTTTCTTGTCTGGGCTTAGGCGCGAGCCGATCCGCGTTTTCTTGTCTGGCTGATCAGGATCGAGGGGTACAAACTCAACGTCTTCTTCAGGCTTCCAACCTTTTTCAAGAGAGCCTTCTGGGCGGATTCCCTCGTCTTGATCCTTCTTGTTTGGATTTTGGCGCAAGCCGGTCCGTGCTTCTTTGTCTAGCTGGCCAGGATCAGGGGGTACTAACTCGACGTCATCCTCAGACTTCCAACCCTTTTCAGGGGAATCTTCCGAGCGGATTCCCTCGCCTTGATCCTGGCTTCTTAATTGCTATTGTAAGGTAGCAACTCTCTTTCCGTTCGGGCTTGCTTGTCTGCTACAAGGGCTTCCTACCTCGTTGGCAGCTTGCATTATGGGTGTGAACTGCAACTGCTTGCTCTTGAGCCATTGGGCTGTGCATCTCCTTGCCATGGCTTGGTCACTGTTGATCTACCCGATCCCGCCCCTAGGGATGGGGTATCGGATCTTCTGGTGTAGAGCAGATGTGATGGCCTCGATCTTGTTGGTCCATGGTCGACCCAAGATTCCGTTGTAGGGGAGATCTCGTCGATGACCATGAAGGTGTGTGAGCATACCACTGGGGGTGAGTGGATTTCAAGGTCGATCGTTCCAATAGTGATTGACGTGGCCCCATTGAAGCCGGTGAGCGATCTGGCAAGTTTGCTAATCTTGGGCTCTAATCCTATTTGTTGGATAACAGATAGTTGTAGGATGTTGGCTGTGCTGCCCTCATCTACGTGAACTCGCTCGATCTCAGGTTGTTCAATTTGGATGCAGATGACTAGGGCATCATTATGCGGCAAATCAAGCCTGATCAAGTCCTTCTTATGGAAGCCGATAATGGGTGTATCCATAGTGACTAGTACTCCTGTTGTGACTTGAGAGACATAAGTCGCTTGCCCGATCTTTCTCTTGCGCTCCTTGGTGGTCAGCTCGGACTATTAGGAATAAGCCAGAATGGTGTTGATTCGAATGACCTTTTGGGAGGGTTCCTTGGTAGCTGCATCACGATCTTCGATCTGCTGGATGACCTTCTTTGCAACGAACTTTGTGCAATGGCCTTCTCTGACCAGCTCCTCAATGTGCCTTTTTCAAACATTGCAGTTGTTGGTGTAATGATCGTACTCCCCGTGGAATGCGCAGTATTTACTGGTGTCCCTCTTAGAGGGGTCTCCCCTCATGGGTGGCCGTCTTCTCACCCACGGCTTGTCCTTCACTTGTGCTAGGATCTGGTGGATTGGGATAACGAAGTCAGTAAAGGTCCCTGTTTCTGAGCCTCCTTCTTGGGATCGCCATCTGCGTTTATCTCGGGCTTTCTGCTCGAACTTGTTGCTCTTTTGGCTTGCCTGCTTCGTCGGGTGGTCAATTTGCTTGCTGGCTTTCTTCGCGGTGATACGATCATCTTCCCAAAGTGGGTAGCGCTCTGCCCTCGCGAACACTTCCCTCAAGGTTTGGCTTGGAGTTATGGCTAGCTCCCGGTATAGCTCGTGCTCGGTTGGCAAGCCCTTCTTGAAAGATGAGGATGCAACTTGGTCATTGCATCCTATGATGTTAGCTTTCTCAACCTTAAACCGTGTTAGGTAGTCTCGTAGAGACTCGTCTGGCTTTTTGCATATGTTGAACGGGTGGTCTGCATGCTTTATGACCATTTTGTAGGAGGTACTCCTTTGTGAAAATGAGGGCGAACTCTTTGAAGTTGCCTATCGACGCAGACGGTAAAGTGTGGAACCAATCTTGAGTTGCTCCTCGCAGAGTCATCGCGAACACTTTGCACATCAGGGCGTCATCTGCGTTGTACAGGATCATGACGCTTTTGAAGTGCCTTAAATGGCTCTCAGGATCAGAGTCCCCCTTAAATGGAGTGACGAATGGCGTTGTAAACCGCTTCGGTGGCGGAGCTCGTTCCACCTCGTCGGTAAAGGGCGAGCAGTCAACTCGATCAAGTTCCTTGCACAGGGCCTCCTCCGTGCTTCCTTTAAGTCGGAGACCTCGGAGTTGGTCATTTACTAGCTTCTCCACATCGTCTGCTTGCAAAGTTAGAGTCTCGGGCCGACGTCTTCAGTGCCTCGAGCTCGACTGGCTAACCTCTTCCTCGGTTCCCAAGGGTCGATCCTTTTGGGTGTCCTGCCCGTAGGGCAGATTAGGAGATTGAGTTTGTGAGGATTCCTCTGCAGCTTGTCGCCGCGTGTTGGTCCTCGAGCGGGCTGGTGGGCGTTGGTCGCTATCCTCTGCTCGCAAGGAAGGTCGCTCAGGTCGACTAGCTAACTTCTTCTTCAGCTCTCAAGGGTCTATCCCCTTGGTTGCCCTGCCCGTGGGGCAGGTGAGAAGTTTGAGTTTGGGAGGATCCCTCTACAGCTTGTCACCGTGTATTGGTCCTCGAGCGGGCTGGTGGGCGTCGATCGTTGTGCTTGTCACGCGACCGCTCACGATCTTGAGCTCCTTGTGGGCCCAAGCGAGCATGGACATTGGAGTGTGGGCCTAGCCTCTTGAGCGCATTAGTCCTTGGACCTAACCTCGAACGGCTTAGAGTGCGGCTTGCAGCTGTCTGCGTCTCGTCTGCACGATCTTGCTCTCTCCCCTGCCGGTTCGCCCTTGTCTGACCAGCTTGAGACCTCTCGAACTGCTCGCCAGCATGCTCGTGCGCCCTCCTCTCCTCATCACGGGGTCCAAGGTTAGGGCCTTGATCTAAGTTGATCTGCCTGAGTAGCTGGCCAATCAGGTTGTTTTGATCATCGACCTTCTGTGTGAGTTGATCAAGCCGTGAGTTAAGGTCCATCTGACTGTGCTGGTCAAGTAGAGTGGTGTGCATCGGGCCAAACGACATATGGGCTAGGGCTCCATTAGACGCGTACACATGTGCATATGTCAAGTGTGATTGTAGATGAGGGAGAGAATGGATATGCTCCAAGACCGGGACGATGTCGGAGTAGCCGTAGGGCTATGCAGCAAATCCGGCAGCTGAGTGGTGTGGCTGCTGTTGTGCTCCGACAGCAGGACAGCGAGGCAGAGCAGCTTCGGCAATTGGCGCTGGCGACTGCAAGGCTGTGGAGGTCCTGGGGTCATGTGGCGGCTGTTATGCAATTCCAGCAGCTGAAGGCGGCTGCAAAGCACTAGAAGATGGCTGCAAGGTGTTGGCAGCCACGATTCCGTGCGGTTGCATTGAGGTTTCCACCATGAAACCATGAGATGGGCCCGTTGTGGTGGCGTTACTCTTCGTACGTCTTGTATCAACCATGGTTGTTTGAAAAAATGTGTGAAAGATGGATTTGGAGCATGCTTTGAATATATCTCGCACTCTCAATGAAAGCACCAATTTGTGGGAGCAAATTTCGTCCCACTAGAATATTCGTCTAAGATTCCTTCGTCTTCTCCGCTTCTCTCTTTGCCTGCAAAACAGATCGGGGTAAAAGGACCACACCCGGGGAGGTGTTGGCCAAAGGCCCTTTGATGCCTAAGTTAGGTAGGGTATTTCAAGGAAAACCGGGTGATCGGAGCCATGTGTGGTGGCCAGAGTTTAGTGTCAGAGAGAGAAAGAATATGGTGGCTAGAGTTTTGGAGAAATGATTTCTGTAGAGTTTCAGTAGGAATTTAGACGTACCTTAACCTTTGTGTGTAGTCATCCTTTTATAGTGGTCTCGGAGGCCAGGGTTTCAAAGGAATAATTCCATAGATGAAAAGGAATTATTCCTCCCCGATTTGGAATTGATTTGATTAATTATGGATTTGATTTATTAGGGTAAATTAAATCCCTAATTGTGGTAGGTATCAAATCAAATCCTAATTTAATTAGGTAACTCCTCATTTAATTGGGAATTGGGGTAGGAAATCAATTCTCAATTTAATTAGGTAATCCTCAATTAAATTGAGTAACTCCCGATTAAGTTGAGTAATTCCCAATTATGTCAAATAATCCTCAAATGGACGGAATTATTTGACTTAGGGTCTGATTTAATTCGGTTCCCACAATTACCACTGCAACACAAGCAATCCCATAATCGCATTTGATAACGGGAAGAGCATTATGAAACTTGATAGGCCTGGCCCCTTCTATTTTATCAGTAGAGCTCCTGATCACTGCAAGAATGGCCAGCAGATTTTTTTCGAAGTGATGGATCCACGCCTGATCTCACAGTCTCCTCCACCTGAACCGTGCTTGTCTGACTCTCCTGCACCCTCACCAAGCTTAGGAGTTGCCATTGCAGTTGCACCTTGTGCACCTTTTATGGCTCTTATTGTGACATTTGTAGCTTCAGTATGTTCCTCACCATAATCTTCTTCCACTTTTTTTATTTTTTATTTTTATTTTTTCTTATTTTTTATTTTTTAAATTCTGGCTGTTAGGATCTATTGTGACTCCGTATTTTGCTTTAAATTATTCATTAATGTTGAACATTATTTATCATTTATGTAATGTTGGGATGGGATGTATGTTTGACGATGATGTTTTTTTTTGTCTTAAGGTTGTTGAAGTTTGATGCTTATGTTTAATTCCTCTAGAGATCTGCTTTTACGTAATAACAGTTTTTTGACACAAATGATCAAATCACACAGAAAGGAAACTTATGCAAAAGCATATGCTAAATGGGAACCCAAACTCTTAAACACTGAGAGTGATTACATCTTCATCCTCTGTTGGGTGATCAATTTCCCACTCCTAAGCAATTCTTCAGTACGTATGATATCCCGAATCTTGAGCACTGGCAGTGTCTGAGTTTATGGACATTAAATCGTCTGATCCTTCCTGTGAACTTTCTTGTCCACTTCCCTTTGCTCTCTTCTCCGCCCTTTCTCTTTTCTTTCCTTTGCTGTCTTCTCTGCCCTCTTCTGTGCTCTTCTTTGTGCTCTTTTCTCCAATCTTTCCTTGGTAACCTTACCTCTTTCTTTCCTCCACTGTAACTTCCTCAACCAGTGTCTGGCGAATGTGACACCAAGAAATAGAAAAACAGATCCCATAGTCCCTGCACATACAGATATGAGAGCCTCAAGGGTCCAATTTGTTCCTTGACAGTGTGGCAAGATCACCAATGTGGCTGCAATGTAAGCTGTGGCCATGAGTGACACAGCCACCCACATGGCTTTGTGAGCAACCACCAGTAGCTTCATCAGTGTTTTACGCTGGAAGGGAATGATGCTCACTAAGACAATGACTATGCACATAGATAAGAACAACGCAGCTGTGTTGCTTATTGTGAAGACCTTGAAAGCAGTTGTTCTTCCAATTGTTGACTGTCCTTTTAGTCGTCCTTCCTGGTACACACCCCCAGGAGGGTTTATGCCAGCGGTGAAAGTAACTGATGCAATCAAAACGGCAACTAGTGTGATTGTGTTCCTGGTATTTTGTAGGGCCTCTGTATATATCTCATATTGCCTAACTGCACTTATTTTTTTCTTCCCTCTTTCCTTCACAAGCTTGGATTGATGCAAATTGGTTGGTGGTGCAGAAGGACTATCTATCTGGTTGCCAAAGTTTATTGTTACTTGATGACTGGCATTACTATCCGCTTGTGTTGTTGTGAAGTCTTCCATTGGTTGGTTGTTGGCTACACCATTTCTGTAATCATGTACACTTTGGTGCGGATTAAATTCAATAGGCGTTTCTAATTCTTGTGCCGTTTTGCCACCAAATCTCTTCAACACGTCCCTAGCATGCTGGTTCTCCGTCATGCTAAATCGCCGGTTGAGGATGTCATAGGCTGTTTGACCACTATGGTTCCGACCATTGATATCCACCTCAGTTTTCTCAATGATGTACTCTGCTAACTGAAATTTCCACATGTTGAAGGATCAGTCGGAGTTGAAGAAGCCAAGATTTCCGTCTTATGGTTCTTCACTTAATAATGTTAAATTTGTTCCTCAAGAGAAAAGCTAAAACTGAACGGTAAATTTTGAGGGAGAAACTTACTTTGAAGCCCTTTTTAGAGACTGCTAGATGCAAGACGGTGTTTCCACGTTCGTCTGGCCGGTGGAGGAGATTGGTGCTGTTAAGAGATTGTTCCAAAAAGAGAAAGGAACAGTATCGGCTGAACATGGCAGCAAGATGAAACACTGTTTCTCCGTTTCCGGTGAGAACTTCGAAAGATCTAGGAGACCCGGACAAAAGTTCCTCAAGGATTTCGGTTTGATCATTCATTGCTGCCAAGTGTGATGGCGTGTAACGAGAATGATTCTTTTCAAGGGCAAGGTTTGGATCAAGTTGTAAGAGTATTCTAGTTATCTCCAAGCGACCGTTCTCACAAGCCAAATGTAATGGTAAACATCCATTGCTGTCAGCCTTCCGAGCAAGCCTTGGTCGTGCATTCAAAAGTGTTGTAACAATATCTACAACATTGTTAGCTCAAAATGTAAGTTCACAATCAACCAAACATCATTGCTTTAACATGAATTAGGCATAGAGAATGAAATTGCTGTCAGCCTTACCCGCACGGCCTTGTGCTACGGACACATGAAGAGCACTCAAAACCGCATCTTCTTCAAAATCTAGTACCCATGGTAGGTCTGTGAACAGCTTCACCACTTCACGATTCCCATAACTGCAAGCTATGAAGAAGGGGGTTTGATTTTCAGAGTTAAGCATACAAGCCACCCAAGGATCGGCCTCTAATAGCAGCATTACAACATCGGCTTTCCCTTGTCGACAAGCTGCATCTAATGGAGTTTCTTCTCTATTGTTCACAGCTGAAACCAAGTCCGGTAAGAGCTTAATGATTTCAGAAACCAGCTCAACGTGCCCGAACCTCGCAGCAACGTGTAACACAGTGTTTTTGGCTTCACCGGATTTCTGACTGAGAAATTCTTCATTTTCTTGAACAAAATTGATGAAAGTCTGCTTGTCATTTCTTGCAATTGCCCCAAAAAGCTTTGGATCCATTTCCTCAAGCTTTTAGTTTTCTCTCTAAGGGGGAGTTTGGAGCAGAATGTGTATGTTACCAAATGGTCCAGGCAGTACAATTTAAGAGAAGAGAAGAGAATATTTATAATGTGAGTTTTTTTAGTAGTGCCCTAGCAATAATGATAGGTCTTCAACTTTTAAGGATGATTAGGGAGTTTCACTAAAACACTCAAAATGGGGGTTGAAATTATAAAAAAACCCAACACCCAAAACACTTTATAAACACACCCAAAACCCATCATTACACACACTCAAAACCCATTTATAAACACACCCAAAAATATACAATAGTTGATTTTAGGGTTGATTTTGGGTGTGTTTTTATGTTTAAATAGTACTTGAATTTTTTTATAAATACATGTCTAGAATTGGATTTATTTATAAATTTGTATATTTATAATGTGAGTTTTCCTCAGGCTGCATGCCAACCAACATCTTAAGCATCTTCTTCAAGGAGCAGGTTATGCTTTTTCTCTTGTCACTTCCACGCGGATTCTACGTGGAAAAATCTCCAGTATACTTTCTGATTAACACCTAAGAAATTGCTGAGAAATGCATTAATTACTTCTTTTCACAATCATTCTAAAATTTATGTGGTCCACATTTTAGTGTAGCCCTGTTTTAGGCTTAAGGTTCATTGACTAGTTGACTGGGTGCATGTTCCCCTTCATTTCTCCGTCTGACCACCCTCCCTCCACCTAAGAAATCGTACTGCCTTCAACATACAGTTAAAATTCATGTTTCTTTCTTCAATTTTCTGGTGTTGTCCCACCTGAACCGTATTTTTCCGACACTCCTGCACCCTCACCAAGCTTAAAAGTTGCCATTACAATTGCACCTTGTGCACTTTTTATGGCTCTTAGTGTGACATTTTTAGCTTTAGTATGTTCCTCACCATAATCTTCTTCCCTATTTTTTTTTTCTTAGGTTATTTATGTTTGATTTCTACAGAGATCTCTCATTAATTAATTCTTTTCACCAATCATTGTAAGAGCATCTCCACCCATAAGGGCTAAGTCTAAGGCAAGTTTGTGGTTCCACCCATGAGGGCAAAGTCTAGGGCAAGTCTAAGGCAATTACTATTCATTGTACTTTATTTCCTATTTGTTTATACTTTAAACCATTAATTTTGATAAGCTTTTTAGATTATATTTTCGGTTGTCACGTGTCACTATTTATTATAAAATTTTCACTTAAAATTTAAGATAACATTTTTCGAATAAAATTTTCAAATAAAATTTTTGGATAAAATTTTCGGTTACCACGTGTCCATATTTATTATAAAATTCACATCTCACTCATCATACAATTGAAATACTTACTCACTCACCATACAATTGAAATATTCTTGGTCCTCATAGTCTGACACAATGGAATACAAGGACAACTCCATCATTGGTGGAGGCGGTTCCACCGGATCACGACGTGGGGGAGTATTTTCCTTTGGAGGACGTAATAGTGTCATTATTTCTGACACGGAACGCACCACAGGAACTGACTGCGGGCATTATTCACTTGAGAAACCATGTGTAATGGTTTTTCTCTTTTTGGTTTTGCCTTGACTAATCTATTAAAAAAAAAGAAATTGAAAATGCAAGAAATATATATATATATATATATATATATAAAGACACTAAATTGAATAAAACGGAAATTATTTTTTTTTATTACCTCGTTGCCAATTCTTCGAACATTTGTCCACGACCTTCTGGCTTCGATGGAAGATGACATTTGTATTTTTGTACAAATGAAATTTTGTAGTACAAAATTTGGTGTGGAAAGTGAAAAATATCGGAAGGAGATGAGTTTTTATGAAGATTTGGTGTAGAAAGTGAATAAAATGGTTAGGTATTTATAGGGAAAAAATACAAAATTTTTTGGTATTTTAAAAAAAAAAATTCAGAATTTTTCAGAATTTTTTCGAATTTTTTAAGCCAAAAAAACGAGGACCGTCAGATTTCTGGAAAAAAAGATCGAAGCGTCCTTGTCGCGACACGTGGCACTTTACCGTTGGATTCTGGCTGAGCTGACGTCAGCGTGATGCCAGCGCTGACGTCACAAAACTCGGGCTTCAGCCCAGGCAGAAGTTGCCCTTGGGCTTGCTCGGGCTGGTGAGACCCACCACGAAACCGGGCTGCTTCTCTTGCGCTGGAGCCATCTCGGGCTCGCTAGGGGGCCCTTTCCCCCAGTTTGGGTCCTGCGCTAGACCTGCTCTAAAAGAGTTATGGTATTCCCATCCCTTATCCTATTTTTCAACCTACCTTATCTTCAAAATTTTAAAAGCAAATTTAGCCTATTTTAAAATGACTTTTAAGGACTTAACTCTAAGTTAACACTGTTAAGTCAAGAAAATAAAAGTAAAAATAAAAACAAAAATTAGAATAAATAAATAAAAGAGCCTAGCAAACAACCTTCAGACTACCCACCCAACCTCGTGACAACCAAACCAACCTCCCCTCCTCACCTCACTGCCAGCCACATCATCAGTTGCCACCTAAACCAAATGAGTTGCTCTTGTAAGATTCCCAGTTGCCCTCCTCTCTATTTTTCTTTTTTCATAAATCTAAATTAGCGAAAATAAATTTCTTTTTCTCTTTGTTTATTGTTGTCTGGGTAGGCCATAGATCTTCATACAATTGCAGCTTCTATTAAATGTTAGACTTTGCTGCACTTAAAATTGATTGACAAAATCCCAATGTTGTTTTTATGACAACTTTTTGCGTTTAAAAAAAAAAATTATTTTGGTTTCGGAAGGGTTGAATCCCTATAACCTCAAACTGGGCATGTCTAGGAAATAGTTAAGAAGGAAAGAATAAAGATTGGAATGTTCTATCTCTCTCAAATTGGAAACTTGGGAGGAATAAAGGGCCATGAAGTTGCTGATATTGATGAAGAATAGGATGAGCGACTTTGGCAGGCAATGCAGTCGAAGTGTTGTCTTAGATCTGGGCCAATTGATGTAATATTTCTCGTGGGTTGATTAAAATGGAGAGAGAGGAGAAGAATGTTAGATTGGGGTTTGAAGGTGTTGTTCAATACAACTGAAATAATGGTGAAAGAAACATAAGGAGGAGGACGGAGGAGGGGAGGCTTGGCCCGAGGTGGAAGGTATGGGTGGTTCTTGTTAAGGTTTTATGGAGTGTGAGGTGGGTGGCTGCTGGAAACCTTTTTTATTATTTATTATTTATTTAAATTTTTTCGGACTCAATCAATACTATTGTTAAGTTAGGGTTAAAAGTGTTAAGTGAATGGAAGGGTATTTTAGGAATAATAGTGGGTGCAAAGATAGGATTGTGGTTTTTCAAATTTTCATGGTGGGTGGGAAGATAAGGTGGGTGGAGAAATAGAATAGGTGGGTGGAAATAACAACACTCTTCTAAAATTTATGTGGTCCACATTTTAGTGTAGCCCTATTTTAGGCTTAAGGTTCATTGACTAGTTGACTGGGTGCACTTTTCCCTTCATTTCTCCGTCATGACTGATAAATCCGGACTTGACAGGATCTACTGCTGCTAAGTCTCATATGTGTTTACTATTATTTGTTATAGTTATCTTGTATAGGATAAATGTGGGAGTGATTTTCGTCCCTTAAAATATTTGATCAATAGATTCCCCTTCCTCCTTCCTCGAACTCTTTCTCCCTGGTAAACCAATCGGAGTAAAAGGACCACATCCGGGGGGTTTTGGCTGAAGGCCCTCGGATGCCTAAGTTAGTTTGATTGATTCGTAGAAAAACAACAACTAAAAAAGGGCACGAAGATTTCTTTAGGGTGAGAACCTGGTGACTGGTGACAATGAATTAAGATAAGCAATTTCTGGATTCTCAAGTAATTCAGATTATTTAGAATTCAATAAAAGAGCCTCTAAAGGTTCAAAAATACTAGTCTTCTCAAATTGATCTTGCACAAGAGCTTCAATCAAGTTCACCACTGCACATTAATTCATCATCTTCATAAGGTCGCTTGAAAACATTAAAAATGTTAATTTCCAATGTCATGTTACCAAAATTGAGTTCCATTACCCATCTCCTAAAACTAATGTGTGCGTCACATGTAGCAAGGAAGGGACGTCCTAAAATGACAGGAATTTCATTTTCAGAATGCAAAACAGGTTGTGTATCCAAAACAACAAAGTCAACAGGGTAGTAAAATTTGTCCACTTGGACCAATGCATCCTCAATTACCCCTCTCGGCATTTGTATGAACGATCAACAAGTTGTAACTTCATTGCTGTGGGCTTCAATTCACCAAGACCTAACTGCAAATATATTGAATATGGAAATAAATTTACACTAGCCCCCAAATCAAGCAAAGCACAATTGATGTAATTTTTTCCAATTGCACATGAAAGAGTGGGACTTCCTGGATCTTTGTATTTAGGAGGGACCTTATGTTGCAACAATGCATTCACATGTTCAGTTAAAAATGCAGTTTTCTTCACATGATGCTTTCTTTTAAATGTGCACAGATCTTTTAAAGATTTAGCATAAGAATGGATCTGTTTAATAGCATCTAACAAAGGAATATTAACTTTGACTTCTTTAAAGACATCCAAAATTTCAGAATTTTGATTCAATTTCTTTGGAGGATTTAAAGCTTGGGGAAAAGGAGCAGGAAAATGATATTCATTTGATTCACTCAATTTGGACTTGTTTAGTCCATCATTATTCCTAGATTTTTCAACTTCCTTTGGTGAAGGTGTGTTATCAATTATTTTACCACTTCTAAGAGTAATGATAGACTTGGCATGTTTAATTGAGGTTTCACATGAATTAACATTCTTTGGATTTGGTTGAGTTTGAGAAGGAAATTTTCCTTTTTCATTTATTGCAACAGAATTTGTCAATTTAGAAATTTGGCTTTTAATTTCTTTATTTTCTTCAACCAATTGACCAAACAAGGTATCATACCTTTGATTTTGCTTATGTTGTTCCTGAATAAATGCTTGAAGAGTATCGCTCAAAGAAGGTCTAGCATTAAATGCATTAGTTGTAGAAAAATGATGATTGAAAGAATTTCTATCACTTACTTGAGGTTGTGGCTCATTGCTCCAACGAAAATGTGGATGATTCCTTGTTGCTGGACTGTATGTGCTGGAAAAAGGAGAATATTGTTGTTTAAAGTTTCCAACAGTAGAACAACGCTCCTCATAAGCTCCTTTCATTTCCTGAAAAATTGGGCAATTTTTAACAGTATGACCAATCTCATAACAAGAATCACATACTTGATTAATATCAGCTTGATAAACAAGTTGAGGCAAATTTTATTTTTCCATTTTTAAAGCTGCTATCTCTTTAGTCAAAACCTCAAATTTTAATTTCCAATCATCATCTTCTTTTAATTGATAAATTCTTTTATTAGTAGAAGATGTAGCAATTCTTGACCGATCAGTGGTTTCAACTAGACTGGGAGCGGTCCATTGATGGGCTTTTTCAGCAATTTAATCCAAAAATTCTAGGGCATCATCATGGTCTTTTTGCATAAAATTTCCATTACACATAGACTCAACAAATTGGCGATCAAGAGGGAGAAGTCCCTCATAGATATAGCTAGCAAGACGCTAGTTTTCAAAGCCATGGTGCTGGCACAAATTCAAAAGCTCTTTAAAATTTTCCCAATTTTGATATAAAGTTTCATTTTCCTTCTGAGAGAAATTTGAGATTTTTTTCTTAAGAGCAATTGTCTTGTGATTAGGAAAATATTTGTTAAAAAATGCTTGAGTCATTTCTGCCCAAGAAACTATGGACATAGCCCTTAATGAATATAGCCAACTTTTTGCCTTTTCTTTTAGGGCATGTTTACGTATCAGTAATGGGTATGGGAGGAAAGAGAATGATTTCCATTCCTGACTTCCCCTGCATTTACTTGCAATCAGGAATGAAAAAATAAGTGGGCCCCACCTCAAAATCCGTAATCACATTTCCTCATAACTAGGTATCAGATCAACTAGGAGAGAGTAGTCGATACGATTCCCATTCCTGTTTTCCCTTAATAACTTCTAAAAATACCCTTACCACTATACCATAATTCTAAAATTAATTTGGATTTTGATTCATGCAAATTAGTAAACAATAAAAATGGGAATCAATCCCATTCCTTTGCTAATTCTATATGTTTAGTAAACAGCTTAATGAGAATGATTCTTCCCATACCGATTCAGTAGTTCTCAGATTCCTACATTCTCAGATTCCTTACTTTCTCCATTACTGATACGTAAACATGCCCTTAAAGAGAATGGAAAAATTTTGGGCTTGTCCAATATAGGTCCCTACAATTTCTATTTCCTAGACATATACCCATCATTCTATAAATCTATGTGTAAAACCCAATATCAAACTTAAATGACCAGTAGGATATAAGAGGTCGTAGTATTCCTATGTTTTTACATCCTTGCCATCAGACTTCATATTTTATATAAAATTTATTCAAAGCATTTCATTAATTGCCATAATTGTAATTAAAACTCCCTATTAATAGCATATCAATTACCCCATTAATGAAAAAATACGTACATTATTTTGAGAGAAAAAATAGGTACATTATTTAGAAAAAAAAATAGGTATATTATTAGGGGAAAGAAAAGGTTCATTATACTAGGTAAATTGTTTTACTAGGTACATTATTAGAGAAAAAAAAATAGGTATGTTATTTTGAGAGAAAAAATAGGCTCATTTTAAAAAAAAAATTGTTTTCATAAAACAAACAATAAAAAGATGATCAAATTATTTTTCATAAAACAAGTAATATAGAAAAAAAAATAGTTACAATATTTGGAGAAAAAATAGGTTCATTAAAAAAAATGTTTTAAAAACAAAACAATAAATAGATTATCAAATTATTTTTCAACATAATTAGAATGTACACTATTATTCATAAAACTAGTGGAATTTAATATTTAATTTCAAATAAGTTTCTAAATTAGTTCCTACATCCATTACAACTATTTGGAGATTTCCAAATTCAACGGGCGTCATTAGTTACACCCCCCATAACACATTAACTTATAAATAGGGGTAGTTTTGGAATCCAAAAAATATAATAAATCAGATTTTAAATTATATTAGGTAACTTGCTTAGTTGGATCCTAGTCATTGGGTATTATTTGAAAAAATTGGGTATTTTAAATAGAAAACTAAAGGAAAGGGTTGTGGGTGATTTTAAATGAATTTTATGGGTCTAAGCTCAATTTACTAAAAACTTTTTAACCTTATGAAATTTATCCTATCAAGTTGACCATTGTAAAAAGTGCCAATAGCCTCTTCAAATTCCCTAACATGCACATAAGGATTTTCTCTTTCCATACCATGAAAAATTGGTAGCAATTGAATCATTCTAGGTTTGAAATCATAATTTGGCATGTTATGTGGAAACATGATGCATGAAGGATTTGGTGCACGAATAGGATGCAATAATGTCTCTAAAGTTCTAGGTGCAACTACTTCTTCTCTTATTTCATTATTCACAATCTGAGCATTAACCTCTCTTTCATTGTTCACAATTTCTGCCATGCTTTCAGATTTTTTAGATGTTTCAGTTGAAATTGAAGTAGAATTAACAATTTCAATCTTTTTAACAAATCTTCCTAGATGATCTCTAGGTTGCATAAAGAAAAATAATAATAAACAAAAATAAAATAAGAAAATATATATTAACAATGAGATAA
>NC_024129.1:4241002-4264029 GCF_000346735.1 Prunus mume
GATCAACTAGCATTACACCTAGACCAATAAAAACTGTTCCGAGAGTGCCAATGCTCACAGCCAATAAAGCTACAAGCACCACTTCTTTCTTCTGACTATGCGGCATGATCACCCATGTTGCTGCAACATAAGCTGTCGCCATGAATGCCACGGCTACCCACATGACCTTGTGAGCATACGCCATTAGTCTTATCAATGGCTTTCTCCGATACGGGATGATACTTACTAAAACAACGACTATCGCCAGCGATGTGAACAATGCAACATAATTGCTTATTGCAAAGACCTTATAAGCAGTTGTTCTACCTGCAATTGCCTTCCCCTTCATTAATCCGTCCTCATAGACACCACCAGGGGGGCTGATACCAGCAGCAAAAGTAACCGTTGCAATCAAAATGGCAACTAGTGTTATAGTGTTCCTGGCATTTTGTAGTGCCTCTGTATATACCTTATGATGTTTCCTTCGCGGGTTATAGAAAATCTGACTCAGTTCGGTCTGGTGCCTCTTGCTAGGATGCTTGTGTTGCCTCACAATGGTTGGCAACAAGGGCTCTGCATTTTGTGTTTCAAAATCAAATCCCTCCCCAACTTGATGTTGAGGTGATGACTTGCCAGATTGTGGAGATGGCAGCTTAGGTGATGACTTGCTAGATTGCGGAGATGGCAGCTTAGGCGATGACTTGCTAGATTGAGGTGATGGCAAATTAGATGGCTTTCTAGACTTGGGTGGTGATAAACTAGATGGGGTCTTGGATGCAGGAGAAGCTACTTCATTTATAATGGCTAACTGCAATTCATGCTCTTTAACAAATTGAGCTCTTTTCTGCATGTTTTCAAGTACTACTGACTGAGCACTGGCTGTTTCTACTTTTGGTGAATGAGATAACAGCTCAATCCTCGTTTCACCTCCTGACTTTACAAGCATAGCTCCAAGACGCTGATTTTCTACACTGTCCTTGGCCTCATTGAGGATGTCAAGTGCTGTGATTCCTTTATTGTTCCGAGAATTAAGTGCCACTTTTTTTTTGCTGATTAGGTACTCTGCTATCTGGGACAAGAGAAAATATCAAGTTAGTTAAAAGCCATGTTTGGACGGGCATAAAAAATCTGATGCAAGAATTTTGCTGCCTATACTTGTAAAGAACAGGAGGCACACGCCACTTAGATCTTTGTTTCTCCAACAAATTCAAAACTTAGTATTGGATGGAACCATAAATCATTTCCAAAATATTACCAAGGGAAAAGACCACACAAACATTAAAATCAAAAGACTGGCATGGCAGAGACAGCACTTTTCATAAACTACAAGTTCTTCTGTTGAAGTGTTTATCATTTGTATATGACTTGTAAGGTTATGTGGTTGTAACTAGTATATGTAATAGCTTGCGATGCAAGAAAGTCTATAAGGATTTGGATGCATATCTGACCTTATGTTGTGCTTCAGAAACTGCAAGATGTAAGATGGTGTTGCCGTAAATATCTCGACAATCAAAGAACTCGATATCGTTGCAGACATGGGTCAAGTACACCAAGGCATCATATCGGCCATATCTCACAGCCAAGTGAAATACCATCTCTCCGGCTTTTGTGACAATTTGGAAAGATGGTTTAGCCATGGACACAAACAATTGAAGGACTGAAACTTTGTAATTTATTGCTGCCAAGTGCAGTGGTGTGTGACCATTGTTATTGTGTTGCTCAGCAAGTTTTGGATCGAGCCTCAGGAGCATCCAGGTTATCTCTCTGTGTCCTTTGCTGGCTGCGTAGTGCAACGGCGAATTTCCATTCTCGTCAACCATACTAGCAAGGTCAGGACGCACTCCGAGCAACTCTTTAACAACATCTGCACCAGAAATACTTATTTCATTATACATAGAAACCAAAATTAAGCTAAAGCAAATTAAGAAATTGGGTTTTAAAAAAAAAATGCAATTAAGCTTGTAAGAGAGAACTTTGCTACTTACCTATTTGCCCACCAGAAACAGCCACATGGATACATGTTTGATCAAATCCATCTTTGCCTGAACCAAGCATCCCAGGCTCACTGAGCAAGAGCTTCACCATATCAAGGTGGCCATGGCTGCAAGCCAAGGAAAGTGCACTCTTGTCTTTAGTGTTAAGCTTGCTAGCTACCTCAGGATCGGCATCCAGTAACAGCTTTAAGTCGCACTTGAGTCTCCAAGTCCTTGTTCTCATCTTCTCCTTGCTCAAGATTTCCTTCCTTTTTCTCAATTGCCTCTTTGTTTTGGGACAAATTCATTGCAAGCTTCAAAACCTCCTAGTTTTTTTTTCTTTGTTTGAGAACTCTAACCACTGGAGGTACTTGTAAAGAAGTACACCGCCGGGGGGAGGGGGGAACAGAAGGAAGATTCTTTGAAAGTTTGCTACATGCACTGGGCAGGACACAGAAGTCGGCAAACGTTGACAATCCAATAAAAGGATGTAAATGGTGTCGTTTAAGTCGTCCCTGCATCTTCTGAGAAAATTCTTCTTGGAAAATGTTCTTTAAATATTTACAACCATTTTAAAAATAAAAAATAAAAATCAGATGGGAAAAATGGGAGTAACCGAACTGAATTTCTTATTAAAATTTTTTTTTAAAAAAAAAAAAAAAAAAAGCTGTTGGAAATGGGGGTTTATAGAGAACGACATTTTGGGACCCCACAATGCATGCTGTAGCAAATTTGGAAACTTCGTTAGGGCTCGTTTGGGAGTACTTCTTTCCGAAGCGCTTATGCCAGTAGTGTTTATGCTAGTAGCGCTTATGACATAAGCGCTTCTACAAAAAAGCAGTTTATCTTTTGGATGTCACATTTAAAAGTGATTTTACACTATATAAAAGCACTTTTGATATTTTGTTGAGTGTTTGGCTGACACAATAAAAATACTTTTAAAAGTACTCTAAAAAAATTTAAAGAAAATAAGCCTTTTTTATATTTACGGAAAATATCTCAATTTCTAGAAAAAAAGAAACTCCTTGAACAGAAATCTTCCGTTGAGTAATTCACAATTAAGATGTTGGTCTTGCAGTCTATCTGGGTTTCTGGTTGGGGATCACAAAAGGAACTGGATGAAGCCAAGTTCAATTTTGCTGGTGCTGAGGTATCAAATTTGAATTTTCAATGGGATGCATATATATTTGCCTAATCTTTCTAGGCTCAGTAACCTAATGGGCTATCCCGTTTGATTTTCTTGATTCTATACAGGGTGGCCACGTGAGTTTCTTAAATGTCTACTAAGGATTTCTTCAGTTTGGTAAATCTTCGCAGTGGTGTCATAAGAACTTTGTAGACTACCAAGCCATGGTGTGTATCAGTAACTAGATGGTCTGATCAATTTAACAGATGTGGGATAAAATCAGAAAATAAAGAGCAAATCTCTTCAATATTGAGAGAAGCCATGAGAGAGATGGAATAGAAGCTTAAGGGTTTTCATGGGTGTTTTGGCATCTGATAGGTTTTGGCTTGGGCTTTTCGCGGGTGGTGTTTGGTTTTAATAGGAGAGAAAAAGAGAGAGAAAAAGAGAGGGTATTTTGGAATTTTAAAAAATTAAATATGGGTATTTTCGGCATTTTAAAAGTTTCATTAAAAGGAGCCAAGTGCTTTCCGTGTTTTTGTCTTGCAGCGCTTTTAAGAAGAAGCACCTCTCAAGTGCTTCTTCCAAAACCACTTCAAATGCTTTTGGATCTCACCCAAAGCACTTTTGCAATTTTTGCCAAACACCATTTTTAAAAGACAAAAGTGCTTTCACCCATTTAGAAGCGCTTTTCGCTGCTCCAAAAGCACTCCCAGTGTGGACATTTATGGCATGTTTCTTTCTAAATCACACAACCGCGTAAAGTCTGAAGAAAATATTATTGTGATAATTAATGGAAAGTAAGAGCCACAAGGCTTGACTTGTTTAGCTTTGCGCATAAACTTTATCTATCTTTTTCTTAAACCCTCATCCAGCTTGCTGCCTTATTGCCCAACATTTTGGTCTTTTGGAAAGTTTAAGTTATTTAACCCTTACTAAGATTAGATTACATCAAATGAATAACGAACAAGAGTTATTTACACTAATACCCCCTTGAGGTTTCAAAAATTACACGAACACCCCTTGAAGTTTCAAATTGTTTTCACAAAACCCTTTTCTGTTGATTGTTCGTCAAAAAATTGATGTCATATATATATTAAAAAAATTATGTAAATGACAAAATTAACCTCAATGAATGTCTGTGCAATCTAATCTCAAAGGCTACCTTTGTCATATGGAGAAATTTTTTATATAATCATCAATTTTTGGACGAACAATCATGAAAATGGGTTTTGTAAAAACAATTTGTAATCTTTGTGGGTGTTTGTATAATTTTTGAAACTTCAGGGGTCTTGTGCAAACACCAAAAACCTCAGAAAGTGTTAGTATAAATAACTCCAAAAAAAAAAAAAACGTAGGGTTTACTTCCTAGAGATAGATCCATTTTCACTATGCAGGACACTGGTTGACTCTTAGCAATTGCTGTCCACCTAGCCAACTGTGTGGCTAGGTGAACAATCTTGTGGCCACATATTTACATGGTTGGAAACGGCAAGTCTATGCAAATTTCACCCCATCCGACAAAAAACGAAAAAACCACCCTTGAATTTCCGTTTTCATCTGTGTTCAAGTTTCTGGCACTCAATTTATATGCTGATTTCACGCTTCATGGATTCACAACCTTTTAGTTCAACTTTCGACCTATACATATGAAAACTATATTTTTCTTGAAAACCCTATAAAGCATTTGCAGGATATATGCTGATATTCGGCTGAGGCTTGAAGAGCTGATATTCTCTAAAATAATCTTATTTTCATTCAATGAAACAATAGCTAGGACATTTGCTAAACAAAATCAAGTTAACAGGCTTGAAAGTTTTGCACGAGGACTATTTGTTATCAACACAATAGGCCTAAACCTCATCACTATCTTTTTCTCAATCTTTTGGGAGGTGAAAACATTCAGTATGAGTGGTTTCCCTGATCTCGGGAGCTCTCAACATCTGAGTTTTGGCTTCTGTTTCAAGGTCTAAGTTCGATTCCCCCCTTTCTCTTCTTCCTTTTCTCCACTTCGACTTCCGCAGCATGTGATGAACCAACATTAGACGTAGACCAATAAAAACAGTTCCCAGAGTGCCAATGCTTACAGCCAGTGAAGCTACAAGCACCACTTCTTTTTTCAAACTATGTGGCATGATCACCCATGTTGCTGCAACATAAGCTGTTGCCTTGAATGCCACAGCTACCCACATGACCTTGTGAGCAACTGCCAATAGTCTTATCAGTGGCTTTCTGCTGTAGGGGATGATGCTGACAAGAACAACTATTGAGAGTGATGTGAACAATGCAATGTAATTGCTTATTCAAAGACCTTGAAAGCTGTTGTTCTACCTGCAATTGCCTTCCCCTTCATTGATCCTTCTTGATAGATACCACCAGGGGGGCTAATACCAGCAGTGAAAGTAACTGTTGCGATCAAAATGGCAGCTAGTGTTATAGTGTTCCTGGCATTTTGTACCGCCTCTGTACTATATACCTTATGATGCTTCCTTTGTTTGTGATAAAGAGTCTCACTCAGTTCTTGCTGGTGCCTTTTACTTGGATTCGTGTACAGTTGTTGGCTTGTGGGATGACCTGCTACATTGTGGTGATGACAGATTAGAAGACTTTCTAGACATGGATGGTGATACACTTGAACTTGGTGGGGTTTTGGATGCAGAAGAACCTATTTCATTTATATTGGACAAATGTAGGTCATGCTCTTTAACAAATTGGGTTGTCTCTGGCATATATGGTCTCAAGGGGAGTCATTGACTGACCATTGGCTGTATCTACCTTTGGCATTATTTTACTTTTACCTCCTGCTTGCATGAGTGTGGCTCCAAGATGCCTATTTTCTCAGCTGTCCTTGGCCTCATTGAGGATGTCAAGCGCCGTGAGTCCTTTATTGTTTCGAGAATTAATTTCCACTCTTCTTTTCTTGATTAGGTACTCTGCTATCTGGGACAAAAGAAATATTGATTAATTAAAAAGCCATGTTTAAACATGCATAAGCAATTATGATAAATAATTGTGTCTATGCTTATAAGGTTTATGTGGTTGCAACTCATATTTATCCTAAGTACATACTCTCAATTGAACCTATGGACATTGCTAATACTCTTTCATATCTCACCTTATGTTGTGCTTCAGAAATTGCAAGATGTAAGATGGTGTTACCGTAAAGATCTCTACAGTCAAAGAAATCGATATCATTGCTGACATGAGTTGTCAAGTATACTAAAGCATTGTATCTGCTGTATCTCACAGCCAAGTGGAATACCGTCTCTCCAGATTTTGTGACAACTTGAAAAGATGGTTCAGCAAGCAATAGAAACACTTCAAGTACTGGAACTCTGTTGTTTATTGCTGCCAAGTGCAATGGTGTGTGACCGTTGTGATTATATTGCTCAGCTTTCTGAGCAGGTCTCTTTACTCAAAAATTCCTTCATTTTCTTCAACTAAGCTAATAAATGTTGGTATGTCATTTCTCTCAATTGCCTCTAAAAGCCTAAAATCTATTGTTGCCTCCTTGTTTTTGGAAAAATCCATTAAAAGCAACTCAGTGCAAGTGGAACATCCAAGCACCTAGATATAGGAAAAAGGAAGCTGCTTTGAATGTTTGCTACAAGTACAGAGCAGGACACAGAAGTTGGTAAACGTTGACAAAGAAACCTAGGATAATAGTGTTGCGTCCATAAAGTTGTCCCAGAATCTTAAGAGAAAATTCCTTTTAGCAAGAAAATCTTTACAAGAAAAAAAAAAAAAAAAAAAAAAAGAGTCTTTGACATCAAATGGAGTAAAGAAAGAAGGAAAAAAAAAACTAAAAATGAAAAGCAACTGAAAATGGGGTTTCTAGAAAACCACATTTGGGACCGAATGCAGCTGGGAAACTTCATTTGAGTCTCATTTCAGTTCTTAATTAATGGTGCAACTTCGTAAACCTTGAATTAACTGTTCAATGAACAATATATAAACGCAGGTGAGCCAGACTTGAGCAATTCCCAACTTGACTTGTTTAGGCTTGTCAATAGTGATCATGAGCAACAAGACTCAGGACAAGCTTGATATTGATGAATTCTTTTACCTTAATTTATTTGATTTTTTTTTTTGTTTTTTGTTTATTCAGGGGAAAGCAATGTGAGAATCAGGTTCTTACTGTGAATGTGGGGTAGATGTCATCCATATTTTTCTATTTCCATTCACCAACTTTAACATCTTAATCTTAGCAACACTCATTTTATGGGTTTGCTGTCTCATTGCAAAACAGTTTTTGTTCTGTTGGGAAACTTAAACACTAATTGATATTAAATTGCATTAAATTACATGGATGAAGAGGTGTATAAGAATATGTTCTAGAGTGATCTATAAATGACTTCTTCCATCTCTTGTGTTCATAATCATGATTCTCTAATTCAGTAACATAAGTATCTACCATTTGTGCACTCGTCCTGAATTTAATTTTTATTTTCCTGCCTTGTCCTGCCATTCGAACTCTGCCGGTCTTAAAGCTTTGTATATTGTTGTCAACAGAAGCATGAAATCATCTAGCACAACACTTGTATATATAAAGGAGGACCTTGAGGGGGACTTAAGATCACACTGTATGAATTCTTTTCCCAGCAACATCCTAGGTCAACTCGAACTCTAACTGAGAATTAATCTTATTTTCATTTTCAACTAAAGAAAAGAAAGAACAGCCAAAGATAAGCTTAACATAGGAAGAAAGAACACTGTACAAAAACAATCCAACTGATGCCAACATTTTATACTATGACTACCAGTTATTCACAAACTAGGCCTTGGCCTCACTGCACGTTACAACCAATAGTTCAAATACAAAATACGGAAATTAAATATATCACATGATTCACATCTGTTCATGTTACTATAATCAAGTATATCTTACTTGAGAACCAGATATTCATAGCAATCCTTCCGGAGGAGGAAACAATCAGTATGAGTGGTATCCCATAGTGTAGGAGCTCTCCACGTCTGAGTTTTGGCTTCCCATTTCAGCGTCTTCATTAGCCTCCCCTCTTTCTCTTCTTCCTTTTCTCCACTTTTGCTTCCGCAGCCAATGATCAACCAGCATTAGACCTAGACCAATAAAAACTGTTCCCAGAGTGCCAATGCTTACAGCCAGTAAAGCTACAAGCACCCATTCTTTTTCTAAACTATGTGGCATAATCACCCATGTTGCTGCAACATAACTTGTTGCCATGAATGCCACAGCTACCCACATGATCTTGTGAGCAACCACCAACAGTCTTATCAATGGCTTTCTTCGATATGGGATGATACTGACAAGAACAACAACTATCGAGAGCGATGTGAACAGCGCAACATAATTGCTTATTGCAAAGACCTTGAAAGCTGTTGTTCTTCCTGCCACTGACTTCCCATCCTGTGAGACACCACCAGGGGGGCTGATACCAGCAGCAAAAGTAACTGTTGCAATCAAACTTGCAACAAGTGTTATAGTGTTCCTGGCATTTTGTAGTGCCTCTCTATATGTCTTATGCTGCTTCCTTTTGGGGTCATAGAAAATCTCACTAGGGTTCTTGTGTTGTCTCTCAGTTGGCAATAGGGACTCTGGCGTTTGTGGTTGATAGTGAAGTCCCTCCCGTATGTCATGCCAAGGTGATGAGTTCCTAGATTGTGGTGATGGAAGCATAGGTGAAGATTTGCTAGATTGGGGTGATGGCAAACTAGATGACTTTCTAGATAGGGGTGATGATAAACTAGATGGGGTCTTGGATGCAGGATGAACTATTTCATTTATAATGGAAACCTGCAATTCATGCTCTTTAACAAATTTGGCTCTTTTTGGCACCTTCTCAAGGATTGACACTGATTGAGCACTGACTCTATCTACTTTTGCTGAATGTGATAACAACTCAATGCTCCTTTTACCTCCTGCTTTCACGAACAAGGCTTCAAGACGCCGATTTTCTACACTGTCCTTGGCCTGGACGAGAATGTCAAGTGCTGTGAGTCCTTCACAGTTTCGAGAATTAATCTCCACTCTTGTTTTGTTGATTATGTACTCTGCTATCTGGAACAAACGTGAATATATAGTTAAAATCCATCCTTGAACATCCATGAAAAATATGATAAACGATTTTGTCTATACTTGTAGAACATAAGCTGCGAATGATATTTCTATATTTGTTTTTGTGATAATTTTAAACAAATCTAAACATATAACGAAGAAGGGACAAGACCGCAGAAACACAAAAGTCCATGAAGAGACTACAAGATGCAAGTAAGACTAAGAGAGGTTCCTGAATCATGGACTCTCAATGGCACAACATTTAAATTAGTTCCAGCAGTTCATGTTCTATATTCCTGGTCAGAAACCAATCACCATTGTTTAATGCAAATTCATCTCTCACCTGATTCTGTGCTCCAGAAACTGCAACATGTAAGATGGTATTACCAAAACGATCTCGACAATTGAAGAGATTCATCCCATTGCAGACAAGGATAAGGAAAACTAAAGCAGCATATTGACCATATTTCACAGCCAAGTGAAATACTGTCTCTCCATCTTTTGTGACAAATTGAAAAGATGCTGGAGCCATCGAGACAAATCCTTCAATGACTGAAGCTCTGTAGTTTATTGCTGCCAAGTGCAATGGTGTGTGACCATTGTTATTGTATTGCTGTGCAAGTTTTGGATCAAGCCTTAGGAGCATCCAGGTCATCTCCCTATGCCCTTTGCTAGATGCATAGTGCAATGGTGAATTACCATTCTCATCAATTGCAGAAGCAAGGTCAGGACACACTCTTAGCAACTCTCCAACAACATCTGCGCCAGCAATACTGATTTCATTAAACATGTACAAAGTACGTGGATTGACTGAAAAGTTAACTAAAACGCAAATTTACATGTCAATTTGAATGAGAGAATTTTACTACTTACTTATGTGTCCACCAGACAGAGCCACACAGATACAAGTTTCAAGCCCATCTTCGGCCAAACCTAGCATCCCGGGCTCATTCAGTAGGAGATTCACCACATCAACATGGCCATAGCTGCAAGCCAAGAAAAGTGCACTCTTCTTTTCACTGTTAAGCTTAGTAGCTGCCCCAGCATTGGCCCCAAGTAACAGCTTTAAGACCTCTGCATTCCCTATTCGACAAGCTTCGTGGACTGGAGTTTCCAGGTCCTTATTCTCAGCAGCAACCATATCAGGCCGTGACTTGACAATTGCAGACACCATGGAATGGTGTCCAAATTTTGACACAAGGTGTAATGGTGTGTTGCAAGTATCAGCTTCTCTTTGCTCAAGAATTCCTTCATACTTTTCCACCAAGCTAATAAATGTGGGTATATCATTTCTCTTCATTGCCTCTACAAGCCTTGTATCCATTGTAAACGTTCAAAAGGTTTCCTTTCTTTTTTGTTTTTTTAGTAAAGAGGAAGATGAGTACACAACTAATTTCCAAACAACTATATATAGGAAAGAATTGGAAGGCACCCTGAAATTTTGCTACAAGTGGGAAAGGCAGAGAAATTGATAGACGTTGACAAACAAGTAAATACTTAAGCGTGAGAGGGGGTGCACGTGGTTGGATGGCTTGACTTTTTAAATGTATCTCAAAGGATTGTGTTCATAAATAAAGTTCTCAGCATCTTCAAAGAAAATTCATGTTGACAAGAGTCGAGATAAACAATATTTGCAAAACTTTAAAATCTGCATAAGACGAGAAAAAAAAAACCCAAAAAAGAAGGGTCACTGCTTGCCCCTCCTTCCTTAGAAGGACGAAGACATTCATTTTTTCTGCAAATCACAGCTTGATACATATATATAGAAAACAATTCATCAAAAGTACAGAACGAAAAATTTCTGTACACAAATCAAACTGTATTGGCAGGAAAGAAAGTAACAGTTCCTACTTCGAGGGCAAAGAAGAAAGTATTTTCCAAAAAGAAGCCATAAGTTCAATGGTAGTTGTTGGTTTGGATATGATATTATGATGTAATTGGTTACGTGTGCCACATTGTCATCCCTTCCATGTTCACTGCAATTTCAGTGATGGAAATTTTTTTTGCAGCAAATGGGAGGAAAATGAAGCTGATGGAAATGGGGCTTCTAGAGAATGACAGACACTTGGGGCCCCAATTAAAGCATATTAATCACAAAACCGCGTTAAGTATTAGAAAAAGAAACACACGAGAGACAAGAGACAGAGCATTAAACACTTTGGCAGAAAATCAAAACTACTTCAACCATTAGATACTTCATGTCTACTTCATCAAAGCAAAAGTTAAGTAACCCTACCACCCCCAAAAAGGATATGATGTTTCATACATTTGAGAAGAAATTGCATACTGTTTTCTATTATTTACAATAATGTGGCTCTGTATATACGCAGAATGGAGAAAGAAGATACTCAGTTAGCGCTGCAAATGAGCCAAACCAAGAAGGCATTTTGTAGTTGTGTAAGCAAAAGCTCTAAATTGTCAAACCATGTATTTGATTTAGAAGTAACTTGAGTTGAGTCCCTTGACTTGGGGGTTCTGGAAAAACATAGCCAAAGTTTTAGTCAACTTAATTAAAGTAACAATTTAGGGAAAAATAAACAATATTAGGGAGGAGGAATTGAAGACTCCCCACCATTATTCCTAAAATACCCTTCACAAATTAAATGACACAAAAGGTTAATCCAACTCTCTTCTCCAAGTCGCCCCCAACCTCTTCCTCTCCTCTCTCATCACCACCATCCCTCCAAGGCATCCGTAAAACCCATCAATTTGTTTTCACCTAATCAAATTTTGCTTTAACATTATCTGCCCAAATTAATTCCCTTTTAATTTACATAAATTTCAAAAGAAGCCGACATATGGATAATGATCACCAACATCCCCACTCTGAAATATTCCAATTTTTATTTCTTTTATAGTTTCAAAAGAGCGCTTCTTCTTTTTTGGATATTGCAGAAACATAAGATGAAGTGTCCAAAAAAATGATAAAAGAAAGGCCACAAATAGAAGAATTCATTTTACATAGTGGTAAATTTGTCTTTAAAATTTTGAGGATTAGGTGGGTGGGGAAATAGGACATGAGGATGGAAATAGTAGCACTCTTTAAAAAGCCACTTTTGTTCATATGTGCTTTATTATAAGTTATAGTGTTTCCCGGAAAAAATAAATAGTTGAAAGTAACTTCTTACAAAGTACCTAGTGCTTATCCACGCGTTTTTTCTTTTGCATCCCCACCAATTAGGGTGTTCTTGGGACTTCAACCCAATGGATTAGGTATGAAGGACAAAAATCGAGTATGAGGACAGATTTAGGGAAATTTGGAGTACGGTGTTTAGGGCGTATATAAAGACTCATTTCTCTTTCGTTCGAATCACAGTTTAACATATATACAAAAATAATATATCATACATACCAAATTGTGATGGAAAAAAAATAAAATAAAGTAGGCTTCTAATGAAAACGAGGCTTTTCATGGGCCAATTTTAGTGCTTTTCCATAGCCCACTTTAGCGGAACAAACACTAGCCCATCACCGCATCCCACCCAACCTCCCGTTCCTCTCCTGTACCAAGCCCTCTTCCAAGTCTCACGTAGAGAGTCCTGCCCTCCTTCAGGTAATCCGGTAAGTTTTGAGCTTTATCTCATTTTCTAAGATTTCCTTCTCTGAGTGACACACAGTCAGTTCATTCTCTTCCATTGCTCTGTTTGCAAGGTTTTTGGATTTTCAGTGAGCTGAATTCAGGGTTTATGCGTGTGTATGTGTTCAATTCTTCTATATGTGCGTGTGTTTGTTAATTTGAACATTTCTATTCAACAGAAGATGGCATGGAGGCAAATATTATTCAGCACAAGAGCTATTTTGGAACCATATTCAACAACCGGGTCTGCCAAATTCTCCACCAAATCAAACCCATACCTAGGTAAGCAAAGATTTTGCTTTTAGGGTTTTGATACGTATTTGTTGATCCTTCCACATTTCTTTGGTTCCCAAGCAAATGATAGAGAATAAGATTTCTGGGTTTTATGAATTTAGTGATTTGCATTTCTTCAAATTTAAATGATACAGTGTCTATGTGGCTAAGTAGCTAGGTGGCATTAGAGGTTTTGTTTGTATGCTGAAAAATTGAAGAAGAGGAAAGAAATGAGAACATAAAGTTTGGGTTCTTGTAATGCTCTATATTTAGGTTTTGATAGAAGTGAGAAGCTTTATTGATCACTTCTCCAAAAACAATAATGAAGAATGGCCCAATGTGGTTTGGTATGCTTATGTTGCCTCGCCTGTATGGTTGCTGAGAAAGTTGGGGACATAAAGAATGGCAAATGAAATCTTGGGCTTTGTAAGTTCATGTTTCTTGTTGATGTAACTATCTATTTAATGAATAATTTTTCTCCCGACTACTAAACATCTGATTTGGGTTCTGTTTTGTACCTTTTCTTTGCAATCAAGAAATTTTGCTTTATTCTCATCTGGTTACTAAAAGATTGAGAACGGTGAAAGTAATTTTTCTCTTGACTACTGAACATCTGATTTGGGTTCTGTTTTGTACCTTTTCTTTGCAATCAAGAAATTTTGCTTTATTCTCATCCGGTTACTAAAAGATTGAGAACGTTGAAGGGAATTGAAAGTGATTAATTTTGTGTAGTAGGCTAAAATGGGCCAGTCTAAGTGTCAGAGTAACAGCCCTTTTTATTTATTTAAATGAAATGGAGGTTTTGTTAGAAAACTTAGAAGAGATAAACTTCTGAACAATAGGTTCAGTGGGAAACCTAAAAATTGGGTTTGTGTGGTTGTTTTTCTTGCAGTGAAGGTTGGAATACCAGAGTTTCTGAATGGAATTGGCAATGGTGTGGAATCCCATGTGTCCAAGCTTGAATCTGAGATTGGTGATTTCCAAAAGCTGCTTGTCACTCGTACTCTCAAGCTGAAGAAACTTGGCATCCCTTGCAAACATGTAATCAATCTCTGAGTTTATCACTTACTCTACAGACACACACATGCCTGCTGGACATTAAACATTAAAATTTCTGTCTTTGTGGTTCATTTCATGATGACAATAATTTGATTACTTCATACAGACATTGTTTAGAAATCTGATATCTGATTTCCGGTTTGTAGAGGAAGCTGATCTTGAAATACACCCACAAGTATAGACTGGGACTCTGGAGGCCTCGAGCTCAAGCGGTCAAATCCTAGTTAGATTACGAGTGGTGTGTGACCTAGTTAGATTAGGAGTGGTGTGTCATCTACACGAAGATTTTGTCTGCTGCAAGATGTTATTGGCAGACACTTTATGTATGGAGCTGTGAAAGAAGAGAGTTTGTGCGGTCAAGATATTCTATTCTTTCTTCACCCTTATTTAAGGTTTCATGAGAAAGCTTATTGAGCAATCTACCTTGGTAATTTCACCAGCCCTTGCTGTGTCTTTGTTGTCAAATTGTTAAAACTCGTAGCAAATGGTTTAGGAAGCCTACAAAATATGATGGTATTGAAGCCTCAAGTGTTTGTGGTTTGTTAAACCCATTATCTGTTTTCAACATACATTATTTCAAAATGTCTTTACTCAAATAATAAACAGTACATACTAACTTAGAAAAATACATTATTTAAGTTATAAATGCATGGGCAACAATGGTTCTACAGCCTTCTATGAATACAAGTTTTTGGATCCCCCTCCAACCATCACAAGCTCAACTGCAAGCAAAAAACAAGCTAGCAATGATCATCTCCGAAATGAAGAACAAGATGCCAGGGCAGGGTTAGCAAAGACTGCAATTGCCAAACTCAAGAGAAGTAATTTACAAGTCAAATGCTCCAAACGCCGGTGGGGGCTCTTCTTGTGTGAGCTTTGCACACTTTGTGGGGTTGAGCTTGCAATTGTAGCCCTTTCTCCTTGCAATAAGCCTTTTCTTTTGACCACTCTCATGTTGACTCCATATCATTGACCCTTTTTTGAGTACTCAACAAATAAGAAAGAAGGGAGCTTCTAGCCAACAAGGTCTAGCTTACTGGAAATAGTCTTGACTTGCAAATCAGTGACCTCATGTTTGAATCTCATGACACCATGACAGTGTGTGTGTGAGAAGAATCTCTCTCCTCCTTTTGTATTAACAAACAAAAAAGGGAGCTTTTATAATGAGGGGACTATATTGAGAGGTTTAAAACCGGCCGTCTAATAAGCCCTCCTTATAATCTCTAATTAGGCCATCGTTAACCCATCAGGCCAAACCCAAAAAATCCCAAATTTTAACCCAATTCCTCTCTCAACCCAAGAAAAGTAAGGGGCTAAAATTTGGGGAAACCCAAACTTGAGGCCAAATACTAGTCCAGCTATTGCCTAAACTAGACTTTTTTTTGGTGGACCCCACACAACCATGATGTAGGCCATTGTGCAAGGAAGAAACAACGGGGCAAACATTGCTGATGCTGCAGAAGCTGTCACGAATGGTGTCACAAGCTGGTTCGCATAACTTTTTTTTTTATATTTTAATTTTTGTTATTATTATTCCAATAGTAAACCAAATCAACTATCCATATTAAATCAAAACTATTTTAACGGTAAAAAAAAAAAGATCAAACGGCTGAAATTTAAATCCAACAGTTAAAATAATATTTTAAATTCATCTAAATCATATCCAACCCGAAACTCACTGCAAACTCTATAAATACCCACCTGTTTCTCAAATAAAATTATATTTATGGAATTTCAATTTTTTGTAGGTCAAATTGTTCAAAAGATTAAATTATGAAGTTATTTAAAAAGAATAAATGAAGAAAAGTTATCCATGAAAAAAAAAAATTAAACCTAAGCCATTATTAAGTAATTTAATAAAGTTGCAGACTTAAAATTTGAGTCGGGTTGGGAGAAAAATTGGTTTGAGTCCAGACAAATCCCAAATAGTTACTATTTGGAAGATAAAAATTTGAATTTATGGCTAAATGTGTTAGAGAAGGCCTTATAGTGGTGGGGCGGCGCCTCACACAAAAAGTAAACCCATCCGATCAAAAATAAAATGCAAATTTATAAATAAACCCAATCCTAAACATGTATTTATAAAAAAAAACTCAAGCACTATTTAAACATAGAAACACACCCAAAATCAACCTCAAAGTCAACTTTTTGGGTGTGTTTATAAATGGGTTTTGAGTGTATGTAATTATGGGTTTTGGGTGTGTTTATATGTTTAAATAGTACTTGAATTTTTTTATAATTTCAACCCTCATTTTTGGTGTTTTAGTGAAACTCCCAAAATAAAAAGAGAAAAGAAAAGAAGCCCAATCTCTATCGGACCCAGAAAAGCCCAATACGGATTCACCAGCAATACCTAATAAGACTTCACGTCAACGCGTTTTCTACAAGTAGCCCACACTCGGACGGCTTCGGGTTTAACCGTCTCCAGCGTGCTTCGCGCCTCTCGCAGTCTTTCTTGTCACCCTGTTCCCTCTCTGTTTCTCTGTTGCTTACTCTGTTTTCTGTGTCAAACGAAACCATTTGTTTCTCATAGTCATAGCAGGGACCCCATACCAAAACACGCACCTTGTTAGTGTTGTATTTAAAGATGCCTTCTTCAAAGGGAAAAAAATATTCAAAGACCCAATCAAAGTTGTCGAATTCTAACAAGTTTTCTTCACCTGGGTCACTTGATTTCGAAGCTACTGAAGAGAGTTTTGCAGGCTCTCTTGAACTAGCTTCGGTTAAATTCCCATGTCTGATTGGGAACTCTGCTTTCATTGGCCGAGTCACTGATGTTCAGGACGACCCCAAAAGCCGTAAAATTTGGCTTTCAGAGCCTTCCATGGTTGCCTCTTCCTTCACTCCTGGATCCATTGTATCGGTAAGTTTCCACTTTTTTCATGTTCTCTTCGTAAAAAAGAAAAAATCCGAAGTTAGTTTCTTTTGTTGTTGTTGGTTTAACTGTGTCATGTTTTCTTAGGTGTCTCTTCCGTGTTTGAAGAGTAGATTGTCAGATGGATTTCCTCTTAGCTCACTAGCAGATGAATGTGCTAGACGTTTTGGTGTTGATTCTTGTGGGCAGTTAACCGATGACGCAGGGAACTACTTTGCTCTTGCAACGATTTTTCCTTCTTCTAAGGTTTGAATGGCAACTGGGTTACTTTTTTTGATCCCTTTATTTGATATGGCAATTGTGACAAATGGTTTTTCTAAGAACCAGAAAAAAATGCTCACAGCAGATGAATTACCATGCATTAAAGCTTAAAACATATGGCATTAGTGTGCGTCTAAACTCTAAACAGTAAATACCCTTTCTCCAGTACTGGGTGATACTAATCTCCCAAAGGATGTTCCATATATGAACTTGTTTTTGTAAAAGGATGTTCCATATGTCAAGTTGTTTGTTGATTAAAAATAAATACGTTTTTTTGCTGCCTTTGGGAGTTTGGAGTCTGGAATTGTAATGGTTGATTCATTGGAGTAAATTATTGTGTCACAACAATTGGGGTCTGCATTTTTACCCTAGAACCTCTTCTTTACTTTTACTGATGCCTTTATCTCAGGTTACAAAGAACGGAGTGCTATTGTCTTCAAATATTTCAAATACAATGGGTTGTCCTCCATCAGGCAGGGTCATATTCATCCACTCTGTACAAAATCATTCCCAAGCTGGTCTTTTGTGTGATACAAAAGAAGCACGTAGCACTAAAGTTGATTGCCTCTCGGTATACGACTGCAAGGAGTTAGTTTTGGAGGTGCTTCATTCTAACAATAGATTGATTATGAACAATACCTCTGCCAACTTTTCTTCTGAAAAATCTTGCTATCGTTCTGAAAATGGAATGCTTGCATCCCCTAAGACACCATTGGATCAATCAAAGCTAAGTGTTTCTGATACCAGTCCAGTAACTTCACCACGACGTGGGGAGTCAGTAGGAAATGTAACCATTCCCAATGAGTCATGTGTTGATTCTTTTGATATTGAAGAGGTTTTAAGGGATGACAGTACAAAAAGACTTCTGCAGACATGTGCTACAACATGGTTGTATTCTCGCTGTCTACTTATTGGAAATTTTGTGACCATCCCAATGCTTTCACAGCTTTGTTTACTCCGAGTGATTGGTGCTAAAACTTTGTCAAAGAATGAGGCTTCTGAACTAGTGGGCGGTGAAAATGATGCATTTCTAGTGAAGCCAGAAACGAAAGTATGTTTTCATTTGCCATCAAACCCAGCCAATAATCTATCTACAGGAGATAACATTTCAAGATTGGGCGGTCTTTCTAAAGAATATGCAGTTTTGAAGGAAATCATAATTTCATCTGCTACAGACTCTTTGTCAAGGTACGTCATATCAAACATTATTGTTTCTCAAGAGTGTACCCGAAATTTGCATGTGATTCAATCTAAATTACCAAATAATAAGGCATTACAATGTCGTCTGATTTGTATATAAGAAATATAGCCGATCTTTGGAAAATATAAAAATTGTAATTCTTGTCTTCCATACCAATTTAGTTGTTCACATGGTGGTGGAAACATATGGTTTTGATATGTGTTCATAAGTTATGGTCGTTCTTTTATTACATTAATTCAGGCATATCTTTTTTAAATAGCTATGATTTTCGACCTATAAGGGGAGTGGTTCTTCACGGTCCGCCTGGTACTGGAAAGACTTCTTTGGCTCGATTATGTGCCTGTGATTCTGGCATCAATTTTTTCTCTGTCAATGTACCTCAAAGTGAGCAAGATTTGATTGAAGTTTTCGACTCAGCTAGACGGGCTGCACCTTCTGTGGTTAGGTTTCTTCTCTGTTTCAATTTTCTAGCCTTTTATTGGAAGGGTTTTCTGGTTAGAACTTAGATGCATGTGGTGGTAAAGGAAAATATACAATTATGTACTTTCATTCCACAGGCAAAACTGTGTTAATCCTTTTCATGTGCACTATTGATATTGGCCCAGGCCTTTAGTCATTGTGAACCCTGATGTGATCTCTGTAGATAGCTCATTAAATGTCTCAAACAATTATGGCACAGGTTTTCCCTGGAATTTTTGGAAATTATAAGAGTTTACAGAAAGTTAGAAATTAAGATTGTTAATCCGCAAATTCTAGAGACTATACTAGGGATACGCTGAAAATTGCATGAACTTGGGGTCCTTTTTTGTGGGATGATTAATTTTGTATATCAAAACCTAACACCCACCTACATACTCTCTACGTGCAAAATTGCCTAATAAAACTGAATCAAATCTTCGACAATGTAACGGAATACTGGAAAAGCTGTATCATTTTGTAAGTGAATATATATTTTGTGGAACGTAGTTTAATTAATTTGATTATATTACCCAGTTTTTGCCTTTGATAGACTAGTTGATTCAGTATCACATATCTTTACTTCGTTTTCTTTAATGGATTGTGTCCACAGGTATTCATTGAAGAGATTGATGCTATTGCACCTGCAAGGAAAGATGGAGGTGAAGAGCTATCTGAAAGAATAGTTGTTACACTGATGACATTGATGGATGGGATTAGTAGAACTGAAGGAGTAGTTGTAATTGCTACTACCAACGCGCTTGATAGCATTGATCCTGCACTCAGACGAGCTGGAAGATTTGACCGGGAAATTGAAATAGGTAATATGAAGTTTTTCCTAGTGCTGATTTTTTTGTAATATCCAAAACCTTTCTGAATAGTTTCGGAGTTACGAAAAGTGTACCAAGTAATATCTGTGTTTCGAAATGTACCTGAATAAAGATTGTTCTGTTACACTATCAATTTATTTATATGTCAATAATATCTTTCTTTTGAAACTTGACATTCAGGTGTGCCATCTCCCAACCAACGTTTGGAGATACTTCATGTTCTTGTCGGTGACATGGAGCACTCTCTTTCAGAGGAGCAAGTCCAAGATCTTGCTAATGCTACACATGGTTTCGTCGGAGCTGATCTAGCTGCCCTTTGTGACGTGGCATCCTTCAATTTTCTTAGGCGCAATGTCAAATTTAAATACCCAAAAGATACAACACACGTATCAAGGGATTATTCAGATTCCACATGTTCATCTGTCTCACATTCCAAGGGAACAAATGCAAATGGTGATAATTTTCTGAATGGCATAGAAGAAGAATGTGTCTTCAAAGTGTCTTTTGAAGATTTTGAAAAGGCCAGGATGAGAGTGGGGCCCAGTGCCATGCGAGAGGTAGGGTCAATACTTCCATGTTTACATGCAGTCATTTTTGTTTAATCTATGTTGGGTACCAAAGTTCCAGGATCCCTAAACTAGTTTAATTGAAGTTAAGGTTCCACTTTCTCTTTATGGGCAAGCACAGATCAAATGGCCAGCTATTTGAGTCCAACTTCTCCTCTTATAGAACTACTAGACAATAGGAGTTATTTATTTTTATTGGATTGACAGTTCGAAGAGAGTACTTTTCTGAGTTCAAAATGAGAACTTTTTAGTGGTTTGATTATTTATACATATCATGCGCCATGTTTTGGACTAACCATTTAATAATGATGCAAGTGGCCACTGCTATCATAAATTATGTTGCCCTATAGACTGTCATTGGTAGGAAACTTTTCTATCAGCAGGCATGAAGGAATGTTTCTCACTGATATAACTACTCTGACTCTTAATTTGTTGCTTTAAACTTCTAGGTAAAACTTGAGATTCCGAAGGTTAATTGGGAAGATGTTGGTGGTCAAAGGGAGGTCAAAAATAAGTTAATGGAAGCTGTAACATGGCCCCAAAAACACCAGGATACATTTAAGCGGCTAGGGCAATGGCCCCCAGAAGGGGTTCTGATGTATGGTCCTCCTGGATGCAGCAAAACCCTCATGGCTCGCGCTGTAGCTTCTGAAGCACGGATGAATTTCCTTGCTGTGAAGGGTCCAGAACTTTTTAGCAAATGGGTTGGTGACTCTGAGAAGGCTGTGAAATCCCTGTTTGCAAAGGCAAGGGCTAATGCCCCAGCAATCATATTCTTTGATGAAATTGACGGTCTTGCTGGTATTCGTGGGAAGGAAAGTGATTCAGTTTCAGATAGGGTTATAAGTCATCTGCTTGTTGAATTGGATGGTTAGTAACAGTTCTAAATTATTGGATCTAGAGTAGGTTCTATATTAGCCAGGATGCTCACTTAAAGTAATCATTATTTTTGCTATTGTATCTTTGACTTGATCGATACTGTTAAAATTAGGTGTGCATGCAAGAGATAATGTCACTGTTATTGCTGCTACAAATAGGCTGGACAAGATCGATAGTGCCCTTCTAAGACCAGGTGCTACATCTCTCTCTCTCTCTCTCTCTCTCTCTCTCTCTCTCTCTCTCTCTCTCTCTCTCTCTCTCTCTCATACACACACACACACACAGACAAATACACATCTTCTGTAACCTTCACATTCACCCACATCAAGGTGGTCGAGTTTTCTACAAGCATCTTGCTATATCTCCACAAACTTGAAAAACACTCCTAAGTATATACTTCTTTTGAACAGGCCGCTTTGATTTGCTGCTACATGTGGGACCCCCAGATGAGCCCGATCGGGAAGAGATATTTCATATTCATCTACGCAAGATTCCATGCAGTTCTGATGTCAACATATATGACCTTGCTCGTCTTTCAGAAGGCTGCACTGGCGCTCATATATCGTTCATCTGCCGACAAGCAGCCGCTGCAGCTTTTAAGGTTTGATGGTTCCTAATTTTGTTGCATGAGTGTTTCTTTTCTAAATCTAATTAAATCATAATTATTTCTTCTATCAGGAGAACCTTGACGCCTCAAAAGTAAAGATGCAACATTTCAAGACTGCAATTAAACAAGTGAAACCAACAGAAATTCGGGTTCATCAAGAGCTATCAGAAAATTTTCGGGGATGTGTTGCTTCTAGCGCAAAAAGAACTACGCTCTCTGTCGTACTCCATATTTTTGTAACGTGCTTGTTATTTTGGTTGATATGCTGTAAGTGAATATGTTCTAGAACCTGTTATAGTGTTATACTAATTACAATTAAGCGCAACCCTGTTAAAGTTCTTTTGGAATTTTTAATCAGCCTACAATAGGGCTATTTTTGTTGAATGCATTTGAAGTATTGTGTGATTCTCGATCCCACTAATTGGTCCTGTATACTGTGGAAATGATCTATTTTCAAATTTACCTTTTGTATTGTGAGCTATGTAACAAGATAAAAATTCCAGCAATGACGACTGAGGTCCTTGGGGAATAAAATCACTCGATCGTATCTGATACTCAGATTGACAATACATCATGATCGAGTGGATTGCAGCAGTACTGATACAGCAGTAGGTAGTTAGATTGACAGGCCTGTCCGGATTGTTTGAGAAGTTGATTAAAACAAGAATTGAAGTTCAGCTTCTCGAGTTTTGTTCTAGGTTGTTTAGCCTTCATAGTGGGGATCATTCTAATTTTCGTAGTGAGGTGGGCAATACTGAAACTGTGAGCGGTATTTGAAATTTTCATTCATGGGTTTTTGTGTTTGTAAATTGTAATGATACTCTTATCGATAAAAGAAAATCGTGGAGAATATATATATATATATATATATATATATGGGGGCAGATCCGTGACATCATATTTTTGACACAATTTTTGGGTCATTAGATTACTCCACTTTTAATGGTTGAAATTAAATCTGACATGACAAATAGTTTTAATATTTTAAATAAACAATCATTAATTTTATTTTCTCTCTCATAAAAATAAAATAAAATAATTCTCTCTCTCCTCCTTTTTTTCTTGGAAACATAATCTCTTTTCTTGGTAGTATCCTTTTTTACTTGATACTCTAATCTCTCTTCTTTCTCACGCATAAACATACCCAAGTAAAGCCTCGCGAATATACTATTTTTTTAATATAAAAAAACCCAAGTAAAGCCGTGCGGCTATACTATTTATAAAGAAAATAAAAAGGTCTGCCTAGCTCCTAGGGGCCCATGTATGAAAACAAGTATATCCGTTTGGCTATACAATTTTTTTTATAAAAAAAAAAAAAAAAAAAAAAAAAAAAA
>NC_024129.1:4264039-4288796 GCF_000346735.1 Prunus mume
TGCGGCTATACTATTTGCAGAAAAAAAAAAAACCAGCCTAGCAATTAGGTGCCCACGTGTCAAATGACTTGACAATTATTTAGTTTCTCTTAAATGTTGAAAGATATTTAAATTCAAATTCCTCTTTCCATTGATGAAATAAAAAAAATTGTGTTTAACAGAATATAGTTAATAAACAAACTAATTGTCAAGTCATTTGTTACGAGGGCTAATATCTAATGTGAAAATAATAACACAAGAAGATTCCCAGCTTTTGAAAAATGATTTTGTTTGTGGAATTTAATAGACTACAATATCTTATTTAAAGCATAATCCAAACAGAAATGTATGCATATCATAAGTAAAAAGAGAAAAAACAAAAAAAGGTTAACCATCTTGGATCATGTTGCTAAATTTGTATGGTTCATAAAGTTTAAAACTTGACTAGGATCTGGTTTGGAGATGCTTAGGGCCTGTTTGGTCAAAAAAAGGAATTCAAATTTCATTCTTTTTAAAACATGAATTTTTAAATAATAATTTTAAAATCTAAAAATTTGTTTGGTATTGAACTCCAAACTATTTTTAAGATCTAAAAAATTGAAATTAAAATTAAAATTACAAAATCAAAAACCCTAGATTCCTAAATTGAAATTAACAAAAGAAAAGGAGAAAGAGGGAGGGAGGATGGAGACAGAGATCTGGGAGACCAGCGAAACAGAGAGATATGACAAGGAGGATGGAGAGAAAGATTTGGAAGACCTGTGAAACGAAGAGAGATGAGAGGGAGGATGGAGAGAATGATTTGGAAGACTTGCGAGAGAGAGAGAGAGAGAGAGATCTGGGAGACCTGCGAAACAGAAAGAGACAAGAGGGAGGATGGAGGGAAAGATCTGTTGGGAAAAAAAAAAAAAAGAGATTTGGGAAGACCTGCAAGAGAGAGAGAGTCTAAAATCTAACTTTTTTTGTTTTCAATAATAAGGGTGTTTTTGAGTTTGGGTTTTTGAAAATGAGCCTACCAAATAGGTTTTTTAACTTTGGACTTAAAATTTGTTTTTGAGTTTATAAAATTGGATCGAAATAGGATACCAAACGGGCCCTTATATTTCTATAAGAAAACTATGCAAAATTTTAGTAAGCTTGTCATATGGATTTAGTTCTTCTCTTCTATTTTCATATTCTCCCATAATCCATTAAGAAAAAGAGATTGATTGAAAATGGTAGTATAAAAAGTTCTTGGCAAAAAAAAAATAATTTAATGGAAGCATTAAATTGATGGATAAAAGGAAAAATATATATGTATATATATATATATAAAATGAAAGCAAAATTGGTCAATGCAAAAAAAAAAAAAAAAAAAAAAAAAAAAAAAAGCCAAATTCATAAATGCATTTCCCACAGTTTACAATTTACAGACATTCTATTGTCTTCCATTAACTTCTTTGAGTGCAGGTTTTTTTATTTATTTATTTATACAAGTTAGGGTATGTGTGGTATTAGGATTTAATAAATACAAATTTATAAATAAACTCAATTCTAGACATATTTATAAAAAAAAAAACCAACATCGTTTAAAACATAGAAACACACCCAAAATCAACCCAAAAATCAACAATTGTATATTTTTTGGGTGTGTTTATAAATGGGTTTTGAGTGTGTTTAATAAGTTGATGCTATATTGATGCTTTAAACAATTGAGTGAGAACCAAGGAGACATAATCAAGGTGATAGAGCACCAAAGTATATTTGAAAATTGTTGGTTTCATGTTAATTTGATTTGGCTTTTTTATTTTCCTTATACTCCACAATTTCAATTTCAACCCAAGAATTCTCTCAATTTATTAAACCCTAATAGCACATATACCCTAACTCATTGAGTTTTTGAGTTAGAGGAAAAAGACTGAAGGTGTTTCCTAAAAATAAAAAATAAAAAAACTGCACTTAACAGAAAAAAAAAAGTATTTAACCCAAATAAATTTAAAGGGAAAGGAAACTCCTTGCACTGTCTTTGAAGATTGCGTTCTGCAGTTGATGTCGAAGAATATGAATCAAGCTTGATTTTGGTTAATCTTAGCTTTACAGAAACTTTTGCAGTCTGGAAATGGCGATTGCACACAAATGGGGCATCCATGTCTTCTCTCATAGCCGAAATTACAGCTTCCTTGCATAGCAGCTTCAGCTCGGCTCCTGTGAAGTGCTCAGTATCTGTTGCTATTTGTTTGAGATCAACATCATCTGCTACACTCATCTTACGTGTAAGTACCTGAAGTATCTCGTATCGACCTTCTACATCTGGTGGTGGTACAAAGAGCTCCTACAAAGTTCATAAAATAACAGAGTTAACTGATCTCTTTGACACCGCCCAAGTTTTGTTTCCTATAGAGTTTGGAACATCGCACATCGAGAACCAGACCATGATAAAGGACCTCAACCACAACCAGAACAAAAGGAAAAAGGTGGGAAAAAAATTAATTGAAAAATAACACGGCAAAGTCGCATGATAGAACAAACTTCTTACCAAATCAAAGCGTCCTGGGCGAAGTAATGCAGGATCCACTGCAGAAAGACGATTCGTAGCAGCCAAAACAAAGACTCCCTGAAAACCAAAGGAGGGTACAATTTAAAGGCACAGGAAAATGAGAATTAATGCAGCATGGATACCACGCACAAATTAATCTTAAAACTATTGCACAAGCAAGAGAATTTAATGGGATGTAGTGCTTACCTTGGCCTCTACTAAACCATCCATTTCATTCAGCAAAGTAGACAGAATCCTTTCTCCAACGGTACTGTTGTTGCTTGAACTGTCACCTCTGCCCATTTAAGTCAAGCAAAAAAGTTGTGGGACTTGTATGTAAGTAGGAGTTCATCAAGGAAATTCTCATTGGATTAAGTGTACTTGCTCCAATACACAAAATAACAAATCATCAATGTGCAGATTAGTCCCATATATAACTGCAACACATTAAGTTACTTACCTTTTATTACCAATAATATCCACCTCATCAAAGAATATTATGCTTGGTGCTGTAAGGCGAGCAATCCGAAAGGTATTGCGCAGTAAGGCTTCACCCTCTCCAACATACTTTGAAAACAAATCCGCACCACTGATTCAAAGTATATGAAATTCAGGCATGCGCATCTCTTCTACTTTGTCAAATAGACTAATTATAATTGTAAAACTTCCAGTGTAATTTAGGCTTAAATAGACTGATTTAAAGAAGATCGTACCTCAAAGAAAAAAAACAAGCTTGGGTAGCATGTGCAGCAGCTTTAGCAAGGGTGGTTTTTGAGCATCCTGGAGGACCATAGAGAAGAATTCCACCCATGGGTGATATTCCCAGCCTTTTCTGCTGTGTAGCATATGTAAGAGGCCCCTCAAGAGCTTCCTTGAGGGTTTCCTGTCAATGAGAAGGTGAAGTATAATTAGTACCATCTGTGAGACTTCAAACTAAGATAAACAAGAAAATTTACACACCTTCACATCTTTTAATCCTCCTATATCTTCCCACTTCAATTCGGGGATTTCCACCGTAACACCTCTTGTTATACTTCGATTACCCTCAGATCTTACATGCATAAAGTCTTCTGTTGTTACGCTAAACACACCAGCATCTTCATTTGCATCTGAGCTCCTTTTCTTTGCAAAGCGAGTAGACTCACGACATAAATCTTGAAGGTCAGCCCCAACATATCCATTAGAAGATGCAGCTAAGGCTTGTAGATTAATGTTGGAATCCAAAGGAAGCTTCCTCGTGTAGAGCTGAGCAATCAAAAACATAGTTTTAAGCGTACCTAAACCCTAAAGGTCATATCTTTTGAATTCTATTAAACTTAGTGAAAAAAAGTTTTTGATATTAAAAGAAAAATGGGTGTCAAATTGAGCGAGATGAGAATTGATGGACATTACCAAAAACAAAAGTAAGCCCAGTTTCTCGCTTACAAAATTTTGAAAGCATCACTCTCACCTTGAGAATTTGAAAGCGTTCTTCTTCAGTAGGTGTAGTAACTTCAATTTCAAAATCAAGACGCCCATGCCTTCTTAGTGCTGGATGAATTGATTCAACTCTTTGTATGTAGGAACCAGATAATTAATCCCTTTAGAATATAATATGAAATAATATACGAGAACTAAACGAATGGTCTTAATTAAGTAACAACATACATATGTTCCAAATAGAACATTAATAAGATGAGAAAGACATGAGTTCTTCTGGAAATATACAAACTGACAATGAGATGAATAAAGAAGCATAAAATTTTCGGAGGACAGTATCAGAAAGTTCAAAACCATGATGAAATAACAAACCACAGATAGATCACATCATAAATTGTAGGGGATTAAAAAAAATACCTGTTAGTGCATGCAACAAAAACAACTTGTGATACGCATGAGGATGTGTTGGAGTCCATCAGCCTAATGAGTTCACATGCTAGGCGATCTTTTGCACTTCTGCAATTGAAACATAACTTCAACATATTAACTGGAGCATGCCCAAAGATTTGAAAATAAAGCATGGATATGGATACGGAGATATAATACAAAAAGACACGAAGAGAAAAAAATTCTCTAAAAACTAGGATACGATACTCGACATAGATACGACAATTAAAAATTTATATTAAAATTTTAATATATAGTCGTAAAAATATATATCACTTAAAACATATTTTAAATAACATAAAAATAAGATACAGATACAGTAGAAGAAGAAGTGTTGGAGTCGGAGTCCTTTTGCATCTTGCAAACTCTTCGAATTCTTCAACTAGAAATTAAAGCTTATCTCCTCTTTATTTTCCCTCTTAAAACCTCTGAAACGTATCAGAGGTCCGTGGATCAAAGACCGTATGTGTTGACTCTGATACATATACAATGCATATCAGAGAGTATCCTTTCGGAGACGGACCTAAATTGGAGTATCCATGCTTCATAAAAACTGAAGTGCAAACAAGTAGTTTTCTTTCTTTATTTTTTATTTTTTATGGTGTAAACATATGAAGTCAAAGGATCGGATTGTTAGAGTAGGGATACATTTAGGGTTCTCCGTAGCACTATTGGTTTTTACCTAGAATCACGGCGAGGACAGAGTACGTCTATTTCATCTATAAAGATGACTGGTGACGGCTTGCCTGGCAATGCATGCGATGAAGCCTCTGAGAAAGCCTCCTGTAAAAATTTCACACTTGTTCCAGCATGCGAACTGCAGAGAAAATACCATAAAAAAAGGCAGAGGTTAATAAAAGAAATCAAAACCATGAGAACATAATATGAACATAACTTATAATAAGTCTGTTTATAACACATCTGACCTAGCCCCTTTGGCAAGGACAGAACAAATAAAATGGCTCCTAACCGAAGGGATCCCTAGTCTACCCCAGCTAATAGGACCTAAACCAATCATCGGCAGGGTGGAAACGAAGGTATCATTTCATTTGTACTAAAACAATACAGAGATTAAAGAATAACAGGGTACCGGATGACAGTTAAATGTGCACCACATTCCCGAACTACTGATCGTACCAAGCTTGTCTATCATGAGAAAAAAAATAATTATACAAACACAAAATTAGCAACCATTGTTAAACTTACAACTTTAAAAATAAAAAGTAAATGGAGCCTTAAAAGAGGCAATGATTCAGTACCTTTCCGGTGCCCGGTGGACCGTAGAGAAGTAAACCTCGAGGCCACTGAATGAAAACCCAGAAACCCAGTTAATTAGATATAAGAGTAAAGGTAAGAGAAGAAAGAGAAAGTGTTTTTTTTTTATGTGTTACTTTGAGACGGAGCTTTTGGGCTTTAGGCGAATAAAGAAGAGGGTAGATGATGAGTTCTCTGAGAGCTTGGAGAGCTTCAGCGTTGCCAGCTGTGGCTTCTTCGGCTCTCCATTGCTGCTTGTCTTTGGTATTGTTGGTGTTGGTGTTATTGCCGCTACAAAAGCTATGCCTTTCCATCTCAGAGAGAGAGAGAGAGAAGAAGCTCCTGGTTGGGGTTGAGGATTGGGGTTAAGGTTTGAGAAGGTTAGGTTGAGGAGTATAAGTAGGGTTTTAGGATCTAGGGTTTAGGGTTTTTTGGGATATCACCAAGCCCGCAGCCCTAGCCCAGAAATTTAATAGAAATAGAGAAGTGAGAAGGAATAAAAATATAAAAGATACTTGGGCATGACTAACCATAGAGAAAAATTCAATGAATAAGAGTTTTCTTAATTTCTTCAATTTGTAACTACATGTTAGCTTTTATGCATTGTATTGAGCTTAACTAATTCTTAAAACACAATTGTCAACAAGCGTAACAATCCTGTAAGAACAATTTGAAAGTCATGTTGCTAATAATAGTCTTTATATCAAAGAACAAAAAAAGTCTTATATTAGTAAAAGAAATAAAAAGGGAGAATCACTAAAACACCCAATATAGGGGTCCAAATAATATATAAAAAACACTATATAAAATGGATTTTAGAAACACACTCAAATCGTATTTACAACATAACAAAGAGGCTTTTAACTTCTTATAAATTACAAAACTGTCATTGATTTCTTAAAACAAACTCAACCCCAAAACCTCATAAAAAAAACCCAAAACACTCAATAAGGTATCAAAGTAATTTAATAATCAAAATTAAATTCAATATGGCCAGCTGTCATTTTTTGAGTTTTTTTTTTTTTGGTTTGTTTATAGGAATTAAATGATATATGGTTTATCTATATCATTAGTGCTAATAATTGGTATATGACTAAATATTTCAAATAAAAAAATCATTAAAGCCCATTTAGGCCCGGTCTGGCCCTGTGGGCCTGTGAAAGCCCAATCCATGGGGCAGGCCTGTGTATTGATTTTTTTTATAAAGACCCAGCCCGAATCGCCCCATAAATTCTTCTCCACTTGAAAAAGCCCGGCGCGACCCAGGCCTAATGACTTGAGCTGATCTGTTGCATTACAACATGTTGATGTGATGTTTATATAATTCGTTTAGCTGGACGTTGCAGCTATGGTTTGGAAAATGTGGCTAAAAGTCTAAGCAAAATGAGCCTCAATCTTGAGCTAATATATCCAGTTAATGTCAATAAGAGACCCTTTCTCAATTGGCTGGTCATACAATCAACCAACATCTATGAGATTAGATTATGTTTGTTTGGTCTTAGCAGCTGTGGAGGTTTGATGGTTCCTAATTTTGTTGCATGAGTGTTTCTTTTCGAAATCTGATTAATTCATGATTATTTCTTCTATCAAAAGTAAAGATGTGCAACATTTCAAGACTGCAATTAAACAAGTGAAACCAACAGAAATTCGGCTTTATCAAGAGCTATCATGAATTGAAGTTGATTATTAAAACAAGAATTGAAGTTAAGCTTTTCGAGTTTTGTTAGGTCGTTAAGCCTTCATAGTTTCCTCAGTCAGTATCAGCACAACACTTTCTTGTAGTAATTGTCTCCAGCAAGGATTTCGAATCATGACATAATGACATTTTGAAATTATATTTTTCTCCAAGGGAAGGGTGAAGCCTTGGAGATCCCTCTTCCTCCTCAGGTTCAGTACCAGAATGAGCACATTGGAAAGAAACATATGGCCCTAGCCTAGATGCATGGAAATGATATTATATGATTTTATGGAAGTTTGAAACTCAGAAATTGCTTATTTTTATGTTTTAGACTCCTTTCTTCTTTTGGGTCCACTATTCTATAGCTCCAACACCATGACATCACTTGACAAAGATTCTCCCAAAAAAATGAAAAATAAAAAATAAAAAAATGAGTGCATAAAAACACAGAAATTATGAAGATTGGCAACATAAATTCATTCGATTTGGGGGAGTCCTCCAAAATAAACACAAATTCATCTTCAACATCTGTACACCTGCACCAGTACTTGTCCTGTGAAGGTATGTAAAATGACTGCATAAGTACTCTTTGGGTTCGTTACTCGGCCAGGCTAGCCCTAATGGGCTTTTCTTAAATTTCGGGCCGGGCATAGATTTCAAAGGATTTAGGCCTGCCCATTGGGCTGGGCTTTTACCGGCCTAATGGGTCGGGCCACCATGGGCCTAAATGAGTCAAGCTTTTATAAAAAAATAAAAAATTATAAGTCTTTTAAATCTTTTTGTTATACTTTTTTTTTTTTTTTGTGATCAAAAGTGATGGATAAAAAGAACAATAGTATAGATTACTATATAACTAAAGAAAACAAAAATATAGGAGCTAAACTCTTTTACTAGACCTCGAACAATAGCCAATATATTTTAAAAATATTATACCTAAAAATGAATCATATGAAAATGAGTTACTTTTATCCCAAACTAGGATTGACATCAAGAAAATTAAAGAAAGTTGTGTCATTATAATTAATAAAAGCAAAATAATCTTTCAAATTCTTTATTGAACCATTAAATTTGAACTTGACAAAAAAAAAGTGCACTAAAAGATATTGTGTTTATTGTTTGTTACAAAATTTTAGACAACATTGAAAAAATTAACTTAATTTATAACATTCATATTACATTATTTTGATTAAGTATAAAAGGAGGTTAAAGAGTGCATCAATTAAATCTTAAAAAAGAGGACGGGCCTAGACCAGGCCGAGCCACAGACGGGCCTAGATTGGGCCGACCAAAGAGGGGCCTAGACTGGGCCAAGCCACAGATGGGCATTATCAGACCGGGCCCTCGGCAGGCCAAAGTTTTCAAATCCTAAGCCCAAGCTCTACCCAACCTTAGAGCGGGCCAGGCCGAACAAGCCTAATCATCAAGTCGGGCCGAACTTTGACCCCTCAAGCCTTGTGCTACCCACTTCGGCCCATGGCCGTGAGGCAAATATTGACTCCTAAGTACCTTCTTGGCTTTCCACTAATAATGGACAAAACTATTTCGTCGCAATCATATGAGGCTTCTTTTGTAGCTTTGTATTATTTACTATCTAAAGAGAAAAAAAATAACAAAACCGAACCAACTTAAAGATCAAAACTGTACTCAAACAATCTAGATCTTAATAAATTAGAAGAAAATTATTAACATTTACTTTGAATCAAATCCGAAAAAACTTAACAACTGGGAGAATATGACTTGCATAACGATTTCAAAACTCAAAATTCAACTAGAAACCATAAAATCGCATTTAAGAGAATAACAAAAATATGTGCAAAAATCCTACAGTGCAACATCGGTCCTAAAATCAACAATCAAAACTTGAATTGAACTAAATTGAAGAAATCACACTCAAACCTAGGTTTCATATTGTTCACCCGTTCTTGTGTTTACTCCTATGATGGAAGGGCAAAGTTCCCCACTGCCTTGAGAACCATAAACTGGTCAACAAGTCAGCTTTCTTTGGTGTGCGAGCGTGCCACTGCCAGCAAAATTTCTAGTAGACTTAGTTTGGAATGGATAACTTGCGTCCCAAGTTACTGATTTCTGCAAACAAACGATTGTGAATTTGGGTGAGGAATATCTCCCAAGTAAGTTTTTTTCCTGCCTCAGACTGGTGAGGACTTTAACAATTTATCTCAATATAAAGAGGTTGCCTTGGCCAGAATGGTTGATGGGATTTAAATTGTTTTTAGGCGGAACTGCCTTTTACAAAAAATATAACAGTGAATACTTATGCTAGAGAAAGATGAAGGGACAGCCGGGACTTTATTTCTGTCGAGATAGAAGGTTCTGGTCTGGACTGGACTGGAGATGCCTGGGCTGGACTGGGGACGCTTGGGCTGGACTGGACCGTTGACAACCCTGACTGCTAGGCTTCAACTTGTAAATCGATACCAAAGGCTGATTCTGGCAGAGCTTTGATGTACCTCATGCTTTTGTGAAGCTTTTGAGTTAATAAAATATTTTTCTGGAGTATGGTGATTCTGTTTAATATTGGGCGGCAAAAAGATATCTCCCCCTTTTTCTTTTTTAATGGAAAGAAAGAAAATAGGATTTCTTCAGTTTTGGCAGATAGGCTCTCAAATAAGCAATCACTTCCCTGATTTTCTTGAAAAGGAACCTAATCTCCTTCCCAATTTCAACTGCCCCTTGTGAGATTTTACCCGTGATGGTTAGTTTGACTTCTTTTCTGGACAGCTCCCTGCTTTCCTGCTTATCCTTCTCTGAGATTGTAACTTGCTTATCTCCTTGGGAGAATTACCTTCTCTGTAAAAACAGAAGAAAAAATCTCTGAATATATATATGTAAGAGGGATTTGATCTTCAGGTTTTTCAAAATCAACTCGATGTCATGAACCCTTCAATCACTTCTTCTATGACAGTTGCCATTGCTGACTTTTCTTTATTGTTCCTGTTTCTGGGCTCCCTCTTCTTTATTATATTGGGCATGTGAGGCCCAGATTAGCTTTGTTTGCTTTAGGCTGGGCTCTTCTGGTTTTTGGGCTTCCATCTTTCTTTGATTTTTGCAGCTTTATTCTGGGCCTCATTTTCGCTGGGCTGGGTGTGTCAATTTTTAGGCCCGAACACATATATAGAAATCGCACAAGAAAAACAGTGAAAAACAGCTTCATTTGAACGGCTCTATAAAATAAAAATAAAAACAATTAGATGAGGGCAATTAAAATTGTTGTTGGGCTCTTTTGTCTAACTCTAACCCATCTTATGTGAGATTTTTGACTATCAATTTCATGCAAAATGATGAAAAAGGAATTTCATATATAAAATATAATTAAATAAATGACAAATGATTGATTTTGATTTTTTTTCCTCCAATTTAAATGAATAAATTCATAGTATTGATGGTAGAAATTGGTACACCTGGCAAACAGGTAGTGTTTGCAATATTTGTGTTGTGTTTGTGTCAACCAGTTTTTCTTAACACAACCTGTTTCACCCGTTAAAAATTTTTTTTTAAAAAATCAAGAATAAAATAATAAGTATAAAATTAAATGGATGCAAAAGTAAGCTTTGAAGAAAGTGTAGCAGCGGCACACTTAGTTAGCAATATTTATCCACAATTACAATAGTTTTATATCAAAAATTACCAAACTAAGTTAGTTGAGGAGTCCAAAACCGTGGAGATGCTACAATAAGGGTGGATTTGGGTGAGGGGGTTGAATGAGGGAACAATTCAATCCCACTATTCAATCATTAAAAAAGTTTAAGTCCAATATTTTCTCTCTCTTATTGGAGAATGGGATTAAACCCCCATTTAGGGGTCGACATTTGGCCCTGAATTTGAGGGTCGAAGTGGTAGTTCGAGGCCTGATGAGCCAAAGCCTAACCCGACCTGATGGTTAGGCCCGCTCGACTCGGCATGTTCTAATGTTAAGTAGGGCTTGGGCTTAAGTTTTGAAACCTCTATCCCACTCTCAACCCGACCCAATAAGGCCAGGGCATGGCCCAAGTAGGCCCGCTCATTGCCTAGTTTTTCCTTTTGTTGCCTTATTTCCATTTTAAACATTTAAGTAAATGTCTTGTCTTTTTACTTTAATTTATTTTTAGACTTTTTATTACAAAACATCCTTGAGGTTCACAAAACTATCATATTACGTCCTTCTTGCCTTTTTGTGTCATTTGTGGTTCTGAAGGTTGATATGCGTGCTCACAAATAGTCCTTTCGTCAAAAACTTCGTTAATTTGTTGATGTAACATATATGTGGAGCCCATATCAAATAATATAGTGCCACATGTATTTAAAATACAATACATATTTTATAAAAACAATTTATATTTTAAAATACAAATTTTCTTTTGAATTTTTTCATTTTTCATTTTTATGAATTTTAAAATTTAAATTATTTTTAGAATCTATATTGTATTTTAAATACACATGACACTATATTATTGGATGTGTGGGTTCTCATGTATGCCACATCAACAACTAACGAAGTTTTTGAAGGAACCTGATGGTATGAACTATTTGTAAGCACGTTATTCGGCTTGAAAAATTAAAAAGCCCATAAAACCCGGCCTGAGCCCAACTTGAACCCAAATATTTCGGGGCGAGCTGGCCCAACGACGAACCCTACCCTCATTATAGCATTTCTGCCAAACCGGCCGTCACAATAAAAAAGCCCAGTCCGGATTCATCGGGTTTGACATTGCACAAGCCAAGTTCAACTCAATGCCATTTCTAACTCGACGTTTAATATACTTGGACGGGTTCGGATTCAACCGTCTCGAGCGCGCCGCTCTCAGTCTGAGTCTCTCTTCTCACCCTCTTGCCTCTCTGTTTCTTTGTTGCTAACTCTTTTTTCTGTGTCAACTGAAACCATTTGTTTCTCATAGTCATAGCACAGACCCCATACCAAAACACCAACCTTGTGAGTATTGTATTTACAGATGCCTTCTTCAAAGGGAAAGAAGCATTCAAAGACACAATCAAGGTTGTCGAATTCTGACAACTTTTCTTCACCTGTGTCACTTGATTTTGAAGCTACTGAAGAGATTCTTGCAAGCTCTCTTGAACTAGCTTCGGTTAAATACCCATCTCTGATTGGGAACTCTGCTTTCATTGGCCGAGTCACTGATGTTCAGGATGACCCCAAAAGCTGTAAAATTTGGCTTTCAGAGCCTTCCATGGTTGCCTCTTCCTTCACTCCTGGATCCATTGTGTCGGTAAATTTCCACTTTTTCATGTTGTAAAAAAATATCCAAACTTTGTTTCTTGTTTTGTTGTTGGTTTAACTGTGTCATGTTTTTGCCCTCATTGGATTGATAGGTGTCTCTTCCTCGTTTGAAGAGTAGATTTTCAGATGGATTTCCTCTCAGCTCATTAGCAGATGAATGTGCTAGACGTTTTGGGGTTGATTCTTGTGGGCAGTTAACTAATGACGCAGGGAACTACTTTGCTCTTGCAACTATTTTTCCGTCTTCTAAGGTTTGAATGGCAACTGGGTTACTTTTTTTGCACCCTTTATTTGATATGGCAATTATGACAAATGGTTTTTCTAAGAACAAAAAAAAGGCTCAGCAGATGAATTACTATGCAATAAAACTTAAAACATGTGGCATTAGTGTGCGTCTAAACTCTAAACAGTAAATACGCATTCTCCAGTACTGGGTGACTACTAATATCCCAAAGGATGTTCCATATATGAACTTGTTTTTGTAAAAGGAAGAGGTCCAAACTTCACTTCTTTACTGTTTGAACTGTATTGTTGAATATTGAAATGGCATCCTGTGATCAGATCAAAAAATCTAATTATCGAATTCGTTGTGTGCAATTTGTTATGGAAACCTTTGTTGATTAAATAAATACGTTTTTTTAATTGCCTTGGGCATTTTGGAGTTTGGATTTCTAATGGTTGATTCATTCGAATAAATTATTGCATTACAACATTTGGGGTCTGCATTTTCTTTATTTTTAGTCATGTCTTTATCTCAGGTTATAAAGAATGGAGTGCGATTGTCTTCACATCTTTCCAATACAATGGGTTGTCCTCCATCAGGCAGGGTCATATTCATCCACTCTGTACAAAATCAATCCCAAGCTGGTCTTGTATGTGATACAAGAAAAGCACGTAGCACTAAAGTTAATTGCCTCTCAGTATACGACTGCAAGGAGTTAGTTTTGGAGCTTCTTCATTCTAACAATAGATTAATTATGAACAATACCTCTACCAATTTTTCTTATCAAAAATCTTACTGTCATTCTGAAAATGGAATGCTTGCATCCCCTAAGACACCATTGAATCAATCAAAGCTTAGTGTTTCTGATACCAGTCCAGTAACTTCACCACGGCGTGGGGAGTCAGTAGGAAATGTAACCATTCCCAATGAGTCATCTGTTGATTCTTTTGATATTGAAGAGGTTTTAGGGGATGACAGTACAAAAAGACTTCTGCAGACATGTGCTACAACATGGTTGTATTCTCGCTGTCTACTTATTGGAAATTTTGTGACCATCCCAATGCTTTCACAGCTTTGTTTACTCCGAGTGATTGGTGCTAAAACTTTGTCAAAGAATAATGCTAATCATGATTTGCTAAATGAGGCTTCTGAACTAGTGGGTGGTGAAAATGATGCTTTTCTAGTGAAGCGAGAATCGAAAGTATGTTTTCATTTGTCATCAAACCCAGCATCTGAAACTCTGCAGAGAAGCAATCTGTCTAGTGTGGAATGTAATGATTCTATAGCTGATACAGGAGATAATATTTCAAGATTGGCCGGTCTTTCTAAAGAATATGAAATTTTGAAGGACATCATAATTTCATCCTCTATGGACATTTTACCAAGGTACGTCATATGAAACATTATTGTTTCTTAATAGTGTAACCGAAATTTGCATGTGATACTAAACTTCGGGCCTACAACTTCTGATTGTGGTACGAATATTCATTTGATGTAAAGGCCATTAACATGTAAGGTATAAGCTGTATGGTTAATTATAAGATTATACTACTAATTACTTAGTGGTGTGCTCCCCCATTCATGAAAAAGATACATTTTTTAAGTTAGATGACTTGTCAATCTAAATGGAATTTTTCAATTACAAATGATGAAATATATAGAATTACCAAATAATAAGGCATTACAATATTGTCTGATGCATACATTAAATGATTTGTCTACAGGAAATACAGCTGATCTTTGGAAAGAAAAAAAAAATTGTAATTCTTGTCTTCCAGGATCATACCAATTAACGTGTTCACTTGGCGGTGGAAACATATAGTTTTGATGTGTTCATAAGTTGTGGCCATTCTTTTCTTACAGTAATTCATGCATATATGTTTTTTTAATTAGTTTTGGTTTAAAACCTACAAAGGGAGTGCTTCTTCATGGTCCTCCTGGTACGGGAAAGACTTCGTTGGCTCGATTATGTACCCGTGATTCTGGCGTCAATTTTTTCTCTGTCAATGGACCTGAAGTTGTGAGCCAATACCATGGAGAAAGTGAGCAAGCTTTGCATGAAGTTTTTGATTCAGCTAGCCAAGCTGCGCCTTCTGTGGTTAGTTTTCTTCTCTGTGTCAATTTTCTTGCCTTTTATTTGAAGGTTTCATTTTCTGGTTAGAACTTAGATGCATGTGGTGGTAAAGGCAAATATACAATTGTGTACTTCCATTCAACAGGCAATACTGTTTTAATCCTTTTCATGTGCACTATTGATACTGGCCCGGGCCTTTAGTCATTGTGAACCCTGATGTGATTTCTGTAGATAGCTCATTAAAAATCTCAAATAAACATGGCACAGGGTTTCCTAGGAATTTGGAAATTGTCAGAGTTTACAGAAATCTTGAAATTAAGATTGTTAATCCATTGTGTGAAGTAAAAATTCTGGAGACTTATACGTAGGGAATTGACTATGCTGAAAATTGCATTAACTTGGGGTCCTTTTTGTGGGATGTAGTGAAGACTACGCTGATTAATTTTGTATATCCAAACCTAACACCCCCTTGCATACTCTCTAGGTGCAAAATTGCCTAATAAAACTGAATCAAATCCCGCCTTATGCTTTGAAAATATAACTAAATACTGGAAAAGGTGCTGTCCTAGAATTATACCAAAGACCTTACAGCAAACAAGGGCTTGATTTATATAAAAAACTATCATAAAAACTTAACTTTGAGGAAGTTTGATAAAATACGTACTAAAAGGAACTTTTGAATTTACAAGGTTTTAATTAATAAGCAATGTATGCAAGTAAAGGCCCTTTTGGAGGCTTAAAGACAGAACTAAAATGTTAACATTATTAGTCAACACTACAAGGTTAACTTTATAGTTAATACTGCAATGTTAACATTATTAGTTGGCAATAAAATGTTGACAGTTAAACTGTGTCATTTTAAAAGAGTGAATGTATATTTGTGGAACGTGGTTTAATTAATTTGATTATATTACCAAGCTATTGCCTTTGAGAGACTAGTTGATTCAGTATCACACATCTATACTTCATTTTCTCTAATGGATTCTGTCCACAGTTATTCATTGATGAGCTTGATGCTATTGCACCTGCAAGGAAAGATGGAGGTGAAGCGCTATCTGAAAGAATAGTTAGTACACTGTCGAAGTTGATAGATGGGGACGGGGTTAATAGAAATGGAGTACTTGTAATATGTGCTACCAACAGGCTTGATAGCATTGATCCTGCACTCAGACGAACTGGAAGACTTGACAAGGAAATTGAAATAGGTAATATGAAGTTTTTCGTAGTACTTATTTTTTAGTAATATCCAAAACCTTTCAGAGTAGTTTCAGAGTTACACTTGCAAGAAAAAAAAAAGGTATCAATCTAATATGTTGGTCCGTTAGAGGTTTGACAAACTGAGGGGAATTGTGGTATCAATCTAATTGCAGAGATAATAATTAGCCTAGTTTAAAATTTTATTTTATTTTTGTCAGAAGGCTAGTTTAATTTGCATACTCTTTGTTTATTTATTTAGAAACTATTGGTTTTTATTTTATTTTAATGTTTTCATGTCCTTATCTTTGGGGTATTTTGGCTATACATTTGTTATAAGTGTACTGAGTAATATCCCTGTGTTTCGAAAAGTAATTGAATAAAGATTGTTCCGTTACACTATCAATGTATTTATACTGGTAGGCAGAGCTTGTTTTCCCTTTTCAGATATGTCAATAATATCTTTCTTTTGAAAATTGACATTCAGGTGTGCCATCTCCCAACCAACGTTTGGAGATACTTAATGTTCTTGTCAGTGCCATGGAGCACTCTCTTTCAGATGAACAAGTCCAACATCTTGCCATTGCTACACATGGTTTCGTAGGAGCTGATCTAGCTGCCCTTTGTAACGAGGCAGGCTTCAATTGTCTTAAGCGTTATGTCAAATATAAATACTCTCATGATTATTTGCACCAAACATCTATTTCTCATGAAGGTATTTCTAATGGTCTAATACTATCTGTTTGCTCAAAAGATACAACACACGTATCAAGGGGGATTTCTCAGATTCCACATCTTCATCTATCTCACATTTGGATTTGGATTTTTCTTCAGAGATATCTGTGCATGTGAAGGGAACAAATGCAAATGGTGATAATTTCCTGAATGGCATAGAAGAAGAATGTGTCTTACAAGTGGCTTTTGAAGATTTTGAAAAGGCCAGGATGAGAGTGGGGCCCAGTGCCATGCGAGAGGTAGGGTCAATACTTCCATGTTTACAGGCAGTCATTTTTGTTTAGTCTATGTTGTGTACCAAAGTTCCAGTATCCCTAAACTAGTTTAATTAAAGTCAAGGTTCCACTTTCTCTTTATGGACTCATCATACAATGGACAAGCACAGACCAAATGGCCAGCTATTTGAGTCCAGCTGCTCTTACAGAACTACAAGACATTAGGAGTTATTTATTTTTTCTCTCTTTGGATTGACAGTTCCAAGAGAGTGCTTTTCTGAGTTCAAAATGTGAACTTTTCAGTGGTTTGATTATTTAATCATGTCATGCACCATGCTTTGGACTAACCATTTCATGATGATACCAGTGGCCACTGGTATCATAAATTATGTTGCCCTTTGCCCTTTAGACTGTCACTTGATAGGAAACTTTTCTATCAGCAGATATGAAGGAATTTTCTCACTGATATAAGTACTCTGACTCTTAATTTGTTGCTTTAAACTTCTAGGTAAAACTTGAGATTCCGAAGGTTAATTGGGAAGATGTTGGTGGTCAAAGGGAGGTCAAAAATCAGTTAATGGAAGCTGTAATATGGCCTCAAAAACACCAGGATGCATTCAAACAGATAGGGATTCGACCCCCAACAGGGGTTCTGATGTTTGGTCCTCCTGGATGCAGCAAAACTCTCATGGCTCGTGCTGTAGCTTCTGAAGCACGGCTGAATTTCCTTGCTGTGAAGGGTCCAGAACTTTTTAGCAAATGGGTTGGTGAATCTGAGAAGGCTGTGAAATCCCTGTTTGCAAAGGCAAGGGCTAATGCCCCAGCAATCATATTCTTTGATGAAATTGACAGTCTTGCTGCTATTCGTGGGAAGGAAAGTGATGGAGTTTCAGTTTCAGATAGGGTTATGAGTGAGCTGCTTGTTGAATTGGATGGTTAGTAACAGTTCTAAATTATTGGATCCACAGTAGCTTTTCTCGTAGTTTATTTTTGTAAGGCTTCTTCTTAAACAATATGTAGGTTCTTTATTAGCCAGGATGCTCACTTAAAGCAATAATTTTTTTTGCTATTGTATCTTTGACTTGATCAATACTGTTAAAATTAGGTTTGCATGCAAGAGTTGATGTCACTGTGATTGCTGCTACAAATAGGCCAGACAAGATCGATGGTGCCCTTCTAAGACCAGGTGCGACATCTCACACGCACACTCTCTCTCTCTCTCTCTCTCTCTCAAACACACACACATACACATTTTCTGTACTCACCTTCACATTCACCCGTCTCATGAAAAACATCCGTTTCCCGTAACATGTTAAACACAAGGTGGTTGAGGTTTCTACAAGCTTCTTTCTATATCTCCACAAACTTTTCAAACATTCCTAAGAATATATTTCTTTTGAACAGGACGCTTTGACCGGCTGCTATATGTGGGACCTCCAAATGAGCCCGATCGGGAAGAGATATTTCGTATTCATCTACGCAAGATTCCGTGCTGTTCTGATGTCAACATATATGAACTTGCTCATCTTTCAGAAGGCTGCACTGGCGCTGATATATCGTTAATTTGCAAAGAAGCAGCTGTTGCAGCTTTGGAGGTTAGATGGTTCCTAATTTTGTTGCATGAGTGTTTCTTTTCTTAATCTGATTATTTCTTGATTATTTCTTCTATCAGGAGAGCCTTGATGCCTCAGAAGTAAAGATGCAACATTTAAAGACTGCAATTGAACAAGTGAAGCCGACAGAAACTCAGCTTTATCAAGAGCTATCAGAAAAATTTCAGAGACTTGTTAAGTCTAGCACAAACGAGAACTAAGCTATCTGGAGTTCTCGAGTGGATTTCCATAATGGTAAGCCTTTCCTCTCTGTCTTACTCCATATTTTTGAAAACTGCTTGTTATTATGGTGGATATGCTGTAAGTCAATAAATGTACTCTACAACCTATCAGTGTTATACTTATTGCACTTAAGCAACCTGTTAAAGTTGTTTTTGAAATTTTAATCAGCCTGCAATAGGGCTATTCTTGTTGCATGCTTTTGAAGTATTGTGTGATTCTTGATCCTACTAAATGGTCCTGTATACTGTGGTCCACCATAGGAAATGATCTATTTTCAAATTTACCTTTTGTAGATTGTGAGCTATGTATGTAACAAGATAAAAATTCCAGTAATGACAGGTCCTTGGGGAATAAAATCACTCAACCGTATCTGATGTTTAGATTGAAAATACTCACCATTCTGTATCCATTACATCATGATAGAGTGGACTGCAGTACTACTGATACAGAATTAGGTAGTTAGATTGACAGGCCTGTGAGGATTGTTTGAGAAGTTGATTAAAACAATAATTGAAGTTAACCTTTTCAAGTTTTGTTACTTCTAGGTTGTTTAGCCTTCATAGTTTCCTTAAAATTAATTATCAGCCAGTATCAGCACAACACTTTCTTGAAATATGAATATTCGCTCCAATTAAGACATGTCTTGACTTGTATGGAATTGAAAGATCTTTGTCTATATGGAGAACTTGCTGTGTATGTTTACATTATCAATTTAGAGTAAATATATATTTTAACCAGAAATTTAATTCTAGCATCTATTTCCACAGTGCAATATCTAAAATCAATATCATATGATTTTGTTGACTTGTGATATATGCAGCACAAGTTTGCTATATATTAAGAGATATTCTCATATACATTTGTAATAAGTGAGTTAGATTTTCAGCAGTGGGATTGTTGAAACACAATTACCAGTAGTAATTGTCTGTAGCTAGGATTTCGAATCATGACATTTTGACATGATATTTTTCTCAAACGTCGGCAATACTGAAACTGTAAGCGATCTTGAAATTTTCATTCATGGGTTTTGGTGTTTTTATATAGGACTAACCAAATGAACACAAAATCCGGGATGGACAAGTTAGTTTAATGCTAATCCAAGGTGGAATTGTTGAGAAGTTCTGTTTAGTAAAGAAAGATTGCAGAATTTCCACTGTTTCACAACTTTGCACACTATAGGAGTCATGTCCATAGATGATGTCTTAGGCCTTGGTGTCTGATGTATGTTTCTCTACATCCAGTATCAACATGAAATTTGGACACGTGAAATGGCTACGATATGTCATGGCATGATCTCGTACAGGTTACAGAAGGCCTTGCAGTTTAGGATTTGCCTAAAATATATGCGCCCTAAAATCTTTCATGTAGATTTTGCTCATCTGTATGTGTACATACATATATCTCTTTATTGTGAAATCAACTGGCTGAATGTTTTTTCTTTACAATGTTGAAGCAGGGTATAAAAGCTATGAGAGTTGTTTATGCCTTTTGTCTCTCAGGGGAGGGTGAAGCCTTGGAGATTCCTCTTCCTCCTCAGGTTCAGTACCAGAACCACATTGGAAAAATACATTTAGCCCTAGGCTAGATACATGCAAATAATTATATGATTTTGTGGAAGCTTGAAGTATGGTCACAAAAATTGTTTATTTTTATATTTAAGACTCCTTTCTTCTTTTGGGTCCACCATTCTTGCATCCTATTCTATGGCTGCATGTGTTTGTGTATAAAAACACATGTAGCTCCATCACCATGACATCACTTGACAAAGATTCTCCAAACAATGAAAAATAAAAAATAAAAATAAGAGTGCATAAAAACATATTGATAGGATCACCATATCACAATCTTTTCTACATATGACACAGAAATTATGAAGTGACTGCTTTGTATTTCACTCACATGCACAGTTAGCAAAAGGGTTCATCCAACTATGTTTTCCCAAAAGAACATGCATGTTTGCTTATGTACCTTCCTAGCCTAGCCTTGCGCTAATAGTGGGAAAACTATTTCATCGCAATCGTGTGAGGCTTCTTTTGTAGCTTGCTATTATTTACACTCTAACGAGAAAAAGTAGTAGAAAAATAATAACAAAACAAAACAAAAGGGTCATGATCATGAAACAAGATTAGGTATACACGAATCATCAAAATCTATGTCGACCTCAACTCATACTACGAGCCCTAGTGATGGAGGGACGGTAATGGGGTGAACTGTAAACTTAGACGACCTATATTTGAATTTTCGCAAGTTCTGAAACACACAGAGATCGGTTTCTCTTACAAAAATAACCCATGTCCTCACCTCATAGAAAGGTACTTTTCTATCACACGATTGAGTACGCAACACAATTATAATAAGGAAAATAGAATATAATCATATGGGTTGTTGCAGAAAGGGGTCACTTTCCACAAATCAGATTCCAGATAAGGAACTTAGCCAATCTAGCCACAATTTGTTGACAAGAAAACCTGATCTGTCTCCAAGTAATTAACAACTCAGAGGCGTGGCACTTATTTGACATCATATATAAAATAAAACAACCAGAGGAAGAAGAAATGAGAGATTGATCGCATGATATTACACCTCACCAAACTTCTGAAACATGCATGAAATGGACAAGTCCACACTTCTCGTGCTTGTATTGTTAGTATCCAATAAAATTTGGTTCAAGTTTCAATTATTGTGATCATGACTGCTTTCTAAACTTTGCACTAATCATCATGTGTGTCTATATATTGACAAGAAAATAAAATCAAAAGAAAAAGGGCACCTTTTACTCGAGAATCATGTGAGGAGTGAGAAATGACATGTAATAATATCTACAACAGTAATGAAAGCACGACCATGACATAACTTATCAGTGGCGAAGCCAGGATTTCATGTGTGTGGGGGCCTCTTACAAATTATAAAGAATCAAAAGTTCGAACTCACAATACATACAAAAAATAGTATATATATCACATATGTCAAGAATTATATTGCCTATTGGTTGCAATCATAATTGTCCTTGACAAAGAGATAGACAAATACATTTTAAGCAAGAAAAATTGTAAGAGATAGACAAAGAGCAACGATTTAGCAAATATCTTTAAAGCTTTTTTCCCCATTAAACCCAATAGAAAGAAAAAATCAAAATTTCACAAACTAAAGAAAACCTTAGGTCCCTTCATGCATTTATATCATATTATCATACATGAAAAAATGTTTTATGTAAAAATATTGACTAAGTATGAAAAATGGTTTTTCAAAAAAATCATTTTCTCAAATATTTTTTGGCGGCTTTTATTCCTTACACATCAAATAAGAAAACTTGATTTTATGGGATTTTAATATAAAGTATTTATTGACTTAATGAGCCATCATTTTTAGCCTAAATCGTATTTTGCACTAAAACCGATTTTTCATATTTTGATTTGGTGGGAATTTGATTTTCTAGTATTTTTATTTGAATCCAAATAGGGGGTACTTCCTTATTTACATTGTAAACTTAAGTAAATGGAGTAATATAAAAATAAATTAAAGTAAAAGGACAAAGACATTTACATTGTAAACTTAAGTAAATGAAGCACCTCATTGTGCCTTAATAGATCCGCCACAATACATGTGGGTACATATCAAAACGTAAAATATTTGAAATAATATACATATAGTAATACATAACAGTATATTACTTTTAAAATATATAAAAACTTGAGTGGGGGCCCGGGACCACACTAGTCCCAGTATAGCTCCGCCCCTGTAACTTATTGGAAGTGATTGTTTTGAAAAAGATTCATAAATAGTGATCAAATCTGATTGTGGACTTTTGAATTCAATTATGTGGTTTTTTCTTCTTCTTCTATTGCAATGGCTTTTAAAGTTGTTGAAACACACTTCCCTTCCATATCTTGCCAAAGAGGACTCAAGGAGATGTATATAGAACTAATGGTTGGTGCACGCTATTTATATTTTGAACACAACCAACACTCATCAAAGTGTGTTTCTAATATGGATAATGGCGACGAGAATTCGAACATATGAACTAAGATGTTAGGTCTTCTTAATTACTTAGGCTGCAAACCCTTGTAGGACACCTAATTTTGAACGAGCGTATCTTTTTTTTTTTTAAATAATAAAAATCTTATGGAATGAGTTTTCACTAGTTGACTTACTAGTCCTACTTTGTTGTTATACTCAATGTACTTTTTCTTTTGGTTCACTCTATGAAGACGGTGTGTAAACAAGGCATAATCTCAAAATTTTCTAAGAAAAATAATCTAGACACGATCGATACAAGTAAAGATTTAAAGGTTTAGCATCATCTAACACAACCATGAAAGTCAATTACTCCATCTCAATTAACGCAATAAAAAACGTATTGGGTTCATATCAAAGACAAGTAATATAGTTTTGACACGAAAATCTTATAAACTAACATTGAATGAAGAAAATGTCTTCTCTTTTCAGTTTCTTTTCTATTTCTTGATTTTGTTTATACATGAATCCATATTACATTTGATAGCGTTTTCTTTTTAACTTTTTTATTTATTTATAGCAGGCATATAGATTAAGTGGAATCATCTTATTCGAAATTAATGCATGTTTCTTTTAAATGTTAAAAGATGGCTTAAATTCGAATTTCCATTTCCATTCATTAAAAAAAAAAATGATGTGTGTAACATCATATAATTTATGAACAAACTAAATAATTGTCAAGTCATTTGATACGATGACCCAAGGCGAACGTAAAATAACACAAGAAAATTCCTACCTTTTGAAAAATGATTTTGTTTGTGAGTTTAATAGACTATAGTGTCTCTTATTTAAAGCATATAAATCAAATAGAAATTTATACATATCATATATAAAAAGAGAAAAAAGGTTAGAACCACCTTGGATGTTGTCAATTTTGTATGGTTCATAAAGTTTAAAGCTTGACAAGGATTTGGTTTAGACATGATATTTTTGTAAGCTTAGGATACGGATTTAGTTCTTCCCTCTGTTTTCATGTTCTCCCGGAACCCATTAAGAAAAGAGGTTTATTGAAAATGAAGTTTTTGGAAAAGAAAAAAAAAAGGAAGCATAAATAGGAAAAAAAAAAAAAAAAAGGGATAAAAAGACAAGAAAGCACGCCCAGTGGGACTCGAACCCACAATCGCTTGATTAGAAGTCAAGCGCCTTATCCATTAGGCCATGGGCGCTGGTTGTTATCTACCGTTTCAGTTTCATACTTAAACGCATGTGTACGACACAATAAATTACTAGTTTTAGATGATAATACTAATAATAAATGGTAATCACGATCGAAACTGCATGTATAGGCTAGTCATGAATCTTCTCATGATGTCTTTTCAATCATTTTTCAGAATGAAATGTTTTGTGGCAAGACAGCTTTGAGAATATAATATTTTGTGCTTGATCTAAAGATTTTCCTCATCCAATTATTTATGAATTTATGCAAAAACAAACAAGTGGAGCAAAGATAAGGTATCCAGTCGTAGTTTTCTGAAAGGGGAAGGGCGGTGTAGTGGCAGCCTCATTGCAACATGACGACTTTCAATATGTCAACAATCAAGAGAAACGATTCAATGCCATGCATTGGAAAAGTTCTATATTCCTTTTATGCACTCACAAAATGAGCAATGCGTAGGCTTGTTTGAGCTACTAGAATGACATTGATTAGAGCATTACACCCACCAAATCATCCACATCATATGCTGAGATCTTTATGCAAACTGAGCTTTATATCCAATTGATTCAGAGTGAACTACCTGTGGGACAGTCCGCTATGATGAAACAGCTAATTGGGTGGACTGTTGAAAATTTGGATCTGCCCGTTGGGTCCCACTCTAACAACACCGATACTGTCCCCACTTTACCACCCGCCCAATCCGTCAGGTGTGGGGTTTTATCACAAAAGGCCTCGGTCTTAGTTAGAGTGTGGTAATTCTATTTAAACCCATTTGTTTTCTTTCAC
>NC_024129.1:4288907-4352149 GCF_000346735.1 Prunus mume
AGAGGTCGGCTCTTTTCAAACTTCTTTGTCATTTTTAAAAGTCCGACTTTTTTTTTTTTTTTTTTCTTTTTTTTTTTTAATTTTTTTTTTTATGACAAGCGTCGTTAGCTTGTACGGGCCTTGGCTATGATACCATGTTAGAATTCTTAGTTTGTATATGTATTTTTAAGAGTCGGCTCTTTTCAAGCTTCGTTGGAATCCCACATCGGTGGGGTGAAAGAAAACAAATGGGTTTAAATAGAATTACCACACTCTAACTAAGACCGAGGCCTTTTGTGATAAAACCCCACACCTGACGGATTTGGCGGGTGGTAAAGTGGGGACAATATCGGTGTTGTTAGAGTGGGACCCAACGGGCAGATCCAAATTTTCAACATGGTATCAGAGCCAAGGCCCGTACAAGCTAACGACGCTTGTCATAAAAATTAAAAAAAAAAAATTTAAAAAAAAAAAAAAAAAAAAGGGAAAAAAGTCGGACTCTTAAAAATGCCAACGAAGCTTGAAAAGAGCCGACCTCTGAGTTCCATTGAAAACAAGTGGGCCCAACGAGAGCCGACCTCTGAGTTTCAATTGTCGATGTGTGGATCTTCACGTGTGATTACACGTGAGGGGGAGTGTTGGAATCCCACATCGGTGGAGTGAAAGAAAACAAAAGGGTTTAAATAGAATTACTACACTCTAACTAATACCGAGGCCTTTTGTGATAAAAACCCCACACCTGACGGATTGGGCGGGTGGTAAAGTGGGGACAGTATCGGTGTTGTTAGAGTGGGACCCAACGGGCAGATCCAAATTTTCAACATGGACTATATATCAGCAATGATATAAAATTTCATAGTTATGTGATTATGAATCTCTCCCACTTCCAAGAAGATTTTTAGTGGAACAAGAGGGGGTCCGGTAATTAATCATATTGCTGACCATATGGCCAACTTCATTCAATTTGAGGAATGGGATGTTACTCTCTCTTGGAACTTTTTTTGTTGCTGTCAAAGTTAAAAATGAGAGGGGGTTAATGTCATGGAGGATTCGAACTTGAGCCCGCTAGTCTGTAAGTCAATGCCCTTTTTAACTAAGCTAGACCCGTTGGCACTCCATCTTAGATATTGAGTTGGGACAAACTATTCCAACATATTTATGGCGAAAGTTTGACTCTCGTCGCAAATATGTTGAATGAAGAAATTAGGAAAAAAAAGAAAACAACTCATTTTGTAAGGTTTTAAGGTTTATAACTTTAGTAATAGAGTATAATTTTTTAAATTTATTGGTAATGGTAGATTGTTTTTAAGATTCAATTCTCAACCTCAACTGTGATCTTTATATACCCTCAAACCACATAAGCTATCATGTTCCCCCAAATATTTCAGTTTGGTGTACCGTCACTTTATTCTCATCACCTGCCAAATTCACTACCAATCTTTTGATTCAATTTGGTACACACGTGGTTGATATAATCAGATTGAACATCATGTGCAAAGTAGCATTATATATTTGCCAACATGTTTTTGCAAGGGAAAAAAAAAACAGTTTTTCAAGACACGTTGCCAAAGGACTACATAGAATGCAAGGCACTCTTGATATTCAAGGCAGAGGAGCACCGCGGCCGGTCGGTCACCAGACACTGAAGCTCACCGGCCAATCGTCGGCGGTCATAGGCCAATTAATTCGGGGAAATTAATCAACTAATTTATATGATAACTGAATGTAATTGGCTACTATAATCATGGATCTAGCCTTGTGCTTAGAGTAGTCTAGCTTATATAATATACCTTGGTCATTGTTATTAGTATTACAAATTGAGAGATTTCACATAAACTTCGACACCGAGTCTCAATGGATAATATCTTACAAGATGTCAAAAACGTTACAACTTACAATAAAAATCATTAGTAAGCCAAATACATAAGAAAACACAACTAGCCCTTTCGTCTAGGGTTATTTCTTTGTTTAATGTTGAAAGGTATATTGGAATCCCAATTTGCCATTGACTAAAGCAAAATTCAAAACATACGCAGTTTTCCTTTTGTCCGTATACACACGCATATATATATATATATATATATATATGTATATATATATATATAAACCTTTTACAACGGGAATTGTTATTAGGGAGATTTACTAATATACTCAATATATGAGCACAAATTATTTAAAAAACACTCTATATGAAATGGACTTTAGAAACACACCCAAAGTCTATTTACAACATAACAAAAAGGCTTTTAACTTCTTTTAAATTACAAAATTGTCATTGATTTATTAAAACAAACCTCATAAAAAAGCCCAAAACACTCAATAGGGCATCAAAGTAATTTAATAATCAAAATTGAATTCAATAGGGTCAGCTGTCATTTTTTAGGTTTGTTTATAAAAATTAAATGGTGTAGGGTTTATTTATATTATTAGACTCCAAAATAGTAATCATGCAATTCTTTCTTCTTCTTTTTTCACTAAGTTTTAAGAGTTCATGATACTATTTCAGAGCGCTAATAAAAAAAAAAGTCAAATAATAAGACAATTTCTTGATTATGGCTAAATAGTACCTAAAATATCTATCAACAACAAACACTAATTAGCCAAAATCATGAAGAACGCCATGTTTGAATTAGATTAACCCACCTAATTAACAAGTAGTTAAAGCATAAAAGACAAAATTATGGAAAATAAGATTCAAGGACAAGAAAGGAGATACAAAGACCCCTCCTTTCTATTTTTATTTTTATTAGTTTTTATTGAAAATAAAAAATCCCTTAAAATACATAAATAAACCTTTATTTAACTATGTAACTACATAAGCATGCGTTTTATTTATTGTGTAAAATCATCAACTATGGCATTAAGAATTGACCGATTAACAAGTCCTTGTTATATATTAATGAAAGACTTGGTGAGCTGTGACTATATGGACCTGTTGTTAATAAAGAACAAAAAGAAGAAAAATATCTTTCCTTTTTAGAGTTTGGACAATTTCATGTCATTTTCTTTTGTCCACAAAGAAATATATTTTTCGCACCTAAATTGTCTAAGAATGCCTTGCTGTCCCCCAAAAGTATACTTTGAGATTGACAGATGATCTAGCAGCAATTTGGGTTTTTCAGGTGTCGTGTGTGGTTATGAACGTATCATTGTGACTACTTTTTATTTTATTTTTTATTTTATAACTCCGGATTGTATTTCACTAATCCATACCGTCTATTTTGTAGATACTCATTCAAAGATCATCTCTACAAAAAATCACTTAAATCCGATTTCATTTGACCACTCATTTGAGTTATTGAAATTTTAGTACTTTCTTGAAATAACGTGTTCGTTGATTTTGTAAGACACAATTGGATGTCGAAACGGTTTCCGATTTGTCTAATTTTTTGTAAGGATGATTTATTAATGAAGACCTAAAAAATACATAGTTTGGATTATTTGGAAAAAAATTGTAGGGTACCCTAAAGGGTGTCCCTGAAATAAAATTATTTGAGGAATCCCTCAATAGAATGAGACTGTATATATATATATATATATAAGATTTTCGTTGTAATTTTCTTTTAAATATAAGTTAAGCATGAATCTTAATTCATTCACGCAATGAACTTCTTCAAGAAATCGTTCTTTAAACAACAAAATTATTCGAGAAGGCACTATTGGAAAATGACAATAAACCTAAGATTATAATAGTTTAAGATCTTATACTCACAGTGCTAATGCTAAATAATAAATTGTGTAAACTAAAATGGAAGTTGTACCAACCAGTTCTAGTTATATAGTTATAAAACAATTCCATTGGAGCGAGAAGATGTTCTAAGATTGAATTCGTCCTTCCTGTACTTAAAAATATTATAAAATAAAATAAAATAAGTTTCATTACGTGAACACTTGGGCTGAGTCCCTAGCAAAGTGTATGTCAACGTGGTGACAATATGCACCCTTAATTTATTTCAGATTCAAATTTTAAATCGTTTGACTTTTTTTCACTAATTTTGTTGATGTGCAGAAATGGTCGAACACTTCTGGACCTAGTTTAGTCATGATGTCACCTTTTGCACTGTGTGCTCTTTGGGAGGGTGGATAGGCTGCGAAACAAAGAACGAGCAGTGAGTCCTTGGGCATAAGTGAGTCCTTAGGTATAGGTGTGATACTGGCTGAAGGCTCTCCGATACTTAAGTTAGTGTCAAGTACGAAGTGAATAGTGATCTGGACAGAATAATGACTAAGTAGCTGAATGTCATAGTTAGGTTACCTCGTTTTGGGGACTTGTGTATTTATTTACATATTTTGGGAGATGAGCATCGAGTGAGATTTTGATGTGGGACTGTGGGCATTGCTTGAGGAGGCACCACATGTCCTTGTGAGAAATCTCTAATGAAGCGTGGTCTTTAGCGATGATTGGCAAATTAGGGTGCTGAAGGCTCACAACCTACCAATGGTACTTTGTGGGACATAATAGATTGTCAGGTTTAGTGGGTTCTTCTTATGGGTCCCTTGTTCCACGTCTCATTCTCTGATTGGCCGGTCAAATATGGTATAAACAAATTTTATATTAATCCCGCTATATTTTCATCTTGCTCGAATAACCTTCCAAATGAAACATAAAATAAAAATAAAAACATGAAAAGGAAAACTCAAAGGTCTATATGTACAGAGAACAGGCTCTGTATACATTTTTGGACGGCTTATTCATGGTTAAAAAGCATTAGCGTTCTGTTTGTTCTCCTGGAAACTTCTTTCCATTACAATCCAAATAATATTTCTCCCATATCTTCTGGCCCCACCCCACCCAATAAAAAGTTGCAACATATTCAAATTATTTTGTCGCATGCTTGTCCTCGTAATGCAGAATATGTCACCCGAATCATTTTCAATGTGCACAACGGTACATTTGTAGTTGTATATGATGACAATATATACTTCGAAACCTTCCAACGGTACATTTTCCAATTTGTCTAAATAAGAGTCATCATCTTAGTCCATAATTGCAGGCCAAAAGAAACAAATCAGCAGTAAATACTAGTGCAAATTTCAAAATAAACTTGAATGGGAAATGAGTGGAAGGAGAAAAGTTTTGTTTAGGCCGGATGCAATGCAGTGTGTCAAACAACTATTTATATAAAGTCGTGAATAGTATGTAAAAGGAATAAATTTTGTGTATGTATGATTGTGTACCGACTCAGTACACGTAACGTATGAAATTAACTATGAATGGATCTACATATTTGTCAAAACTCGGCACATTCGCAATAAACACATGCACACAAGTCCATGGTAGGGCAGAGAAATGATCGCATTGGTGGTTAATGATAACTATCATGATTATGGCGATGATTTCAGCTAACTAGCAATTATTTATAAGTTAGGGATGAGACTGACTTTTACATATCTGATTTATAAGCTATGTTCACCGTGAAAGAATATGTCTTACATGTGCTAAATCTTCGTTTCAAAAGTTATAATATTCACCGCTAATGGAAACTACAAATAAATCAGTAGAGTATCATTGACGCTGGTGGTCAGAGTAGCCAATTTTCTTCTAAAATTTTGTTCATAAAAAAATACTAAATCAAAAAATTAATTTTCTGCATCAGAGAAAAACTAAATAAAGAGAAACATAGCTAGCTGGCATCAAATTGTGTGAATTATATTACAGTGACAGTTGTGATGAGTTAGCAACAGTAGCCAAGCAAATTGCAGAATGAATAATATAGGACCATCACCAGTAGTCTTCTAAAGATGAAAAAAGAAAAAGAAAACTGAAAAAAAAAAAAAAAAAAAAAAACTATGCACACCAATTAAGTCATTTGAATACCCCCACACTACTAGAACCTTCAGATGTGCTTGGAATTAAGTTTTCTCAGCTGCCAATATCCGATGAGAAAAAACCCCACAAATTAAATTCAACCCCCTCAAGCCCCATTGATGGATACACCCACCCATCCTCCGAGTCATTCACCAATATGAACTCGTTCCTCGACTCGGGCGAGTCGAAACTGCCCTCTATGTTGGGTAACTCCACAATCTCCCCTAGCTCCTCTGATTCTGGACCCTCTGACTGTGACACCAATAATGACGAAGACGAAGAGGAGGAGGAGGATGATGAGGATGATGACGTGGAAGTTAAATGAACCATGGCTGCCGCTTTAGTCGCGGCAGCCTGAACGTCCTGAGGCTTAAGGGACGCCGGTCGGGGCAACAACTCGGCCAGTTCTGGGAAATTCAGAATGGCCGAGTTGCCCTTAATGCTGAGGGCAGCCACGTCATGCGCACGGGCCGCCATCTCTGGAGTTGAAAATGTACCGAGCCAGATGCGTGACTTCTTGCGAGGTTCTCGAATTTCTGACACCCATTTGCCCCAACTGCGCATGCGAACTCCTCGGTAAACTGGGTGTTTGCTGCTGCTGCTGCTATCATCGTCTCTCTTTCTTTTGAGTGCTACTTGGTGTTGCTGCTGATGCTGCGAGGAAGCTTTGTGTGTTCTAGTCTTGGTCTTGAGTGAGTTTGAGGGTGAAGTGGGATGAGTTTGCAACAACCTAGATGATGAAGATGGTGAGCCTTGAGATGAGTTGCTGGTGCTTTGAGCTAATTCTGAATTGTTGGGTTCTGCTGCCATTGCTAACCAACTTGAGACCTTAACTACCCAGTTGATGTATAATTGTGTACAAAAAAATGTAGCGCACAATGTATTTGTATTGATGATATACAATTATATATATATAAGAAAAATAAACTGAGAGAGAGAGAGAGAGAGAGAGAGAGAGAGAGTTTGGAGAGAGAGCGAATGGGAATTATGAGAAGGGATTGAAATGAGAGTGGGGTTTTGTAGGGAATTGGATGGGGAATGGGGTTACACGCTCCTTCACATTGACCCTTAACCAACCATTGTCAATTTCACTAGCTATAACAATGACAAAAACCCCCTAACAATTTCATTCAAAATATGTTTTTTTTTTTCTTCCCTCTTTTACCGTTTCGGGTTTGTAAATCAAGTGTTTAAAAACATTTACCCCTATATCTTCTGAGAAAGAAAGGGCTTAGTAATGCTTCTATTAAAAAACCATAAGAGAAAGAAAATTGAAAAAAAGAAAGATACGTAGTAAAAGAGAGTTTGAGACAGAGAGAGAGAGAGAGAGAGAGAGAGAGAGGGGTACTCTCTGAGTGGTAGGCTAGGAATGGGTCATGTGCAGTACAAGTGGTGGAGGGCCCCAAACACCACATTGTATAGCAGCAACGTTCGATTGAATTTTCTGCAAACCTCATTTGTCCACGTCTCTCTCTCTCTCTCTCTCTCTCTCTCTCTCTCATCTTTTGTCCGTTTAAGGTCCGTTCCTTTTGTCCGTTGCTTTGTTCAAAACCCGTTCCCACTTTGATTATTACATTATGAAAGAGGATTTTACCTCGTCACCAATAAGCACATGACAAAGCCTTATTGACCACATCTTTTTTTTCTTTTTTTTTCTTTTTGGGTTCGGTATATTCTTTTTATAGCTGCATTGGAATAAATCAGTACTTACATGCTACAAGTTCCTAGAACATTAATTTGGTCAGGTCCATGAATTAGGTTTGGAATTTTGTATAGGGCAAGAAACTAAGATCAATTTCATAATTTGAGCAAGTTCTTAGTAGACAACAATTTCACCTACTATTCTACCTGTCTTCCTTCTGTCATTGCGACCATGATGGCATGTGCATGCCAATTTTGAAAAGCAATCACTTATTCATATATCCAGTCAAAGTTTGCAATCGGATTTATTCATTAAAATAAATTACACAATGTACTTTTTATGTGTTCATACGTGCTATATTGGATATAAATCGTATTTTGGAATGATCTTTATTGATTGCTTGCCTTCATTACATTTTTGGATGTTTCCCAATGGTATTCACATGAAAGTAGCAATTTCTACTTCCGGTAAAGAAGACAAGTACTTTCCTTTCTTTTTGTATTTCTTTCCTTTGTCTTATAAATTTTCATTTCTTAGGGAGCATTTTTGCTCACCATTTTAACCCTAGGTGTAGCCTCACCACTCTCAACATTTGACACATATCTATTGACATAATCATGGTTGCATAAATACAAGGTAAAGAGTTAATTATGGTTATGTCAAGGGACATATGTCAAGTATTGAGAAGGATGGTGTGGGTACACTTTAGATTAAAGTGGTGAGCAAAAATATTTCCTTCTACAAAACTAATTGCATGATCCAAAAACATAAATAAGTGGCTAAAGCTAAATCACGATCCAAAATTTGGTGCTATATATAAGCTAAATCAATGTTTCCTTAATCCAAGGCACTGAAAAAGAAAAGTACATATGAAAAGAAAAAAAGCCTATAGAAAAACAACAGTTAATAAGAAAGTTGTGAATTTTTTTTTGGATAAATTGAATACATTTAATAAGGGTAAACTTGGAAAGCAAAAGTTAGCTTGTATAATATATTAATGACATTGTTTTAAGTGTAAGGAGAATGACACATGTCAAGCAAAAGATGGTTAGAGAGAAGGTTGCTAGCATTCCTCTTCAAAATTTGTCATGTGTCAATTTTTATTTGTTTTTATAGCTGGATTTAAAACTTATGTTTCACATTCAGAATAAAACTGAACCCTAGAGAAATTAAAAAGACAAAAAAGGACAGAGAAGACGCCAGAAACACCCACCCAACCCAACCCCTTACCCCGTTTCCTCTCTCTCTCTCTCTCTCTCCCTCCCTCCCCTCAAACTTTTACAGATTTGATGACAATTCTGAAAATTAGTAGTCAACAAATGAATGAGACCTTCAAAAAGGAGAAATATAACTGGGTCTTCGGGTAGCCATCGAAAGGTTGAAAATGAAGGATTCATATATGATTAAGTTGTTGAAGTGCGTCAGAAGGGGGAGAGAGTGTAGAAGGGGGCGGTGACCAAGGGGGGTAGTGCGAGGTAGGAGACTGGGTCGGGTGGGTGGTTCTATCTTTTTTATGATATTTTATTTTTATTTCATTTTATTTCAAAGGGTTATAATTGGGTTTTATGTCCAGCTGTAAAATAAAGTTTTAATTGTTTTTAAAAATGACACATGGTAAATTTTAAATGGAAATATCAATGGCTGATTGGTAATACTATATCATTTTATAATTTCTCGAGCAATTGGTAGCTACAAAACACCAAAAGATTTGAATTAATGGGCTCATCCATATCCATATATGGATTAATTATAAGATTTTGACACCACCAGATTTTTTTTATTTTATTTTGTTCATAATTTGCTCGAAATAATAACACAAGAACTCATTGACCAAAAAATAAAAATAAAAATAACACAAGAACAAGTACGTATGCATCATGTATGTATGTGTGTGTGTATATATATATATATATGTACAGAGAGTTTTCGTTGAGGAATTCTTTAAATAGGTTATTTGAGGAGTTTTCGTTGAGGAATTCTTCAAATAAGTTATTTGAGGGACATCTTTGTAGGCACTGGCGGACCTAGATTTTTTATAGCGAAAGTGTAATTTTGAAATTTTAAAAGCTTTATTATTATTATTTTTTTAAAGCAAGAGGGAAAACACGTGTGCTTCTTCTTCCTCCTCTGTATGAAGTTATATTTTCTTTCTTTCTATTATTAAATGAAAAGGATGTGCTAATTAAGTAATGTTCTTTCATTATAAAAATAATTTATCGGGAAAGAAAAGAAAAGGTGTGTCTGCGTTTGAGAAAAGTAGCTGAATTGCCGTCTTAAGAAAGAATTCTAGAATTGGAAACTATCTTCACCCGTGATTAATTTAAACCACATGCTAGACAATTTTGTTTTGCATTGTGATGGTGCTGTTGGGAGGAATAGTAGGCGAAGAGGAGTGGGCGGTTTGGTTTGTGATTGCCATGGTGAGTTTTGTTAGGGTTTTGCGGTTGCTGGTTAGGATGGTTTCGACATTTTGGGAACTGAACTGGTGGCTATTCATAGCGGGCTACTTTTGGCATCTGCTAAAGGTATGGTTTATTTGACTGTTGCTTCTGATTCACAAGAAGCCATGAATATGATTATGGGCACTGTGGATGAGTAATGTGGGTAATCTAGTTGATGATATTCGAGTGCTGCTAGTGCAGTTGGGTAATGTAAAGGTGGTCTATTAACCTCGTGAAGGTAACAATGTGGCTCATGCTATGGCTCAATGTTTCTCGGAAGGGGTGGGTCTGATATGGATTCAAACTTTACTAGGAAAGGATAGACAAAGTAGTTTTTATGTATTGCGGTGCTGTGATACTCTTTTTTCTTGACTGGATTTCCTCCATTGGAGATTTTTATGGCAAGGTTTTAATAAGGCCACTTTGTAGCACCTAGAGAAGCCAGGAGCTCCGGTTGTATTGTTGTTGCTTCTTTATGAATGAAAGTTCTCATTTTGATTATAAATTTTTTGTAAGCCAAACAATTAATTTAAAAAGAAGAAAAAGAAAGTTTGTTAAAAGCCCTTTATCATTTTTTAAGTAGCCCATACATCAGAGCTTGTTAAAACCCACGAATTGCTTTTTTGTTTTTGTTTTTAATTTAAAAAATAACAAGCTGCACATAGAAACAGCCCAACGCCTTCAAGCCTTGGTGGAGGCAATTCGTCGAACAACTAGAGCGCACCACAAAACCTCAGCAAATGGGCAATATGCAGTGCCTTAATAGGTATGCCAGTGCTTGTAGGGTCTACTCCACATTTTATTTCACTAATCCAAATAGTCTATTTTGTAGATATTCATTCAAAAATCATCTCTATAAAAAATCACCTGAATCCGATATCATTTGACCTTTCAATTAAAAATCATCTCTATAAAAATTATTTCGTGTTCATTGATTTTGTTGGTTTCAATTAAATGCCTTAATGATTTTCAATTTGTTTGATTTCTTTTGCAAGGATGATCTATAAATGAAGATGGTTTGGATCGTTGAAAAAAAATTCATAAGGTACCGTAAAGGGTATCTCTCAAATAAAATTATTTAAAAAATCTCTCAATTGAAAGAGACTACATATATGTATATTAAAAGCAACTATCTACTGGAAACAATTTTCTAGTTTCTACACGTGAAGAAGAATTATGCACTAATGAAATCAAACGTCCTTTTTTATTTATTTTTTATAATACTTATATATCATATTTGGTATTGCTTTTTTCATTTTTTTATATTATATATATAAAATTCCAACCTAAGCAAACGGATGCACATCTTCTATTTTCTTGAAAATAGATAGAAAGAAACACCAGCTAACTCTTAATTTTATAATATTTTTAATTTTAATAATGGACCGTGAACGATATCTCAAGTTCGAATAACCTTTTTAAATAATTAAAAAATGAAAAACTAAAGAAGAAAATATAACTAAAGAAAAATACTTTGACGTGAGTCAGATTACTAAACATGTGTTTGGCTCTAGTTAGGGTTTGGTACATGAGAAATAAAAAAGAAAGACCAATGAGCATTACTTTTTAAATTTAATATATCGAATTCTTCCTCACGTGGTAAAAAGTTTGAAACTAGAAAAATTGTTTCTAGTAGGCAGCCCTGCCCTTTTTAAATGGTTTTAATTTTCGTAACAAGTTTGAAGACATCACTCCACTAAGCAGACTTGCACTTTTGAGTGATATATGGTCATGAAAGATAATAATAAGTATGAATTGGTCCAAATGTTCTTCTCTAAGCTTTGATTCCTACACAAGTTTTTGAAATTGACAAGTGGTTGTAATTTGTTGTGGACAGGACATGCCAACTAATTATAGCAATTGGGCATATAGAAATATGAAAACTCATTTGATACATAGTTTATTAAAAAGATAATGTTGTGGTTGATGATCAAAGCTGCAAATGTCATATTTGATGCCAATTTACAATTGGGCTGAAACCATGAAATTGGCTGATTCAAACTGTAACTATCAATTTGGTTTAGTTTTAACCCAAAAAAAATCAAACGGTTTTAAAAACTAAATCAGACCGTATATCATTTGGTTTAGTTCAGTTTTTAGTTTTTATCAACCGATCTAAATTAATTAGATAATAACCACATATGAATGTTGAACTTGAAGTCTGATGAACATTTGGAGTTATTGATATTTAAATTATAGCTATACTAGTTACTGAAATTTAAAATTGTATTGCATTTGAGTTTTAGGATAGTTTGTTACTCTAGAAAATGAAAAAAGTATGTAGTAAGTTGTAATTTTTTTTGGTTATAATTTGGCTAACAATGTTGAAAAAATACAAATTGAAGAAGAATTGAGCTTAGGCCCAAACCAACCAAACCAAATCGAATCAAATTGTTTTAATTGGTTTGGTTTGATTTGGTTTAATTTTCTCTCTGATTTTTGTCAAAATTGAACCAAATTAAATTATTATATTGTAATTGATTTAACCGTAGTTTAGAGTGGAACCGATCCAATCCAGATCATACCGCCCCTACATGCATGCATGTATAAAGAAGAAGCAAATGGTTTTCACAATTTTTTAATTTTTATTTTAAAAAAAGCAGCAAAATGACCAGCCTGAAGCTTAACAAAAGGAAAAAGAAAAAGTAAAAATAGGACTTGGAGTCGGCCCAGATGCCCACTTGACTAGTGGGCTAAGTGTTGGTCTTGGCCGAGTATATCAGGCCAGCCGAAGGACTTTTTGCTCCCCAACGAGCCTCATAAAATTTATAAACATATAATCTGTGTAAATCTATGTCTTTTTTTGCCTTTCTTTATGTTGTTATCCTTATGCGAAGACATTTAATGTTATTTTTTTTAAAGCTCATTTTATATCATTGAATGAGGTGCGACCTCCACCCCTGATCTTCATTTTCACTCTGTTTATTTGGTTGAAAAAAGAAGGAGGAGGATAGTTTGTTAGTATTTATCTTCAAATTGGGTGTTTTATTCGTGCCTAATGATGCTAGGGACTCCTATATGTTATTCATTTTGTGTCGATGCTCGTTATTTGTGACGAATACCTATATGAAACCCTAATCATTAAGAAATACGAAATCAGAAATCGCAATTGGCTTCAATGTTATTACATGATTGTGATGAGAGAACCACATACATGACTATTACAAACATGTTTTGGAATAAGATTAATTAATTAAGATCATCGAAAAATATGGTTTTCAGTGATGACTCGTAATATATTCATATGAAATAATTTAAATTTGTATATTTCAATGAAGTGAGCTTAAGAATAAAAAATTTTGTTTGTGAGTTTGTTCACCTAATGTTTACATAAAATGACCAAACTAAATTAAAATCTCATATTCCAAAGCATAGCATAGGCATACAGCAACCCAGATTTTCCTCATAACTGCTTAGTTGGAACTTGGAAGCATTCAAAATGGTCAACATGAGTTGCCTATCTACCTGCATAGTAGTTGGCCATATACTCGCACCAACAATTATATAAACCTGCGTCCGCCGCAGGATGATTTGGTGAGCATCCCTCAATAAACCCTACCTTTTTGTTTATTTTATTTTATAGTATATTAAAATTTTCCCATATAAATGATTTATGCTAATTCATTGTACACGAAATGTTAGGCGCACTTGTTCCTCGGACAATAATTTTCCATCGTTCGAACGTTAATCCGAACCACTTATCTTGAAATGCAAATTTTGAATTGATAATCAAACAACATAGCATAATAATTTATTTTGTTTTTGTTTAATCGAAATAGTCGGCCATTTGTTTGAAGGGCCATAGAAATGTTACCAGCTATCGAAAAGGAATATTGAATAAGAGTGCTCTCCACGTTCTTTGTTTGAGAGATGACAGATATTGTCCCATGATGACCATGCAGTGCAGGCTCTTCTCTAAAATCTCCTTAAACCCCTTGAAAATAGTAACATAAGATTTTCATGGGGGAAAAAAATACACTTCTGGTGGATTTAGTTGATCCCAATAATTAGGCCTACTAATGAGGAGACTTTAGGGGAGTGGGTGACACACCATGAGAGGATCACCAACTTCATTTTCCTTAAATCTGGCTCATCTTCTTTACATTCACTAATAACCTTCTTCACTTTAGTTCAATAATCCAAAAACAAAATTAGTAGGTAAATTGCTATTTTTTCCGAAGAAGAAAAACCAATTACATGCAACAAAAAGAATCTAAAAACTAACGAAAATTAAATTCATCATCACACGCACGATAAGAATTCGACTCTAATTAACTTTTTTCGTTCCTGTATTTGAACAAAAAAGTAAAAATAAATCCTTCTCAAGATGGCACATTTTTCATTCAACAAAACAAAATGAGCTCAAAATATTCATATTTCATGGTATTTGTAGATAGTAATTTGAAATTTTATTAAATTAAGAGTGCTGTTAAACGAACTCTAAAATTAACTGAGTACACCCTACTATCAAACTATTTATTGAATTACTAATTTACCCTAATATAAAATGACTAAAAGGGATATATTGAATTGTGAAACAAATAAAATTTTAATAAGTACACTTTACTCACTATATTCAACCCTTATCATACGTAGAAAGGTCTTCATATTGCTTGGTGCTCACGAATAACACAACAAGTATTAGTTTAGTTTAGGATTGGTATTACGAAATTAAAGATTTTGATGAAACCCAAAATCTGAAAAGAGGGCACAAATTCATGTAAAAAGAGAAACCTGGTTTAGGATTGGTATTAGAGTGGTATATCAGGGCTATTTTTGGTAGTTAAATATGATGTACTTAGTTAATTTTACATTTTGATTAAAAAATTAGGGTTAACTTAGATTATAGGGTGTATTAAATTAATTTTAGAGTTCGTTTAGCAGCACTTTAAATTAATACTTTTCAATGCCCTAAATAGTCCCCAAAAAAATAGTATTAAAATACATGGACGAAAACGATGACGTTTTGTGGTGTGAGCCAACAAGATATATATAAAGCACAGAAGCCGAGAGAGCGAAAACATAACGGAAAAACTAAAAATCAAATTGTTAGCGAAGCTTAAAGCTTCTTCTTTTATGATTAAGCTTCCGATTCGCAGAATGACCGAATTTGAGAGTATCGGAGCGTATCGTATCGGACTGGACGAGTCGTATCGGTCTCTGCCATCGGTTTACTTGGCCTTCTTGTCCATCTGGTTCGTCTCGGCCTGCTCTTGGACCATCAACACCTATAAGAACCGCCATCTCCAGGTCGCTTTTTCCTTCATTTCCACTTTTTTTTTGGAAATTTTAATCCAAATTTGATTTCTGGGTTGTTTATCTGGTAATGTTGAGGATGTTAACGTATAATTTGGGTTGCAAGAGAAAAATCTGAAAAGGTTTTGGGCTGTGCTCTGTCTGGTTTAAAGAATTCACATTTCAAATTTTTTTTTTAAATAATTTTTTTTTAAAATTTTTTTTTTTATTTTTTTAAATTTGTATATGAGAGCCATTAAATTTATCTCAACGCCTCAGATTCTAGGCAACCAAACAATGGGTGCTTCTCTTTTTCTATTGGGTAACTGGTTTAAATGTTTAATATCTTTGTTCTGTTCGACTACTCGGAAATTTTTGTATATAATTAAGAGCAAACGGTGAATATATATATATATATATATTTATATTATATGTTTTTATTTCTTTAGTTTCATAAATAGCTATTTGATTGGATTCAAGTTATTTGCTTGGCCTACATTTCTGGACAACCAAACAGGGTGGCTAATTTAAATCTCATAGATAGTGTGCTCAAGTGTGTGTTAATACTCTACTTGGTTGATTCATTTTCTTTTGTTGGGCTGGCTTTGATGCAATTACTTATTTTCTATAATTTTTGTGCTTTGTTTTGTGGTTAAACTAGAGCAGACGAATAATTTGCAGTGGACGCTTGCATCTGTTCCATTAATTAAAGCCTTGCAACTTACGTTGTCGTTCCTCTTCTGGTATGTTCTCATTATCTTCGGGGAATAGAATATAGTTTCCATTCAATGCACAAAAAGAAAAAAAAATGCATGTTCAGAAAGTAATTATTTTGTTTCTTTTATGAAGAACCCTTATCCATTTAGGGCGGATTGGAACAATCAATTGAAGGACTTAACAATTCATATGTTTTGAAGCTAATATGTTTTTCCTTATCAATTAAAAAGCAAAAACAAAAAAGATTTGCTGGTAGTCCAGAGATCTCTGTTTAGGGGAGAATTTTCAATGCCCAAATTTATGAGGCCAATAATTTAGAGAGCCCTATAGGAAATTGTATGCATTATATGACAAGGCTGCCTTTCGCATGTGTATCTGTGTGGACATAAGCACATCAGAGCCTTCTTTGTGATGATTTTTCTATTGTTGTTTCCTCCGTCACACTTACCAAATTTTGAAGTGTCACTTTTGCAGGTATTCATGCTTTCATCTTCAAATATGCTCTCTATGGATGTCATTTGGAGTGTATGTAACAGGAGTGATATTTCAGACAGCTTCTTTTGTGTCTTTTTTACTCATCTCTCATGGTTACTGCATCATGTGCGAGCGTCTTTCAGTAACTGAGCGGCGCACTACTGCTTCCCTTGGCTGTGTCTTTTACTTGACTCTTGTTGGATACAGAGCTTCTGTACCTTATTTCTCTGTGAGTTTCTTTGACAAACTAATGCATTACACTGGTAAATGCAGGAATTAATACCTCTCTTTTATGTTTCCAATTGTTTACCATCGTGTACTAATTTTCTGCTATGTCATGATTCAGGTGCTACTGTTGCTTAACTATTTCATTTCATTCTACGTGATATTCCACCACATATCCCAGAATCTGTTAGTGTTGCGTGAACAATTAAGTTTTATAGATAATGAGGATGTTCATGCAATGCATGATGCAGTCTATACAAAGTACATCATGTTCAAGTATGTGTTTCACATTTCGACATGCATACTGCTGTTTTATGTTCTGGTTCTAAGATATCCTGACCTTTAAAGATATCACAATTTGAATCTCATATGCTGTATAAATGTGCAATACAGAAAATTCCAAGGTGCAATGCAGATAGTAGCCATGGCAGAGACTGTGGTATGATATCTTTGACTTTAGTGATAATAATTACATACACAGTTAGAAATACATACAGAAAATCGATGAGACAAGTAACACTTTGATTCTCAGATATACATTAACATGGATGACTCATCAGAAAATTATTGGATTCGCTTGCTAGTCCGAGAATGGGCTCAGTTCTGCATCTTTGTTTACATAGGGTATGTTTACCTTTCTGTGAATGTTTGTTTCATAGGAAGAATGTAGTTCTGGATTTCTTTTGAATTCACTATCAAATAGCTAGGTTCAGCATGCAAGAAGGGTTTGCTCACATTCCTACTCTTTGATGTGGTCATCTCCTGCAGGTGGACTTTTAGGTCAAGGGACTTGGCACCACGATTCTCTGTTATGCCAACTTTAAAATCTAAAGGAGAACTAGTGGTGCCTCCAATTTATAGCATTGTAAGTTATTTTCAAACTTTTTATGCGCTGAGAAGATTAAAGTAGAAGATTTTGTGTCAAACATTTGCATACTGATTTTTCTAAAGAGTATGGCATGCTTTGATACCTATGATTCAAAATTAGAATCCAATGAGGAAGGAAGCAAGTAACGAAGAAGTTGAAATAGAATTCCATAATTTATTCCTCTTCTTTTTCTGACAATCCCAAGTCATGGCACTGCAGGAAATGGATGCAGAAACTTTCAGAGATTTCACGAAGCATGAATGGCACATTGGAGTGGTAAGCAATAGGAACATGAACTAGTGTGCATCTTTTCTACTCTCTATGTAGTCATATATGTCAGAGTGTTTCATAATCAACTCGCTGTGGACTTCTTATTCATGGAACTAATTTTGCATCACTGATGTTGGCTTGTTCTTACAAGGTCCTCAGTTTTATGGGAACCTGAATTTTTTCATCCCCTCGCAGTCTCGTTTGAACGCATACTTTCTACATTAAATAAGTGTTATTGATTGATTAAATCATTTACTGAAAAAAGTGTTTGAACCTTTGCAGCCAACTACACCTTCCTGTGATGAAAGCTCCAAGGATTCTGTCTTGGTAATAATTCAGCATCCACATGCATATAGGCCGACCGCAGCCGGAAAATCTTGTCAAAGCCGAGGGCAGCCAGTGTAGCACTTCAAAAATTCAACTACCGATGTCAAAACTGCTTCACTTCACATGCACGCATGGAGCAAAGCAAAGTAACTGATACAGTAGTTCAAACATCTTCTTGTGGCTAGCTTAGCTACTTTGTTCATGAGACAAGCCAACGGCACATTTTCCTCAAGTTTCTAGTCCAATGCAATTCCGTGTAGAGAAGTCTGATTGCAAGGGCTTGTGAGTTGTGAAATGTTCATTCACAAGGCAGCAGCCCATCTATACTTGTAAATAAATACAACCAACGAATCAAATTGTACAAATCGGCCAAAAGTTAGAAAACGAATTGTATCTTCTTTTCCCCTTTATTAAAGTCTTTTGATTTGCCATTGGTATCCCCCCCTCCACGTTCGTTTTTGGTTCTTTTTTATGTTTTTGTTTTAGTACAAGCAAATATTGATTGGATACCAGGGGTTTCAAACCCCCTCCACGTGAATGGGGGTGGAAGAACTCAATCAACTTAGTTATACCTCACTAGCTCGCTTCACATTTTGTTATTTGTAGTTCTCAAGATTTTACTCTTTTCACGCTACTCATCTTAATTTTCATAAAGTGGAAACTGAGGGATGTATTCAGATTTTGAAGAATCAAAGTATTACTCCTTAAAATGTAACTTCAATTATTCAAGATATTGCGTTTCTTATCCTCGAACAGCATGTAGCTAATCAATTAGCTAATATTGGTCATACTCTTCCACATCCTGGTATCAAGTTTAACAAGTTTCCTTATCCGATTGTATGTCGTTTAAATGTTAACCTTTTCAATTTTCAGCTTTGTAAATTATTTTGTAATTAAATAATAATAATTTTTATTTATTTATAGGTATTTATAGATAGTGTTGCTATTTCATTCCTCAGTCTCACCAATAAATCGACCAAAAAGAGAGGGAAAAGAATAAGTCTCTCAAATAAACGACAGTCAGCAGTTTCCAAAACGACTCGTTCTTTTTGGTTTTAGCTTTAGGAACGGCAAGAGACGACTTGCCGTTTTCTTTCTATACCTTGGAACCTCCTGCGGCTCTGTTAAATCTCTCTCGCAGACTCACGCAGAGCAGAGAGACCAATGAGAGAGGGAGGAGGAGGAGACTGGTGAATTGGGTGTGGCTTTAAATAAATATGATTCAAAACCCATCTTGAATTGCGTGACATCTCTTTGCGACGCAACCGGAAATACTGAAGTTCCTCAGCCGTAGCTTTCACAATGAGTGCAGGTACTCCCTCTCTCTCTCTCTCTCTCTCTCTCTCTCTCTATATATATATATATATATATATATATATATTCATTAGAGTCAGTAAAATAGTTCCAGGAACTCCACCTTTTTTGGTTTTATTGGATTTTGGAAGGAATATAGTAAAAAGGGTCCTCTGGGATGTCTTTATGTATTGGCTATTCTTAGACTAAGGAATGAAAGATAATGAAATATCCTGGTAGCTGGAAGATATGATTTTTAATGGAAATTTGTTGGAACTTTTGTGAATGCAAAATGGGTACTTGCCTCTTTAATGGTTTATTTGGAACTTTATGTGTTTCCTGATTGCCCTTTTGGGTTATGCAAAAAATTTAGGGCCATATATTGTATTTTTATATTGGATTCCAGCCTTCAATGACGCTGGTGAAGAAACTCCTGTTAGTTACTTTCAGGGACTATAGTCTTCTAATACAAACTTCTTCCGTTCTTTTGGTGGGACTGAACCTCAGCTGCTTATGGCCTAAAACTGAAAAAGAGGCATGTTACCCAACTCGAATTTTGTTACTTTGTTAGCATTTTAGGTATAAAGTTGTTTATAGGACCTCCAATAACTGAATATAAAGATTTAGAAGTGGTCGAGTGACAATAAAATAGTGTTGGGGGAATGGAGTATATACCTAAAAGACTCATAACGCTACTAGTTATTGTCCCATGATTTGATAGTTGTGGCTCTTGCATTGCCTATGATAAAAGACCTGGTAAGCCTTGTGAATACGGTTCTCTTGCTATGTTAGAATCTACATTTAGCCTGCATGATCTTGAGTGTTATTTGTATACAAAGATGAAAAATCTGGATCAGACCGAACCACGAAATTGGCACTTTCATCCTTGCAGTAGTGCATATCTCTCGTTTTTGTTTAAAAGTGTTATTATTTCTTGTAGGTGGTGCCTTTGGTGGTAATAGGGGACTGAGCCCAGTTCCTCCAGAGAAAGGTGTCTTCCCTTTGGATCATATGCATTTGTGTGACCTGGTAAGTTACGTGACCATTAATGAACATTATCATGTTTTTTAATTTTGTTTCCTCTGTAGAAGAAACAAGCTTTCGAAAAGTTTTATATGTTGGAGTGGGTTAGCTGTGGCAATTTCGATTATTTGGGTTTTGTTTTGTTTTGTTTTTTTTTTCTAAGGGCTTAGTTTCTTGGATTTGTTTCAGGACAAAAAAGAATACCTCAGTTGTCTCAAAACTTCGGGCCACCAATCTGAAAAATGTAGGCTCTTCTCGAAAAAGTACCTGGAATGCCGCATGAAAAAGTGAGTTTTTGGTGTTTATAAAACACGTTGTGCTAGTGGACGTGTATAAATATAGGGTGTGCTAAGATTGTGACATTCTTCTGGCTATTATTCAATAATTAAAACAATTAACAACTGTACAGTCTTGAAAGCTTATAATATATAGACAGGTAAGTTTCACACAGATACTGTTGGGCGAAAGTAGTTTAAAGTACTAACTTCCTTTGACTGGTTTCAATGCTTGCGTTCTTTCTGTTAGACATTTTATTTGCTTGTACGGAACTCCGTCTACTTACGGTCTGCAGAAGAGCTTGTTATGTCTTCTCCCCCTTTTCTGGTGTTAGGTTTGTGTCAAAATGCTGTTATAGGTTTGATCATGAATGCAAATCCACGCCATCCAAGATGAAATTGAGTCATCTCAAACAATAAAAGAATTTGTATTTTGAGTAACCATAAATTTGAATCCTGCATATTTAGTTCTCCAAATTCACTAAAACTCTTGGCGGAGCTCTATGTATGATGAAGGTCTTCAATAAAGCATTAGGAAAGCAATTTTCTGGTAATTTTGGATTCGCAGAAATATTAGAAAATTTTCACTTATCCTTTTCTTTCATTTATGTCATAGATACTGAATCCTCATTTCTCAGATTATTTTTTTCTTTATGACAAGGGTTTGTTGTGAATACATACCAATGACCTTGGATATGCTTCTTGCAGGAACTTGATGGCCAAACAAGACATGTCAGAACTTGGGTTTGTTAAGGAAAGTAACTTGGAGGCTTCTGGAGAGAAGGTTACTGAGAGGATTGGTAATTGAGGTAGATGATTAGTTGGAAGACCACAGTAGTTGGGAAAGCTTTACTGAAAGGGCTGGCTGATTTTTCATCTGTTGGGGACTTTCCCCACTGAGTCTTGTCATTGAATTATTTGTAAAGGAATCTAAAATTTAGTGTTTCTTTCAAAAATGTCAATGATTTACTTGTATTAGACTTATACTTATAGAAGCCAATAAAACTAATTTTTTAAGTTGAATTAAATTTAAATTTTAAATAATGTACATTTTAAATGGGAGCTTAGCAAGTTGAAAGATGATGTTCTTTTTCTTAAGCTTCAAATTTTAAATTTCATGGTGATGGTGGAAGGATTATTTGTAAGAAACTCCCATTGATAAGATTAGTGAGCTTCTGCAGAACCTGTCTCTGAATCTGAAGCAGCTGACCGAAAAAAGAAAAAACACCAAATGGAACAGAACAGACAATAAACTCTTCATCATGCCATGCATTAAATTGGGTCTCGATGTTTTCACACAAGAAATATTTTCACCCGAATTATGAACAACAGTCCAAAAACTGCAAAAACAGAACGGCTGGCGGGAGATAACCTCTAGGACAGAGAAAACATAAATTATTCATTGGAGCTTCTGCACTCTCTCTCTCTCTCTCTCTGCCCCTCGATGGCCACGCTGAAAGCCTCTCCTTTTATAACTGACATTACATGGCTAACTTTTGCTTCCCTTTTCTCTGTTTGGGTTTTCCATGGCTCTCCATTTGTCTCCGCTAAGACCTCACCTCTTTTACCATTCGTAAGTTCTCTCTTTATCTCTGTCTCTGCACCCAGATGCACAGTACATATTTGGACCCTATCAGTTAAAATGGTATTTTTCATGTTTTATCTTAGTGGGTTTTATTGTTTTTAAAATTATGTTATCTGGGTCCAGTTGGAAATTTGGTTATGAGGGTTGTTGCTGGCTCATAATTTCGACTAGTTGTATGTCAGCTTCTGTTAGTTGAATTGTTATCTAGATCTGTATGAAAATGGGGTTTTGATTTTTCTTTTCTTACTTACTACAAGTTGCTTTTGAATTTTAAAAAAAAAATTGGCTCAATGAAAAAGAGTGATTGTTCAGTATTGGTCCACTGAAACTGAAGATAATCTGTATGAGTAAACAACCGTATTCCCTGGCTCTATGAATCCTTTTTGGTTTTGTTCTTCACATTTGTCATTCTGAAGAAAAGATTTTTGCCATTTGACTTGACTCAGTTATATCTTGAGGAATTGATTTTCTGATTGCTACTTTTAAGGAGCAAAATCGTCTGAGTGACTCCAATAGTAATTTTTTTGTTGCAATAAATATCAAAAAGAAAGGATTCTGATTTGGCTTTCCTGTTTGGCTATTTATCAAAAACCATATTCTATGAAGTTTAGATAAGTTTCGTTTTAATTTCAGTTCTTTTCATATGTCGAATACAAGAGAAATCAGAGAAGAAGACGACTAAATGCCATAAACTAAGTAGTAGCATTTAGTTTATCGTGAAACTACTTGAATGATAAATTTGACAGCACCTTCTCTTTTTGGGACAGAAGATCTATAAGATCAGAAAACAGACAAAAGACACTACCTAATGTGCATCATCCTTCAAGGTGCAGTACAAAGGAACAAGGAAACTATGGCTTTTCAAAGAAGAATCACTTACTTGGCTTATTGGTTAGATGCTACAATTCATCAAGGTGGTATTCATCTTGGATGTCATCATCGACAGCTTGTACAGCTTATTCTGGTCAAACAAGCTGTGACAATGGTTTCCCTGTGGCTAAAACTCATAATCATGAAATCGAATTTAATCGGGTCAATTGCCTTGAATGGGTATTGCATGAATCTGCAAGGAGCTTCTCCCTTGCGGTTAAGTCACTTGAATTGCCAGGAAGTGGTCAAGAGCTTGCAATGGCATGGTCTGGGAAGGATGTACATGAATGGCATAAACGGATTTCTTATCAGGTATAACATATATTTTGTTCACCGCAAAGTATGTGGTGAACATCTTATAATGCCTATAGAACAAATTGTCTTCACTATTGAATTGTGTTAACATCATTAGTGTCTCAAATATGATGTAAATATTTGAGATGTATGGTTTGCATGTTTCTGCATATCTTTTTATTTTATTTTGGTCACTGACTTGAGCAAGCTTTATGGTAAAATTTCTTAAGTTGACATGAAATCCTTGTTATGTTACTAGTCGGTATTAATGAAATTCTGAAATTGACTACCATGGCTGTGCAGGTCGCAGTTTATGCTTTGTTAAGAACAGCAATTGAAGTAGAAATTTTGCTTTCCAGTGAACGTCATTACAGTGACTCTTCACCAGTTAGTGATATGTATGTATGTTTTTTGTAAAAATCTTAACAATGTTAGACTGGTGGTTATAATGCCTTAACTGACAAATTTTAACTTATCTTTAGCGGTCAACTCTAACAATCAACAGCTTAAGCCTGCTTCTACCTTTACTTGATATTTAACTTTAAACTTTTGTAAACCTTAAGAGCTTAATTTTGAATGTCTATACTTTTCTTAATATGTCTATTTTCTTCTGAGTAATACTTTGCCCTTGTCCGCCTTGCTTGCAAATATTGATGACATAAGTGGCCAGAAAGACTCTTCTTTTGTTTATCTGTTTCAGCTTGACCCCAAAGATTGATATGGTTGGTGAATACATCGAGAGTCAATTAAACACAAGGCACTCAGAATTAGTAGAATGGTTTAGAGTGGTGGAACTACCACGTATTGCAGGATTCTTCATTCCCTTGTTGAGGAAGTGGTCTATGGAATATGCAGGAAGGTTTGCTCAAATAATTTTGTGCTTCTAGTCTAATATTTGTAACATCTTGTGTTATCATTTTCTTAAAAAATCAACATGTGTTTTAATATACGATTTGAATTCTGTGCATTTTATGCATATGCAGTGACATTAACCTGTTATTCTGGAATTAAGTATATAGCCTAAACAAAGAAATCTTCAGTGGTGTTGCAGGGATGGTTGTGGCTATAGGCTGCTGTGCAGCAGTGGCTAAATTGGGTTATGGCCGGGTTAAGTGCCCTTTTTTTGTGTTTTCAATTGAGGATGTAATGGTAGAGCTCATGGATCTCTCACACAGCCTTGTGTCAGTAGAAAGATTACATAACTTAGCTAGTGAGGCAGGATTTGAAATGGATTTCTTGTCCCATTTTGGTAGAAAAGTTCTGCTGAGCAACAAAAGTGAAGAGGTAGAATTTTGGATTGGGTTGGCTCATGAAAAACTCTCAACAGCATTCCATAAAGAAAGTGTGATCCCAGGCAAGGAGAATTTTCATGACAAGGTCAACTTTATGATTCATTAAATTATCTTTCTCAGATTCTAGAGTCAGAGGCATTAATCAATTGTTAGTTTGGCTGTGTTTATTTTTATATGTTTAGAATCTTCAGCTCATGTCTTAAACATCTAATTATTGCTCTTATTTATAAAGTTTAAACAGGTTGAAGCAGATACTTTGGCTACTTTAGGACTTTTTGCATATCTTGGGAGAAGGACTAGATTATTCTTGTCAAGAATGGGCATAAAGGATCTTGATGAGCTGGTTCAGGACTTCCTTAGGTAAACGACTTCACATTAAATGATTTAATCCAAAAGTACCGAGAACATAAGAGGTTGAATGGTTTGCCTGCAGCTACTTGGAGTGTGGTAGCCTTTTCATTCGCCCAGAGTTTTCTTCCGTAGCAGTGTATCAACACTTCATGGAGGTTCGTCTCTATTATGCTTCTGTTGCAAGTGTAAAATGCAAATCATGCTAATCTGAAAATTTATCATTACAGGTGGTGACTGATGAAACTGGATGGCTTGATTTTTACGCTGCATGCCCTCCGAAAAGGAGTCAAGAGAGACGAAAAAGCAAACTGCATGCCATCCAGGCAGAGAAAGAGATTGCTCTATCTGCTGTGTTTACTGTGTGCTATGATGTTTTCTCTGGATTTGCACACTTCAGTCGTTCAACTCAACAATCCTTAGACACTGATTTGCTAGACTTCTTGCTCCACAGGTAAAACATTCCCATCTTTCATTGTTTAGGTTTGTTTTAAATCTTTTCTATTTACTACAGGCCAACCAGTTTTTAAGATAGGAATATCATTAACCTTTTTCAGTCAGAGCTTGCTAACTATATGTTTGGAAGACTACTGGGCTGCTTATGATAAATCAAGGTACTATTTCTCTGGTGGATTGTTACACTTTAATTCCCTGCTACTGAATCAGCACTACCATGGAGGAAGGAGATAAATGTGCTTGTTCGGATTTTTATTTTTATTTTTTCAAGCAGTGAGTTGTTAAAGATTACAGAAACTGGTGCTCGTCGCACAACATCATTTGTAGGATCTGTTGTTGCAACCAAGTTATCTGTAACAATGGAAGCACAAGAAGAGCCAAGTACCTTGACAACATCAGAAGATCATCAAAATTATAAGCCTCAACACAGGCTTAAACTGAGAAAGGTATTGCCTTTAGAAAAAAATTCATTATAATAAACAAATAAAATACAAATATTAAAAATGAAAGAGCTTCACATATAACCATAACGTTACCAGAGGCTGTTTTATTAGTCCTGGAGAATGAGATGAATCATAAAAGAAAGTTGCATGGTCTCTACTTGGTTTGTATATGCTATAGTCTAATTGTTGCTTATATTGTTGTGACCATTTGTTTCCTTTAATAAAAGGATCCCTCCTCCCCGGTGATGGAAACCATAAACTCTGTGGAGGAGGGCAGTGCCACGAAATCAAGACATCTTCATCGAAATTTAGTTAAGAAGTATAGCAACAAGCTGGTATCGACAAGCTCTGTAAGGCCAATAATCCCCTGCTTCTTAGAGATGTGTGAAGCAATATGTATGTATGTATGTTCTGGTGGATGTTAATACTGTATATTGAATTGTTTTGAAGGATGTATGGATGGGGACTCAGTTGCTTTTCATAGACATCATGACTGCCGTGGAGGTACTCCTGAAACAATTGCGTGGCGACAAGGTTACAAGGAGGGAAAGAAGCAAGCTAAAAAGAACGCTGAATGACATGACTTCACTCATTCCAGTTACAATTCTAATGCTACTTCCTGTAAGTACTAATTTGACACTCTTCTTTCCTAAGGTTGCCTTGTATTTTATTGACTGATATGAAGTAGTTAGTTTTGAATGACCTTTATGCATGATTTAGAATTGCCAAAAAAAAAAAAAAAAACACACTAATTGATTGCGACCATAAATTCACCATATTTTATATGGTGAAAATACATATTTGTCTAGTGAAAGGTTCAAACTGTATAGTTGATTAATTTTTTTCCCTAATGACGGCTGCTCTTTATTTAATCGCGGGAGCTGTAAGAGCCAAATGATACTGAAGCTGTGCTTAATGTACAAAGTTCTGTCTTTAAGAAGATTAAGAGACTCAAAATTTTTGTATTCTGTTCATCTTTCGCATCTAAGTGAATCATGTTATAAATAATGAACTGCGTATTTTGATTCTTGATATATATGCGTTCTCTACAGTTTCATTTAGCAAAGTTGTATTTCAAGCTACCACATGCTTTGTAATTATGTTCATATACTTACAACCGTGCTTCATTATATTTGCACACAAGAATTTGATTACAAACATAATCAGATTTTATCCAAGCAACTAAAAAGCCAATCATACAGAAGTTGATTTTCTTCCTTTTTGTGCAAGGTATCTGCTGTAGGTCATGCTGCCATGCTAGCAGCAATCAAGAAGTACATACCAGGCTTGGTAACTTACATTACCTTACCATTTTTTTTCTTATAAAAAAAAAAAAAAAAAAAAATCTTTCAGTAATTTACAATCGCATTTCCCATAATGTCTCTTTTTTGGCTAATCATTCATTCATTTACTGCATCTAGATCCCTTCTCCATATTCTTCTGAGCGGCTGGATGTTGTGAAACAACTAAAGAGAATCAAGAAGATGGAGGTTAGGACGCGGAGCAACCTTGAAGATCCATCCTCTAGAATAACTTAAGTAATTGCTTGTGCTGCTCTCTTCACCCTGACTCAGAATAAACTGATTATGTTATTAGCAGTGTTTGTAAATAGTCAAATGAATAAATGTCTTTTCTTTTTTCTTTTTTTCTGGTCAGGAAAATGAATAAATATGTATAATGTGACGCATTCATGCCTGTCGACCAGGTGTGGATCAATTGGTCAACTCAAAAATTTTGGAGTACAAATTGATTTTTTGAACAAAACAACTAAAGAAAAGAAAAGAAAGAAATGAAGGGTTAAGCATGTTTAAATCTAATTCACCCAACGGCTCTATCTTTCTAATTTGAGTCATTCCAACAAATGCAAGACATAACAATAATAGGCAACAATGTAATGTTTTGTTTATTTGTTTTGTATAATCAAATGCACGTACCACAAGCATTTCTCTAGGAGAGGAGACAAAAAAATCTTTAAATGAAAAACAAAAGAGAAAAAAATAGAGGGGCAAAAAGGCACTCTACAAATTCATTACAAGAAGAGGGAGGGCTGCAATCTTCGCCTGCATTACATTACATAATTATAAAACTAGCAAAGCTAACTACACAACATTCACTCTCTTCAACCTCGAACACGAAAAACGAGCACAAATATGTTTACTCTTTTCATCCGAGTTCCTAGCTTATTTGGTCTTTATCACCTTGCATTGGATTATCATGGAAATATCTCAGCAATATATGCAAATCTTCCTTTTTTCACAACAAAATATTTGATCTTCTTTGTTCAAAGGGATTGACCTGCTTCGAAATCATCATCAGTGTACAATGTGGTCCCTAGTGTTGAAGCACAATATCAAAGGCTTAAACTACCCTCTTTGGATCACGACCTGCAGCAATATGATCCTACAAAACAATCCAAAAGAAAAAGGACTTAATAACGAAAGATAAACAAATGAAAAAGACAGAAATTCTTCTTGCTTGGTTTTTCTGGACATCAAATCCGTCATCCATGCAGGTTTTATTTTTCTTTTATTCTTTTGAGAAGTATACATGCAGTTCTTTATTGTATCAGCCTTCCAATATACAATCCAAGCTTTCTATAAGGTGAACAGTTCATATAACATAACTCCAAAATCTGTAACCATGCAACATCATGATTTAGGAAATATAATCACAGAAACTGCATTCAGACATCCAGTTTCAGAAATCAAACTTACTGAAATAAAATCAAACGCTTTGGTATCCTCTTTCTTCGCACTGTTCGGAATTGAAGTAGGAGCTGGATTTGGATGATTTGCTTGAAATATATCAGGTAGTGCTGAAGCATATCCTCCATTTGTTCCAGCAACTTGACTGAAATTCATATTTTGAGCATTGAGGTTCCCAAGGTGTTGAAAGCTAGACATTGTCGCTAAGAGTTGCTGTTGAGCAAGGAGACTTCCCATGGCACCATAATTTATTGGCTGAGAAGAAAAGGCTGGATTGAACATAATTCCAGGAGTTAAATTGTAAGGTGTAGCACCTGGAGGAAACACTGCATTATCATTCATCCGTGGTGTTTGAGAATTAAGAATGCCATTCCAAGCATCGCTGGAGGCCTGATGGCTGGGATGACTATTTGAATCTGATAAAAGAGTTTCAGATAGTTGTCCAGAAGAGGTTCCTTTCTGCTCCATCTTACAGACATTCTTATCAATGGATAAACCAGCCATTAAATTGTTAAAATCATTTTTATGATCTTGCACCTGCGGAAGTTCAGAATTGGGCCCGAAAATGTCAAACATTTCAGCTGCACTTTTCTTCTCTGCCAAGGCAGTCTCGTGATCATCTCGTTTATTATCAACGGTAAGCCCAGAGAAGAGATCATCTGCTTGTTCTGTACTGTCATTAGTGTGAAATGAAACATCTGCAAAAGGGTCATCCTCATTTTTCAGTTCACTGGTGCTTATGACATTCCCTGCGCCCTCTCCAAATAAATCATCAATTAGTGGGGGTGGTGGTGCTGTTAAGTTTGTGATGACTTGATCACTTAGGTTGTCAGTTGTGGCATCTGTCCCGTGGTAATCGTCTAGATCACCAGTGTCTATCAGGTCAGGCATCTGAACAGAACTAGCAGCCTGAGCCTTCACAGGCTGTTCTGAATTACTGGCCACACTGCCTATTTGTTCTCCACCCAAGAGGCTTAAAACCTACTCATTAAAAGAACATTGTCCATTTAACTGCATGATCTAATGCATCTTCTCAACGAAAAATAAACACACATACACATAAATAAATAAATAAACAAAAATATATATACACACACACACACACACAAAGAGCCTCCATTGAGGGATCCCTCAATCAAGCTTATTTGAGGGACACCCCTTGTAGGCCCCACTCCATATTGTACTTCACTAATCCAAACTGTCTATTTTGTAGATACTCATTCAAAGATCATCTCTATAAAAAATCACTTGAATCTGATATCATTTGACCACTCAATTGAGTTATTGAAATTTAAGTACTTTCTTGAAGCACCGTGTTCATTGATTTTGTAGGACACAATTGGATGTCGAAACGGTTTCTGATTTGTCTAATTTTTTGTAAGGATGATCTATGAATGAAGACCTAAAAAATAGATGGTTTGGATCATTGGGAAAAAAATTGTAAGGTACCCTAAATGGCGTCCCTCAAATAAAATTATTTGAGTGATCCCTCTGTAGAAGGGGACTGATATATGCATATGCATGTATATATCCAAACTGTAAAATTGCAAATAACCTTTCCAAGAACTTACACATTTCTCATATCATCGAGCACAAATTCCTCAAGAAATATATATTCAGAATATGTTATAAGAATAAGAAGAATTAAATCTGGAAAAGTCACAATGGGCAAGTACAAATTCCTTTCTACATGCAGAGTGAAGTGAAATTACATCAAACATGATAAAATTATCAAAGAACATATTACCGTTTACTCATGAAATTTTTAAAAAATATTAAGACAACATACCATTTACTTTCGCTATTTCTCTTTTAATTCTTTGTTCAATATGAAATATTCAAGGCAGCTCAACCATTAAACAATGCCCACTTTTTTTATCACCAAAAAAAGTAAAAATCCTTTGAGCCTAGGGCAAAGAATTGGCGTTCCCAAGTTCTAGTTACATTTACAATCAATTCTACATTTGAGCTGCAGCGACCGCCTAGAATGACGGGAAGAGTTGAAGTGATGATTAAGCAAACAGATTATACATGAAACTATTTTTTGGTCTATCTATCACTCCTATACATTATTTTGAGAAATCAGAATATGGAAGATATATATTTATGAGGAACTAAATGAATACCTTGTTAGCCTTTTCCCTCAAAGAAGCCTGAGGAGACTCGGAGCATCTGACTACAAGATCTTTGTTGTCAATAAAATATGATTCTACAATTGAAAAATGCTCATCATCCTTTCTCCTCAAAATTGACTCAAGAACACAAATTGCTTTCATGCGTACCTAACAAACACAAAATCACATTAAAAAAAGGTTTGTAAAAATAAATAGATCTACAAGTACAGCAAAAATCCCATCCACTTGTTCTGAACAATTGTAAGTCAACAATTCAATCTTATTTCAGGGATAATAAAATCAAATATGGACAATTTGTGTGTCTTTAATAAAATGGTTGTGCATGAAAAAAAATCACAAATAGATAAAATTCAGAAGTCACTATAAGAATCTTCAATTATTTGGCAATTTTGTGCATGCAAGCATGTGGAAGAATTATGGCCCAATACATAAGTACAAAGAGCATGCCTGCCACAATGGAGACTGGAGCTTTGTATCGAGGGCATGACTTAATGCTACGGCATCCAACTTTTTCGCCTCAGTAAGAAAAATCTGAATGGCATCCCGAGTGGGTTGTAAACGTACACCACCTGGAGTCACAATGGTCTCCAACAACCTCTCCTCCCGGGTCTTACTTTCTCTGTAATTTGAGCTAGAATCTCCATTGGTTACTTCAGTCTTGGTTAACCTATCCTCATTCCAGGTTCCACTAGCCACATTCTTTGAAGACCCAAAACTACCTTGAGTCTCATTGCGATATTGAGCAGGTTCATATCGATCTGTTGGCTCACTTTCAATGGTCAACGATCTATGAAGATTTGGACTCTTGTAGTTTCCATTTTCATTATTTTTAAATGAGTGATTTTGGGTGAAACTACTAAGTCCCTGCTTGATAGATGCACTTCCAATACCAACTACCTCACTAAGAAAAGATTTCTTTTCTTCTGATGACATTTCAAAGTTTGTATTCCCAAAACCTTGTATTCGTCTGTTAAGATCATCGGCTGGTGCTGCATTACTTTCCTCTGAAAATATAGCAGCAATAGCCTCTTGAGCAGTGTCCCGCACAGCCTTATTAAGGGCATCTCCTTTCAAAGGATCCGGCTGTCCCTTATAGTGAAATAACTGGCGCACTGCCACTGAATTTCGTTGCATTTCCCTCCTGAACTCCACACCAGACTTTCCCACAGAATATTTTATTAACCTCAGAGCCTGCAGAAAATTTGAGCATAATGGTGAAAATTTGCAAGAAACCTGACATTCATCAAGTCTATTATCCATCACAGCAGACAGAAGCTCTTGGAATTTCCCAATACCCATCAAACCCAGAAAATTCTTTTCTTTTACCCACACAAACTCATAACCAGAGGAGAAAATTACCAGACATTCCATTAAACTAGCACAAGACCTCAGAATAAAACATAATACTATAGAATAAAAAATCTGATTCGCCAAAAGAAGAAGAATTTTGATACCTTCTGTTTAACAATTGGACTTTTATTCTCCAGACGCTTTAACACAAACTCAGAAACCTCCTTGACAATACTGACATGTGAGGATCTCAAAAGCTGACAAATCTCTTCCAATTTGTAAACCGGCGCGACCTTGTCTTCGTCCGAAGTGGCCGCATCGATCATTCGAGACCTCCAGTACGACTCCACAGCTCTTCGACTCGAATCCATACCCCCAAGTCCTCAAATTTAGCTCCAAACGGATCTGATCCAATAGAATCCCAATGAAAGCCCTGTAGGGTCTGCCCTCGGATCGACGATACACTCGAAATTGGATCGGAGCCGTGGTGAAACCCAAATTCTGGGTCAGATGTGCATGAATTGGATCGGATGGAGGCGGCGGAGTGATGGATTATTTCGATTTGCGTTGAGAAATCGAAGAATTGGATTTGATTTGGAACAGAATCAGGGTTTTACAGAGAGAGAGAGAGGGAGAGGAAGGGGGGGGGGGGGGAGAAGGGGGAAGGAAGGGAATGTGAAAGCTGTGGAAGGTAATTAGGAAGAAGACGACGACGGTTAATTGGGGATGAGAGAGGTCGCGAGGTGAGTCACGAGTGGGAGACTCACCCACCTGTCTGCTTTTTACGTTGCGCGAATTTGATGTGCGCCTAAAATGGCACGCACGAGAGGAGAGGTTGAACGACGTCGTTTTGGTTCCAGTGGTCTTAGCCCCATCATTAGTTCCATGGTCCATCCGCGCCATTGGGCTTTAGGTTGTTCCGTTGGGCTCCGGCCCTAGTTATACTAGGCCCATTCAATCTTAGCAAGCCTTTGCGTAATTTTCTTTCCATTGTTTAGCTTTAGATTTAGGCCCCATTTGGGATTTTTTTTTTTTTTTTTTTTGTCAAAAACCTGCTTCACTTTAAAGTTAAGCAGTTTAAGGTGTTTGGTAAAAATAAAATATCCCGATTATTTTAAAAACAGTGGCCTTTTGACAGCAGCTTTTAAAACCAGGCTATGAGTTGTTTTTCAAAGCTGCTTTCAAAAGAAGCAAACAAGAACCTTTAATTAATTTTTTTAATTTCCAAAATACCATCATTCATTTTAAAAAATAACATCATCTCCACTTCCACATCCAACTCCACCATTTACACCACCACATTCACTACCTCCACAACCACCGCCATCGCCACCGCCACCACCACCACCACAACCAACACCATCACCACCACCATGCTGCCACCTCCACCACCATGCTGTCACCTCCACCACCATGCTGCCACCTCCACCACCATGCTGTCACCTCCACCACCATGCTGTCATTACCACCACCTCCACAAGCGACATCCTTACCACCACCACTACCATAACCACCAACTCCACTTTCATCACCACCACCACCTCCACCTCCACTCAATCACTACCACTACTACCACATGATTAGTACATAACACTTTTAACATCATGTCTATTTTAGTCATTATTCACAGTTACAACAATTTTATATTAAAACTTATCAAACGGTTTTGACATTACTTTTTGTACTAACAACACTTTAAAAATATTGTTCACCAAACATGTAGCTGTTTTACTTTACAGCTAATTATTTTCAAAGCACAGCAGAAACAACTTTTTTTAAAAGTGACAGCAATCCCAAACTAGGCCTTAGGGCTAGTTTGACATTGTTGTGCTGTGAAAATAATTGATGTTAGATTCTGTGAGAGAAAGCAGTTTGGTGTTTGGTAAACTTTTTGTTAAGAGAGTGTTGTTGGTACTGATTCCCATATAATCAGAAAATGATTCCTGCATAATTATAAAGTGCCCGTTTGGCATTGTTTATTTTGGGTGATAAGTGATTTTTTTAAAATTTTGGAAAGCCCGGCTTGTTTGGTAAACTACGAGAAAATCATTTATTGTTAAAAATTGCTGTGAGAGAAAGCTATAAGGGAAAGTTGCTAATGAGGTGCTTTCATTTCATAATTATGCATAAATCAGTTTCGAAGAGGCGTTGGGCTTAATGATTATACAACAATCATTTTCTGATTATGCGGGAATTAGTATCAATAACACTTTAAACAAAAAGTTTACCAAAAGCCAAACTGCTTTCTCTCACAACTGATTTTTCTCATAGCAAATCTGACATCGATTATTTTCATAGCACAGCAATGCCAAACTGGCCAGCGCCTCTTCGAAATTGATTTCTGCATAATCAGAAAATAAAAGCACCTCATTAGCTGCTTTCCTTTATAGCTTTCTCTCACATCAATTTCTAAAATTAGTGATTTTCTCATAGTTTACCAAACGGGCTGAGCTTCCCAATTTTTAAAAAAAAATCACTTATCACCCCAATGTCAAACGGGCACTTAGGAGTTTGAGAATGGGTATGAAATTTCATTAATATATTTGGTTTTTATAGTACAAGCGATTAGGGGAGAGCGGTTGACACAAATATTCATGTGGTGCCTGGGGGTTTTGAACCTCTATCCACATGGATGGAGGTGGAAGAGCTCAACTAGGGGTTTGGGCATCTCATTCGAAAATCTGTGTATCGATAGTAATGAACTGACGGTTTGGTTTGGTTAAATTTTTAATTAATTTTTAATTCTGCCGATCCAATTTGTATTGAAAAGTTTGGTTAAATGACCGGGTAACAATGTTCCTAACCTGACGGGTAAACATATCGAATCAATATTTATTATTATCTTATTATTTAAATATTAATACATGTGTCAACTTATTGGATATGAAGCTTATCCTAGGTTGCATAACACTATAACACGACACCTTGAACCCTAAAATCAAATGCCTCTTTTATTTCTCATTCAGTCGTACCCTCTAAGTAATCCCCTAAGCACGAGCACCAGATATGTAACCCTCCCCAATAAAGGTGTCAAACGGGTCGGGTCAGCCTATTTAAACTCGTGCCTTTAACGTATTCGTGTTAGGTCGGGCCAGCCCATTTAATTTATCAGGTCGTGTCGTGCTGGCCCATTTAGTAAAACCATTTATCCCAGCTCGGCCCAAAACCCAAGTCCATATTGAAACGGGCCGTACTTGGGCCAAAGAACTAGCCCATTTAATTTGAAATTCTCTCTTTTCATTTTGGAAGCAAATGTATCTCTGATCGAATTTTAAAAAAGGTAAATAAAAAATTGTAGCCTAAGAAAATTTGAGAACAATTCAAAATTCGAATAACAAGTTTATTGCGAAGTAGCACTTAATAAAACAAAGGATTTGTTTAATCAACCCAACAAGACAATTCGTGAAAGTAGCCCGCAACATATATCCCCATTATTTATTCTAATGCACTCCAAATCTACACTTGTTCATCATCACCACCACCTAAAAGGTTCATGAAAATCAATATTTACCCAAGATTAACCCCATAGAGCCTATGATACAACCTTTCCTTGAAAAAAATAAACAAACAAATAAACAAGCATTTGGTTTCATTGAGCAGCAAATCAGAAAACCCAGCAGGGGAGGAAGAACCAAAAAAGATGCATACTAGCATCTTAGGAAAAAAAAAAAAAAAGGTTAAAATTTAACCTTGTGCTATGATCTTTGTATAATGATATACTAAAATAACTGCATAATAGTGTTTGGTAGCAGATAAAATATATGGGGAAATGAATAAGATAGTTGGTTTAGCTGCAATAAAGAAAAAGGATACATTTTGTTTACACAAAACACAATATACAATATAAAGAAGAGATTGAAACGGCCATGCTTGAAGCAGGCTAGGGCCAAGCCCGGTCCGGTCCATTAGACCTCATTTTTTGATCCTGGTTTGACCGAAGCTTTCGTGCCATGCCAAACATGGCCCACTAATATTCATGCTCATGTTGTGTCGTGCCTCCTTTAAAGGGGTTGGGCTCGTGCTGTGTTGGGTCGGTCGGTCTCATTTGACACCTTTACTCCCCAAGCACTTGATATGTAGTTTTTGGCTTTTTAAATTGTATTTTTAATGTAGCACTTGATCCATGTTTGTAATTTTTATTATGGTTTTAGCTCAAATGAAGATGAACTTTGTGTGTACAAGCAAAATAGTGGGAGCGCAGTCGTATTCCTCGTACTATATGTAGATGTCATATTAATATTTGGAAACGACATACGCATGATGAACTCTGTGAAACTATGGTTATCAAAGACATTCTTAATGAAGGATATGGGAAATGCATCTTACATATTGGGTATTAAGATCTATAGGGATAGATTGAGAAAATTAATTGGATTATCTCAATCCCTGTATGTGGACAAGGTGCTCGGAAGATTCCAAATGGAACATTCCAAGAAGGGTTTTTTGCCAGTCAGACATGGAATTCACTTGTCTAAGAGCATGAACCATAAAACCCCAGAAGCAGTGATACAGATAAGCAGGATCCCATACGCCTCAGCAATTAGGAGCCTAATGTATGCTAGGTACAAGGCATGATATCAACTTTGCTGTGAGCATCACAAGTAGATATTAATCAAACCCAGGATCAGAACACTGGAGTGCTGTAAAAACTGTGTTAAAGTACCTAAGAAGGACCAAGGATATGTTCCTAGTCTATGGAGGAAAGCCAGAATTATTGGTGGAAGGATATACAGACTTAGATTTCGAATCTGATGTTGATGATCGGAAATCCACTTCTAGATATGTGTTCATATTGAATGGAGGGGCAATCAGTTAGAGATGTTGCAAGCAGAGCATCACTGCAGACTCCATAGCTCAAGCAGAGTACATAGCTGCTTTGGAAGTAGCAATGGAAGCGATCTGGATGAAGAAGTTCATTATTGAACTTGGAGTGGTTCCAAGCATTAAGTCACCAGTCATTTTATATTGTGACAACAATGGGGCTATAGCACAAGCCAAGGAACCAAGGTCTCATCAAATATCCAAGCACATTCAGAGGCGTTATCACTTAATCAGGGAATATATTGCTGATGGAGACATTAGCGTGCTCAAGGTGGCTTCAGCAGACAATATAGCAGATCCACACACAAAACCTATGAGTCAGCTTTAGCTAGACCGACACATGGAGAAGATGGGTATCAGATATATGTCAGATTGGCTTTAAAGTGCAAGTGGGAGATTGTTATATGCCTTAAAGTCAACTAATTATGTAATAGTTAGAGTTAAGGATATCTTTGATAAAAGACATATTATGTTATCAGTGGGCAATACATTTTATTTTATACATTAAATCATCCTATATTATCTTTCAATATGTAGAACAACCATAGTCCAATGAATACACAAGTATATATGAGATCTATTTAATGAGATTGCATACATGGAGACTTCTCATCATCCCTAAATCCTGAATATGTTTTTGGTCATAGGAATATTGATTGGGCGTCAATATTCTGTAAAGACCAGTACACACAGTAATCGTCTTTATATGTAGGGAATGGCAAGGTCTCAAGTCATTAAGTGTGGAGATACATCGATATGTGTGTAGGTACTTGTAGAAGAACAAGTACACTGAATGCAATCCAACATATGAGTTTTAGCATGGAAGTCTTTACTCACATGTCAAGTTGGAACTCAAAAATTGCAATGGTGCAAACTAATCCTTAGATCTGAGGCATCATAGATGTTTTGTGGCTATGTTGTTAATCTTTGAGCGCACTATACGGTCATGCTGATTTAGGCATAGCTTAAAGGTGCTCGTCAAGATTTTCAATAGAGTCATGGAAGCAAATGAATGTACAACAAAGAATCTCTACTGTAAATAAAAGAGAAAGAATACTTCAAGATATGATTGGTCATATCTCTGCGCATACTAGTGGATAGACTTGAAAGAAGAAGTCTTCGAATCTTACCAGGATGATCATATAAAAGGAATTATTCACATTAGGATATTGACAATTGGATTCTATGATCTAATAATGTGAATCAGGAGTATTGACATAAGAGAAGGATTCAATTGCACGGTCATTCCAATTTGAATAGGTTCTTTCACAACGTCTCATTTAGCTCAGATAACCGTGACTTGCTGCTAGGCGACAACCATGTGGATGTCCAAAAAGGTTTCAATTAACCTTTATTAATAGGAAGAATTAAATTGTGAAATTTAATTCGTATATCATCTCTGAGGAATTGAGTCAACTCACTACCTTGTTAAAAGGAACCTACGGATATGCACATCCAAAGAATGTGATTAGAGATACAAATGAGGAGAAATGAAATGAGGAGACACAAGTCAATGGTTGATTATCAAATGTCAAAGTCAACAGTCAAAACTTAACATGTTGACCGAAGCAATTGACCAAAGTCAAATAGTTTGACCGGGTCAATTAAGTAAGACTATAATTATAATTTAATAGTTAAATTATAATTAAAAGATTAGTTATGGAATTAATATTAACATATAGAAATATTGGATTGAGCTTTTAAATATAATTTAAAAGGAAAGGGACAAATAGCCTAAAAGGCTATTGAGTCTAAGGGATAAGTGACATAAGATGACATGACCCATGGACCAAATGGAGCCCCAAATACCCACCCAATTGCATTTTGTGTTGTCCTATATAAGCTAAGTGTTGGAGAAAACCTAGCTGGTTTTCCTACTTTGGTTGATAAGTGATCATCTTTGTATCTCATCTTCCATAAACAAAAAATTGGTCCAATCAAGAAGTAAAATAGCATCCATACTTCTTGATTTCCTTCTCTTCATCTCTAGGAGCATTTGGTGTGGTAAGGTAGAGGACTCCAATCTTGGAGCCTTAAGGTGATGGAGCCAAAATCAAGAGAAAGAAAAGGTCTTTCCAACAAAGGTGTTCATTCTTGAAAAATCAAGAAAAGGTCATCAAGGATAAAGATCTATTCCCTTTTTCTCTTTTCTATTTGTATTCAAAGAGACTAGACTAAGATACTTGGTTTAAAATGACAAAAGGTTTAGCTCAACTAGTATAAACAAAATGAATCCGCCATTCAGAATGTTTTTCTTGTATAGGTTGTGGCTAAAGTTCATTTCCTAAGAATTATATGCATGTTTCCTTCAGTTGGTTCAATTGATTGGAATTTACCATAGATACAAATGTTAACCATTTTATACAAGTGTTGTATTGCAGTTTTGCACACACTGCATTGCAGTTGCTGCAAACTGCATTGCAGTTTCCTCAAACTACATTGCAGATTCCGCAAACTGCATTGTAGTTTCCACTTCCATTTAGTTACAATTGGCTAAATTATTTTGTCATTGGATATTTTTGGTATGATTTTTGAGGTTAATGGAAATTATACAAATGTGTTATCAATGGATATGCCTTTTTGACTTTGTTTAGTTGCTTATTTCATGAGCTTCGCCTTTTTGCACACTGCATCACAATTTTTTTTAAACCTTCCATTGTTAATATAGATATTATGTTACATAATAAATATTACAAAAACAAGGTTGGTGTAATGGTTTATGTTCGAGACTTCCTCCTTTGAGGGTCAAGGTTTGAGTCCTTGCAAGTGCCCAAAATTTTCTTCATTTTTTTAGGGTGAATAAAGGGTGGCGGAGATGGTGGCGCGATTGGCCAGACAACGGCGATGATGGTTGGGCACATGTGGATCTCTGTGGCATAAGTTTATTGACTTCAAATAAATTAGTTTAGATCTAAGTGGAGTGTCATTGTGTGCAATTTTGATATTTTTTAATTACATTATTGTAAAATTACACCTTATTTTGTGGTGATTGACCTCAAGTGAATCAGGTGAAATTAGTTTCCTATCTATCATAATAATAAGAAACTTTATAGTGACTATAAACCAAACCTCCCTAAAAAATAGCTCATATATTATTTTCTCAAATTGTACTACCAAAAATGTTTTCATCTGTCTTATTATCAATCAAATATCTTTGAGTTTTACTCAAATTTCTGGTGGATTCTAATTTGTTGGTAGATTTCGACATTGTTACTTTAGGGTTATCGTTCGATCTTCCTATCCCTTATATCTCGCTGCGTCACACAAAGAGCAATAAACATAAACAAAGAGTACCTACACAAACCAACTCATATTACTGAAAGAGTGGAAAAGCAAACTCCTTTGTCTATGATCCTTTACCCTCTCCTCAACCCAAAGGAGCTCGTGGGCCAAATTTGAAACCTGGTTTTTGACTCGGTGGCCTAAATCAAAACCAGAGAACTGTTGCTCAGTTCCATGTGAAAACGCCATAGTTTGATTGCGAGAGAGAGCGGTTTAAGTTGTTGATTGGGAATTGAGAAGAGAGAGGAGATCAAGGATGTGAAGGGGTTTGGATGGGTGGAGAAGTTTAAAGAGGACTGCGATTGTGCGAGCGAAAGAGAAAATGGGGATTTTTTAGGACTCCTTTCGAGTCAGAGTGTGAAATGAAAAATGAGCGCTTTGACAAGCGAAATTGTGGACAGACTTATCTATTACGATAAATTTTTTTCATCATGCATGGATCATTCATATGCATGAATGAGTATTAACTCCATCTCAATCTCTACAACATTCCAAACTATTTATTTTGCTACGTTTAATGGCTTTGTAGACTTTTATTTATTTATTTATTCTTTGAGGATACAATACTTGGAGTTCAAAATTTATTACAACGTGGTAGACGCAAGACAAGAGACAGTTGGATTGGTCAAGCACAATTCCCTTGATCATTAGACTATGTTGTTCTTATAAAAATAACAAAAGATATCATACTACCTGCACCTCTTCAAATTCTTGAAAAAAATTTCTCATAAAAATCAAATACTTCCATGAGTTCAGGTTTTTGAATTTTGTAAAAAATAATAATAATATTGTACTGTTATTGTACGTTTGTGTAATATTATACCATCTGGCTATCTTTGGGCCAGAAGAAACCCCAAATTTCTCTTTCTCATTCTTTTTTTTTTTGCAAAGATTTTATTTATTTATTTATTGGGCTAACGACAAAAGACACCCTCCTGGTTTGGGGTGGTTCTCAATATGGACCCCATGATATCAATTTTATCAATTTACACCCTTACGTTTGCAACATCGTCCAATTTCATCCTTCCGTTAAGTTGACCGTGTGGTTAATCGTTAAATGGTGATGTATCTACTGTGGAACCCACGTACTAACCAACTATTTCCTAAAAAAATTATATAAAATGTTAAAATAACATTTTAAAAAAATTTTAAAAAAACTTCAAAAATCTCAACCCTGTTCACCCTGTCTTCAAAGGCCAACAAACCCAGAGCCCTGTTCACTCCCTCCCTTCCCTTGCTCTTCCCCGTCATCAGAGATGAGTAAAGCTGCGCCGCCATGTCACTCTACTTCACACGAAGTGTCAATAAATTTAAAATCATATCCAGACCCTTCGAAATTTTGACGAAATCGGAAAAATAATGTACTCTTGGATTTGGAGCCCTGATTGAAGATCCTAATAGTATCTTCGGGAGATTAAAGCCCTTGATCTTAGGCTAGAGTTCGGGGACGATGATGACAAGCTTGGGGTCACAGTTGTTGACTTTACTTGAGAGCTTGCGAATGGTGTGTACTGAGGATTGCAGCTGGTGTGAATGGCGTCGATTGCGTCGACTGAGAAGAAGCTAATGAGAAGCAGATGGGGAAGTGGATGGAGTTGGGGGTGAAGATGAGGCCGACGTTGTTTTTCTTGATGTTGAGGTTGAGCAAGGTGTGAGCCAGCTTGGAGACTAGGGATTTGGGCTGGAGGAAGGTTAGGGTTTCGGCAATGTCGCAGTCGACGAGGCAAGCTTGTTTGGGAAAGAGATGGAGGATTAGAAGAGGAAGGAGATGAAGGAGAGGCTGGGCTGTGGGAAAGGGGACAGGAGGTTGGGGGGAGGTGTATGTTTGGGTTTTGGGGTTGAAGGATTTTGGCGCCATGGGTTTTTGGGGGCTGAGAAATTGCAGGAATCTGAGTGTCTATTTCTCGAGAAAGTGTGATTTTTCTTGTCATGGATAGAGTTGGGACGGTGAGTCATAAGGACGATGAGGTCTATTGAGGTGGAAGATTGACTTACCAGCAACCGTTGCAGACCGTCGAGCTCGAAAATGGAGGAGGCAAAAGCAGCGTTGAACCGCAAGCAGGGGGGAGAGGGAGTGAACGGGGCGCTAGGTTTGTTGACCTGGAGAAGGGCTGGGATATTTTAAGTTTTTTATTTTTTAAAAAAATTTATGTTATTTTATTATTTTATATAATTTTTTTAAGGAAATGGTTGGTGGGTTCCACAAAGACACATTAGCATTTAACGATTGACCACACAGTCAACTTAATGGAAGGATAAAATTGGACGATGTTGCAAACGTAAGAGTGTAAATTGATAAAATTGATACCATGGGGTCCATATTGAGAATCACCCCAAACCTGGAGGGTCTCTTTTGTTGTTAATCCTTGTTTATTTATGAATTCCTCTCCAGAACTTGAAGAAGAGGAAAACCATGAATTGCATAATATTGCATGCATTGTAACTTGTAAGCGTGATTGTGGCGAAACCTGGGACACAACGAGGGCTTTGTCTCCCCCAATTTCGTTAACTGCATTGGGATAAAAAAACATTGTTACTATATCCCTAAGGTAAAATCTTATTGTTATTTTAAATTTTTATGCGTATGAGATTTCTCGTCATCATCAAATTGTGTAGTCTCTAACTATAAATGGGTCTAGTTTCAATCCTATTCTTAAATTAGGGTTATATTTTACATCAGAGACAATATTGGGCTAGCTGTTGCTAATTAATGAGATTAGCTAGATCATTGGGTTAACCGTGGAGAGAATGATTCTTTCTCATGCACCTTTGTCTTTTCATTATATACATATTATTTGAGGGATTCGTCAATAGTAGCTCTTTGTATATATGTATATTGATTGTTTGTGTTGTGTGATGAATGTCTATGCTTATGGCAGACACTTTTTCGTGTTCTCTGAAAATGGGAATGGGAAACGACATTTTACTGCAAATTCTATCATGTTTGCTTCCAAAAACTTTGACGAGGTTCAAGTGCATCTCTAAATGTTGGTGTGCTCTCATCAGCAGCCCAGAGTTTGTTGTGAAGCACGTGCAACACAATTCTGATCCCGACAATAATATTTTGTCCTCCTCCTCCACTTGTACAGTCCTTTTGAGGCGATTATTAGTGGATGATGCGGTATGCGAGGGCCGACCCCGCACCCAACCTGTTGTATTCTCAGTCCTTAATTTTTGCTGCAACTGCTGCAATGCAAATTCTGATAATTGTCATTGTAATAATAGTGATCCGGTTAGGTTTCTTTCTAGTTTCGAGGACATGGACATGACCAACCTAAAGCAGCCGCTGATTGGCAAAGAAAACACATTTCGTATTGTAGGCCACTGTGATGGTATCATTTGTGTCCAACTTAATGCTGCAGAGGTGTTGTTATGGAACCCAGCAATTCATGAGGCACCCAAGCTACTGCCTCCGGAGCCGTACCTAGATGTTCACATTGCTTCATCAAGACGGTATCGTGACATGTCAAAGGCCCTGGGATTTGGCTATGATCCTAAAACCAATGATTACAAAGTTGTTGACATTGGATATCCTGGCAATGAATTATATGGCGAGTATGGTGATGGAAATGACGGTATAATTTATACGCCAAAACCTGTAGTGTACAGTTTGGGGACGGATAATTGGAGAGAGATCGCAACGGGCTCTCTGGAAAACTGAAACTACAAACCTTTGGCCGGAGGATTTCCAGTTCTACTTAAAAGGGATGTGTTACTGGGTGGGGCACGAGCAATCTAAGTTGGTCGACGGCGGGGCTGACATGCTGGTGAAAGACGTTAGGGATGTGATCATTTCGTTTGATATGAGGGATGAGGTGTTTCATGATATACTGTTGCCGCATGTATATTGTTTAAGCTCAACGATTTTTTATAATATACGGCTTCTGCTGTGGGATCATAAGTCTATTGCTCTCTTTGGATGCTGTGCTAGGGGACACGCTGATGAATCCTTTGGAATATGGTTCCTGCATGAAGAATTTGGAAATCGGCCGAACAATAATTATTATAATGCTACTTGGACCAAACACCATGCTTTTAATCTCACTTTGACCCACAAGCCTTTGGCATTTTGGAAGAGCGATGAGATTCTTTTGGTTTCTGCATATGGTTATCAACCTCTAGACTCCTACAACCTCCATACAAAAGCATCATCTCAGTGTCTTCCTATTCTAGGCGATCCGGATGGTTTTGCCGCTGTTTTTTACGTGCCTAGTATGGTTTCTGTATTGGGATTTAGAAAACTTTACTCTACGTAAAGGTCTTGTAACTCAAGTGACTAAGAATATTATTTTACCACTGCATCTAAAGTACGTCTACTTTAATATCACTTGTATAAAAATAAAAAATAAAAAACAAACTCCTCTCCACAACATACGATAATGTAGTTAATTAGTACTAGTCCTTTGTGGCAATTGTTTTTTTTTTCTTCTTTATATATATATATATATATATATCAGTCTCGATCTCTTGGACTACATGAGTCTAAGAGATTGTGGTAACTTACCGTTGGATATTAATCTAATGGTTCAAAAAAATTTCTTAAAAGGAGTGCAAGAGTGAGCTCATCATTGAATTTACATCCAACGATGAGTGACCACAAATCTCTTGGACACCTATAGTCCAAGATATCGGGACTAATATATATATATATATATATATATATGGTGAATCCGTAGCACCATATTTTTGACACAAATTTTGAACCCTTAGATTTAAGCACTATTAATGGCTCAGATTAAATCTCACAACTAATTTATTATTATCTTTGAAATAATACATTTATTCTAATTATTATTATTTTAATCTAATAATTATGAATTGCACTGTCTCCAAATTCTACATCCCCCTTCCTCCATGCCCAGCGTTGGTAATCTCCTCCACAACCTCGACGTGCCAAAAATCTCCATTTGCCTACTGCTAGTTATATGCAATTGATACTATCTATTTTAACACGGTTCATACTCAGATCGAAACAAAGCAATGCATATGGAGTTTGACAAAATACCGAGCGGATATGGGATTGTTAGGATCAAAAAACACATAAACTTTCTCTCCACTCAGAATCAAAACGAATTTTGGGGAGTTCCGTGGGAGGGCAGGGTAATCATACTCTTAGGTTCTTGAAATTTCTTTGGGGATGATCAAAATGAATCTCAATCAACTAATTGCTTGATCCTTTTTGGTTTTTCTCAGCAAGGGGAAATAGAAGTTTTAACTTAGCAGCACCAGAAAAAAAAACGAAAAAAACAAACACAAAGATCAACCTGCCTCCTCCTTACGTCAATCTTCCTTACTGGGTATTTGATTTGGCTATATGGGTTGGGTTCGTTGTTTCTTGTTATGGAGGAAAATGGTGTGTGGGCAAAAAGAAGATTGAAGAGAGAAGAATGAAAAAAGGGAAAGTCATGAAAAAGAAGAAGAAGATGTCGTGAGATAGAATGTTGATGCTTTTAGGAAGATGTGAAAATATAAATGTGGAGAGAGAAAATTGAATAGCAAAGTTAATTAAATTAAAGGGTTAACTACAGTAAACCCCCTAACCTATAGGGTCATTTACGAATCCATACCTGATTTTGGGGACATTTATGGGTACATACTCAACGTCGCAAAAACTTATAGATCGCCCCATTCCGTTAGCGAATCCGTCAGGAAATCCGTAATCTGCCTACGTGGCATTTATGGGGCCCATTTTTAATTGACGTGAAGTTCCATGTGGACAACAAAATAATAAAAAAAAATTTACTTTAAAATAATTTTAAAAAAAAAAGCAAAAAGCAAAAAAATCAAATCAAATTGAAAAAGGTAAAAAGACGCAAATAGCCTCATTTCATCCATTCCCTTCCAGCCCAACCTCCGAGCCATAGCAACCCAGTTCTGCAACCAGCCTAAGTTGCTGGGGAGGAAAAGATGACGAGTGGACGGTGTCGCGCGTTGTCGACTGGGGATGGTCGATTCGAGAGGGGCAGCGGCGGAATCGCGAGGGCCTATGAGTGACGACGACGACTCCACCGGTGCCAGATGACGCTGTGAGGTTTAGGTTGGCTAGGTCGGAGCCTCGCGAGTTGAGCGAGTCAGGCCATGTCGCGATTTAAGCCTGGGGAAGTCCATTCCTTGAATTATACTGAACGAATTCGAATTCTGATATTTTTCTCAGCCAAACATTTTCTATTTCACAGGCACTGACTTTTTAGATGTTTAGATGTGGTTTTGTTTCTAATGTTTCATCCTTCATAATCTCTTTCGTCTTTAAGCAAACTATATCTATGGATTCTTCAAATATGCTTCGCTTGCTGTTTAAGATTGATTTCAAAACACCCTTTGAGATTGGGTTTTATTTTTTCTAAAAAATAACGTAACTGTGCTATTTGTGAGAGTTCAAATCTCGCTTCTTTCTGTGGGGAAGATGGTGGATGCGAGGGAGAGGTGGGTTTCTTGGAATTTTTGAATTTCGTTGACTCCAATGATGTTGTCTTAATTTCTATGGGTTGCGATGGGATGTGAAATTTGAAGTTGAACTCAGCTATGGTTTGGGGAAAACAATCAGATCTGTGGCATGAGGGAGGTGATGGGTTGGGCTGGAACAAGAGAGGTGTTAAGGCTGGGATGTGTGGCCTGAGTAAGCTTGGGTGGTGGTTTGGGTGGCTGGGGGCTAGGAGGGGAGGAGAGATCGGGAGAGATATGGGGTTGAAGAAATCTGGGATGGGGGAAGAAATTGAGAGGAATGGGGAAGAAATCGAGAGAGAGAGTGAGTGAATCTGGGTAGGGTGAATGCGTTGATAACCTCCGAGGAGGATGAATGCGTTTGGGTGGTGGTTTGTGTGGCTGGGGGCTAGGAGGAGAGAGAGAGAGAGAGAGAGAGAATCTGTATGAGGGTTGGGGGAAGATGGTGGGTGCGAGGTGGGCATATGCTGGAGAGGAGAGGAGAGTTCTGGGGTGGGGTGGGGGGCGATCTGTAAGTTTTTGCGACGTTGAGTATGTACCCATAAATGTCCCCAAAATCGGGTATGGACTCGTAAATGACCCTATAGGTTGGGGGGTTTACTGTAGTTAACCCTAAATTAAATTATAATTATTTTGAGTTGAAAGAATAAGTTTGTTTAATCTCAGCAATTTATTGTAGTCTAATCTAAGAGTTCAAAATTTGTGTCAAAACTTGTGTCAAAAACATGGTGTCACGGATCCACCCCCATATATATATATATATATATATTACAGTCAGATTTTGTTACGCCTTTAATTGCTTCCAAACGGTATTTGACAATTTAAAATATTCAAGCTGAGGGAATTTCTTGTCTGAACATTTACCATGCTTCTTGTAGTGGGGTTTCCCAAAACCCAATATGCTGATTATTATCTTCCACATTGGGCCAAGATTTGACTTGTTATTTTTCATCTAATTAGTAAAAAGATGATATGTATATTTGAATTAAGGCCCTGTTTAGTTTATGGGTAAGGAGATTTAGGAATGAGAAATTAATTATTTTTCCATGTTTGGTAAGTTCAGACATGCGAAATTGTTGTCTGGCCCATGAAAAAGTGTTATGAGTTTAGAAGAATGGACCCTTGACCCACCACTAGCAACATCAATATTGTCCCAAACTTAACCACCTGTTTAGTAAGTGTGGGGTTTTATACAAAGGGTGTCGATGTTATTAGAAGTATAACATTTATTATACGAGACTTTCTATTTTGTTAAGTTTCTGATGTGGTACTTGTGCATTCTTCAACACTCCTCCTCACATAAGACCACTTTTTAGTGGGCCACATTTGCAACCAATTCCACATCGGTAATTTTTTTTATTTTTTAATTTTTAATTTGGGGTTTGTTTGATTTTGATTTAATTTGGAGTTTTTGTTTGATTTGAGTTTGTTTGATTTGGGTTTAATCGGGCTCAGTCAACCAACCAAGCTCTGATACCATGTTAAGATTTCAAATGGACGGACCCTTGGCCCATCACTAGCAACATCGATATTGTTTCCAACTTAACCACCTGTTTAGTAGGTGTGGAGTTTTATACAAAAGATATCGATGTTATTAGGAGTGGACATTTATTATATGAGACTTTCTATTTTATTAAGTTTCAGATGTGAGACTCGTGTATTCTTCAACAGAAAGTAGGGGGAAAGTGAAGTCATCATCCAAACTTGGGTTTTGTTTTCCTTTTTCATGGGAAAATTTGAGAAAATGAACCAACATTAAATACACATTTTTCATGACCATTTTGTCCCCATTAACAATTTAAAATTACAATATATCATTAAATGCATTCTTTTTTTATTTGATTTAATATAGGTATACTTGAAAATTTATTTGACTTTGTTTTCCATTCCTACTCAAAACAAACATGGGAAATGAAATAAAGTGATATCTCCCGGTTACTTTTCCAGCATTACCAAACGCGGGAAAAGAATCTTCCATTTCCCATCCCTTAGGAAATGATCACATGCCTAAAAGTTCAGGTGATATTTATACAAATTTCCCTAATAATTAAATGAAAATTTGCAACTTTAAGCAGTCCCTAATCAATAGTCTCAATTATTAACTTTACTCACTTCAGTTTTTTTTAAAAAAAATTTCTAGGAGGGGAATCGAAGACCATAATTTTTTCATGATTTTGTTCATGTTTATGAATGGGCTAATAGGTAGCTCCTATACATTGATTTTGTTCTTCACAACTTTTGGGGATCCAGGGCCATTTCTTGTCCCCATCGCTACCGAATATTGTGAAAGGGAAGTAGCACTACACCAATAGCTAATGGCTTACCCGCTACACATTTTGAGTTGAATCAATATTGACAGTGCAATTGTCTTTTCTGTTACACGAATTTTCATATTTCTCATGAAACTAATGCTCTTCAAATTTTTCTTTTTAAATAATTGAATAAGTGATAACCATGAAGGGAACTTTCAGATTTGTGTAAAATGAGGTTAGGGTCGATGTCGTTGAATAATTGTGAAATGGGAAATTCATACGAAAATTCATTAATAATATTTTATTGGGGAACATAAATCTGCGGAGTCTTTAGCCCAGAGCAAGAAAATCATTTAAATTGACAAAAGGGAAATTGCATGGGCTCAATTAACTTCTTTTTTTTTGGGTCGAAGTCGAAAAGGTGATAAATTCATTGAAACATGAATCCAAGAACAGACCACCAAAATAAAAGAAGGCCAAGCTTCACAGAACACAGAATGAAAAAGGAAAAACAAGACAAGACTCAAAAGAGACCAGCATAAAGCTTTTCCCCACTCAGTCTGTGACCTTACAAAGAGTTAATAGGGGGCCAGGCAGCCCGTCTGAGACCAAGACATGTACCAGGGATTTCAGTGGCCGATAGGCCCAAATTTTCAGTTCCACAGACTCGAAACCTATCGACACTGCCTTGTGGGCAGCACGTACAATTTGAGTTCCTAGCAACCCAACTCCAACAGAAGTGACTGAGACTTCTAATATCTTCCAATAGGGGCAGGATACTCCATACTTGGCTGCTTACAAGACCATTAATGCCATCAACAAGAACTTTAGAGTCAATTTTCATCTCAATATCCAAATAACTGCCTTGGGATGCAAGATGGAGCCCCTTTATCACAGCCGCCGCTTCAGCTTAGAGAGCAGAGTTACTCCAATAGGGACAGGCCAAACCAGCAGAGAAGAGGCCGCTCGCGTTTCGAATTACAACTCCCAGACCAGATGGGGAGGCCTGGGATGGTTGGATTGGGGGAGGGGGAGCATTAGCTTCTCGGGGAATTCTTTGGCTGCCCGATCAGTTTTCTTGTGACCTGTGTTTGCATTCTCCTTGCAATTGAAGTGGTCTCCTCCCCTTCTCTTCAGGGAAGGGGAATGAAAAAGATATGTTTCACTTTTCCGTGGAGATATTGCCTCTTTATTGTCTGCTTGAATTAGCAAAAATTGATATGGAAGAATTTGTCATCGTTTTCAGCTACCGTTTTTGTGGTCGTTGCTATTTCGTGGCCTCTGTTGCCCTCGTTGATGTTGCCTTTGTTTGCTTCACTTTTGTTGCTATGGTCATTGCCAATGATATGGTTATATTTTAATCCGTCTTTACAACATAAAAAACTTTAACCCTAAACACTACCTATTTCCAGTGAACTATACACCTTGCCTATAATCATAGCCTGCCGTCGCCGCCTACCTTACTACTATCACCATCGCCTACCTTGCTATTGCCGCCATTGCCGCCATCCCGCCGTCTATCACTATGCCGAGTGTTGATGCCTTTATTTCTTCACGTGCTTCTGGTTCTATTTCACTTACTGCTTCTCCAACCCTCATTGTGATAGTTCATACTCAATCGTCCACCAACCTACTCTTGGGATTCAAATTGAATGGATCAAACAATGTAAGTTGGGCTTCGATGATCGAACTCTATGCAACTTCACGAGGAAAATTGGGTTACCTAATGCGTGACTATGATGCCCCAGATTCCAAAGATCCACAATTTGGAAAGTGAAAAATTGATGACGTTACAGTGAAAAGTTGGATGATGCGCACTATGGAACCTAGTTTGTTGAATATGTTTCATACTTACCTATTGTCGTGCTCACCGGGTTTCTGTGTTCTATCTTACCTACTACCGTGCTCATAGGGTTTCTGTGTCCTGCATTACCTACTGCCGTGCTCATAAGGTTTATGTGTTCTGCTTTTATATGTTATTCTATGTACCTTATTTATCAGTGGTTTCACTTGTGGTTTATGACAAAGCCTTCTCTACAGTTGTTCGATTGGTTAATGTCGAGTATGGTGTTCTATGACTTGTTTGTCAAGTTAGGCATGCGAAATATCTTTGCCCCAACTTTAGGGGGAGTGTTGGCGAGTCCTTAGTTAGTTAGGATTTTGGTTGCTTACCAATTTATCTAGTCCTATTACAATTGAGATTTATTTCATATTGTAATTTATATTTATTTTCTATTGTAATTTGGATTTATTTCCTATTTTATTGAGGGTTGTAATTCTTTATAAATACCTCCATATTGGAGAAGAATAAAGATTTGAGTATATTTGAGCACAACTATATATGCCCTACTTTGTTTGACTGTACCTACACAAACCAACTCATATTACTGAAAGGGCCTGTTTGGTTCATGGGAAAGGAGGCTTGGGAATGGGAATTCAATTGTTTTCTCATGTTTGGTAAGTCTAGGCATGAGAAATCATTGCCTGGCACATGGAAAAGTAGGGGGGAAAGTGAAGTCATCCTCCCAACTTGGGTTTTGTTTTCCCTCCTCATGGGAAAGTTTAGGGAAATGAGCTAACATTAAATACGTATTTTTTATGACCATTTTATCCCCATTAACAATTTAAAATTACAATATATCATTAAATGCATTCTTTTTTTATTTGATTTAATATGGGTATAATTGAAAATTTATACAAACTTTGTTTTCCATTCCTACTCAAAACAAACATGGGAAAAAAAATAAAGTGATATTTCCCGGTTACTTTCCCAGCATTACCAAACGTGGGAAAAGAATCTTTCATTCCTATTCCTTGGGGAAAGACATGGGAAATGATTTCCCCTCAAATTCATTCCATGAACCAACCGGGCCAAAGAGTGGAAAAGCGAACTCCTTTATGTTCGATCCTCTACCCTCTCCTCGACCCAAGAAAGAAGCTTATGGGCCAAATTTGAAACCTAGTTTTTGACTCTTTGGCCTAAATCAAAACCAGAGCACCGTTGCACAGTTCCATGTGAAAACGTCGTTGTTTAATTACGAGAGAGAACGATTTAAGTTGTTGATCGGGAATTGAGAAGAGAGAGGAGGTGAGGGATTTGAAGGGGTTTGGATGGGTGGAGAAGTTTAAAGAGGACTGCGACTATGTGAATGAAAGAGAAAATGGTGCTTTTTTAGGACGTCGTTGGAGTGAGAGTGTGAAATAGAAGTGAGGGCTTTGACAGGTGAACCTACATCAATGCGTCAATGCATCCATACATCTCCCTCACAATACTTTCTCTATTAAAGGAAGAGTTATCTCTGAATTGTACATGTAATCATCCACCCATCATCTATCCATCTATCAATCTCTCTTCTCAATTGTTTTTCTTTGTATTGAGTTGCTAGAGCTAAGGCTATGGAAGGTTCTTTGAGAGGTCTCTTTTTTTTCTCTCTTTTTTCTTTGAAAATAGAAAGACTAAAATACCTTTAAAAATGGATGGACAATTGGATGGTCTTAATTAAAGTTAGATGACAAATTATAAATTTTGAAAAATTAAGGTGACATTTCTCTTAAAAAAAATTTTAAAGTGACAAGTTGAAACTTAGGTATAAATTTAGGTAACATTTCTACAAAAATTGCTTAAAAAGACTGTAGACTCATGCATGGATCATTCATATGCATGAATGAGTATTAACTCCATCACAATCTCTACAACATTCCAAACCATTTATTTTGGTACATTTAATGCTTTTGTAGATTTTTTCTTATCTATTCGTTGAGGATACGAAACTTATAAAAGACAGTTGAATTAGTCAAGCACAATTCCCTTGATCATTAGACTATGTGGTTCTTATAAAAGTAATAATAATGATTACACCATTTTATTACCAGCAATTAATGTGTGAAAAGAAAAAGAAAATCACAAAAATAACAAAAGATATCATACTACCTGCACCTCTTCAAGTTCTTGAAAAATATTTCTCTTAAAAATCAAATACTTCCATTAGTTCAGGTTCTTGAATTTAGTAAAAAATAATAATAATATTGTACTGTTATTGTACGTTTGTGTAATATTACACCATCTGGCTATCTTTGGGCCAGAAGAAACCCCCCAATTTCTCTTTGTCATTCATTTTTTTTCTGCAGAGATTTTATTTATTTATGAATTCCTCTCCAGAACTTGAAGAAGAGGAAAACCACAAATTGCATAATATTGCATGCATTGTAACTTGTAAGCTTGATTGTGGCAAAACCAGGGACACAACGAGGGCTTTGTCTCCTCCAATTTCGTTAACTGCATCAGAAAAAGAAAAAAAACATCGTTAATATATCCCCAAGGTAAAATCTTATTGTTATTTTAAATTTTTATGCGTATGAGATTTCTCGTCATCATCAAACTCTAAACGGGCCTGTTTTCAATCCTACTCTTAAATTAGGGTTATATTTTAGATCAAAGACAATATTGGGCTAGGTGTTGCTAATTAATGAGATTAGCTAGATCATTGGGTTAACCGTGGAAAGAATTATTCTTTCTCACGCACCTTGGTCTTTTTATTATATACATATTATTTGAGGATCCTTCAATAGAAGCTCTTTGTATATATGCATGTTGATTGTTTGTGTTATGTGATGAATCTCTATCCTTATGGCAGAAACGTTTTCGTGTTCTCTTAAAATGGGAATGGGAAACGATATTTTACTGCATATTCTATCACGTTTGCTTCCAAAAACTTTGACGAGGTTCAAGTGCGTCTCTAAATGGTGGTGTGCTCTCATCAGCAGCCCGGAGTTTGTAGTGAAGCACGTGCAACACAATTCTGATCCCGACAATAACATTTTGTCATCCGCCTCCACTTGTACAGTCCTTTTGAGGCGATTATTAGTGGATGATGTGGTATGCGAGAGACGACCCCAGAAGCACATCATTCATGGTTTCGAAGACCAGGACACCAAATCTGTTGTATTCTCAGTCCTTAATTTTTGCTGCTACTGCTGCAATGCTAATTCTGATAATTGTCATTGTAATAATAGTGATCCGCTTAGGTTTCTTTCTAGTTTCGAGGACATGGACATGACCAACCTAAAGCAGCCGCTGATTGGCAAAGAAAACACATTTCGTATTGTTGGCCACTGTAACGGAATCATTTGTGTCCAACTTAATGCTGCAGAGGTGGTGTTATGGAACCCAGCAATTCATGAGGCACCCAAGCTACTGCCTCCGGAGCCGTACCTAGATGTTCACATTGCTTCATCAAGACGTGACATGTCACAGGCCCTGGGATTTGGCTATGATCCTAAAACCAATGATTACAAAGTTGTTGACATTGGATATCCTGGCAATGAATTATATGGCGAGTATGATGATGGAGATGACTATATAATTTATACGCCAAAACCAGTAGTGTACAGTTTGGGGACGGATACTTGGAGAGAGATCGCGACGGGCTCTCTGGAAACTGAAACTACAAACCTTTGGCCGGAGGATTTCCAGTTCTACTTAAAAGGGATGTGTTACTGGGTGGGGCACGAGCAATCTAAGTTGGTCGACGGCGGGGCTGACATGCTGGTGGAAGACATTAGGGATGTGATCATTTCGTTTGATATGAGGGATGAGGTGTTTCATGATATACTGTTGCCGCATGTATATTGTTTAAGCTCAATGATTTTTTATGATATACGGCTTCTGCCGTGGCATCATAAGTCTGTTGCTCTCTTTGGATGCTATTGTAGGGGACACACTAATGAATCCTTTGGAATATGGGTCCTGCAGGAAGAATTTGGAAATGGGCCGAACAATAATTATTATAATGCTACTTGGACCAAACACCATGCTTTTGATCTCACTAGGACCCACAAGCCTTTGGCATTTTGGAAGAGCGATGAGATTCTTTTGGTTTCTGAATATGGTCATCAACCTCTAGTCTCCTACAACCTCCATACAAAAGCATCATCTGAGTGTCTTCCTATTCTAGGCAATCCGGATGGTTTTGCCGCTGTTTTTCACGTGCCTAGTATCGTTTCTGTGTTGGGATTCAGAAAACTTTACTCTCAGGTCTTGTAACTCAAGTTATTAAGAATATTATTTTACCACTGCATCTAAAGTTCCCCTCCTTTAATATCGCTTGTATAAAAGTAAAAAATAAAAAATAGACTCCATTCCACAACATACAAGATAATGTAGTTAGTTAGTACTAGCCTTTTGTGCCAATTGTTTATATATATTACAGTCAGATTTTGTTACGCCTTTAATTGCTTCCAAAAGGTATTTGACATTTTAAAATATTCAAGTTGAGGGAATTTATTGTCCGAATATTTACCATGCTTCTTGTACTGGGGTTTCCTAAAACCTCATATGCTGATTATTATCTTTCATATTAGGCCAAGATTTGACTTGTTATTTTTCATCTAATTATTAAAAAGATGATATGTATATATGAATTAAGGCCCTGATTAGTTCATGTGTAAGGAGACTTAGAAATGAGAAATTAATTACTTTCACATGTTTGGTAAGTTCAGGCATAGGAAATCGTTGTCTGGCCCATGGAAAAGCGTTAAGATTTCAGAGGGACGAACCCTTGACCTACCACTAGCAACATCGATATTGTCCCCAACTTGACCACCTGTTTAGTAGGTGTGGGGTTTTATACAAAAGGCGTCGTCGTTATTAAAAGTAGAACATTTATTATATGAGACTTTCTATTTTGTTAAGTTTCCAATGTGAGACTTGTGCATTCTTCAACATTCCTTCTCACATGGGACCACTTTTTATTGGGTCACACGTGCAACCAATTCCACATTGGTAAGATTTTATTTTTTATTTTTTATTTTTTAAATTTGGGTTTTGTTTGATTTTGATTTAATTTGGGATTTTTGTTTGATTTGAGTTTGTTTGATTTGGGTTTAATCGGGCTCAGTCAACCAACCAAGCTCTGATACCATTATTAAGATTTCAAAGGGACGAACCCTTGCCCCACCACTAGCAACATTGATATTGTCTCCAACTTAACTACCTGTTTAGCATGTGTGTGGTTTTATACAAAAGGTATCGATGTTATTAGGAGTGGACATTTATTATATGGGACTTTCTATTTTGTTAAGTTTCAGATGTAGGACTCGTGTATTCTTCAGCATAAAGTAGGGGAAAAGTGAAGTCATCCTCCCAACTTGGGTTTTGTTTTCCTCTTCATAGAAAAGTTTGGGAAAATGAACCAACATTAAATACACATTTTTCATGACCATTTTGTCCCCATTAACAATTCAGAATTACAATATATCATTAAATGCATTCTTTTTTTATTTGATTTAATATATGTATAATTGAAAATTTATTTGACTTTATTTTACATTCCTACTCAAAACAAACATGGGAAAGGAAATAAAGTGATATCTCCAGTTACTTTCCCAGCATTACCAAACGGGAAAAGAATCTTCCATTTCCCATCCCTTGGAAAATGACATAGGAAATGATTTCTTCTCAAATTCGTTCCGTGAACCAACGGGGCCTAGGATGTTGTTAAACAAACCTTAAAATTAACTGAGTACACCTTATAATTGAAGTATACTTTTAAAAAAAAATTAATGTAAAATTAACTAAATACACCATATTTAACAACCAAAAATGCCCCTAATACATCCTAATACACTCTGTCACATAAGGTGGAAGAATAGTTTTTATTGAACAAACCTGCTCTACAGTTGTATTGGTCAATCCCAATATAAAAGGTTCAAACAACTCTCAGCGTTTCCGTATTTCACTGGAGGTAACAAATCTGAAAAAACATCACAGCTAACCAACCAAATGTCTCAAGTAATGAAAGGATAAAACAACACCCGTTCGTTATCCTTTTCTAACCCCTTTTCTGTTTTCTGAGAATGAAAACAACCAAAAATGCGTTCGGTGCTGTTAAGTTTGAAACATGGAAAACGAAGAATTGAAAACGATCTCAACTTTCTTCATAAAATGAGAAAACAACTTTTAGATGTTTTCATTGTTTTCAGAAGGAAGTGAAAACAGGGGAAATAGTTTTAATAAAACATAGTTTCAGATAATTTTATTATTGATAATCTTGTTTTAATAAAACATAGTTTCAGATAATTTTAGGTTTTTTTTTATAATAAACATTAAAATATTAATGAACAAATAAAAGTTGAAAAGAAGTGACACTTCATTCTTTATGCTATTCTCATATCCTACTGCAAGAAGTTCTTTACTCAATAATCTGCATTTATTTTGGGGAAAAAAAAATTGTATGTATAAAAAATTATTCTTAGATGCATACTTGTTCAGTTTATCAATTAACCAACAAAATTCAACTTTATTTATTTATCATTTTCACTTATTATTAAAGATAATTCTAGGTATTAACATTAGATTTTTTTTTATATTTTTTTAATATTTTTTAAGAACATACATTAGCAAAAATACACTGAAAAAATAGCTCACAAATTATTGTTCTCAAATTGTACTATCAAGTATGTTTTCACTGTATTTATTTTCTGAATATATTTTCTAATTAATCTACCAGACACATTCTTGAATCCTGAAAATGCAAATTCGTTTCTGGTTTTGATTCTCTGAAAATATTCTTTGAAAACATTCTCTGAAAACGTTACCAGACGGGCCCTAAGAACTGTGTCATTTAAAGTCACTCACCATAGTCGGATACTGAGTCATCTTAGCTCCTAAGTATGAGCTCATCATGACTATATGAAATAACAAATCATGTTTATTACAGTTAACACACAACTCAAAACTAGCATCAAACTACACTTCCAATTTATAATGGCCAACGCAAAGCCAAAGTAAAGGAACTATTTGTACCTTATGGAGATGGAGATGGTGAGATGGTGAGTAAAGCCAAACTAACATCAAACTACACTTTCCATTTTTAAAGGCACTTATTGAAATTATATTTGTTTCACAATTTAATATGCCTTCTTTAGTCATTTTATATTAGAGTAAATTAGCAATTCAATAAATAGTTTGGTAATAAGGTATACTCAGTTAATTTTAGAGTTCGTTTAACAGCCTATGAGAAAAACCAAAACAAAATTATATAATTATAAATATATAAGGTACCACGTACTTAGTACGTTAATAAACCTATTGCCCTTCTCACATTACATGCATAGGCATTTCACACGCATAATTTTTCACATGCATAACATGTCACATGAATAGCATTTCACATACATAACATGTCAAATGAATAGCATTTCACATGCATAACATGTGCATGTGTGAAGTTTCTAGTTATATAATTAGTAACCAAACGAACGACCCATTGTAAAGATATCAAGGGTCCTAATTCTGCCACATGTCAGAAGATTGAAGAAGAAAGTTGTTGAAATATTGTTAAGACTGTTAGGCAGTTTTAGTAAAAGAGTTAGCGATCTGTTAAAGAAGTTAGAGAGGTTAAGAGGTTAGAAACGTGTACACAGTGCTTTGACAAAGCTATTATGAAGATCATCATTGTACTGTGTTGAAAAATCAATGAATGAATACATCAATTCTTCTCCTAAGATTCTCTGCTTCTCTCTGTTAAAATTCTGTTCAATATTGCTATTCTGACATGGTATTATCGCCATAGTACGATCTTGAGCTTCTTTGCTTGCAATTTCTATTCTTCTGTCTCTATCTTCTCCTCTTCTTCTTTGTTAAATTCTCGAGCTTCTTTCCCTCTTCTTTCTCAGTACTTTCATAGTCTTTGTTCTGCCTACCACCTGTTTGTTCTTTTGCCTCACAGATTCTTCTGCTTGATCTATTGCACATTTCTTTTCTTCTCAAGATACTATCTTCCTGAATATTCATCATGGTGACTGCTACTCAACTTCAGATTGTTCAATCTCCGATTACTACCTTAATTCCCACTGTCCCTACTTCTGTGATAGTTAAGCTTGATGATACAAATTACCTCACATGGAATTTTCAGATGCAGCTTCTTCTTGAAGGTCATGGCTTATTGGGGTTTGTTGATGGTTCACGGCTGTGTCCTCGTTTTGATGAAGATTCTGATGTTGAAGGTGTAGAAACTGATGCTTATACAGTGTGGAAAATGCATGATTGTGCCTTGATGCAATTGCTAATTGCAACCCTTTCTTCTACTGCAATCTCATATGTCATTGGGTGTACTAGTTCTCATGATATGTGGGTTCAGTTGAAGGACAGATTTTCTACGGTTACCAAAGCTAGGATTTTTTAGATGAAAAGTGAGATTCAGAATATCAAGAAGGGTGCTGAACCAGTCTCTCAATACTTGCAAAAGATGAAGGATGCTAGAGATCATCTTGCTGCTACTAGGGTTTCTTTTGATGATGATGATATTGTGATCTTGGCTTTTAATGGTCTTCCCCTATAATATAATACATTTCGGTGTATGGTTCGAGGCAGGGAACATGTGCTCTCTCTCAAAGATTTTAGATCTCAATTGCTTGCTGAAGAAGCCATTCTTGAACATACTACCTCTGCCACTCCTTTTGCCTCCGCGATGTTGGCGAACAATCAATCATTCAAAGGAAAATCTCTTGTTCTTGCTGACCCTTCCACGTCTGTCCCATCTTCTATTTCATCCAGCCACAATGGTGGTGTCAATGGTGGTCTCAATGGAGGTTTCCACTCTAGCTCTAATGGTGGCTCTTTTTCACATAATGGTGGTTTCCACTCTGGCCCTAATAGAGGTTCCTTTTATCAAGGAAGAGGCAGACCTCGGCATCAGTTTTCATCTAGACGCGGGATTTTAAAAATTTAAAAAAAAAAATTTAGACTTTGCGCGACCAATATTTTGTGTCGCTCAAAACTTTGCGCGACCAATATATATTTTTCGTCCCGCAAAAATTTGGGCGGGTACCAAAAATGGGACGTGAGAATTTTTTTATATAATTTGTTTAGACTTTGCGTGACCAATATGTATTTTTCGTTGCGCAAAAATTTCAAAATTTGGGCGGGTACCAAAAATGGGACGCGGGAATTTTTTTTTTTTTTTTTTTGACTTTGCGCGACCAATATACTAATATTCGTCGTGCAAAACTTTGCGCGACTAATATCTTTCGTCGCGCAAAACTTTGCGCGACCAACAATATTGTTCGTTGCGCAAAGTGATACGGTTTTTAAAATGAAAATAACTCCTCCACCATTTTCTCAATGTCTTTCTCTACTCTTACCTCTCCTCTCTCTTTCCCGCTCCCCAAATCCCACCCTGTCTCTCACACTCACTCCTCTCACTTAATCTCTCATCATCTCTCTCTTCACTATCTCTCACTCTCACTCACTCTCTCATCTCTCTTTTCACTATCTCTCACTCTCACTCACTCTCTCATCTCTCTATCACTATCTTCTCTAATTCTCTTACACTCACTTCTCTCTCTTATTCTCACTCACTCTCAATTTTGCTAAAAGGTAGATTGTCTCCAAATTTTAATTTTTTTTTCATTAATATGTGTTTTTGGAGTTAGTTTTGAGTTTGTGTGGGGTTTGGGGTTGAGTAAAGGGGAGGGATTGGAGTTTGGGTTGGATTTGTGGTATAACAATTTTAGGGGAGATTATCCCTTCTTTTTTTTTTCTTTTTTTTGTTATTTGACCTTTTTTTTTTTTTTTTTTGTTATTATTGTACTTTGTTAATTTATGTGTACATTTTGAATATTTTATATATATATATATATTTATTGGATAATTTGATCACTATTTTTCATATGTAATTTTATTTTGAATATGTCAATTTAAATTAAAGTAACGAAAAAAATCATACAATTAAATTAAATTTAAAAAGTAAAATTTTGAAATAATTAAATTAATATTAAAGAAATAATATAACAAAAAGTCAAAAACCAAAATATTTCGTCGCGCAAAACTCTAAAACTTTGGGCGGGTACAAAAAATGAGACGTGGGAAATTTTTTTTTTTCTAATTTTTTTTAATTTTTTTTCAAATTTTTTCGTCGCGCAAAACTTTGCACGATCAATGTTTTTTGTCGCGCAAAACTTTGAGCGACCAATATTTTTTGTCATGCAAAGCGGCTTTGCGCGACCAATATTTTTCGTCGCGCCAAGCGAATTTGCGCGACAAATATTTTTTCATCGCGCAAAGTCTTTCTCTACGATCTTTGCGCGACGAAGTTTCTGTCGCGCTAAAATTTATACGACTATAATGTATTTTGCGCGACGAAATTCTCTTCGTCGCGCAAAGTGTAAAATGTAGTAGTGTGGGAATGGGAAACGAGATTTTACTGCACATTCTACCATGTTTGCTTCCAAAAACGTTGACGAGGTTCAAGTGCGTCTCTAAATGGTGGTGTGCTCTCATCAGCAGCCCAGAGTTTGTAGTGAAGCACGTGCAACACAATTTGATCCCGAAAATAACATGTTGTCATCCTCCTCCACTTGTACAGTCCTTTTGAAGCGATTATTAGTGGATGATGTGGTATGCGAGGGCCGACCCCGCACCCAGCCCCGGAAGCACATCATTCATGGTATTGAAGACCAGGACACCAAATCTGTTGTATTCTCAGTCCTTAAGTTTTGCTGCTACTGCTGCAATGCTAATTCTGATAATTGTCATTGTAATAATAGTGATCCGCTTAGGTTTCTTTCTAGTTTCAAGGACATGGACATGACCAACCTAAAGCAGCCGCTGATTGGCAAAGAAAACACATTTCGTATTGTAGGCCACTGTGACGGTATCATTTGTGTCCAACTTAATGCTGCAGAGGTGGTGTTATGGAACCCAGCAATTCATGAGGCACCCAAGCTACTGCCTCCGGAGCCGTACCTAGATGTTCACATTGCTTCATCAAGACGTGACATGTCACAGGCCCTGGGATTTGGCTATGATCCTAAAACCAATGATTACAAAGTTGTTGACATTGGATATCCCAGCGATGAATTATATGGCGAGTATGATTATGGAAATGACCATATCATTTATACGCCAAAACCAGTAGTGTACAATTTGGTGACGAATACTTGGAGAGAGATCGCGACGGGCTCTCTGGAAACTGAAACTACAAACCTTTGGTCGGAGGATTTCCAGCTCTACTTAAAAGGGATGTGTTACTGGGTGGGGCACGAGCAATCTAAGTTGGTCGACTTCTGGGCTGACATGCTGGTGGAAGAGATTAGGGATGTGATCATTTCGTTTGATATGAGGGATGTGGCGGAGCCAGGAATTTATGTGTTGGGGGGCCAACATATAAACCAAATAAGACATTAAAAAATTTCAATTTTTCAACCTTAACAATGTTTGTAAAAATAAAAGCAGAAAACAATTGTTTATTCAATTAGGTATCAAAATAACACTCGTCGTTCTTTCATATCTCGAAAATCATCTATAATTGAGTCAATGCTAAACTTTTCTGCAATTTCCCTTTCGATGTACATAATCAAAGAGTCTGTGAGAAATTCGTCTTCCATCTTGTTACGAAGCCTAGTTTTTACTATACGCATAGCAGAAAATGATCGCTCTGCAGTTGCAGTAGACACAGGAAGAGTAAGCATAAGCACAAGCACTCTATAAACAAGTGGATATATCATTGATCTTCTAGTCGTTACCATCCATTGAGACAGATCATAAATTGTTGACAAGTTTTTGAACTCTGGAAGTCTAACGACGTCACTCTCAAAATGTTGAAGTTGTCTTCTCAAACCTATCTTCTCATGATCTTCAAAGTCTTGGGGGTAGAACTTATCTACCAATTGACAAATACCATCAATTGATCACTAAATTGGCTATTTAATTCTTGGAGTTGAGAATCTATTGCAGCATAAAAAATATCTATCATGTAATAATGCTTAATTTTAAAATCATCTTGTTGATGGCGAGCTCGACCTGGTCTTGCAACATAACGAGCATTCATATCTAGGATATCTATGTTCCGTGCTTCACAAAAAAAATTCACCTTGGTAAGCAAAGAATCCCATCCATCATCTCTTAATTCTTGGATAAGTGCCTTAGTGGAAGAAACAAGATCCATGGCATTTATTATGTCTTGGGATTGACATTTGCAAAGCTTGACAAAGATCATTAGTGATCTCCATAAGTTCTTTCATAAGATGTAAGATAAAGACAAATTCATATGAAGTCATTGCCTCATAAGCTGCATCAGCATCTCCTCGTTGAGAATAAGTAGTTCCGTTATCAATTATATTAATTAGAACTGTGCATGTTGCACTAAACATATTTACCAAACTAGTAATTGATTTCAAATGAGAACCCCAATGAGTATCACCAGCACGTTGTAAGGTGCCAATTTGGTTCATTCATTTCCCAGTCTCGATCTCATCAATTGCAATCATGTGCTCAATTTCAGCAGCTTGAGCATTTTTCAGTTCATCATTACGCTTGCATGAAGCACCAACAGTATTGACAATAGAAGTCAATTTAGTGAAAAAGTGGTGAACATGAATAACTTCTCTTGATGATGCAATTAATATCAATTGTAATCGATGTGCTAAACAATGAACATAGTAAGCATATG
>NC_024129.1:4352331-4363012 GCF_000346735.1 Prunus mume
GCTCCTGAATAAGACCTTCTTTGTCAACAAATCGCAACACTATTGCCATTTGCTCTCTCTTAGATTCATCACGCGCTTCATCAACAATTATACAAAACTTTGATTCCCCAATTTCTTCACAGATTGCTTTCTTCACTTTAGTTGAAAAAACATGTAAAATTTCTTTTTGGATCTGTGGTGATGTGTAAGAGGCATTTTTGGGAGCTTTATCTAAGATAACTCCAGCAACTTTTTCATTATATGCAGCCAATATTTCTAACATTTGAAGAAAATTTCCACGATTGATTGAATTCTTTTTTTCATCATGGCCTCTAAAAGCACATCCTTGGAATGCAAGCCACCTGACTGCTTCAATTGTTGCCTTAAGTCGTAGTCGATTGTCTGCAATTTGTTGGGAAGAATAATTCTCAACGACTTTCTGTATATGCTGGGATTGATTCATCAAATCCAAACATGATATTTCTGCAATTTTATGAGGGGAGTTGGGATCTTTCCCCTCGTGATTTAGAAAAGAACAATTTTTCTCATCTCTAACTTTCTTCCAACTTTGAAATCCCTCAAGAGTGAAAGCATTTTTCCCAGAATGTCCAGATGGTTTATTGAAAAGATAGTACGGTAGACAAAAAGTTGCATCTTTCACAGGTGAATATTCTAACCACGAAGGAAATAGTTTGAACCATGAACTTTGAAAGCTACGCTGATGAGTTACTGATCTTGATTTTGGATACTTGGAAAGTATAGGTTGGTATGGATCGGCATTAATGTAAGCTCGTCGAATTTCGTCACGTTGATTAACAGGATAATTCCATATTTGTGGACGTAGCCCTAGGTCGCGCTCTAAAGAACTATTATCAACTTCATTGTCAATAGTCTCAATTCTTGGAAATTCAAAACGATTTTCAGATGCTACTGTCTCAATATTAGAATCAGGTACAGACGAGATAATTGCAGATATTTAAGTATGTTTTCTTTTGAAAAATCCATAAATTCTAGGTTGTTTCTTCATCTACAAACCAATTACAAATTTTATTAAGGACATTATTCATAAATTATCCATCAATTCTAGGTTGTTTCTTGATGCAGGAGGTTGGAGAGCAAACAACCAAATTCAATTATTTTCTTTTGATGTGTGTGCCTGCTCATGTTACTTCATATAGGAACAAAAATTAAAATCCCAATTCTTTTTTTATTTGGTTAAAAGTCTACTTCCTATTTGATACGGGAGATTTTTTGAAACTCTATTTGATTGGCTACTTTTATTTTTTATTAATATATTGGTGGGCCCAAAATTACTTGGTCTTTCTATTTGAAATCACTTACCCTTTTACTTGCAAAGAGATAAAAACGTATATTTCCTTTTGTTGGGGGGCCACAAACAGTTTATTATTATATTAACTTCCTAAATGTGTAGGAAAGCAAGAGCAAATATTAAATTTAGTAAAAAATTTGGAGGGGGCCCAGGCCCTTTCAGGCCTTAATAAGGCTCATGATATACTGTTGCGGCATGCAAGTTCAAGCTCACCGCTTTTTTATAATATACGACTTCTGCAGTGGGATCATAAGTCTGTTGCTCTTTGTGGAAGCTATGGACAAAATGATGAATCCTTTGGAATATGGGTCCTGCATGAAGAATTTGGAAATCGGCCGAACAATAATTATTGTAATGCTACTTTGGACCAAACACCTTGCTTTTGATCTCACTTTGACCCACGAGCCTTTGGCATTTTGGAAGAGCGATGAGATTCTTTTGGTTTCTACATATGGTTATCTACCTCTAGTCTCATACAACCTCCATGCAAAAGCATCATCTCAGTGTCTTCCTATTCTAGGCGTTCGGGAAGGTTTTGCCGCTGTTATTTACCAGCCTAGTATGGTTTCTGTTTTGGGATTTAGAAAACTTCACTCTGCCTCAACCAAGGTCTTGTAACTCAAGTGATTAAGAATATTATTTATTGTGCACCCATGATCCTAAGTTCAATTCCCCCTTCCCCAACAAAGTCCGCTCCACACCATACAAGATAATTGTTGCACCCATGGCACATGCAGTCAGTCGTTCTTTCTCATAGTTATCTTTTGTTGAATTTTTCCGATAAGTCCAATTCAAATGGGATATAGCCAAAACATTTAGCAACACTCTTATGTAGTGGCCAGCAGATGCTAACAACTTTAGGACCTCAAAGATTTGTAGTGTTTTCTTTAATTTTCATTCAATTTAAGAGCTTATATTGTCTAAGAAATTTGGTTGCCTACTTGATCAAGTATTAGCTTTTGACTTTAATTTTCTTCTAACAGCTGCGTATATATTGCTATTGAACATATCACACCAACTCTGATGCAGCAATGCTTGATAATCTTATTATCTGCAATGCTAGTTTGGTGCAGAGCCCAAAAGGAAAATTTGCCCTGAAATATTTGCTCTCTCCGTTACATATATTATTGCTCAAGTCTATCATGGAAGTTATGTCCTAATAATTCTTGGTTATCTTTTAAATATAGTTAACTTCTACACTATTATATTTCTTGAAATTCTTAATGTAATGTTTTTATTATACTAATGCATTGATAATCTTATATTATCTAGTGCTTATGCACCCAATTTGGTGGAAGACATTTAAATGTCTCATTTTAATATTCATTTGGTTAATCCCAAGTTCATTCTCCAATTTGCATGAAAACTGATTAAAAATCTAAGAAAATTATATTCTATGCTTCAATCATTCAAATGCTCTTTAGTCACCAAGATTTATGATTTTGATAATTGACAAAAATCTGTTTATATGATTTGAAACTCAACGTCACATAGGCAGGTGTAAATTGTAATGGGTACGTCACACAAGGTTTGCAAGCGGGAAGCATATACAAATGGCTTAATTACATCAATACTCCCTGAAACTACAATCAAATCTCACATTGCACTCCCAAACTCAAAGTGGCCCACTTACATCTCTTGACCGAGGTTTGATGACTCACTTTGCCCTATGCCATCAACTCCTCCAAAAGTCTGTTAACTTTGATGACGTGACAAGAGTGTTTTTGTAATTTCGTACACATGGGTCATTATTCACCAATTGAGTGGGTGATGTGGCAAATGGAGCCCACCTCCACATAGATAAAAAACAAATAATAAAAAATTCTTTATGCTGTAAATTAATTAAAAATTATAATAAAATAAAGAGAGATTCACTATTATACCCCATATAGGAGCCCAAATTATAATAAAAAAATTACTATATGAAATGAACTTTAGAAATACACCTAAAACTCATTTACAACATAACAAAAAGGCTTTTAACTTTTTTTAAATTACAAAATTACCATTGATTTCTTAAAACAAATTCAACCTCAAAACCTCATAAAGAAAGCCCAAAACCCTCAATAGGGCATTAAAGTAATTTAATAATCAAAATTAAATTCAAAAAGTCCAGCTATTATTTTTTGGGTTTTTATTTATTTTGTTTATAGAAATTAAATGGTGTAGAGTTTATCTACATTAGTATGCATTTTCGCCACAACTTCAGGTAGCTTAACGCACACCCTTCTTTGAGTTCTTTGTTGGGTTCTTATGTTTGTCTTCTATATATCTAATTCAGCTATAGAATTATGTTTCGTTACTTTTTATTTTTTTTACAAGGATATATTTATTATTTTGGAGGAGAGTTAAAGAAATGAACTTTCAATCCCTACGTTTGCAAATTGCAGAGTGGATCGAGTTCTGAAAATTACAAGTACTTATGCTGCATTGGAGCCATTGAATTACTTCTCAGTTAGTACCTTTTAATTTTCGTTAGTTTTTTTTTTGGGGGGGGGGGGGGGGGGGGGGTTGTTGTTAATGTTTAAATCAGTAGAAATATCACTATGCATAAGAAATTCACTCTGATGCCATGATCATTACTCTGCAAATGAAACTGTGTGTTTTGGTATTTCTAAAGTGCCCTATGTTATTTTTGCATACTGCATGGTGAAAGTTACCCTGCTTGGTTGTGGTTTCATAAAAGCATTTTGTTGGTTGGTTGACTGATCAAGGATTAATTCTTTGCAAAGAGAAACTAATGAAGTAGCTTTGATAGGTTTTTCTTTTTTCCCAAAAACTTAACCCCTAAAATGAGATTGATTCCAATACTAAGTGCTACGTTATTATGCATTTTCGCCACACTCAAGGAAGGAGGGAAAGGAAACCAACTTTAGTCTAAGGAGAATTTTTTCTCCATGAGATTCAGTTTGGAACCAACTTTAGTCTTTACTGGAGGTTCTCCGAAGTGTGGGGGCCCTTAAGTGCTTGTCGTTTTAAAGTTTCTTTTGCTTGTGGGTGATAAATGAGATGCGATATGCAGGAAGAAACGAACGAGAAAGGATCAATCCTTTGACGCCCCTGGCATTTCCAAGCAGTATGGATATGAGGAATGGGGAGAGTATATCTTATCCGTGAAGTTCATCTTTCGCAAAGGTTTGTGTTTGATGACAATGGATTTTACCATTGTTGTGCTCCCATACCTTTCCCTGAAAAATGCGAATAGACTGATTTACGGACACTCAATATGTACGTTTTCTTATCTCGGGTAGGAAACGATACGTAAGATAGGAAGTAAGCTTTGGAATAAATTCAATCTCCTCTGATTCATGTACAATGACTACACCTAGAGTTTCTTCTATGCTGCTCCGTATCACCAAATAATCTTTTTTTTCTTTTGGCTAGGAGCAGATATCCTTGTTCATCTTTAAATTCCACTGTGTCAACTTTTACAACTGTCCATGGACCATGGGGACCTCTGAAGTCTGAAGGACAGTGTAAGCTCAACTATATACACGTGCCATCTGATGAGATGATTATTGCAAACCTGGACCTTTTGTTCCCTGCCAGCCTGACAGTCATGAATGTTCAAACCTACCCAGATTCCCTGGTAATATTTCGACTCTTCCATTTGCCCTCTGAATAACAAACAAGAAAAGACAAGAGAAACTGCACTGGATACCACATTGCAGGGCCAGAGGAAAAAACAACCCCCAACATCCACATTCTTGACAATGAAAGCTTCAATAAATTTTCACCGGCATTGTGAATGGTTCTCTTAGATGTTTTTCTTTGCAAATGCTCACAATTACACTTACAGAACATACATATCTCAGTCTTGTTCATTTTTATTGAATACCAACCCATTATTCATGCCCATTGAAGTAAATTGAAACATTCTAATAAATTTTCTAGAGACATGGTTGACAGTAAAACCAAAGGAAATGCAATACTCATCGAAATAAAATTTGCAATGTAACCTCTAATCCTTGGATTTGCAGTTCTGGGGTTCTACAGATAATGCAATGATGAATTATTAAAGATAGAGGGACCTCAGTTCTCAAATCTAAGACTGGTTCAAAAAAAAAATTATTATTATTATTTTTTTTTTTTATAAACCTCAACAAATTAAGCAAGAGATCAAAGCTTACATGTCCTTTCCCTGCCTCCTACTGGAAATAGTTGCCTAGAAGCTTTTTCTCTACCCATGAAGGTGACAGCACTGGACTTGTCTCACACTCCACAATCTCTCTTTGTGGGTCTTTGGCAGACTCATCCATGTTTACCTTCTCTGTGGGAAAAACTTTGACCCTCCATACCTTAAAAGTTTGGTCCAAGCTTGCGCTATAAACCAACAAACCCTTCACCCCCACCACATTCTCTGTTTCCAAAGAAACTGCTAAGCATCTTACTGGCCCATGATGGCCTTCAATGACAGAAATGCATGAATGGAAGCAATTCCCTTCCTCTCTCCTCCAAACCCTTATGGTTGCATCCTCGGAGCCACTGAAGACTAATTCTCCCAAGGCTACCAAGCAAAGAACAGCAAAATGATGACCTTGCAGAAACCCTCCATGGTTGTACCTCCCAGACATCTTCTCCTTCTCCCAAAAGTTTATAAGCCCATCTGATGAGCCAGAGTAGAGTAGGGTGGTGTTCGGTGATGAACTCAATGCCAAGGCATTCACTGGTGAAAGCTGGAACTTGAGAGTCATGGTCAGAATGTGAGAACTTTCACCAAACACCCTTCTCCAGATTTTGACTGAGCCATCTGAGGAGCAAGTGAAAACACAACCATCTTCTTGGTTGATGACAATCCCATTTACTTGACCTTCATGAGCCACAAATGAATCCACACAACACCTCTCGTTGATCTTCCAAGCTTTGACTGTTTTGTCCCACGAGCCTGTGTACAACAGCTTGTCTTCCTTGTTGTAAGCTAGGCAAGAGATGTGATCATTGTGCTGCTGGCTGCTCTTTCTTGAAAAGAACAAAAATCGATTTCTTTGAGGCAGAGTTGTGATCTTTTTTGGCCTAAAATTCTCTGCAGTGGACGCATCCCATATGCGAACTTTGCAGTCACCATGTGTGGTGAATAGCATTTTCCCCGAGGACAAGATGGCTCGAACTTGACCTGAAGCAGCCTTTATGTAACCAATTTCAGTGCAATCCGGCTGCTTCCAAGCATGAATCCGGCTACTTTCTGAGCCTGTGAATATAAAATCTTTTGATAGTGTGATGGAGAAAATGTTACCTTCATGTCGGTGGAGGGAGGCAATGCAATGGTAAAGAAGCGGTTGGGAGGGAGAGGTGCGCACTGGGGATAGTGTCCATGGTGTCCCAGGGCTCATAGGCCGTGTAGGAATTGATGGTTCAGAAGCAGCAACAGAAGGTCTTGCTGAAGAAGCTGAATGCATGTTGTTGGTTTCTGATGAACTTTGTTCCTGGTCACCACCAAAGGAAAGTCTCCGAGGCAACTTGATTCTCTTTCTTTCCTCATCCATGAAGCTCCAGAGGTTTTTCTCACAATTGAACTCCATGGCATTGCTGAGCAAAGCAACGGGAACAGTACGTGACAGCTGCAGGAAATGACAGGAAAAATTAAACCACAAGGGTGCTTAAAAATTTGCCTTACTGTGTGTTAGATTTGGAGTTGGGGGTTGTTTAATTTGGAGCATTGGAGGGGGCCAGTGTAGGCTTTCAATTGCATTCAATGTGCGTTACCAATTAGAGCATGCTAGCCACTGAGTTGGACAAAATGCAAGGCTCCAGCTCTGACCATTGTCATCTCCCTCAATGACGATGTTGGAGGGGGCTGGGGCTTGGCTGCCCAAGTTTTTTTCTACTTTGTGAGAGCCGTTGATCAAAAACTCTTCTGATGGAGCAACAATAACTAAATTTAAAAGCCTCTTCCTACCACCCCATTGCATTTGATATAAAATAAAAATAAAATAAAAAAATTATCTTCCAACTACTCATAGTACGGCAGCTGCTAATTAAAGCTTATTTAGATGAGAAGTTTGGAGAAAAATAACAGCACCCAGCTGCTAAAGATTATTTGATTTGCAGTAACTCCTATTTTGGCAAGCAGAACCCTTTTTTTAAAATCACATTACTAAGATGAGATTCTGGTGAAGTGAATCTTTAATTTTACCAGGAGATATAGCCAGAAATCAATGCGGTACATATTCATTGATAGGAGAAATATGCAATAACTTTTACTTGCAAAGTTGGGTGCCTGCTCCTCTTCCTATCTTAATTTTCTGCATTCCTGAAAGCTCATGGAAAGCTGTCATTTCTTTTGGTCTGAATTATCATAAAAAGGAAGGGTCAAAAATAAATAAATAAATCATAACGAAAACAAAAAAACTTTGATACAGAAAGTCATTGAGATTCCTCTCTATCCCTCCAATTAGGCAGCAAATCCCCAATAATTAAAACATAAAAACAAGTAACATGATCCAATGCTTCTTACTATAATCCCCCCACAATTTAATCTCATCCGCTCATTTTTCAAATCTCACAGCCCTTCATGCCTTAAGAGGATACAACTGTATCATCAAGAAGGAACGACTCCAGCCAGAGGGGAACCTCTTCTACCCTGGTTACAATAGAATTACAGTTTAAAGCATGTTTAGCTAGAATATGAGCAACCTGATTACATCCGCTTGGAATGAAAGAGACGGTAGCATTCTCTAACTGTTCTCTAACTGTTGCAAACTCCTCTTGACATCATCAATGAGATGCCCTTCTGGTGCGAAAGACTCCTCATCAGTATTTAAATTGTTAACCACTGCTTGTGAGTCAGACTCAACCAGGATAGAAGAGAAGCCTGCATCCCAAGCAAAGTTCAACCTGAATTAAAGTGCCATGATCTCGGCATGTTTGGGGGAGGTGGCAGTGTCAAGGGGAAGGGCCGTAGCCACCATCACTTCCCCTTTCTCATTTGTAATGACAGAACCAATTCCACCCACACCCGTATCAGGAATATAAGCAGCATCTACGTTGAGTTTAAACTTACCAACAGGAGGGTGAGACCATTTGGAAGCCTTTTCAATAACTATATTAGATTCTCTTCTCATTAGATCTCCATATTCCTCAGACAAATGAACTGCTCCATTAAAAATCATCTCTTCTTTTTTAGAACAAGCTTCAAAAATAGCCTTGTTTCTATTTTTCCATAAGCTCCAGCAGATGTACACAAATAGACGCATTTCAAATGTTGAAAGCTAACTTGTGGCAGCTTCAAAGAAATCACAATAAGTGGACAATTGCAGCCCTTTAAAAACCTCCATGAATCTCACTTTCTTCCAAACTTTTTGGGCCCCAGGACAACTCCAAACTACATGTATTAGATTTTCAGAATTTACAATACAGATGGGGCAAGCATCATCAGAAACAATTTTCCTCTTAAGAAGATTAGCTTTGCAAGGAAGAGAGTTGTGGATAGCTCTCCAATTAAAAAAGAAGAGTTTTTGTGGTAGCAAAATCAAAATGGCGAAATTATTGGGTCATCTCAATGGGTTCAGAAACCACATGTTTCGTATCTCTAGGGACCAAACTTTCCTCCAAAAAGAATTTTGGGCTCTTGGATCCGAAGAGGAGCCAGCATCGCCATTGCAGTCTTTTTTTTTTGCAGCATTCCCAATCAGTATCCATTTTTCACAGAATAAATTCCATTATTAGTATAATGCCATATCCATCTATCCTTATGATAATTAGCACTCAGAGGGATAGACGTGATGGCCCTGACATCTTCCTCATAGAAACACAGTTTTAACAATTCAATATTCCATACCCCATTAGGAAAAATAAAAGCACTTATTTTGGTTTCTTGATCCAGCACGGGAGGAGAGATAGGGCGAAAAGAAGTAGGCCTAGGAATCCAAGCATCTCCATAAACTAAAGTATCTGCCCCATTTCCAATTCTCTCTCACCCCATTGAAAAGCAGCTCACGCCCCCAAATCAGCGACCTCCATACATAAGATGATGCTCTTCCCTTATCAGTCTTCAAAAAATTACATTCAGGGAAATAACAGGCTTTTAGCACCTTATGAATCATAGATTGTTCATTGGTGAGAAGTCTCCAGCATTGCTTAGCCACTAGAGCTTTAATTAAAAAATCTCTAGGTCTCTAAAACCAAGGCCTCCTTCATCTTTTGGTAAACACAGGTGCTCCCATCTTAACCAGCTGATTCCTCTGTAATTTGCTGAACTGTTCCACCAAAACTCTGATACCATTGAATTCAGTTCAGCACATAAGGTCACAGGAACTTTAAAACCATAGCGTAGTTTGAGATGCATTGAGCCACAGCATTAATAAGAATAGACTTTTCTGCTTTTGAAAGCAATAACTCTTTCCAACCATTGAGCTTCTTTCTTAATTTTTCTTTTATACAGTTAAAGCACTCTATTTTTTTCCTACCAATCACCGTTGGCAATCCCAAGTATTTGTCATGAAAATAAACACTTTGGATGTGTAGGATACCTCATTCCTTAATTGCATCGGAGCATTAGGGCTGAAAGCACTTGCTGATTTATCAAAATTTATTTTTTGGTCCGCCGCTGACCCATAGATCTGAAACACTTTCTTAAGAGCCCTGCAAGCTCGAGGTGTTGCTTCTATAAATAACAGGCTGTCATCAGCGAAAAATAAGTGAGAGATTGAGGGGACACCACTTGCAACTTCAACCCCTTTTATTTCACCAGAAATCTCTGCCTGCTTGAGAAGTGAAGAATATCCCTCTACACAAATGAGGAAAAGATAGGGAGAAGGGGATCTCCTTGTCTAATCCCCCTTTGTGGGATGATATTAGCTTCAACAGCTCCTTGCCTTATAATTGAATATGAAACTGTAGAAATACAATCAAAGACCAACTTGATCAATTCTACAGGAAAACCTAGTTTCTCCATCATTTTACAAAGAAAATTCCATTCAACCCTGTCAAACGCATTTGCCATGTCCAACTTCAAAGCAAATCTTGGAACTTTTTTGCCCTTCCACTTCTCATAGCATGAATTGTTTCAAAAGCTAGAATGACATTGTCTGATATTTGTCTCTTTGGAAGAAAAACATTTTGACTTTCGGAGATGATCAGTGGGAGCACACAATTTAGTCTGTTGGCTATGGTCTTACATATGATTTTATAAAACACATTGCAGGGGGCTATTGGCCTGTATTGGGACACAAACACTGGCTTCTCAATTTTGGGGATGAGAGCTATCAAGGTCTTATTCAAACTCCTTACACTCTCCTGACCATTAAGAATTTTTAAGCAAAAAGTGGCAATTTCATCACCTTAAATGTGCCAATATTTCTCAAAAAAGACAGCTGGCATCCCATCAATTCCAGGTGCTTTTGATGGAGGCATTTGCTTCAGGGTAGTCTAATT
>NC_024129.1:4363031-4395852 GCF_000346735.1 Prunus mume
TGGACTAATCGTGTCTGTGATAGCCTCAATGTGGTGACCTCCTGCTGTCACAAAAAGAGATTGGTAATACTGGCTGACATTGCAGTCACCATTCTCCTATTTGTACACCACTGCCCATTTGAATTATACACCCCTGGAATGGAATTGTTCTTTGTTTTCTCCCTTGCCTTCTCATGGAAGTAGCTAGTATTCTAATCACATTCTTTCAGCCATTCCACCCTTGAGCATTGTTGCCAAATGATTTCCTGTTTTCCCAGTAGGTCATCAATTTTCTTTTAAACAAAGTTCTTTCTCTGGATTTGCTGTTTTGTAGGATTGGATACTTGTAAAGTCGCCAGCTCTTCTTTGAAATCTTTGAATTGTAATCTAACACTACCAAAAACATTTTTGTCCACATTTTTAAAACAATATTCACACCTCTTCAGCCTTTCAGTAACTGCAAGTTGGCTATTTGCATGATTATTCCAGGCCTCCTTCACTATTTATTCAAATCCTTCTTCTTTCATCCACATCTTTGCAAAATGAAAACCCAGCCTGCCTTTCGAATTCGTCGACACATCATTTGGCTGATTGTTATCCCCTTTTTGTACTGATCCTCTGGATACTTGTTGGGAATTCATTGAATTTGAGGGCGAGTGTCCCAGGTCTTTCTCATTGGAGGCTTCTTTTAATAACTCTCGAGCCTGTGTTATTTTTGCATTTGTGGTATGCAATTGGAAGGGCAGGAAGTGCACCTTAAAGCTTACTTCTTGACTACTCCTCTCCTTCATATTAGCTGGAGAGTAGGCTGTAGCAACTAGTTCATTTGAGCTACCTCCTTTCTGTTTTCCAGCAACATTGTTTCCCTTATTTCCCCTGCTCTCTTCCTCCTCTTCCGAAATGGTTTCATAGCACTGACTGTTTGAGGATTGGGCTTGGCCATAGCCTCTTGGGGTCAAAAACCTCCCGTAAGGTTGCTCTCTAGCCATTTTCTGCTGTTGTGGTACATGAGTACAATCTTGAAGTGCATGACTAATTCTTCCGCAGCCGAGGCAAAATTTGGGAAGCTTTTCATAGACAAGTTCAACTAGATCAGTGGTGCCCCCAAGAAGATTTATCCTTAGGCCTCTCTACAGAGGTTTTGTAATATCTACTCGAACTCTGATCCTCATGAAACCACCCACCAGTTCACCCCCCTCACAACGAGAAATGTCTATACATTTGCCCATTCTGTCCCCAATTGATTTTGCAAGCTTCTCAGTCATTTTTAAAAGGGGAATCTTATGTATTTGTACCCAGAAGTCAGCAAACTTTAGATTCATCTTAGATGGTGCTACATTACCATCTGGCTCCTCTATCAAAACAAGCTTCTTATCAAATTTCCAAGGGGCGTACATGACAACATTTTGTTTATCCTCAAAGTGAGAAAATACCTGGGAGGTCTTTAATATCTACTTCACCCACAGGATCCCAGAGTTCCAGTAAACGGTTCTTGAAAGGCTTCTTGAGGAATGGTTTTGGAGAGTACAACTTTACCACTAAGCTTCTTTCTAGGATATCTTGGGATACTTGATCATCATCTTCTTCCTCTATCAATAGTGGCTCTGCTTCCTCTGCTGTCAAAGGGCAAAGCTGGTTTGGACTTCCTCCATTTGAAATTGCTTCTACCCCTGGACCTTTGGACTTATTAATTCTGGAAAAGGTTGACTCTTGTCATTTGATTCTCCCTAGTTAAGAAAGGAGAAATTCTTGTGAGAACACAAGGGAAAGACAAACCCTAGCCATCGCCAGGAGAAAGAGCTCCCACTTCCAAGAGGGAGAGAAAAACCCCTGTTCCGAAAATAAAATTTTGAATGCACTTGTTCCCCTTCATGCCTCTTTTGTTTTTGTTTTTGTCAGTCATCACTTCCTCTTTATCATTATTTTCTTTACAAACACCACCACATTTTTTTTTACTTTCGATTAAACAGAATTTTTGCTCACAGGGTAGATCGTTGATGAGCTTCCAGACATATCTATTCGGATTTTCAATCGTTTTACCCCTTTAATTGAACATAATTCTTGAATAATTTTCAACATACTGTTTATATCGGGTCAATTTTGCACCGTTAAATTTTTCAAATTTCATCCAATTTTCTCTAAAAATATATCACATGCAACTTTATACGTCTCAGTTTTGATGTGAGACATATATAAAGGTAAGAAAATAATGACATATTTGGGCCAAGTCCAATGCCAGCGAAAGCAACATACACCTAACCAAGGTGGTTGGTGTGAGTGGTTCGGCACTCTCATTCCTTAAGAGAGGTCAGGAGTTCGATCCCTGCTCTCGTATGGAGTCACCACTTTGGCCAGCACTTTACTCCTTACGGGCCGACCCGGTGTGAACGGGGATTAGTCTGGGTTGTGGTTAAGGCTTAAAGGTGTCATCCATAGTTGGAGCCCATCCAGGACCACCTCGTGGTTCAGACCAAAAAAAAAAAAAAAAGCAACATACACCTTGGTTTGGCAAGACCATGTAATCTTCTGAAGCCCAACAAAAAAGGGGCTAACTGAACTGAACCTAGCCCTATATCAACTGCAAACAAGGCCGACGTATAATTTGGCTAGTCACACTCATCATTGGTCCAGCTTCTTCTGATAGTTTTTCTAAGAGAACCAGGAAAACAAAAAAAACAAAAGCATTGCCTCTGTAGTTTGAATCTTTCATATTTGGCTCTTCACTGCAATTATGATAATAAGAGAGACATGTCGTTTTCAGAAGCATCTTTTGTATATGCCCTTTAGTAATAACCTGGGACAGAGAATTGCAGATTTTTTCTTTTAGCTCATGGATTTTCTATCCCAGGTTATGTGTGGCTTTACTAGTTTTCAATTGTTTGAACATAAAATTTTTGTTCAACTATCAAACATGGATTGCATCTCAAATTCTCTTCTCTCACATTCAAATGTAGGACCATAGTGAGTATCCAATTCCAAAATCCCTTTCTTTTTTCCTTCATAATACGAATAATAATACTAACGAGAATCAAACGCAGGACCTCGAATATAAAGATAAATACTTTTAACTATTTGCTATAAGCCTTTAGCCAAAACCCCTTCCTTGAATTACCATAACAGGGAAGGGTGTAAAAGAAAAAAATCACAGTGATAACAAAGAAACTTTGATCTCCAAGACCAGTGAACAGTACAGACAGAGTTATTGAGATTCCTCTCTATCCCCAATAATTAAAACCTTGCCATAATCCCCCACACTTCTAATCTTATCCACTCATTTTTCAGAATCTCTTCCTTCCTGCCTATTTTTGGAGCATGGTCGGTGGTGTTTGTGGCCCAAACTTTGTCGTGCGTCCATCACCTCCTCTTTTATCATTATTTTCTTCACAAACATGTCCCACCACCATAACACAATCCTTTTTACTTTCTTTCTCAATTGAATTCACAGGATTTTAGCTCACTTGGTAGAATCATTGATGAGCTTCCAGACATATCCATTAAAGCATGTTGGTGACAGCTAAGACCACCCCAAAAGAGACATGATTGGATGTCTGCACTGCATGTATGGACATACATATTTTGGTACTACCCCTTCCATATATATTCCCTTTTGTCTTCTAAATGTCAAATTAATTCATCAAACATTATGTATAGTATGCATAATAGAGTACATGCATGTCCTGTGACTCTTTTTAATAAACCCTAATTATTATTTTCAACTTGCTATAGCTGTTGTTATTATATGAAAAATACTTCTCTCGTTTTCAGGTAAATAGAAGTTCCTATATTCCTTCGTGCCAATAACAGTGTGATATATGTGTATAAATATATATATATATATATATTTTTAATGAATTATTTTTGTATATGTGAAACAGTAATTCGCAATAAATAAATAAAAAGTATATACTTACCAACAAGGAGGCAAGTAGTATTCTTATTATATATATGAGACCTAGCTAGGGCTTGTTTGCCATCTTAGCCTTCCTAATTCGAAACCCATATCTTCTGCTCTCCATACTCTTCCCAATTAAGTTTGCTTTTTGAAAGATGGCCAAAATAGCATTTGGGCGCTTTGATGATTCTTTCAGTTTGGGGTCCTTTAAGGCCTATCTTGCAGAGTTCATCTCAACCTTGCTCTTTGTTTTTGCAGGAGTTGGTTCAGCCATTGCTTACGGTAATCATTTCTTCTATTCAATTCATTTTTATCTTTTGATCTATCAAAACAACATACTAAAACTGAAAATAATAGTTCAACTTGCGAGGTACTGTGTCATGAATTCGATCCTGTGACAGAAAGACGACGATACAATCTATAACAATTTATGATTTGAGATTTAATTACTTGCAAAACAATTTAAATCATGCACTAATAATCCTTGGTGATTTTGTAACGATTTTTTTTTTTTGCTTTTTGTGTGCAGACAAGTTGACATCCAATGCTGCTCTTGATCCTGCTGGGCTAGTAGCCATTGCTTTAGCCCACGGCTTTGCTCTCTTTGTTGCAGTCTCAGTTGGCGCCAACATCTCTGGTGGACATGTGAACCCAGCTGTCACCTTCGGATTGGCTCTTGGTGGCCAAATCACTGTCCTCACTGGCATCTTCTACTGGATTGCCCAGCTTCTTGGTGCCATTGTTGCTGCCTTCATCCTCAAGTTCGTCACCGGAGGCTTGGTAAGATATTGCTCAACATGCCAATCCAAAATTAATACAACTTTTTCCTTCACTCAACGAATAGTGCATGGAATGACAGCTTTGTCCATCCCAACCTAAGCCTTCATGCACAAAATAAGGGCAATTATGATATTTTGGTGTTCTTAATTTTAGGAGTGACAAATTATGACACTTAAGGCTTAACCCTAATCAACTTAGCTAGCACAACAATTAGAATTTGGCTCTCTATTTATCCGTGAATGAAATTAAAAGGTTTTATTTGGGGGATTTAGTGGAATTTCTTTGTACAAAATAAAATTGTGTTGATAATTTTTGTGATTTATGCAAAGGACCGCTAGGGATACCAGATCTGTTCACTAACAACATTTGATTGATTCTTATTTGAGTTCCTTTTAAATTAAATCTTATCTATTACGAACAAGTAAGGTACTACCACTTAAACTAAGACATCATTTGGTGAACAAATTTGATAACTGTAACGTCACTGTTATGAAAAAAAGTATTTTAAACTAATTATAGTTACTATTTAGCGTATACGTACAAAGGAATCTTAATTTATTAGTTTAATTCAGTGTTGAAACTAACTATGGAATTTCTGTTCAGACAATTCCCATCCACAGTTTGGCTGCCGGAGTTGGAGCCATTCAAGGAGTAATATTTGAGATCATCATCACCTTTGCTTTGGTTTACACTGTGTACGCAACAGCAGCTGACCCCAAGAAGGGCGCATTGGGCACCATTGCCCCCATTGCCATTGGTTTCATTGTTGGGGCTAACATCTTAGCTGCCGGCCCATTCTCCGGCGGATCAATGAACCCAGCTCGCTCTTTCGGGCCTGCCGTTGCTAGCGGCGACTTCCACGACAACTGGATCTACTGGGTTGGGCCCCTGATTGGTGGTGGGCTTGCTGGGCTTATATATGGCAATGTATTTTTTCACACAGAGCATGCACCCTTAGTCAACGAGTATTGATATGGTTGAAAATTGAGTATGTTGCATGTGTTCCTTCCTAGCCAGTCCTTTTGCCTTCGTAATAAAAGAAGGAAGAGCAAGTTTTTGTTCTTGCTTCTTTTTCTTATCAACTTTCCAATTATTTATTCTCAACTTGGAACCCTGTTTTATTGTGCTGTTTGTAAAGCCCATTTGTAGGTCACTTTTTCCTTGTGAAAATGAATGAATTTGGTGAAGCCCGGGCCCCTCTTTCTTCTGTGTATATGGTTTGTTTAATTTTGTGGGTTCTTTTGGTTTTTTTTAGTACAGTCGATTGAGGGAGAGTGTTTTATATAAGTATTCATTGGGTGTTTGGAAGTTTCGAACTTCTGACTACATGACTCATGAGTGAAGGTGAAATAGTTTAACCAACTGAGCTGTACCACATTGGCATGGGTTCTTTTGGTTTTGGATGGAAGGAAAGTCCATTTTTCCAATAATGCAACTGATGACATTCGGTGCATTTGTGGAAATTGGCTTTAGAAATGTAGGTGGAAGTAAGACAATTTAAAGCAGAAATACACATGAGAATGTACACGCATTGAAGCCTTAAGCATAACGTAATTATGAATTTTCTATAATTTAAACCGGATTTTGAATTTAATTTATTTATCTAATTAAAACTTTACAATACTGGTTGGCAAAAATGTCTTATGATGGTTGTGAAGGGTCTACTAGGATTTCCTCATAACGCCATTCATGTGCTTTCCATTCTGGCAGTTGTTGGACAACAACCTGCAATCAAATGAGAAAGAAGCAATTAATTCAACCCAACTATCCATGAATTGATGAAGATGTTTGTTTAAAGACAACATAACCAAAAATACTATATTGTTTTCCAACATAGAGACATCACAAACCAGTCCTCTAGAATCAGGTTTCCCAACTGTGGTTTGGCAAGCAAGTCTCCAATTTTTCGGTTTCTGCAAATTGTTCAATTCAATGTTAAGCCTTCACTACAATTAGGCATACTGCTCTCACGATGATAGTCCAGTCTAGTCTAGTCCTCCCTAACAAACGAGGCCCATGATCATACCTTTTTAAGGTGTTCCTTCTCTTTGCCTGTTCGAGGGTTTAACAGCTCTTTTCCTTGAACAACCTAGCAACACAAGGAAGATTCTTCACTCGTTCAAAAATTGAAATGACTCAAATCAGATACGAGAAAAGGGGGAAAAGAAAACTGTGAAAGATCACCTCAACCATACATGTCCCGCAGGTTCCTACTCCCCCACAATTGAGCAGAGTCCTGGCCTGAACATTTTGAACATTTTGAGCATATATATATTTCTGTTCTAAATCACTGGAGAGAAGCTTAGAGCAAGAGAGAGAAGCTTACATAGGGTCCATACAAATCAATATTTGAATCCAACATTATATTCCTAAGCTTCTGCCCTCCACAAGCTTGACGAAGATGCACATCTGGTGTTTGATCAGGAAGTAACACAGACTGAAAACAAAACAACAAAACCAATGAATGACACAAATTATAAGTTTTCACATGAACATATATATACATAGTTCATAGAACTTACACTGACAAATGCAAAATCAACCAAAGGGGGTTGCTCTGGTTCAATGGCTCCAGATGGGTTCTCTTGGGATGTGCTAACTGCTCTAATTTTTCCTCTGGAGAAGAAGCTGAGAGGCTTAGAGGGTCTGAGAGTTGAATGCGAGTTGGCAATGGTGGAATTTATCAAGTTGAATGGGAGGGAGCAAAAAGATGAACCACAAGAGCTCAGTTGGAGACTGCCCATTTTGATGATGATATGTTGAAAGAAAGATTATTATTATTCTTTTTTATAAAAAGATAGGTTGTGTTGTGTATGTAGGATAATTTAACAGTGCTAGTTTTATGGGTTTGGTTTGCATCATGATGGATGTGTGGTGGATTTTGCTAATTACCTTATCTCATATACAGTGGTTGCCCAACAAATATGGCATAAATAAAATAAAATAAAATTCAAGATAATTGGGGTTGGACCAAAATGGGACCAAATCTCAATTGGGAATGCATGCCTGCTCAAAACATAGGCAAATTTCAAAAAGCGCTAGAAGGAGGGTTCGAACCTCCGACCTTGTGGTTAACAGCCACACGCTCTAACCAGCTGAGCTATTCCAGCACGTTGGCAATTATTCTAACATTAACGATTTAAAGTAAGTGAAAAGTTTGATTTGGTTTTGTGTTGGCGTAGCTAAGTGAGGGTATTATGGACATTTCCCAGTACCCAGTCATCTCATTAGTGGTTTTTTTTTTTTTTTGGTCCTAAACAACAACTCATCAGTGTTTTGACGGGATGCTCCTTATATAAGAGATCAAGAACATATCAACACAAATCATATCTAAAATGCCTCATAAAAAATGATCTAAAATGTAAAACTTCCAATGTTTTTTTATGAAACAAAAATATACGGTCACTTATTTTGGGCCACTTTTGGATTGGGTTTGATGGGTGGGTTGGGTAAAATTGTGGACCTTACAAGCTATAGACAATTCTCCCCCAAAAAAAAATCCCAAGATTTCTAACACCCTGCTAAAACCCCCTTTGACGTTTGAAGTTTGAAGTTGCACAACATTTTCATTTTTATAGACCAAATCAATGAGAATTGAGTCGCAATGCCAATGCTTATGCCCCAAGTCACAAACCTCCGTCTCCTCTTCTTTTCCCCTTTCCCTCATCTCTCATTATCTTCCCTCAGTCTTAAACCCTTAAAACCTCGCACTCTCTTCACCGCCCTCGCTTCCTCCTACCGAAAACGACACCGTCCCATTCCCAACCAATCTCCCAATCCTGGTGCCAGAAACAAAACCACTCTCAGAGAGAGTAGAGGCAGAGACAAAGCAATGGAGGAAACTAAGGAGACTGAGACTGCTGGGTTCAATAAGAGAAGAGCAGAGGGTAACGATAAGAATGATAGGCCCAAGAAGAACCTTCAGCGAAAAGTGCGCACGCTCAATCCTATCAATACCCTATCTTATGTGCAGGTATGTTGACTTTTGAGGTTTTGGCTTTCTGGGTTTTCATTAACGTTTGAGTAGACTGCATAATTGATTGCATTGGTTCTCGTGTTATATTTGTTAATCTGATTTCTGGGTTTTCTTTAGTTGTTGTTGAGTATAGTGTAGTATTCACTGCATCGGTTCTTGGGTTACATTCATTTCTTTGATTTTTCTCATTTAGAATAGTTCTGCTTGTTTAATATGACTCATCTCAAGTGGATAATAATGTTTCAAATACTCAGAGGTTGTACCTTCAGTAAACCATCGAAACAGAACTACTTTCTGCCCTGACATTTCACTTCATCCTCTCTCTCTTTTTTTTATTACACTGAAAGGCATCCAACCCTTGACCCATTTTCGCACCCTCAAATAAGTGACAGTGACTTTACTCGAGTAAGTGGACTTGGGATTTGAATTATAAAAACCGGGTGGGAGTACTAAAGTTGGGAGTGTGATTCTAGGAACTGGTTGCAATTTTTTTGGATTTGAAAATCTGGCTTCTAAATTGGTATTCTGTTTTTGGACTTCAGTTTGGATTTAAATTTGTTCTCATGGTAATTTCTTGGTTGTGGGATTTGATTATTGGTGATGAGAAGGAATCATAAAAGTTAAATTCAGAATGTTATGGTTTTGATTTACCAAGCAGATTTTTGCTGAGTTTTGTGTTGAATGGATACTTCTTGAAAACCGAAAAAGTTTGTATGTCTTAACTTTAGAAAGCACTGTTTGTTTCTATCATTTATCTTTTTAGTTATTTATGGGGTAATAATTTGGTCTTGCTTTTACTCATTGCAGGTACTAGGGACTGGAATGGATACTCAGGATACATCTCCTTCGGTGTTGCTATTCTTTGACAAGCAAAGATTTATATTTAACGCTGGGGAGGTAAGTGTCAGGTGATTTGCATTAGGAACTCAATGATAAACCCGTTTTAAAGTAATATAATCTCTTACTATGCAACTCTCACTGCAGGGATTGCAAAGGTTCTGCACAGAGCATAAGATTAAGTTGTCAAAGGTATAAGATATCTGGAATCTTTACCCATCGTCTGTTGTTGGAACTTGGAATAAACATATAAATTGTTCTTCATATTGATTCCTGAGGTTTCTTCCTATGATTGAGATGCCTAATTGATGTTCTTGATTCTTCTTCAGATTGATCACATATTTCTCTCTCGTGTCTGCTCGGAGACTGCAGGTGGACTTCCAGGTTTGTTTCTTGAAAGATCAGCTAAGATGTTGCAGTTGCAGTTAAAGATTGTTTATTGTATTTTTGTTCTATCACCAGTAAAATGTGTAGTAACTCTGTATGATGAGATCTTTAAGCATAGTATTGTGCTTTCAATATCTGCACTGGTAATGAAAAAGAGATTGTTCTTGCTGACCCTGAATTGCCCGACTTTTACTTTACATCACAGGTTTGCTGTTGACTTTGGCTGGCATGGGTGAAGAAGGAATGTCTGTAAGTATCAGATTGACTTTCTATGATTTTCTTCTTTTCTGTAATCGGCCTTAAGTTTTATTTAAATTGGATCCAGTCTCCCAGATATTAGTTTAAATAATAATTTGCGTTGTTTTGAAGGTCAATGTATGGGGTCCATCAGATCTCAAGTATTTGATTGATGCTATGAGGTGTTTCATCCCAAATGCTGCCATGGTTCACACTCGGAGCTTTGGGCCCTCTGTTGGGGGTCTTATGGCTAGTCAAACAAAGTTTACAGAACCCATTGTTCTTGTTGATGATGAAGTTGTCAAAATATCAGCCATTGTTCTACAACCAATTTTCTCGAACAGGGCTCAGCTCCTGAATGAATTGTCCATCACTCAGAATCCTACAGAAAAGGTTTTTAATGACAGGGTGGATGTGTCAAAACCCTTTAGTCCTAATGGAAAAAATTCACCTACTGGAAAGCCTGGCGACATGTCTGTCATTTATGTCTGTGAATTACCTGAGATCAAAGGGAAATTTGACCCTGAAAAAGCCAAAGCTTTGGGTCTTAAACCAGGGTCTAAATATCGGGAACTGCAACTTGGGAATTCAGTGAAGTCAGATTTTCAAAACATCACGGTTAGTTCTGAAAACTTTGGAAAGAGATTAGTATAGCATTTATTTTCCAATGGTGTAATCCATTGAAAATGTTATAGTGCATTCTATGTTCTAAGTGTTCTGTTTCACTTATTTGTTTAGGTTCATCCAAGTGATGTAATGGACCCGTCTATTCCTGGTCCAATTGTGTTTCTTGTCGACTGCCCAACGGAATCTCATTTGCAGGAGTTGTTATCCATGCAATGTCTCAGTAGCTATTATGCAGATTTCTCGGGCCCCCCAGAGAATGCTAAGGTTGTGACTTGTGTCATTCATTTGGGTCCTGCTTCTCTAATAAGCAGTCCTAACTACCAAAGCTGGATGAAGAGATTTGGTTCAGCCCAACATATCATGGCTGGGCATGAAAGGTGAATTGCTTTTCCTTTCGAGAAATCATCTAGGACCTTCTTGGTGTATGGTTTTGAAAACCACTCTTGGCTTCTCTTTCTGTTTCCAGGAAGAATGTGGAGATTCCGATTCTAAGATCGAGTGCAAGAATTGCAGCTCGACTTAACTATCTGTGTCCACAGTTCTTTCCAGCTCCAGGTTTCTGGTCTCTTCAGCACCTTGATTGCTTGGCACAAGAATCCACTCCTTCAAGTGAGGTTTGTTAGAATATCTTTTCTTCTGTGTACATTAGGTTTGTTAGGATGGCTTGGAAGTTGGCAGGACCTTGATCAATGTTATATTTTATTTTCTAGCCTGTTTTTAAGAAATTTGGGGCTCATTTTGCAGCTAATTTGGTTTTTATTTTATTTTATTTTTACCAGGGTTCTGTTTCAAAGGTTTGTGAAAGCATTTCCGCTGAAAACCTCCTCAAGGTACGAATTGTTGATTTACTTGGATGCACCTAGTAAGTAGTTTTGTGGCACTTATCATGTGAACCGGATTTTCTTTTCTCCTTCATACAATAATTTTCTTCTTAAAATAAGACTTTATTCCTAAATTTGCATCAGAAATATATATATATATATATATATTTTGGTAGTCCTTCAATCTATAATTTTTTTTTTTTGGGTCGAAAGTCCTTGAATCAGGTATTTAGGAAGTCTTTCTTTTTTTTCTTTTTTTTTTTTCTTTTTTCCTTTTTTTCTTTTTTAAAAGTATCTAAAAGTATACAGCCCAGAGACAAATTTGACACTTTTGGAGAGTGAGTTTGGTACTGAGAGTTTTCAAAACAGTGCTTTTGGTTTAATTGCATCATGTCATCCTTTTTATTTTCTGTCTTTTCTTTTACCCAAGTATGATTATGAACATTTTCCAGCAATGAAAGGATAAGTTTATGCTTACATGTTAGAACCTGTTTCTCACTATCCATGCCTGCTTTTCTCTGCTGCATTGCAAGTTCTGCAATCATTTTATTAACGTAAGAATTTTAATAATGAAGATTTTCCTGTTTGTTGAACAGTTCACTTTGCGTCCTTATGCTCGTCTTGGATTAGATAGGTCGGTTATTCCAAGTCAGGTGGCGTCCTCAGAAATCATTGATGAGTTACTATCAGAGATTCCCGAGGTTGTAGATGCTTCCCAATGTGTTAGTCAGTTATGGCACCAGTCCACAGAAACAAAGGACGAGATAAGGTTAACTCATGATGATAAAGTCATAGTTGAAGAGCCATGGTTTGATGAGAATACTCTTCCTAGTTGTTTGGAAAATATAAGAAGAGATGACTTGGAGATAGTTCTTCTTGGGACTGGATCATCTCAGCCATCTAAATATCGCAATGTCAGTTCTATCCATATCAATCTTTTCTCTAAAGGAGGTTTACTTTTAGACTGTGGTGAAGGAACCTTGGGACAGCTGAAAAGAAGGTAACACCGTTCGAACTTTAAAATTGCATTTACTACTTATTCCTGAAAGTTTCTCATTCTTTCTTCCCCTTTAGATATAACATTTTATGTACATTGACAACAGATATGGCGTAGAGGGTGCTGATAATGCTGTGAGAGGTCTTAGGTGTATTTGGATTTCTCATATTCATGCTGATCACCATACGGGGTTGGCAAGAATACTTACTTTGCGACGTGATTTGTTGAAGGGAGTGCCTCACGAGCCATTACTTGTTGTTGGACCGAGAAAACTTAAATTCTTTTTGGATGCATACCAAAGACTTGAAGATTTGGATATGCAGTTCCTTGATTGTAAGCACACCACCGAAGCTTCTTTACATGCTTTCGAGGGCGTTACTGAAACAAATAAGGATCACTCTTTTCTAGGAAGTCCAACTAGTTTTGAGGACCAAAGAGATAAAAATACAGATAGGCAAGTGGCACAGAATGTTGATTCTACTCTATTTGCTAAAGGATCGCGTATGCAGAGCTATTGGAAGAGACCGGGTAGTCCTGTTGACAACAATGTAGTCTTTCCAATTTTAAAGAGCTTGCAAAAAGTTCTCGAGGAAGCAAGTTTGGAAGCCTTGATGAGTTTTCCTGTCATCCACTGCCCACAGGCATTTGGTGTTGTCTTGAGGGCTTCGGAGAGATTGAATAGTGTTGGAAAAGTGATTCCAGGTTGGAAGATTGTATACTCAGGTGATACCAGGCCCTGCCCGGAACTTACAGAGGCATCTCGTGGTGCAACAGTTCTTATACATGAGGCAAGTGATGACATGTATTTTGTGTGTTTTTTTTTTTTTGGTCAAAGTTGATGGAATTTTGCAATTTCGTAAGAAATTGTGTGAAAAGGAAAAGGATGGTAGTTAATCAATTGCAATGCTGATTGTTGCAGGCAACTTTCGAGGATGGCATGGTGGACGAGGCTATAGCACGAAACCACAGCACAACCAAGGAAGCCATAGAAGTTGGGAACTCTGCAGGTGTTTTTCGCATAATCCTTACCCACTTCAGCCAGCGATATCCAAAAATCCCAGTATTCGATGAGACACACATGCATAAGACATGCATCGGATTTGACATGATGAGTATTAACATAGCCGATTTGCCCGTGCTTCCAAAAGTACTCCCATATTTGAAACTTCTCTTTAGAAACGAGATGATAATCGATGAATCGGATGAGGTTGTAGATGCTGCTGCAAGTGTAGCTTCTTAATAGGAAATTACGTCATTGTTATAATTCCCTTTTTTAATTAGTTAATTTTTTTCCTTAACCGTTTGTAGTTTGAGTAAATTATTCAATTTGAGAGGGCATTGGTAATTGCATGTGGTCTAATGCTAGTCTTTTTTCCCTACTACATACTAAAGTCTCTCATCCGTTCACGCTCATCTCTCCAATGTTGGTCCCACTCAGCCCTCAATCTCTCATCTCTTTGTCCTCCTATCTCGCCAATGAAACCGAGCAAATCAAACAAGTCAACAATATATACCGCTTTGGAGGGCATCAGAAGGTTCTCTCTCTGTTGTGGATGGAACAAAAGGTTGTAGAGAAGGGTCGGGTTGTTGTAAGTTTTAAATAATTAATTTCCTTTTCTGCACTTTGGCCAACCTTCATATCACAACCAACTATATCGTGTCTATCTCTTTGTGCAAGGCTCCTCCTCAACACTCCGCGAGAACAAATCTCTACAATTTTCATGGTTCCTTCTCTTATCGACCCTTCGAAATCCAATCCCAAACTTCTCCTTCACTTTAGTCTTCATCTCCTCACTCTGCTTGTCTTTGTTAATGACAGCATTTCTCATCCAATCCGGTTCATCATCTGAGTCAACTTGACCATCTTTTGCACCATTACGATCAGATTCAATCCTATCTTCAGTCTTCTGTTGTTGCCTCCTATCAACAACACCCATTGCAAAGCACTACAAATGATACTGACAGTTTTTCCAGTCCCTATTGAAGTACAATAATTTCAAATCAAACCCAATAGAATAAGAAAAGGGAAGTTTTCGACAGAAAGTAGGGACAAAAAGAAGGAAAAGTATTGAAATTAAAGTTTGTCGGTAATTGTAACTTCAAACTACTTCAACTCTAAAGTATGCAAATTCTTGTTTTTATTTGGTTCTCTCCATTGTCCTAGCAGTCAAAAGTGCATACAAGCAACCAAATCAAAACGTTTTCCCATTCCTTTGAACTTGATAAACAGTAATAATCTTGAATCTTAGTTCATCTATGCCATAAATAAATAAAAACTTTATGTGACAATAAGCGGCGGATGCCCCAAAAAATGCAAGCATATAAAATGAGGGTTTTTCAATCGAAGTCGTAAGCTTCAATCTTCGATAATGGAGAAACATATGCCTAAAAGGAAGAGTCCTATAGCATAGAGATTGAGCGGTGAGCTATGACTTGCCTGTGGGGCTTTCGAGCATGGAAAGACCTCCTTTGTTGAGAGAGTGATAGAGGGCTTTTCAGAAAGCTGGATGCTTTGCTCTGGTAGCTCTCTCTCTCTCTCTCTCTCTCTCTCTCTCTACTCTGTAGACCTCTGTTTCGCGCGCTTTCACTTCACTCCCGCGAGGACCAAAAATGGACCTTTCCGATTGGGCCATTTTGTTTTAAATTTTTTTAAGGAAGAATTAGGCCATTTGTCTAATTAATTCCTCTTTTTTCTTTATTTAATTTTTTGTTAATGAAAGTAAATTTTATCCTTACATTCTTCACAATGTGATCTTCCAAAATGAATTTTGTATCATATATTTCACTTATTAATGAAACATGATCATGACCCAAGAAATTATAAGTGTGAATGATCATCTACAGAAAACTCGGCAAATATATGATTAATTGACTAGATCAAGTTAAAAATAAACGCATATTTTTCTTTTTGCTTTTTTCACACAAGCAATATTGGGTAAGGGGAGATTCAAATATAAGACCTCGAGTACAGAAATAACTACTATTAACAATTTGAGTTACAAATCTCTTACACGTGTTTTGGTTCTCAAGCCTAGCATTAAATAAAAACACAACTCTTCTTTCTCCTTTGGTATATTGGAGGCCAACAAGAAGACACATGGGCCACAGAGTCAGGCCCATATCTACACTCAAAGCCCAGGCCGACAAATACCATCATTATTCAGCTATGAAGTTCGACTTACCGTAAAACCCTCATTCGCTTACATGTTGATGTGCTTTGCATTTTTGTTGGGATTTTTGAATAACCAGAAAACGAATTTTTCATTTTGACGATGATTTTCCAGGAAAATGTTTCCTTTTTATGATTTTTGCTTCTGGGTTTATTTTTATGGCTTTGTGTTGTTTTTTGTTGGTATTAAAAAAAAAAAAAAAAGACAACTGGAGTATTAAATAAGGATAACATAGTATATCAAAAAAATTTATATTTCATGATTAATATGAAGAAGAAAAAAAAAAAATGTTTTACATGGCATTTGTCATATTTTCATGGAAATTTATAACATGAATGACTATAGGACACATGACCTTGAGATTTATAGTGCATGTTGCCTGAAAATTCAAATTGGAAAATTGGTTTTCTTTATTTATTTATTCTTTGGTTGAACGAAGTCAGAGCATCAAATAGAAACATATTTCACAATATAAAAATTAAAAAAAAAAAATATGTGGATCCAACATATTAAGAGCGGAAAGCAGAAAAAAGAAAATCAAAACGTTAAATAAATAAAACTAATATACAAAATCAAGCCCCCATTAAGTTTAAGCAAGGAAGATGAAGATGAAGATGAATATGAAAAATAATAAGATCTTCACCATTAAAAATTATAATAATATATAATATGATGAAACTAGTTACCACCACGAATTATAATAATATATAATTGTATTCCATGAAAACATGACAAATGCCATGTAAAACTTTTTTTTTCTTCATATTAATAACAAATATGAATTTTTTGATTTACTATATTATCCTTATTTAATAAATAGTTTTACTTTTTGATTTCATTAAATATGAGTAGTTTGTGGTATTTTGAATATTTCATAATAGTTCAAAGCTAAGTTAAACCAAACTATATACAGTATGACTTTGTTTTTAAATCGTTTAACTTTTCTTGGTTAAAACCAAACTAAACCGATAATTATAATTTAAATTGGCCGGTTTCATTGGTTCGGGTGGATTGATGCCCACCACAATAATAGAGATAGACACGATATAGTTGGTTGTGATATGTAGGTTGGCTAAAGTGCAGAGAAGGAAATTAATTATTTCAAACTTACAATAACGCGACCCTTCTCTGCAACCTTTTGTTCCATCCACAACAGAGAGAAAGAACCTTTTGATGCCCTCTGAAACGATATATATAAATATTTATTGTTGACTTGATTGATTTGCTCGATTTCATTGGCGAGATAGGAGGAGGACGAAGAGATGAGAGATTGAGGGCTGAGTGGGACTGACATTGGAGAGATGAGCGTGAACGGGTGAGAGACTTTAGTATGTAGTAGGGAGAAAAGACTAGCATTAGACCACATGCAATTACCAATGCTCACTCAAATTGAATAATTTACTCAAACTACAAACGGTTAAGGAAAAAAATTAACTAATTAAAAAAGGGAATTACAACAATGACGTAATTTCCTATTAAGAAGCTACACTTGCAGCAGCATCTACAACCTCATCCGATTCATCGATTATCATCTCGTTTCTAAAGAGAAGTTTCAAATATGGGAGTACTTTTGGAAGCACGGGCAAATCGGCTATGTTAATACTCATCATGTCAAATCCGATGCATGTCTTATGCATGTGTGTCTCATCTAATACTTGGATTTTTGGATATCGCTGGCTGAAGTGGGTAAGGATTATGCGAAAAACACCCGCAGAGTTCCCAACTTCTATGGCTTCCTTGGTTGTGCTGTGGTTTCGTGCTATAGCCTCGTCCACCATGCCATCCTCGAAAGTTGCCTGCAACAATCAGCAGTGCAATTGATTAACTACCATCCTCTTCCTGTTCACACAATTTCTTACGGAATTGCAAAATTCCAACAACTTTGACAAACAAAAAAAATACACAAAATACATGTCATCACTTGCCTCATGTGTTAGAACTGTTGCAACACGAGATGCTTCTATAAGTTCCGGGCAGGGCCTGGTATCACCTGCTGAGTATACAATCTTCCAACCTGGAATCACTTTTCCAACACTATTCAATCTCTCCGAAGCCCTCAAGACAACACCAAATGCCTATGGGCAGTGGATGACAGGAAAACTCATCAAGGCTTCCAAACTTGCTTCCCCAAGCACTTTTTGCAAGCTCTTGAAAATTGGAAAGACTACATTGTTGTCGACAAGACTACCCGATCTCTTCCAATAGCTTTGCATACGCGATCCTTTAGCAAATAGAGTAGAATCAACTTTCTATTCCACTTGCCTATCTGTATTTTTATCTCTTAGGTCCTTGAAACTAGTTGGACTTCCTAGAAAAGAGTGATCCTTATTTGTTTCAGTAACGCCCTCAAAAGCATGTAAAGAAGCTTCGGTGGTGTGCTTACAATCAAGGAAATGCATATCCAAATCTTCAAGTCTTTGGTATGCTTCCAAAAAGAATTTAAGTTTTCTCGGTCCAACAACAAGCAATGGCTCGTGAGGCACTCCCTTCAACAAATCACGTCGCAGAGTAAGTATTCTTGCCAACCCCGTATGGTGATCATTGGCTTTCTTTGCTATGCTTGGACACCAAGGATCTTTATTGGTGTGGTGAATAGAGAGGTGCCAGTTCAATTGAATTTCTAGTTTTGGTGTGAAATTCAAATTTTATTTCTTAAAAATTAAGAAAAGATGCTCCATTGAATTCTTTTCTTAAAATTGAAAAGAAAAAAAATGGACTTGCTGCATTAATGCTTCAATTTATTTTGACTTTGTTGAGGGACAACAAAAAAATGGTCTACTTTGTTGAGGAAAGAAAAAATTTCTAAGATAAATGTATTTAACACCATGTACTACCTGCACCTCCCATAATTGACATTTTAATTGTGTTCTCAATATTTGATTAATTGACACATGCAACAAAATTCCTAGTCCGATTCAAGTAGCCACTTATTTGGTACCTCACAAGGAGAATGAATAAGAGTAAGGAAAGGCAATTGTATTCGGTGGGCACTCAACTTTGGAGCAACGTCTAGAATTTGATGTTGATGAACTTAAATAATTAGTAATCGTGAATTTAGCCAACGAAGTCTAGCCTACTGAAAAAGGACTTTGACTTGCAAACTAATAGTCTCAAATTCGAACATCCATCCATGACACATAATAGTGTACGTTTAAATAATGTGCATGGATTTTTAAAGCGTTTCATTTTCTCTCATGTTAATATTGCCTTCAAATGAATCAATGCATAGCAATGTTGTCTTTTCCTCAAGTAATAGCAATTACATTCAGAAATGCATAACAATATTGCCCTATGCATACAAATGTTTAGTAGAAAAAGTGTTATTCCATGGAAGATGTCTTCTATGATGAGAGACATTTGACATATGCTTCATCAATTTTAAAGTTCGAGAAGCTAAGATGATTGTGGATAGTTTAGCACATTATTTATGACACTTTTTATGATCAATTTTGTATATAGTTTAGTATACTTTTTATATTCAAATTTGACATGTTAAGAGCATCCACAATGGGGGGGTGTATTTTCGAGGGTGTAAAGCGACTTTTACATCCCCTTTACACCTCCGGGAGGTGTAAATACCTTTTTTGCTCCAACGAGAAACGATGTAAATCTAAGATGTACAATTGATTTGCTCTATTTTTCCTCTCTTTTTCCCAGCTGGGTCCCACCTGCAAGAGATGTAAAATTAGATGCACAATTGCATCTATATTTGCATCTCATGGTGGTGATGTAAATATACATTCATTTACACACCCCCATTACAGGTGATTCCGATCACCCGGGGTGTATATTTAACACACATCTCCATTATACACCCACCACTATGTATGCTCTAAGAATTAGAGTCTAGAGAGAAAGAGACTCAACACTCTCATGGCTCTATTTAATACAAGTCTTCCAACAAACATTTGAGAGAGAGAGAGAGAGAGAGAGAGAGAAAAAAAAAATCAAAGAGAAAAGAAGAGGAAAAATAGTTTTTGAAAGAATTAAGAAGGTTGATGAAATCATTTCAAGCATCCATGAAATGAATTCAAATATCAATGAAGTTGTTTCGAAGGTGCATGAAGAAGAAATGCTTTCAAATGTCAATGAAGGTGAAGGAAGTGCTTCCACAAGTGGAAGAAATTGTTCCAAAGGTGAAGACTTTTTTGGACAACACCAATGAAATCATTGAAGCACTTCCGACCAAGAGGCAACACGGACTTAAGGTGCTTGAAATCGGCTTGATTGTTGGTATAACTATTTGGCTCTACAACGGGAATGCTTTGGACAAGAAGGCAAGCAAGGAGAATAAGGCAAACAAGGATGAGAAGGCAAGCTAGAGATAGTATGAAGTATAATGTAGTTAGTATGTATCTATGATCTTCCATGCCCACTTAGCCCTCTAGAGCTTGTCTTGGGTTGCTTTTCTTATATTTCTATGTATTTTGGCCAAGTTCATGTATCTTTTCTTAGATTTCTATGCATTTTGGCTATTGATCATGTTTCTTCTCTTATGTTTCTTTTTTTATATTTTTATGCATTTTGGTAAATTAATATATATTGTCCTTAGTATTTTTATGATTTTATGTTCAAACAGTTCATCTCTTTCATTTGAAATTCATGCTATTTATTAAATTTTAGTATTGAAATTTGTAAATTGTAAATGGCAAGGGATAATAAGGTTTACCCTTTTCACAATCTTGCTTTCCAACTAATAAATTCAGTCCTTGGTACCATATGTATATGCATGATGACTTTTGTTTTTTTAATGCCACAATACAAACATAGACGTATAGTATAGTAGACTAGTTTTCTCTCATTGGCCTGCAGGTATAGCAATGACGGGTTCTCAAAGAAAAAAAGAAAACCGACAAAAACTGCACACTTTTAAGAACCCGTCATTGCTATACCTACAGGCCATGAGAGAAAATCACTCTACTCTACTATATGTCTATGTTTGTATTGTTGCATTAAAAAAACAATCATCATGCACATACATATGGTACCAATGACTGAATTTATTAGTTGTAAATCAAGATTGTGAAAGGGTAAACCTCTTTATCCCTTGCCATTTACAATTTACAAATTTCAATACTAAAATTTAATAAATAGCATGAATTTCAAATGAAAGAGATGAGCTGTTTGAACATAAAATTGTAAAAATACTAAGGACAATATATATTAATTTAGCCAAAATGCATATAAATATATAATAAAAAAAAAAGAAACAGAAGAGAAGAAACATGATCAATAGCCAAAATGCATAGAAATCTAAGAAAAGGTACATGAACTTGGCCAAAATACATAGAAATATAAGAAAAGCAACCCAAGACAAGCTCTAGAGGACTAGGTGGGCATGGAAGATCATAGATACATACTAACTACATTATACTTCATACTATCTCTAGCTTGCCTTCTCATCCTTGTTTGCCTTATTCTCCTTGCTTGCCTTCTTGTCCAAAGCATTCCCGTTGTAGAGCCAAATAGCTATACCAACAATCAAGCCGATTCCGAGCACCCCAAGTCCGAGTTGCCTCTTGGTCGGAAGTGCTTCAATGATTCTATTGGTGTTGTCCAAGAAAGTCTTCACATTTGGAACAATTTCTTCCACTTGTGGAAGCACTTCCTTCACCTTCATTGACATTTGAAAGCATTTCTTCTTCATGCACATTCGAAACAACTTCATTGATATTTGGAATCATTTCATAGATACTTGAAATGATTTCATCAATTCTTTCAAAAACTATTTTTCCTCTTCTTTTCTCTTTGATTTGTTTGTTCTCTCTCTCTCTCTCTCTCTCAAATGTTTGTTGGAAGACTTGTATTAAATAGAGCTGTGAGAGTGTTGAGTCTCTCTCTATCTCTCTAGACACTAATTCTTAGAGCATCCACAGTGGGGGGTGTATAATGGGGATGTATGTTAAATATACACCCCGGGTGATCGGAATCACCCTCAATGAGAGGGTGTAAATGAATGTATATTTACATCACCACCATGAGATGTAAATATAGATGCAATTGTACATCTATTTTTACATATCTTGCAAGTGGGACCCAGCTAGGAAAAAGAGAAGAAAAATGGAGCAAATCAATTATACATCTCAGATTTACATTATTTCTCGTTGGAGCAAAAAACGTATTTATACCTCTTGGAGGTGTGAAGGGGATATAAAAGTGAATCAAGCTGATTCCGAGCACCCCAAGTCCGAGTTGCCTCTTGGTCAGAAGTGCTTCAATGATTCCATTAGTGTTGTCCAAGAAAGTCTTTATCTTTGGAACAATTTCTTCCACTTATGGGAGCACTTCCTTCACCTTCATTGACATTTGAAAGCATTTCTTCTTCATGCACCTTCGAAACAACTTCACTGATATTTGGAATCATTTCATGGATGCTTGAAATGATTCAATCAACCTTCTTAATTCTTTCAAAAAACGTTTTTCCTCTTCTTTTCTCTTTGATTTGTTTGTTTTCTCTCTCTCTCAAATGTTTGTTGGAATACTTGTATTAAATAGAGCTGTGAGAGTGTTGAGTCTCTTTCTCTCTCTCTCTCTCTAGACTCTAATTCTTAGAGCATCCACAGTTGGGGGGTGTATAATGGGGATGTATATTAAATATACATCCCAAGTGATCGAAATCACCCACAATGGGGGGTGTAAATGAATGTATATTTACATCACCACCATGAGATGTAAATATAGATGCAATTGTACATCTATTTTTACATATCTTGCAAGTGGGACCCAGCTAGGAAAAAGAGAAGAAAAATGGAGCAAATCAATTATACATCTCAGATTTACATTATTTCTCGTTGGAGCAAAAAACGTATTTATACCTCTTGGAGGTGTGAAGGGGATATAAAAGTGAATCAAGCTGATTCCGAGCACCCCAAGTCCGAGTTGCCTCTTGGTCAGAAGTGCTTCAATGATTCCATTGGTGTTGTCCAAGACTTCTTCATGCACCTTCGAAACAACTTCATTGATATTTGGAATCATTTCATGGATGCTTGAAATGATTCAATCAACCTTCTTAATTCTTTCAAAAACCGTTTTTCCTCTTCTTTTCTCTTTGATTTGTTTGTTTTCTCTCTCTCTCAAATGTTTCTTGGAATACTTGTATTAAATAGAGCCGTGAGAGTGTTGAGTCTCTTCTCTCTCTCTCTCTCTCTCTAGACTCTAATTCTTAGAGCATCCATAGTTGGGGGGTGTATAATGGGGATATATGTTAAATATACATCCCGGGTGATCGAAATCACCCGCAATGGAGGGTGTAAATGAATGTATATTTACATCACCACCATGAGATGTAAATATAGATGCAATTGTACATCTATTTTTACATCTCTTGCAGGTGAGACCCAGCTGGAAAAAAAAGAGGAAAATGGAGCAAATCAATTATACATCTTAGATTTACATCGTTTCTCGTTGGAGCAAAAAACGTATTTACACCTCTCGGAGGTGTAAAGGGGATATTAAAGTGGATCAAGCCGATTCCGAGCACCCCAAGTCCGAGTTGCCTCTTGGTCATAAGTGCTTCAATGATTCCATTGGTGTTGTCCAAGAAAGTCTTCACATTCGGAACAATTTCTTCCACTTGTGAAAGCACTTCCTTCACCTTCAATGACATTTGAAAGCATTTCTTCTTCATGCACCTTCAGAACAACTTCATTGACATTTGGCATAATTTCATGGATGCTTGAAATGATTGAGCCATAATTGTAATTAAAACTCCCTATTAATAGCATATCAATCATTCCATTTTTTTTGGTTTCCATTCCTTCTAACTTATCGCTCCCTATTAGGGCCGGGCATCTAAAGCCAAAATACCAAAACCGTATACTAACCATACCATACCAAACCGGTTTCATACCGTTTCAATTGAGATAAGGAGATATTCGGTACAATGCCGTATCGTATCAAGGGAGTATGGTATGGTAGCGGTACCAGGTATTTGGTACCAGTCAATACCGTACCGTACCGAATACCTTAAGTTGTATAATTTTTTCATTCTCTCGCCTCAAACGCCAAACCTCGATCTCTCAGAACAAAAATGCTCTCTCACTCTCAGACTCTCAACCCGTTCGAACTCTCCTCCATACCCAACTCTCTGTCTCTTTCTCAATCTCACTGAAATTATGTGTAAAATTAAACATAACCAATTTCAACTAAATTTCTTTATTAGATGTCAACAATTCTAATTGAAGCATAATGAGATCAACACACACAAGCATTAGTTTCTCTCTGTCAACTTCTTTTTTGGATTGTGCATAGATCACCGTCATTAAAACCACATTTGTTTCAAAGATAAATATACGTCAAAGATAACCAACTATATCAAACCTGCATCATATCAAATTTTCTTGCAAACATGAAAATGGGGCCTAAAAAGAGTTCTTTTGTTTTTCCTTTTCCCCCCACATTTACCCCTAAGGTTTCATAATAAAAAGAAGACAATTTTAGAACTAAAAACCGTTAAAACTTGACTCAGCTTTGTTATTGGGTATGGAGCTGCATAGCAAGAAAATTCTCCTTCACATACAAAATCTGCATTTCTTTTTGTTAATTACATCATGAATTGGTGCATGATGTTTTTATTGGTTGCTGCTCTGTTTTTATCCATCCCAATGGCCACATGAGCTAAATTGGTTGCTGCTCTGTTTTTATTTTTATAAATTGATGCAAGATGTTTTTATTTATTTTTATAAATTGTTGTGGTATATGCTGGTGAAGCAGAAACTTTATGTTGGGTTTATTCTGATTTTTATAAATTTTGGTACCGAAATGGTACCGTTTCACACCGATACCGATTTGGATGGGTATGGTACGGTACCAATTTTGGCAAATAATAATCTCATACCATACCATACCATTTTTAATTTCCGGTATCGGTAGCAGTACGAGCTCAATACCGTATCATGCCCAGCCCTACTCCTTATTAATACCAGATTTAGTGTCAGACATAAAGTAAAAATATACATTTTAACTTTTATGTAACTTATAAATAATAAAAAATTTAAACTTTACTTTTACGTAACTCAATTACAAATTTTTATTAGGTTTGGCGACTGCCAGTGCCAACAATTTTTTTTTTTTTTTAAATTCATTCCGAAAACCGTTCACGTTTTGCTAAATTCTCAATCCATAGTAAATATAATTCATTAAAATTCCACCAAGATCTCATATATCTTGTCATTGTCCAATTTCTACAATTTATGATGGAACCATGTTAGGTAACGTTACAAACATAAATTTATGATGGAACCACCATCCAATTTTTTTTTTCAGTTTCGGCCTTTCTATAATACCCTTGTGCTACTTATATATTTAGAATTTTGGTTTCTGTATACTCTTTCTAATACGTTTTCACTCATTTTCAAAATCCAAGACTTTTTCTTCAAGTTCAAACCCAAGACATTGAATCAACAAATATGATTCATGTCATTAGAGAATGGTGAATCAATAAATATGATTTTGGTTCTGCTTCTTAATCTGAATGTCGTACACAACACCATGTTGGATTACGTGTGTACAAAAGTTTAGTTGGTTGTTAAAGTAGATTTATCATTTGAGTGAACTCATAACACCACGTTATCGTGTTAAACACAGCGTTATAGTAGCACGCAATGTTACCATCAAGCCGAAAAATTACTTAAGCATCTATGCAAGGAAAACTGACTAGAAGGCTATCCAAATACCTAATTATATTTCAGTTTCGTTTGTAGGTTTTTACAGTATCCTTTGTTTTGGTTTTGTTATCCTATCGTGTCTATAAAATTTGATGTTCACATGCTTTGTTTTGGTTCTTATAAATATTTTGGTTCAAAGTCTATTATTTGATGTGAAACTCACTTGAAGATTCATATGGGAAACTCACTTGTTGAATGGTTTCAGCCAGTGTATTATAGGCTAAAGAAACTATGTGCATGCAAGTGTTTATAGTTGAGCTTACACTGTTCTTCAGACTTCAAAGGTCTCCATGGACAAGTGTAACAAATTGACACAGCGGAATTTAAACATGAACAAACATATCTGCTCCAAGCCGAAAGAAAGAAAAAAATGATTCTTTGGTGAAATGGAGAACCAGTTGAAGTCATTGTGCATGAATCAGAGGAAACACAAAAATATGGGAGTTGCAGATTTCAGTCTGAAACCTAGTAAAACAAGAGTGAATTTATTAACCAAAGCCTACTTCCTATCTTAATTACATACATATTGTCCCCTACCCGATATAAGAAAACGTACATCTCGAGTGTCCGAAAATCAGTCTATTCATATGTTTCAGGGAAAGGTATAGAAGCACAACAATGGTAATATCCGTTGTCATCAAACACAAACCTTTGTGAAAGATGAGCTTCACGGATAAGATACTCTCCCCATTCCTCGGATCCATACTGCTTGAAAATGCCACGGGCATCAAAGGATTGAACCTTTCTTGTTCGATTCTTCCTGCATATTGTAATCTCATATATCACCCACAAGCAAAAGAAACTTTAAAGGGACAAACACTTAAGGGCCCCAACACTTCAGAGCGCCTAATAAACACCAGAGTAAAAGAAACTTTAAAACACTACAGAAATGGCAGCAACACCTTTTCCTATGCCTTGCATTCATCACGGTTGCATGCAACTGCAATTCAAAAGGACAAGACTCTCGTATCAACTCTTACAGTGGGATACATAATCGAAACTAAAAACAACCAAAATTAAGAGTGCCAAAAGCAGACACAGCAGAAAGATCAAATATACAATACCTTTAATTTCTGATTAGCATCTTTCTCTAGAACAAGCCCAGCCTTAGTATATGCATCGGTAATGACTTCTAAGAAAAGCTAAAGAAATTTAATAGAAGTATTAAATCGATATAAATAACTTCAACCTAGACTAGAAAGTTTTTATTTTCTTATTCTATTGATTTCAGGTACAACAAACACAAAAATGAAATATAATGAATGCTTATAAAACTAGGATACGACAAGCACGCAGAAGTCTCCCCTCGCTGCCAATTTCTTCAACAGGAGCATAGACAACACCAGCTTTGGCCAAGGAACCTCTCATAGAATTCTGCAAGAACATGAAACATCTCAAAGTGTTAAATAGCACATAACCAAAATCATAGGAAAAGCAAATAGCATCAGCCCCACTCTGGCCATCACCAATAGAAGACATATGAAAGCCTCATAGGATGCGAACAAGACAGTGAAGTCAACACATATATAAGACAATGAAAGCTAAGCAATCCTTCACTGAAAAACCAAGGCTTTTATTCACAACATGCTTGTATTTATTTATTCAAAACAAAGGTAAATATTATTTATTCTCAGAAGTCAAAACTTACTGCTTTTGGTAAAGGTGCTCAAGATGAATCCAGTATGACAAGTGTAAAATTTGAGAACATGTGAGACAGTGCAAAGATTGGTTACTTCAAACTTTTTTACTAGTAGCCACAGGTATAAACTTCAAGAATAAAATCTTAACCCCAACAAAATCATTTTTAACTTAAAAGCTTAAAAACATGGGCTGATGCATTATCATATCCTTACTCCACATAATTAGCTAACACACTATTTGGTTTAGTAGAAAGGGAAGAAAGAATAATACCAGTCCCTGAAGTCTTATGGAGACAGGACGATTATCTAAAGCTTCGATCACTTTTGAAGAGACGCTCTGGGTAGAAACACACAACATTTTATTTCAAGTTGGCCCCTGTCAGCCTATTTTTATTTGATTCAGTTATGCTTACCTGCAAAACCTCAATAGCTGCATGAACTCGGTCTTTGTTCCACAACTTCAGCATAAGCACAGTTAAGTGAAACGTTTTTGGTTTAATGAATATTGACTTTTCAATTCCCAAGTCTGTCAAGTGCACAGATTGAAATGAGATTTTGACCCAGGAAAAAGAGGAAAAGAGAGACACAAATACACAAATTGTTTAGGAAGAACAAGCAAATGATCCTCAATAAGTTCCAATGAATGCAACAAATACAGAAATTAAACAAGTAATATCTTATGGGGGAAACAGTTAACAGTGACCCAATCAACAACTTCATGGAAACTAAATAATATCACTAGTATCAACTTCATGGAAACCAAATAATATCACTATCACTATATTCAAACCGTCAACTCCTTAAGCCTCATGCATCATGATTCTTTTCCATCTATAATAATATTTCCGTACCAGATAGGGTGGAAGCCTTTGACGTTTTAGGAGCATAACTGACAAGAGGTATGTGAGTTAGATTCACTTTAACTTGCTCACTGTCACCTTCAACATTAAGTTCAACTGCTACATCAGTTCCTTTCTCTAACTTTTGGTCTTCTCCTTCATTCTCAGAAGTATCTTCATTTGAATCACTATTCATTTGCTCATCTACGCAAGAATCACTAATTCCCAGGATGGAGTTCTGAAAGTTGACAAGCTTATCAACTAATTCAGGATGTATTGCCAATGGAAGTGAAATGAAGTGCGAGTAATCAAGATTTTGGCTCTTAACTGCCTGTATGTTTAAGTAGAAAGTAAGATGTTAATTATGTGTAACAGTATGCTCTAAATAGCAAAAGAAAGACGAGTGATGAGGGACAAATTGTGTATATAAAGGAATGGGCATAAGCTCTAAACAAATAATAATGACTTGTATTAAATAATTGGTAAAAAAAATCGAGAGAAATTAAAAATAAAACAGAACCACCCCTTCTTCTCCAAAACTACATTGCTAGGCAACTAACCTCATCAATTATCGTATGTATCTTCTCAGAAGCTCTAGATATACTTTCCATTGAGATGCCTTCAATAACTGTGAAAGATAACCAGCTAAAAATAGTTAAACCACATTCACATTCCCCAGACAGTCTGAAATCCTCATGTAAGAATACAAGATTATATGAACTTGGCTAATATGTCCTGTCACAATTATGAAAGAGTTGAACAACTGTAGACCTGAACAATTTCTATTTGATCATAAAGTCAAACTCTTGTTAACTTTTATGTTAAAACTTACTAACTGAATCCTCCTCCTTTGATGAGGGGATTATAATCTTAACTCCCATCTCATCTTCAATCTCTCTCTGTGTAGATCCCCTGACACACACAACAAACAATAATAATTACAATATATGAGAAAGTAATCCTATAAATATACTTTTATAAAACATTTACATGCTGAACTATGTACCCTTTTCCTTTAATAAAGCGAACCAAAGAAGCACCAACCTGCATAGCAAGGAAGAATGTGAGAACAAAATAAACAGAACGAGTGTCATCAAGGCAACAAAAAAGTGAGTAGCAGGAACGTAAAAGGGTAGAATGGAGTATGCAATGACTAGCATTATGAGAAATGCCTCTGAAGTCCAATGTGCGGTAAGCAATACCGGCACCAATTCTATAAAAATCCTGGAAAATTCCTACCGTAAGATGATGATACAACTGATTTTGTTACTATTCAGCACTCACTCAGGCACTGATCCTGAACTCTTCCAACTCCCCCCCACCACACAAACAAAAGAAAAAGATAATACATGAAAAGGCATTGTAGCATGAAGGGGTTCGAGTAAAAAATATCTTGAAAATCTCAATTAAACTGTAAAACTAAGCAAAAACATACAGTGCGGCCTGATAACCTTATGGATCAGAAAAATAGAATTTTCAACAAAATCATGCCTCAACTGAAATTGAATGCTTTTCAGTAGAAACCACTGATTCTCCTCTGAAGACTGTCTTTTCTCCATTATCTTGCAATGCACCGGAACTAGCAGTAAAGTCCACCTCTACGACATTGTGAGCACTTGAAATTCTGGTAGATGTGCAATGGTGCACTTCTTGGACTTGAGCATCAGATTCCAGCTCATCTGTGGTCACCTTTACTGAGCATTCTGCAAACCAATAAATCTGTAATAAAATCTGGACAGTAACCAATCATTACGCCTATTAAAATAAATAAAAAAATTTCCAACCCAATCAATCATAAGTTTAACAATCGCTGACCAATAATGTGTATAGATTATTATACAAAGTTGTAGATATAATTACATGTTTCAGTATGTCTCAATATTCATCTAAAAAATAAGAGAAACTTTACTGCAATTAGTATCTAAAGCTCAAAGGATTAGAATCAATGTGAAAAGTAGCTGGCTTCTATTAGCCTAGGCTACATGATGATACTTAAAGGTAACCCACCTTCATTGGAAGTGGCTTGAGTACTGACTGGTCTCCATACAGTATTAGTTGTTCTGATCTTTTTGTTACGATCCCTGCCACTTTGCTTATCTTTTCCACCACCCATTTTAATACTATAGCTCAAACCACAATAAACACGGTATCCCTGTCACACGGGTATGAGTCACAAAAATATCTACTTGAAAGCCCAGAAAGCATCACAAATGACAACTACCTCCAGTGAAGTCTAAATTTGGTTCCAAACTCAATTTCATGGATATAAAAATTCTCCTCAAAATCAAGTTCATTTCCCCTCCTTTGTTTTGTGCAAAGTATTGAATTAATCTTTGGGGAAAAATATATAAAAAAACCTATCCAAACTACTTCATTAGTTTCTCTTTTCAAAGAATTAATCCTTGATCACTCAAACAACCCAACAAAATGTTATTCTGAAACCACAATCAAAACACACAGTTTCATAGGCAGAGTACAGATATAATTATGGCATCAGATTGAGTTTCTTATGCATTAAATGCATAGTGATATTTGTACTGATTTAAACCCAAAAAGAAAAAGGATGACAATAAAAAATAACTAACCAAGAAGTAATTCACTGGCTCCAATGCAGCATAAGTAGTTGTAAATTTCAGAACTCGATCCACTCTGCAATTTGAAAATATAGGGATTAAAAGTTCATTTCTTTAACTCTCCTCCAAAAGAGTACATATATGCTTGTAAAAAATAAAAAAAATGGTTTCTTTTTCCACGAAACAAAACTGAATTCTACAGCTGAATCAGATATATGGAAGACAACATAGGAACCCAACAAAAGAAAAGCGATAATGTTAATTGAAGGCATGCTGACTTTGATAAATTTATTAGGCGTTGTTCGGCGACGGAGAATTCAGCAACTGAATTGTTGAGACTTTTTTAATTATTTATAGTTAGCTCAATGAATAAGGTATAGGGGGCAAACAGAGTGTTAGAAGAACTAAAAGAAGAGTATGCGTTCAGTACCTGAAGAGGGACCTGGAAGCTAACATTAGCGGTAGCGGTTATTATGTGGTGTCTCTGAAGAAGAAGAAGAAGCAGAGGTTCGACGGAGGAGACCGGTGGATTGCAGAGTAAGGTTCTGATGACACGTATCTTTTTGCACGTGCGAACATGGGCTGCAATAGTAAAGGCCCAATTCTATATGCATCATCATAAGCATATTTTCTTTCCTAATTTGAGAAAATTATACCAATATCTCACTTTAATTTATTCTTGCATCCGAGAATCTGTATTCAATTTTTTCTGTTCTCGAACACCACTATTAAAGAAAAATTTTGTCTCATGTAAGAGCATTCGCAATCATACTCCTTATTTTTTTAGTTAGAATTTACCTAAAAACACAAAAGCTATTTTAGGAACTCTTTATCAAATTTGAACTCCAATAATACCCCATATTTTAGGGAGTCATAAATACTATAATTATTTTTTAATTCAATATAATTGGTACATCTCTATACAATATAATATTAAAAAAGAGTTATCATTAATTAAAAGTTTAAAATATACATATAACAAAGCACCATTAAATTATATGGAGCTACTAAAAGTCATTTCTCTCTCCTCAGATTTAGGAGCTCCTAGAAGTCTCTCTATTTTAGGAGGTGGAGAGGGAGCATAGTTGGAGTTGTATTTTTCTAATTCCTCCCTAAAATATGTCTAAGGAGGTGGTTTAAGGAACTCATTGCTGATGCTCTAAGTTTTCTATTTTTTTTATCAAACAACATTAAAAGTGGAGGAGATTACTTTACATGTAAATGGGATTTTGACACTGGTCAATTTTCATAACCTTTTTCTTTTCTTTAAATTGTTTTAACTTTCTTTGTTTTGAAATTTGACAAATGTCAAATTCTTATTTGCTTTGAGAATGAGCTCTTCCTTAATTTTAAGGAGCCAAGTTTTTCTCTTTTTAAAATTGAATCCACGTGGTTGTGAATATGCTTCCACGTAAGCAAAGAAATGAAAAATAAATCAACATGTGACACCTAAGAAAGGATGTGAAGCTAGATGGACTTCAATCTAATTAAAAACTTAATTATTCTAAATATAATAAATAAATAAATTCATGCTGCAGATTATCCATGGAATTCTTTTTTTTTTAGGGCAAAACACTTAATTAAATCCCATGATTGTAAAAGCAACTAAAGTAGTTTTATGAGGAATTAATGAAAAAGGGAAGGGATACTTTAACCTTTTTCATATGATCCCAAATCAATCATATTCCATACTTGATCCACAAGTGATCAAATAGTCTCAGTTGAAGGCAAGAATACACCCACAACTACTTCAACCGCTCTCTACAATTTCAAGTTCTGCACAAGGAAGAGACACAACTTGACCAATTTATTAGGCCAATCTTCAAACACTTGATCTCAGCCATGGTTTGTGTAGGAGTCTTTTTTGGCTGCAAACGACCCCATTCTGCCAAAGGTTATGTTCTCTCAGCCTTGGCCATAATTGGCATTCTCTTTGGCTTGCGCATCCTTTGTTACATCATCTATCGGTGCTTCAAGAGAGAAATGCAGCATCCTCACAGCCCTCACATAGAGCGAAACCCGAACGATGGGTTGGAAATGCAGCCATGGGAGATTCAGGCTCATCACCCTGCAGCTGTGGGCAGAAATTAGAACCAAATTCGTGAAGTCTAGAGGCCAGAATCATCAGCATGTTATACGTATTATCTCTGAAATTCTAAGCTTATAGAAAATTGATAGCTTGCTTCTCTGTTGCAAATGTATAATGCAGTCAACTTTGGGTCAAATATTTTAGTTGGTCCATATGAGAGCCCATTGTGGACCCCATTCTTCTTTGTAATTTAATATTGTAATTTAAAAAAGAAGATTATAAAATGATTACGTATATACAAGCATGCATATTTCTAGGAATAATTGGCCAAAAATTCAACTAATATATATTTGGACAAGTTATAATCATACG
>NC_024129.1:4396151-4406817 GCF_000346735.1 Prunus mume
GTGTGTATACATTTGCCTTACATTTGACAAGTTATGGTGCGGACAAGTTATAATCACTTGTTCCGTGGGCAAATACAAATATCAAACAAATATCAAACAAGAAGTCACTTTATGGCGGAGAGATACAAATACCAAACAAGACCTCAATTTACGGTGCGGCTAAATGTATTGAGACCTTTTTATCAAAAATTGTAAGAAATGCCTTAATGTTGCAACAAACGAACTTCTATGTCGGAGTCATGGAAGAAAAAATGAACATGCTATTTCTGGGAGTTGTAATATCAGATTTGGACATAACCAATTTTTCTAGGTAACATTTTTATTTAGCAAAGTGGAATCTTTAAGAACTTCAATACAAAGCTATCATTTTTGGAGATGGAGACAAATTACTACCTTTTACAAAGCAACCAGTTTTATTACTAAAATGAGGGGCATTGTATATTTGAATCTCGTTTCTCCTAATATCACTTATATATTAAAAATAAATAAAAACTATGTACGCATAAGCAAAGTCGTAATTAGTATTGCTACACCAGAGTTATGTACACATATGAGATATGTATACAAGTTAGCTATAGCTAGATCCCTAATTGAGAAAGTCCCCTTCCCTTCTAGAGCTCAAAATAGTCGCACCCATTTTGCGTTGAAGTCATATTTTCAGCAACTTTATTTGTGCAGGTCACACGCCACACTTTAAGAACCCCATCAATACTCCCAGTGCAAATTGTGCAACCCTCCTCAGTCTCTTCCCCTAATCGTCCAGAAAATGCTGCGACACACCTGATTGGGCCTCTGTGCCCCACAAGCACTGCTAGACACGTGTGCTGGCCATCCTCTACATCCCTAGACCAAATCCTACTGGTTGAGTCAGCGGACCCACTCACCACGTAGTTCGCCACGCTGGTCAAACACATCACTGCATGTGTGTGGCCTTGGAGCGCACCCCCATACTGCAACTGGCCTGAGAACCAGCCCTTGAGCCAATAGTGTATGTACCCGTCGGTGCACCCGCCGTAGAGGACCCCGCCATCTGAGGTTAGGGTTAGGGTTTTGACCGGAGAGCACTTGGCGGGTAGAGTTATAGTGAGCGAGTGAGGAAGCTGGTCGCCGCTGCAAAAGTTGCGACGCCAGACTCGGACTGTAGCATCGTCTGAGGCTGTGTAAAGGATCCCATCATCGGCGACAATGATGGCATTGATGGGCCCTGAATGAGCTTGGATGGTCTCAATGCACTTGAGGTCCGAAATTCGCCACACTTTGACTGTTTTGTCTGTGGAAGCTGAGTATAGGATGTCCTCGGATACATTGATCGCTAGGGATGTTATAGCACCCATATGCTTCATCTGTTACGTACATAGAAATATTAATCAAAGTAAATTTGAATCTGTTTTTTTAGCAATTTGCAATTATAACAACAAAAGCCAAGAACAAGAATGATATACGATGGATTCATCTATTACTGCTACTAATTAACGACTGTTCCTGTGTTCCATCTACTAATTTTAGCATAAGAGACAGAAAATTTAATTCGCACTTCGTCTTGTCTTGTCTAATAATGGTCATAAAAGACGACCAACAAAATCTGTACTGAATTCAATGAATCAGCTCCAAATGTGGTTCATGTGTTATTTGCTAGAGTAAAGTGCTTCACCCTTGGCCAGTCCCAACGTCGACAATCTCTCAATAGCTAGAAATCATTTTACAATATTAATTCTTACAAAGTTCTTTTCATAAAAATCCAACAATAATCTTATGTACAGCAACAAATTTAATTTAATGGACCGTTAATTACTTGAATTTTTATTAGAGATGCGATCATTAATCTAAACGTGTAGACTCCAAACATATATATTTTGATTCCCTGATGATGGTTCTGCAGCCAACGATGGACCCAGAAAAGTTTTTTAGAAAGACTAAGAAGTCTAAATATCTTAATCGGGAGGACCACTACATAAATTTAATTCCAAAAATTGTCTATAATACTAGGTTGGGGCCATCCCAAGCCTATATGTGATTTCCCTATCCGATTTCACCATCTCACTCTTCCTATGACACATTGGGGCATCATAATTAATGGTCTCTCCAAAGTTTCAACCCCTATATGTCACACTCATCAATATTCAAAAAATAAAAAAAATAAAAAAAACTCTTACCCACCCAAAACCTACCATTAATTAATAAACAAAAAGAAGAAATATATCAAACATTGAGTACTTACAGTCTTATCTTTGCCGGCAATGTAGAAGCTCCGAACATAACTTCCGGTCTTTGGAATAGTAGCCAACTTGACATGCTTCAACCCCCCATCCCATGCTCTCTGCCAAACCCTAACCTTACCGTCGCCATAAGCTGCATAGACCTTGTCATGGGAAACCTCGATTGCCACAACCATGCAAGCCTTGGCCTGGAGCTGCCCACATTCTGTGAACTCAGGGAGCTTCCAGAGCCTTATGAGGTTGGTGGTGGAGCCGGTGTAAACGAGGCCGTTGGATGCGGCAATGGACAAGATCTGGCCGTCCTTTTGGAGGACGGATGAGATGCAGCGATAGGCAGTGAGGAGGTCGGGGTTCTTGGAGGGAGTAGGAATGAGAGGGTGGAGGGGAGAGGAGGTTGGGGAGGCATGGAGGCTTAGGGTTTGGGAGACGGAGGAAGGAGAGTTGGTAGGGTGTGGTGGGGTGTATGGGAAGTGTGAGAAGGATGGGGCTTCCTTGTTTGAAATGCTTCTGAACATGTTTTTGTTTTGTGTATTTTCTTCTGTTGTTGGTGTGATTTTGGGTTTAGGTTTGGTTGAAAAAAATGGGGTTTGGGGAGAGTTGGAAGAGCAGTAGGGAAGCCATTTTCTTTGTCTCAAAATGCAGCAAAGGAGGGGGTCTTCTTTTGGTGCATATATTTTGGTGAAATGAAATGTATAAATGCTGCGAAATTCGGCCAGTGGCGAGTACTGGTGGTGTGTAAATGTTTATAAATGCGATGGGTTCATAATTTAGAGTAAGATGTGACAACACATACGTATATGATATATATTCCATATCATCTCCAAGGGATATGTGAAAGAGATTTTCTATTTAAACCCCGCACTTCTCTTTGTTCACCCCAATACTTAAATCATTAAGCTGTAAGTTTTATTATTGTGTAAAAAGACAAAAAAGGTCATCGAACTTAATAATCTTTATGAATTTAATTAGAGTGGTGATTTTCCTACTTCTTTTTCTCTTATTTTATCCATTTACACTCCTTTTTTATAACTAAAAATGGAGTGTAAGTGGATAAAATAGGAGTGGGGAAATCATTGCCATTTAATTAACTCAGTGGTTAACATCATTTATTTACAGCCTAAGAGCATCTTTAAGGGAGATGTCAAATACCAAACATCAAATTTAAATTTGATGGCTGATGTGGCAATTTGACATCTTACACAGCTTTGCACTCCATCCGATATGTCAAATTAAATTATTAAATTATTATATTTTAGTGTTGATTTGTTTTTAATTAAAAAGAAAAGAAAATAAATAATAATAAAATATTCATTTGACATCTTGCTTTTGAAATGTCAAAAATAACATTTCAACCTCTAGCTTTCATTCCACATCAGCTTTGACATATCGGTTGGAGTGATATGAGATGTTATTTCTAGCCATTAAATGTCTATATGACATTTTTGACACATCGGCTAGAGATGCTCAAACGTCTTTTACAATTTTATAGTTTATATATTTTACTTTACTAACCGAAAGTTTACCTAAATTTAGACTTTACTATATCAAATTTTTTTCATATCAACTTCGTACACAAATTTGAGTTTTCTATTATTTTCATACATCGGTTAGTCATTCCGTCAAATATTTCATAGTTTTAACCACATATAGCTTACCTAACACTAGGCCTGGGCACGGATCGGTTACGAACGGTAGTGGGCTCTTCCGTTAACAAGCCTTCAGTAGACCAATTTCTCTTTCATTAACCACCATTAGAACCTTTAACCGCTCGGATCGCTTAACCGCTTATTTAATTAAGATTAATTCAGTAATCCGGTAGTACCATTTAACAAAAAATCTTCAATACAAATATTTTTTGCTAATGCTAGTTAAAAAACTCCAACTCAACATTTAAGAAAATGCCCAATAGACAAAGATATGTCAAATTCAAGGATCCCTTCTTTGCCAGGGATCATTTCCAGAGGTTTTAGTGAGGAGTTGGCAAATTCAAACTTGCATATATTAATATTTAAATGTGGGTACTTAAATAATGAAACGTCTATAGAATATAGCACCCACATTTAAAGAGAGAGAGCTTATAGGCTTATATTCTAACACGTATTTGTGTATGTGTATATATAAAGAGAGAGAGCTTTTATTGAGGGATTCTTCAAATAAGTTTATTTGAATGACACCCTATAGGGCTCATTCCGTATTGTATTTCACTAATCCAAACAATCTATTTTGTAGATATTCATTCAAGAATCATCTCTATAAAAAATCCCTTAAATCCGATATCATTTGACCACTCAATTAAATTATTAAAATTTAAGTAATTTCTTGAATCATCGTATTCATTGATTTTGTTGGTCTCAATTAGATACCTTAATGATTTCAATTTGCATGATTTTTTGAAAGGATGATCTCTGAATGAAAATGTGAAAAATAGATGATTTGGATCGTTGAAAAAAAAATTTGTATGGGACCCTAAATAGTATCCCTCAAATAAATTTATTTGAGAAATCCTATAATAAAAGGGGATTATATATATATATATATATATATACACAATTTTGCTCACATAAGAATGACTGGATTTTAATTAAAATGCGGACACTAAAGGTGAAACGTCATATCAATCCAATGGTATTGCAGCTTTAATATGTATTAATTGACAAATACATCTTTACTACAGGCATGTGTATTCTTCTTATGTATATATGTATGTGTGTTTTATATATAAACATACATTATAACGAAAAATAGATCATATACATTAGTTCGGTTCGGTACGAATTTTTGTCGGATTAAGAGTTATTATTACCCGATTTTTTTAACCAAATACTTTGATACGGATTGATCTAAAGAATAAAAAATAAAAAATTAAACAAACTAAGCCAAACCAAACTATCAATACAATACGATCGGTATATGGATTTTTCGGATGAGATGCCCACCCAACCTAACACTAACGGGTACCATTCATTGATCACCGTATAGCTAACACCACCAACGGAGTTTCTTCTCATTCAATTCCATTATCCTTTTTTCTCCCAAACAATCAAGAAAGAAAGGGACCCACACTTGCCCCAAGGCTCTCTCCTCTCTCACTCCGTCTCACTCTCTCTCACTTTCCATTTCTCACAAAATGCCACTCCCTCCTTCATCTTCAACCCAAAGATCACCAACCAAAATGCTCGAACGAGCCCTCTCCTCCCGCCGGAACGCGCTCTACGCGGACGAAGCCGCGGCCGAAAACGATGTCGTAGCTGCCGACGAGTCCAAAACCAAGAAACACTTGCCCATCTCCTTCTTCACAACCCGAATCACCAACTACTTGACCCGAACCGGACCAGTCTGGCCCTGCCTCCTCCTTCTCGCTCTCGTCCTCCTCCTCATCTTCTCCCTCATCTTCAACTCCCGGAGATTCGTCTGCGTCTCGCCTTACGACCCTGTTTCTCGCTCCGGCTTCTTCGGGTTCGATGGCCTCGAATCGGATTTTGGATCCCTCGGCGTGCCCTGGTGTAAGTATATCCGACTCGAATCGCATTTCTGTAAAGTCGTATTCTTCAGTGATAGATTGATGGATCTGGATGTTGTTTTGATGTCGACGTCAATTTCGGATCAAGGGTTTGCTAGCGTTTCGGGCTTCGTTTCGTTGCCTTCAATAAAAGACGTAGAATTTTTTGGTAACTGAGTAATTGGGGAACTTGGAATCAATTTCAAGTCTTTCACTTTATGGGTTTGTAAGAAAAGTTGGAAAATTTAGCTCAGTTGAGTTGACTTGAGTGAACAATGAATTTAGTTGCACTGGCTTAGTAGTAGCTTCATTAAGTTGATATTTCAAAAGGAATTGTGATGTGCGTATTTTGGATTGTAGTTCTTGCTGGTATGGGATATGTTTATATTTACAAACTTTTCTTTATGTTTTAGACTTGTCTAGCATTTGTTCATAATCAAAGTGTGGCAAACCAACCATTCTGACTGAATTTGGCACCCCCATTAAAATCTGCGGTATAGAAGTCTAATTAAAGTTAGGATTTGTTGCATTAAATATGTGGGCCAATGCCCATGTCAGTCCCGTTGCTTAATGTTCTTGAAGTTGGTAGTATGTGAACCCCGGTGGGTTCTTTATGAGTGAATGTGGGGAATTTTGAGTTATTTTATTGAGTTTAGAATCCTTGCTTTTAGTGTGAGTTTCTGGGTTCATACCTTTGTTTGATTCTTATAATGTTATCCTTGGCAAAAGGCAGATCGAAACATGGAAAAACAGTTGAATGGACATCAAAGGATTTAATCAAGGGCTTGGAATTGTTTGTACCTATATATGAAACACGACCAATAAAAAACAACCAGTTTGGGATGGGTTTTGACCACAGCTTTGGGCTCTGGTTCATTGCGCAGTGGCTGAAGCCAGATCTGATGATTGAGAGTGGGGCTTTCAAGGGGCATTCCACTTGGGTTTTGCGGCAAGCGATGCCAGACACGCCAATTATAACCCTTACACCCCGGCATCCTGAAAAGTATTTAAAGAAGGGGCCTGCATATGTTGATGGGAACTGCACTTACTTTTCTGGAAAAGACTTTTTGGATTTTGGAAGTATTGATTGGCGAAAACTAATGAAGAAACATGGGATTACTGATCTCAGCCGCGTTCTTATTTTTTTCGATGACCATCAAAATGAACTCAAAAGGTACTTACAATATCTCAATGTAATTGTGCTCCTTCCACTCATTGTTGAACGATCACCAGAAATCCTGATTGCTTACTTTTTCAAATTTTATGCTCTGGTGAGCAGAGTTCGGCAGGCTCTGAAAGCTGGTTTTCGACATCTAGTTTTCGAGGATAATTATGATACTGGAACAGGAGACCATTATTCCTTAAGGCAGATATGTGATCAACCCTATATAAGAGGTTCATGCTCTCTCTTGTTATTTTTCATTTTTCAACTATTTTTTGTCATTTTCTTTATGTTATAATATGTATTCATGCCTTTGCCCTCTTTCTTTCTTATGAAGGCCAAAGTAACTTTAGTTGATGTAGTATGGATTGAATACTGGTAAATAATTTTGTTAAATAAAAGAAACCATAGTAGTATAACCAAGGAGTGAGTAATTGCTGAAAGACTAAGTGTGTGGCCAAATACGTACCTCATTTTTGTAGAAATGTGTGTTTTTCTTTGGTTTGTGGTTGAATAGTTTTTTGGTTTTTTTTCCCCTAGAATTATCTTTTTCATCTGTTGGTTATGGTTCATTGCTTCAACAAGTAATTTTTTTACTGTAGATTTGGTCTTATTTTTTTCTTTTGGGTGCTGCAGGAGGTGGTCACAGCTGCTTTAAAGACAGTGATGAAGCTAGGATTAGGTCAAGAAGGAAGACGTTCTGGGAGAAAGCAGTGGATATTGACGAACTTTGTGGCCCAGGTGAAGCATGGTGGGGTGTTAGAGGATATATGCTGGATGACTTTAACAACAGTAAAAGTAATAAGCTGATTTCGTTTTCAGAACATTTTCAGAATAGTCGGTTTGTTGAATCAGTTCTTGATGTTTACTGGGAGGTGCCACCAGTGGCAGGTCCATCCCTCACCCATCAAACTAGATATGATCCTGCTCGTGCAGTAACTCCTGTTGTTGAAGATGGCCGGTATGGCTTATTCCAACGGCTTGGTTTAACCAGACTCGATCCTTCTGTATTTAATGGATATACTCAGATGGCTTACCTTCAGATCTCTAAACAGTAATTTTAGAGCTGTCTAGATTCAGATACGTTACTTAGCTTTCAATAGTTGTTCATATTATGCAATATGCATGCATTTTTCTCAATAGCTTTTCCGCTTGTTTATTTCCTTTGATTTATTTGTCTTTCTATCGTCAATTTGTGGAATCAGTCTGAGTGACAATTGTTCTGTACTAGTAACTTAGTAAGTATCATGTCATCGCTGGACCATTTTGACTTGTTTTCAGCTGTCCATTTTGACTCATTTGAACTGATTCAGTTAACTTGTCTGTTGTAATATTTATAAATTCAATTAATTCAAGATTTCCATGTTTGCAGTAGCCTGTTCCTATGTCAAATTTCAGTTCCAGACCAAGTTCTCTCTCCAAAACTTAATAGCTGCATGGTTTTAGTTTAATGACAGTTATGTTTGAATTTTGGAAACGCTATGGTTTAATCTCTAGAACAAGATGAATTCTAGTGTAACTCCAACATTCTGTTTCTGTAAAGGCTTGGTGTCCATTAGCTATTGGATCGAAGTTGTCTAAGCCGAAAATGTTGCGACAAGGCGAGTAATGCATATGCTAGTTTCTAAGGTTTATGAACAAGTCAAACAAACTCAAATCAGTTCTTTATTGTTCTTCTCAAATCAGCAGCTAATCTCAAAATCATTGGATGGACATGGACTTGTACATACAGTTGTTCTTCAGAGAAGAAAGGAGAGATTTGCAAGCAGCAAGGACCATTTACATAGGAATTAGAATATATGGGTACATAAGAGAAATAGCAGCAAAACAAACACATAATCTGGACATCTCCAGTGAAAAACTTTCTAACTAGTAGGAAAATTTCCAATCCATAAAAGACAAAAACTAGGATACTGAAACATATGTAGCAAACTGCAACATGCACCCAACTTAAAGTCCATTGAAAGGTTTCAATACTCAGAAGAATGCAATTTCCAGCTGGTACAGTTTATGTTAGTTGCGGTTCTTGCACTTCTCCACGGCCCTTGGAGCTGCGAGCAAAAACAGTGATCAGATAAATTACTAGCTGGATTACAACAATCTCAGAGTTTAAACATCGAAAGAAAATAAAATACCACCATATTCCTCAGTGTCATGGGCAAATAAATGATTGATCAGTGATAAAAGAAAACATAGGCTATGCTGGGATGTGCAAATAAAACTGAAAATGTATCTTTGCTAGTTTATAATTGCAGAACATACCTAGCCCGATTGCTTCGGAACCTTTCATGATTCTTAGCCTCCTACACGTCTCAGTGAACATCCTGTCATATTACACACTGATAAGATGAGAACAGATTAACATCTAAAGACAATAGACTTCACTGACTGTCAAATTTGAGATCAGGTGAACTGAGGAAAAGTAAGATAATGAAATGAAAGGCAGAACTATATTTCATATCAGGTGATACATAATTCTGCAACAAAACGCGTCTGCAAGTTAAAATCACTACTATTTATGGATCATACAAGTCAATCAAGAATCAGTTAAGATAATTCCAATGACAGATTTGCGTGAGTCTACTAAATCAGCTAGATATTTTTTTTATTCAAAATCATCACTCATGCAATTCAGTTCAAAAAGCCATAGCACAGAACATTTGACACTTACTTCCAAGGAACATCACCAACAAGCATCCAATCATCATCCTTGTCTTCATAAGTCAGAACAAATTCAGAACCATGGAGAAGATCCATCAACCGACTCGCACTCAGGCCATCTCGCTCTGGAATTCCATTAGAGCTGCACTGCCCTGAATCACAGTCAATCACGAAGTTCAGTAAATACTTATCTGGTTTACCTTAACATCCTATGAAACATTTAAACACCCTTTTGTAGGCTCACTGCTAGTTAGATAGTCTTTGGTCCGGTATTAGGGAGTGTCAGTAGTGAAGTCCCTAACTAACAAGTAACAACTATGTTACCTGAGGTGCAACTGCATATTTCAGCTTTATTAAACACCAACCTTAATCTATATTCTGGATCAAACCCTACTGGCAGGCGTTGTACACCAAACTAAGTGACCGAATTACTCAGTCTGCATGTGCATGCCTGCCTGCACTTGAGAGAGAGAGAGAGAGAGAGAGAGAGAGAGAGAGAGAGAGAGAAGAGAGAAAAAAAAAGAAGAGAAAGAAGAGTACCAATGGTGAAGCAGCTAAACATCTTCTCCAAAGCCATGGAGAGTTCAGTGTAGTTGTTGTAGGTTTTAAGGTCAACCTTCCTCAGGTAAGGAGCACCATCCATGCTAACTTTCACATAAAGGCACCCAGACTCTTGTTTGCCCTCAGCATCATCATTGTTCTTTGCCAAATTAGAGGCCATGGAGTTCTTCCGAAATGATCGAATTGGGGGCCATCCTACCACCTGTGCCCTGTTACACAAGTAATTTATTATTCATTAAAATTCACCATTAGTACCACACATGTAGGAAATCGTTACTAAGGTTAAAAGTTACATACATAGATGAGTGAGAAGAGAGATATATTGAAAGTCCAGAAAGATAGAATAACAAATAAAATAACATTTTTAGAAGTTAAGGGAGAAAATATCTGAAGACTACATGCAGAAAAACATTAGGAATCAAATTATACCAGAGTAAAACAACATACCAGTAAACACTACAGAAAACAATAAAAATAAAATTTAACATCCTCTATGGTAAAACCCTTCCAGGAAAAAAAAAAATTTGTCCCACTAGGGAAAGCAAATGAAGATTGAGAAAAATGCTG
>NC_024129.1:4406832-4428354 GCF_000346735.1 Prunus mume
TTTCTTGACCAATTTATTTATTTTCGTTCTCAGAAATCAAATTTCCCAGGAACCGAAGGAACATTTGAGGTAAAAAAATATCCCTGTAAAAATAAATAATTAAAAAATGAGCAAAGAAGATAAGTAAGCTTACTTGGCAGCAGGAGCACTAGCATGCTCAGAGACCTGAGGCTTCTTCTCCAGGACTGGCTTTGGTGATTGAGGAACAGAAGCAACCTCTTGCTTGGCTTGTGCAGAAGCACATAACTGTTGGGTTTTACCATTACTCTCAACACCAAGAGACTTAACATTATTCATACCTCTAGGAGAGAACAAGATTGCTCCTTTACCCATATCAACCTCAGATCCAAAAACCCATTTCTCAGAAGAGCCATCAATGGCATCAGAGAAGCCCCTCTTAGCCCCAGACACAGGGTTCTTTGAAGGGTTTGGAGAATACCCATTATGCTTGTTATCCTCCAAATCTTTTCCAAAAATAGAGACCCCAATTCCAAGTCCTGATTTTCTGTCGGGAGAGCGAGAACCAGGCAAGCCAAGCCTTAACTCAGTCTCCTTGAGGTTGAAAGCAGAGCTCTTCTCATCCTCTGTTGTGGAGAGGGCAGAGGAAGAGGAAGAAGAAATCTTTTCAGAGCTTCTTTCCATTGAAGAAGTCTCTGTTAAGCCTATGTAATCATGCTCCAGTGGCATAGACATCAAAGTATGTTTCAATCAATTTTGGACCTCGAAATATGCCAACAGAAATTTACTCTGAGAGAAGTAAATGAACTGAGAGAAATTCAAGAGAGAGAGACAGAGAGAGAGAGAGAGAGGTAGGCAGTAGTCACAGTCTGGTTAAGCTGCTAAAGAGCTGGTTTTTGTTGATGCAGAAAGGAAGCTTCTTTTAGCCTTTCTGTAGTTGCATTATTCTTTTGCATTCTATTTAAAAACTCTACTCTTTTCTTTATGGCAAGTTTGCAACAATGATGAAAGCAATTCTATATTGTATTTACATTTAAAAATGAAAAAGCTATCTTTTAATGGACTGTCATAATTAATGCAATTCAGTTAGTTAAATACTCAAATTTAGTGCAAACACCCGCTAGTGTGTATGAGTTTAGTATATTATCGCTTCTTTTAATAAGAAAAATCCTCAATAAAAAAAATGGTAATGTTAGACTTACCACGTTTTTATAACACATTGTGTACCGCCTCTCCAATAAAGATGGAGCCCACCAATATAATGGAGTCTATCTTTCTTAGAAATGTGGTACATAATATAGTAAAAAAATATGGTAAGCCTAGTTTTTTTTTAAATTTTAAAAAAAACACTCAAATTTAGTGTTTTTTCTGCCTTTAAGCCATTGAGATTTAATTCATCATGTTATTAAAAAAAATGTGTATAATAATTTATAACATTACCAAATATTCCTAACTCATGACTTTATTTTGATGCCAAAAAGAAAAGACTTCACTCAACTCAAGACTTTATTTTGATGCCAAAAAGAAAAGACCACTCAAGTCAGACCACCATTGACATTGCCAAATTGAGTTAAACTTGAACCTCACCTTAGTTCACTATAATAAGAATATAAAAAAAAGCATCAACCATAGTGACTTTATAATCAATTAATTTAGCATTTTTTATAGGACTTTTATACCATCAATTACGTATAAATATTCCATTAAAAAAAAAATTTACATACAAATCATATAAAAATCATAAGAAGAGAATTTTATTATTTTATTATTTTATTATTATTATTTTTTTAGGTTTAAAATGGATTTTTATAATGTAAATAGGAGGCAAAGCCACCGACAAAAGACTGCGTATTCCCCGGCAACCTTTTACATATTGTTCCCAAATGGCCTCTATTGCTTTATACTAATTTCCAACCAGCAATACCAATTCCCGCTAAAGTGCACCCACCCACACGGCGCAGGTTAGAAAAGTGAATCCTCCTCCTGCACGGAATGGGATCATACAGTACAGGGGAAGGTGATAGTACTACTGAATTGCGCAAATGAGAAAGTGATTGGACGAAACTGAACAACTGTCTCTTTTTCTACTGACAGAATTTCAACATCTGTTATCATTTCCCTCGCCACCATCCTAATTACCAAACTTTTAAATCTGTATCGTGTTTAGGTATCTTCTGTGTTACATTGTATTTGGATCTTGTCAAAGTCTTTACATGATACCTTAACTTAATCTCTTCTCGTTCGAATATATAATCTACACCATAAATACTTATCAGGGTTGGAATGATATCAATTCAAATTTCATATTGAAATGATTTTAATTCTTGACTTCCCTTAGACAAAATGCTAGAGAGATTGCATTTATATATAAATTACGCCATAAGCGCAGTACAAATACAAAAGTCTCAAAGGTTAGAACAAACGTCCCGAAAGGGCTACACCAAACACAAAGGGATCTAATCACATCATCAAACTCATATGGTACACGTCTACTTAAAGCTACAAGGCCAGCTTAATACCATACAGGCCTACAGATAATCGAACTTAATCACCTCAAATCTGTAATGACCAAGTACATTATCCATAACGTAACTTACAAATCCAAATTCTCCGGAAAAAAAAAAACCCACAATCACGCATCAAACTCAACCTTCAATGCTCAAGAAGAACTGCATAGGTTTACAACTCTAGTTGTTAACAATATCCCAAAAAAAAAAAAACACTAATTTAATATCTCTGAACAAGAAGGCATTGGTTGCTTTTATTTATTTATTTATTTTAATAAGGAAATTATGGAAATAAAAGATCAAATTGATGTCACATGGCTACTTAGGATTTAACTTTTACTTGATGCATTTTACTGTCTCATACTGTGAAGTGTCGGATGAAATCTTTTCTTTTACCACGCCCGTATCTGTCGTAATAATTGTGTAATCCAAAAGGCGGGAACGCGTGCAACAGTGTACGCTGATCGACGCTTCCGAACTCACCACGTCACCATATACGGTAGTTAGGGGACATAACGGGGTTCCGTTTTCTGGCGTTGACGGAAGTAAATGCTCATGATTGTACCATTGACCAGCCCAGTAAACGGGTGATGGTGGTGGTGACCGTTTACTGTGAGTCTCCGCAAGGTAAAAGAAAGTGGTCTTTTCTTGACGAAGACAGCCTTTTGACTCAGTCTAATTATTTTTAGAGACCTCATTATTAAAAAGTTAGGCACCAAATGGAAAGTTAGAGCTCATTTATTCCTAAATAGTTATCTGCTCTTCAAAGCTCATTTATCCATGCGCTAGAAACTTATTCATTTGTTACATTTTTATTTTAACTTTTACCTATGAAAAACTGTAAAATTTCACGACTCGTTTGATGCTTTGATTTTAATTGAATTGGAATTAAGTTCATATCAATATTTATGAGTCCCACTCTTTTAGATACGACTTAACACAATATATTAGACTATTATTCAAGTCAATAAGCCTAATACTAGGATATTAGTCCCATTTAATTGAATTATTTCAGTCTAGTTTGAGCCACTGAATGAAGATTAACGAAACTTAACTTATTCTAATTTACCCTTAAAAAATTATGAAATTTGAGTGAAAAAATGATGCGTGTCCAAATAATATGTAGATTAGTACTTTAGCATCTGTGTCTCCCATTTTGGGCTAAAATATACGAATTTCAAGTCTACCCTAGTTTTGAGCTTTGACATGTTTTTTTTTAAGACCAATAATCATCATATGTGAGCATAAAATTCATTCAACAAAATTGATTGTGACTTTGATTGCACTAGATATTATGCACAATACATCATTTTGCAACTCTTAAATATGATATATTATTCTACCATGTCAAAGAAACATATCAAATTTTAGTGCTTCGACATATGTTGGTAACATTGTTTTTACCCTATCATTCACTTCTCTTAAGTTAAATAAATCAAGAATTACTAATAAAATCCAATAAAGGAAAATTAACGATCGAGATGGTACCATGCTTACTAATTATTACATTTTTCATTTATGTGAATTCACCTACTCGTTGTAAATATGATATGTGTAGCATTAATGAGGAGATCAGAGAAAAGAAGGATTACATAGCAAAGCCCCACATATCAAAATGCAATCATGAAAGAATTCTTATGTTATTTGTTTTAGTATTTTATAATGAAAGAATGTGTGCTTAAGTGCATTGAATTTGCATCAGTTGAATAGCCGCCCGGGGCTCTCCCACCCATGTTCTACTCTGGATTAGCAAATGGTAGGTACGTACGCATTATTATCCGTCACTTCATTTTCTTAAATTAATAGGCAGCTTCCACAAAATCATAATCTCAAAGTTGAACTTTGGAGCTCTAAATTAAACAAATTAATCAAGGTATATGTGCCTTTTTAGGTCTAATTGTTTAGTAATATTCTAAGTGTAAAGCTTCACGCACACTGCTCATAATCCCCACATAGAGATGCTGTCACATCTGGGAAGATAACAGAAATCAGTAACCACCAATCGGGGCCTTGAGAAAATCTCATACTCATCAGCATGCTTATAAATCACCTTGATTTCTTGTTTTCTTTGCTTAATTGCGTGCTTAATTACCACTATTATAATTACTTATTTTTATATGTGTTTATAAAACTACGTGAGCAATTGTTTGGCAGAACTATACATATGTGCCAATTCTAGTCAAACTCTATGGTGTTATGATCTTTTGAGTAAAAAAGAAGATCTCATTGCTGCAATGAAAGTAGAAGCAGCCAAAAGGCATGGGAATAAAGTTTTAGATTTGCATAGCTGGGCTATCAGTGCTATGGTGTTTGGTTGTCCTTGCTGAAGAGATATTTGCCTAATTGTACAATATTAAAATTTTAGAGATTTGATCATTCAAATCAACTGGAATTCCAAGATGTCTTTGATGCTTGTATTGATCCTTATTTGAATGTGTGAACCAAGTTCACACTTCGACAACATAACATAAGCACGTCAAGAAAATATTTTCAGCCATTTCCTTCAATATATGACACCCTTTTATTTTATTTTTGTGACGGTGTTGAAATATTACAATTTACCTTTGAGTTGCTTGTGTGATATTTTTCTAGATTTTTCGGAGCAGTCAATTAAAGCAGTTTTTTAATAAGTCAAGTCAGTTCAAAGTGGAATATGGACGTAACTGTGTTACTTTGTGAAGAAAAAAAAAGATTTGAAAACCTTTCCCATTTTTGCTGCTTATTAATTTCTTAGAAAAATACTTAGTTTTTGCTTGAAATGATGTTCTTTGTGAGGTGTTAGCACATTAAATTGACTGAGCATGAAATATGGTGCCCCAGTTGCTCCCCACGCCAAACTAAAAGGTGCATGCTACTTTAATTAGTGACAACATAACTTGGTCCCTCCATGGATAACCACTAGCTCATTGTGCACTTCATACACGTTCCCTCTCATCTACCTATACCTATCCTTCCAAGTTCCTTTCTTCATCATATGGGATAAGGGGAAAAAAGAAAGTATAGTTTACCATGTTTTCTCCTAAATCATAATAAGAAAAAAAAAGTGCTTAACCCACTTATTTATATCATGTTTAGCATCTGTGTTTATTTAGATGATAGAGGATCAATAACAGATCCTGTGATCTTAAGTTCTTTGCATAATTTCATTATATTCTCAAAGAAACAGCCAGCTTTGCATTCACCCCGAAGACTTGTATGGAAAAAACATATGTATTTGTGATAGCCGTTTTATTTGACTAGGAGCATAAGCAAGGAGGAGGTTTTGGATCCACCAAAGAAACAGATCCAAATGGCAGTTGTCCTTGCCACAAGATAGTGGCTCTAGAGCAACAAAGAATAACTAGCTAGGGCCATCATTAAGATGTGACCTTAAGTTGGAGGACACCCAACTTACAGCCTCAGTATAGGGCTTTAAGATGAAGATATATATGGCCAACGGGTCTAGTATACTGTCTTATGTTCTAACCTTTATGGTTGTGTGTGAGAGATGATCAAATTTTTTTTAGTAATTCTAACTATCGCTTGTATTATAAATTTTTTTTTTGCTGATTCGGCAACGGAGAAATCCTCATTCTTTTGTATTCTTTTGTGGTTTCTTTTTCCTCCCACTGAATATAAATTTTCCTTCAATTTGACATTTGTTTAAAGTGTAACACATCGTGGGGTTCACTTAGCACGCTATTTCTACAGTGAGCTCAAGTTGAGTAGATAAGCTAAGCACCCCTGTCTCTATAAAGAGATTCAAAATGTTCCCCAATATTCCCATTGAAAAAATTCTTCCTTGTCCTGGTGCTGAAATTCACTCTTTTGATTAAGCAAACGTACAGATGTGGTCCTTTATGTATGAGGCAGCTTAAATCTAACCACCGTCCTGAAAACGTACATATCAAATTGTCACAAAAAGTAAAATAAGATTCTTCAAATATGCAATAATCTTTTAGGTTTTTTAAACTATGAACAAGCGTCATTGATTAAATGAAATTATTATATTTGAAAGTGTGACCAAAATTGACAATCCGACAATATATATCCTCGGTATCAAGTAGGAGAAGCCAACATTTGATTGATGCTACACATGTTAAACACCCGAGTTTTTCTTTCTTACATTAGAAGGAATTGAACCTTAACTTTCCTAATCCCAACTTTAACCCTTTTTCTCCACTTTCTCGCAACGGAGAAGTGGCCGGCACAAAGGTTTGAAGGACTACAGCCAAATCAGACCCTCCTATGCTTTTTCTCCATTTAAAAAACATGCATATATCAACTGTGAAATGTCATAGGAAGCTTTTAATCACACCATTCTGGCGTCAAATTTTACAATTTAACATAGGATTTTGTTGGTGTGGTTTTGATCCACAGACAGGATCAGATAGAAACCAAACTTTGTTTTTGGGCACATACGAAACTCATTTTTGGAATGTTCAAATGGTGCCATATAACACCAAATGTTCTAGTTTTTTCTTCACATGTCGAAAACCCTACCGACTTCTTGCTAACAGTCAAGTAATGACGACTATAATTAACGTGGAATCCAACAAAGCAGTCAATTTAACATGGGACAGTAGCTCCATACATGGAGATAAAATGGAATTTCTCTTATATGATTGTGGCCATACATACATATGTAGAGCTTGAGAGCTTTCACAAATATGATCCATCAAATCACGATATGAATGTCATAATCAATATCCCAAACTCTTGGGAATTTATGAACCAGGTGCTAAGAACTTGCAGCCCTGCATACGTTTCAGGATCGCTTTAAGCTAGGGCAAAGGATCGATTCGCTTTCATTGTGACCGAAAAAATAGACCAGATTAAAATTTATAAATCAAACTAAAAGACTATTTATACATGAAATGAAACAATAATGAACCAGTATGAGGAGGGCAATAAGTAAGACAAACATGTATTATTGAGGAGGGGCCAAGTCTGCACCATATACAATATCTATTGCAGATCTGATCAAATCTTGGGGCTCAGGTAAGCCTGGCTTAACAACAAAAATACTAGGCCCCTGAATATGCCCTGCAGATGTTGAGCATTTCTGCCATGATTTTCATGCATGTGGTTACTGAATTTGAAGTCCTTTTTTATTCTTTTCCAATCTGCTTGGCAAGGCTTGTTGGTAAGAAAAAGAAACACCCATAATTTACTGCATTAGTTATTATATTTCTTACAGTATCTATTAGGCATATAATGGGTCATAATAACTCATAAGCTGCCACAGGGTGAACAATTATTTCAGCTATACGTTTTTTGGTCAAACAATTAAAATGCCATGTAATTTTTTTAATACAAAACAATAAAAATTTCATTGGACAACAAAGATAAAAATGTACAAGAGGGTCTAATGAGCAAGTAGATAGAACTGCATACGCTACTTAGTCTAGTTGACAAGGAAGTGTGCCGCTGGAAGCTTCTACAATGAGGAGTTTAGAGTGAGGAGCTTATTTGAAGGGTTCAATTCCCCCATAAACAAATGTGAGGAAATAAATTGACTTAAGCTCCTCACTCTACTAAACTCCTCATTATAGCCTTTCCGGTATGGCGTACCCTTATCAAAAGAATAGCGAGTAGATAGATATGGGCTTATGCTGTTTGCCACATACATTGCCCATACATACACACATTACAAAAACCAATAGAAAGCCCAGGAAATTTAACCAAAATTCAACAATGGCCCATATAAGTTCGGTATGGTACGTGTTGTCCAATTAAACGATAACCATCTAAATAAAACAATAGAAACACGGTCAACAAGAATGTCGATATGTCCGAGTGGTTAAGGAGACAGACTCGAAATCTGTTGGGCTTTGCCTGCGCAGGTTCGAATCCTGCTGTCGACGATTTCTTTTTGCAATTTTTCCATTCAAAGGGCTAAATCGTCATTCAACGTACAACCCCATGTAAAATCCAAATCCGAATTTTCCTTTTTCAGTTTATTTTAAGTTCTCATTTCTCAGACTAATTTATTTTCTGTTAAAAAATAATAATTTATAATTTCGACCCAAAAAAGGTCATATTCATATTTCTCTTTTTTAAGGGTAAAATCGTCATTAGAGAACATCATCCAATGCAATTTTACTACCACCGCCTTCGCTTGGCAGCTCTTTGCTTTCGCTTCTCAACACATCCATGGCTTCCTCTCTGCATCCAAACCCAACCCACTTCCTCAAACTCAAACCCCTCACGCTCACAACCAACCGCACCGTAACCCACGTTTCCGTACGGTGCGGACCACGCGACAACCGTGGACCCTTGGTCAAGGGCCGGGTCCTCAGCATCGAGGCCATCCAAGCCGTCCAAGCCCTCAAACGGGCCCAAAGATCCGACCCGACCCAATTGCCCACTCTCGCATCCAAGACCCTCTCGCGCCTAATAAAAGCCGACCTCGTCGCCGCCCTCAGAGAGCTTCTACGGCAGGAACAGTGTCACCTGGCTCTCCAGGTCTTCTCCACCTTCCGATCAGAATACCCACCCGACTTGTCTGTTTACGCCGAGATGGCATTGGCGCTCGCGAGAAATGGGATGGCGGAGGATATGGACCGCTTGATTTGTGTTCTAGAGAAAGAGAGTGGGGTCCCGTGGGATAGTGACAAAGGATTGATAAGGTTGATCAGGGCCGTTGTTAGTGCGGATAGGAGGGAATCAACGGTCAAGATTTATGAGATGTTGAAGAGGAATGGATGGGGGTCTAGTGATTTTAAAGCGGACGAGTATATGGTTAGGGTTCTGAGTAAGGGGCTCAGGAGACTTGGGGAGGTTGGATTGGCCGATGAGGTTGATATGAAATTTGGTAGCCCCTATGAGGGTAATTTGGAGAAATTAAGTGTATAAAACTAGTGAAACGAATTTGTATGAGCTAGTTTTTGTTAGTTGCACCCTCCAAATTGTCTACTATATCCACTTATTAATGAAAAAAATGCAGGATGGTTAGACAGTTTTTTCATTAGTTCTCGTAGTTTCAATTTCACGTCGTTCCTCCTCGCAGATAAATCACAGTTAATCACAAAAACCTTTCTTTTGGTCTTATGAGTTGTTCCTGTATGTTTGTCGAATCTATGACATCTAACATGAAAGGAACCAACAAGTTGGGATATTTTCGGGTTCGAAACGAATTCGTTGAAAAATAAAGAAAAGCATATACATAGCACAAAGAAATGCTGGGTTTTAGCAAATGATGACTGGGGAAGTAAATACATGCAGGATCTCAATAAAATGCTTCTTTCACTGCTTATTGCATGTCTAATGGGATTACTCATTGCTCAAATTTACATATTTGATGCTTTCCCAAGCAGAAAATAGCAGGCTCTAAAAGCTGGCTTCTAGCATTTAGTTTAAAAGCAGACCAATTTTATAAAATGACAGTCCAGACTATACAGGATCTAAGGACAAAGAATGAAGCTTTCTACCCCATAGATGAATGAATGATTCTACATCGGAACATAAACTCTAGATTCAGATGTTATTTTCCCCTCGATTCAAAGGTAATGCTTAGAGAGAGGAAAATAAATGCTACTATCAAGCATTATTTTATACACTTATACTATGTAGTGGTTGTTTCTCCACTGTAACAATCATTGCTTTGGCTCATTAACATGCCGCTGCATGGCGATGATGGGCTCATTGCATCTGGAACATCTGAAAGCCGGGACTGCAGCACATCGTGTCCTAAGGCAGTAGTAACAGTATCTGCCAGCATGAGCGATTATCACATTACAGCATAAATATTGAATCATGCTTAAAATGATCATTTTACCCGATGAGCATTTTGGCCAAATGCGCCCAAGTAGAACAAAGATTTGGTTCGAAATTTTCTATAGGCTGTACAACGCATCTTACTCTTATGCCATTTTGGTACTCTTTCAAAAGTAGGTTTCTTTAGAGAGAAGTCAGAGATGGATTAGATTAAGTGATGTACCTGTGCTGACAGGGAAGAGCAAGAAATGGAACGGTTGGACTGGCCTGGCAAATGGGGCAAGCAAAGTCATCTTCTTTTGAACTTGATGATTTATCCTTGGAAAACGGGCGAAGAAGGTTTTTCATAGAGGATGAGTTTAGAAGAGGAAGAAGCAACAATAACATCTCCTGCCATCAGCACAAGAACTATTTAAGTTCCATACGTTGTTGTGTAACAATTCATAAACCAACTAAAATTGGACACCAGAACAGCAAATCATGAAGCAAAAACGAGAAAATAATTATGCAGAAAAAAAAGTACACACACACACACACACACACTCACACACACACACACAAATATGGAGTGTACATGCAGTCGGCAAATCAAGCAATTTAATATTGTTATTTTTCTAGTTTCCACTATCTATAAGGCCATGCACGTCTTATGCAATATCAATCAAGAACTGGGCGCAAAATCTATAACTTACCTTTTGCAAATCAAAAACTCAGAATTTTTTTAATATTCTTTGTAAGATCGAGAATGGCTGCAGAAATACTTTGGATTTACCTTCGAAACCATGCAAGAAGGATCAAGGATTGTGCAAAAAATCTAGAGCTTTACTTTGCATAAACAACTCTGAATTTTTTTTTGGGGGTTTCACTAAAACACCCAAAATGGGGACTGAAATTATAAAAAAACCCAACACCCAAAACACTTTATAAACACACCCAAAAAATATACAATTGTTGATTTTGGGGTTGATTTTGGGTGTGTTTCTATGTTTAAATAGTGTTAGGGTTTTTTTATAAATACATGTTTAGGATTGGGTTTATTTATAAATTTGTATTTTTTTTTTGCCAATGGACCAAATATTGCAAACATGAGCATTCATGTAAGTATGCATGCTTACACCCAGGCAAATACACGCCAAGATGCATACAACTTGGGTGGACAAAAGGGGTGCATATAGCACAACCAGATAAAATTGGCACATACGATCATTACAAACCAGACTCAACAACATGAACATGGAACTAAAACAGAGCGAAACTATTCTGTTTATTATTATATTTTTTTTTTAAAGGAGCAAAACTATTCTGTTACTTACAGAACTAGGATATTAAAACCTGCTTCTTTAAAAAATTCTATTCAAAAAAAGAACTATTTTGGAGAAAATGCTTTATAATCTGGTTTCCAATACTTATCATATCAAAATATGTTCCTATATATACTTGAAAAGAAAAAAAAGTATCTACAACCCTAATTAAGGACAAATTCCATAAGCTAGAAAACTAAAAACTGCTTTCAAATAAACAAGAATTTCTTCAACATCAGCTGAATGGAACCTATCAGCTGTTTTGAGTCCAAAAGCCTTACTCAAATCACACTAATATATTTCATTGATATCATTACTTGGCATGCCTCAGAATGACAGTTCCTCAAACTAAGAATGTTAATTCAACTTGTAAAAATAAATTGAGGGGTATCAAATAAATAAGGACATACCGAGAATTCATTCCATACTAACTGGCGGTTCATGTACTCAAAGCTAACTGCTCGGTTCATATTAGGGCTCCCATAGACCAGCCGAGCTTTTAAAGCTCTTTCAATTAGATTCCTATACCTGCATCGCAACATGTGATTTGAAAAGATGTTGAGTCTTACAAGCTTGTCAAGGGAAATATAATTCCTAGATCACCTTAATCGAAAAATTCCAACATTATCATAGTACAAATGCAGCTCTATCAACACGTCGATGCATAAAAACGAAGGTAAAAAACATGGAGACAAAATGTCAAAAGGTTGTGCAGTATCAAACAAAACTTTGATTTCCATTAAAAAAAATTGCATACTATGCTGCAAATTCGGTTATATTCTTAAAATATCCAGGAACAGAAGCTACTAACTCTAGTTGCAGAGCACTAATGCTCTCTAGGTCTCAGAAAAAATGGCTACAAGTAGTATGCACACATCAATAGACTGGATACAATCTTTCAAGTAAATGCCAAAGAACATACCTTCCAGTGTAAAGAAATAAAAGAAGGTTGCCAAATGAGGCAGCTTTGTAAAGTCCTTCTATACGCTGTATCAGAATCCATGCTCCTCGTGCCACTGATCTCTGAAGAAAATGGAAAAGAACATCATTTGACGACTTCAATAATCTGCCATATCTTTTATTGAGGGCAGAAAAACACAGAGACAAAACAGTACCTGTTCAGAATCACCCCACCTACGGAAGGCAGAGAACGATTGCAAACGAGCCCAGATGTACTGACCACCAACAGTGGCAACACAATACCAAAGCTTCTGTGCAACTGTAAGTCCAGGTCCTTCCAAACCCGTTCTGACTGAAAATAAATTGAAGACGAAAGCAGAAGCATAAAATGTAAGAATACATGTAATCAGGATGCACTATTAACAAGCTGAATGAAAAAATGCAATTGCAAATTTCTGTTTGAACAAATATAACTGTTCACAGCTCAATTTGTAATTGGACAATTTAGGAACAGCCTGGTTACTACATCAGTCAGACTACTATTTGGGATTTGAAAACTACTTCTACTTTAGAGATGTCTAGAATGTTAATTTGGGGGTATCATATAAAGTTGGTGTATATTCTTGAACTGATATGAGAATTTGATCATATTTGTTAACAAAAAATATAGGGAAAACGAAAGTAACTTTTGTAGACATCTACCAATTCCAAACTTATTTGATCATTGAATATCATTTAAGATGATAATTTATGGCCAATCTAGGACAAAGTGCATACCAAAATTAGTGTTTATGAGAATATAACTTCAATGGTTTCCAGTGACACAAGAAGCAATACAATTGACAACAAGCCATGATGAATCGTATAAATCAGGCTAAGACTACCATAATGTTTTAGAAAGCTCATCTTCTTTGTTTCCTACTTAACATATAACTGGTCAGAACATTACATATCATCCAGAGCCAACTTAACATATGCAGGAAATGCCAAGATGTTCTTACCTTTTCCTCTTGCTTCCAGTGCACGTTCATTTCTATACCTCAGATTCATGAGAGCAATTCCCGGAGTAGGCTTATCTACCCAAATCGAGAACCGCCAGATAAGAAACTCGAGGAAAGCATCAAGTTCCGCTTCATATTGAAATAACATTCCTGGCTAATCCCAATGAAAAGAAGGAACAGTTTAGGGATGTTATAACAGCTACATATGGCTACCCGTTTTGATGACTACAACTATAAGCCATGACCATGAGCGATACCTTCATTAACGAGAAGACCTTGACCAACTGTTCCTTCAACATGGCTGACATTTCAATGTCCAGTCTTCCCGCATCGAATTGGTTAACTCTAGATATGGAAATTGGGATTATTGACTGCAAAAGAATTTTTCATAAATCAAAAGGTATTTCAAATGAACAAATGAACAAATGAACAAACAAACACAAACACTATCATACATGCATGTACGTATTACCCAATCGAAAGAAGATTCTTCCAAAAAAAAAAAAAAAAAGGTTGCTTTTAAAAACCACTTGGTTTGTTTTCTGGAAAGTAGTTATTGAAATCTTTCCAAATTTAGATTAGAGAAGCTCCACAAAATTATAATTTGCTGATAGTTCACTGATTTTTCGTCTGCTAATTCTAATCAAGATACTGGGTCGGATTCAATCACCAAAACCCAGAACACCAAAATCTCTAAACTTGATTTTCCAGAGAACATTTTCCGAGTAAACAAGCACAAAAAGTGACATAAAAAGCAGTTTTTGCTGAATCCCAAAATTGATAAATCGAACAAAAATTAACAGCGGAGACATGAAGGCAGGAAATGAAGGGAAAGGAAAACGAACCTGGCGGGAGTGAGAGAGGGATTGCCATTGAGGAAGTAAGGTCTGGTAAGTGTGAACCCAGGCGTCTTCTGCTGGTGGTCTAAAATTACTGCTACCACTCATCGAAGAATCGAAACAATTGAACAATTGAATTGAAGGGTTTGAAGCCCCTCTTCTTCTTCTTGCTGGTGTTGATTATGAATGAATCAAACACGTTGATTTTCTACTTTTGATTTTTTGGGGGGAGGGGGGGGAAGGGTGGGTGCTCTTTTCAAAGCTCGGCTTACAGGGGCGGTAGAGAGAGAGAGAGAGAGAGAGAGAGAGAGTGCCTGCTATAGTGCGTGCTACTATCGCCTAGCGCTAATCGTGGTAAAACCTATATTCACTGCGGCGACGGTTCAAATGGATGATGAGGTAACGGTAGAAAAAGATTAGTGAGAGGTAAAATGAGGTATGAGAATAATTCTCATCGCCAAATCGGGTCCCATGAGGTATGAGAATAATTGTTGAGCTCACTTGCACTTGTGTCACATCTTGTCTCGTATACAATTAGAATGACAAATACGGTCTCGCACCATTCCCCATCTTGTTAGGTTGCTGAACTTTGGTGTAAAAATTATTGTTTCATGATGCATACTATACTATTCTTCTTTGATTGGTAACTTCTACATTTCATTTTACATTTTAATGGGGGAATGAGTTAAATTTCAATTTGGATATATAAAATTCGATTAATTTGTTAAGTAATGATCTGTTTGATAATCATTTCAATTTTAGTTTTTAGTATAGAGAAAAATGAGAGTGAAGTTGAGATTGAGAGAGAGGATGGAAAAAGTGAAAACAAAGACTTGAAAGTGAAAATAATTACAAATAGATTTCATCGAGATGAATCTACAAAAACACGAATGTCAAGCAAAAATCTTCCTCTCTCTCTACACTCCTTATGCACTCCTAGTATGGGGTAGGGTTTATACTTGTGAGTTGTGTATGAGCTCGGGGACCTGAGCCATGTATTTATAGGCAAATGCTTTAGGTTTCTTGCCTTTTAAAGAAAACCTAAAGCGTATCTTCATCACTTCTAGAATCCATGACAAAATAGGATATATATATATATATATCTCATTTGATTTGATCTTTTCTTCACTTGCAAGTAACTAGCTAATCGAGTGAAAACCTTTCCCCTTTTATTATTGACATATTTGGGGGCTTTAAATGGATGCAAACTCAATAAAGTTCTTACATTCTCCCACTTGAGTGCCACATCCATGTAAAACACCTCCTTATTTTCTAGAATCAATTCCTCATGTGCAGAGATTAGAAAGGCCACTCGATATAGATATCTATATCAAACTCTGTGTCAAATGTCACCAACTCATAGGACTGTAGACATGATATCCAAATGATATGGCATCATCCACCTACAATCACAATAAGGAGTGACATTCACAGAGAGTATCAACAAGTCATAGTTCTGCTCATAAATTAGAAGTGCTAAATTGTGAAGTATCATTTCTAACATACGAATGGTCCTATGAGTGGTTTAGCTTCAATGTTCAATGAAGAGCTCCTTACATTTACATAACAATTCTCACTTATATTGTAAAATTCAATGGAATCAAAACCAAATTTATTCATTCATACTGCTAAACATGAAAAAAGTCATTATTCTCAACCAGAAAAAAAAAATACAAAACATTAGCTTAAGAATAGCAACAAAACACTCAAAATTAGACATGTTGTAATCGAAAATAGCTAAACTGTTCCCACTAAACTAGAGCATCTTCAAAAATTAATAACACTCTCATTCCATTAACATGCTTCTCAAAAACTAAATTAGGCACCACCTTATTGAATGGATCAAATAGAATTTAAGTGGTGCTAATGTAATCAACACTTGTCTCACACTTTCTAACTTTCTCCCTTGCAAGCAGACATTTCACATCCATGTGCTTTAACTCCAGAGGATCTCTTATTATTTTTGCGAAAGAAAATTGATGTTTTGTTATCACAATACAATTGAATCGGTCTCTTTATAAAACTAACTACCCTTAGATCATGTATAAATTTTTTAGCCAAATAGCATGAGTTGTGGCTTTATAATTGTTATATATTGATGCTTGGTTTTTCCCACCACCAATCAGAGTATGTCCAACCCTTCAGTCAACCCTTCCTCAAGTGTGTCTCTTTAGGTTTTGAAGAACACACTTATGTGAATCTTCTTTTCCTTGCATTATGAGGCAGCACAATTCATGCGAGCGGTGACTCTGATCCCCTAAAAAGGAAGACATGCAAGATCACTAAAGATGTGGTGGTGGGGCCACCAACCACCCTCCGATGCCTAAGTCAGATTCTTCCTTAAAGGAGGATTGGAAACTTTTGTATTTAAGTCTTAGATGGATTCAAATTACCTTAATAGGTGAAAGTACTCATTTTTATATTGGAAGTGAAGGGCCTCTTTTCCTCCATTTTTCGATGTGGAACTATTAGGCCTCTGATGACATGGCATCTTTGGATTGGGTGGCTGATGGGATCCTGGAGCGTGTTCACCTTCTGTTGGGATTAGCACACACTTTGGAGAGATATGCAGCGGGCCTCGCTTCTGGCTCTTTGGATCTTCAAGGATGTATGGCTTGGTTTAGTGCAATGTGGTCGTCATGTGGGCCTTGGCTATCTTTCCTTATCTTGATTGGGCCTGGGTGGCCTTAGGGGGAGTCAAATTCAGGTACTTTTAGTTGCTCAAGTGATATGGGCCGGAGGTCGTTCTGGGCTCTTTTGTGTGGGCTCATGACATATTAGATGTAGCCACTGTCGATTGCTTTACACTTTTCCAAGCCACTGCACCTTTTCCCATCATAAACATAAAGCTAGAAGTTGATTTAGAAGTGTCTGCACATCCTTCAAAATATGCATCAATATAACCAACTAGTTCAAACTCATTCGTCCTCCTAAAAACCAACATGTGATTCTTAGTTCTCTGTATATATCTAAGAACCTTCTTTGCAGCCTTATGAGATATACCTAGATTAGAATGGTATTTTCCCAATACACTAATAGAAAATGTTGAATAGGTCGTGTACACACTTGTGCATACATGATGATTCCTTCAACTAAAGCATAATGATTGTCTCTCATTTATGCTCTTTCAATGTCATTCTTTGGACAATCATTTTTGCTTAATTTATTCCCTTTTGAAATAGGTACCTCAGCTCCATTGCTTTGAAGCATATTAAACCTTTGGAACACCTTCTCAATGTATGCCTTTTTTTTGACAACCCTAATAATCCCCTAGCTCTATCTCTGTGAATCCCAATTCTTAATATATCAGAAGCCACTTCAAGATCTTTCATCTCAAAATTTATAGATAGAAATTCCTTGGTTTCATATAAGAGATTTTCAGCAATGCTAGCAAATAAAATATCATCCACATAAATGACAAGGAAGATAAATCTATCAATTATGCTCTCAATGAAACCATATGATGTAATTATCTTGTCAAACTTCAAATATCATTGCCTTAAGGTTTGTTTCAAACCATAGATTGATTTGTTTAGTTTTCATAATAACTGGTCATCGTCTCCTTCTAAAAATTCCTTTGGTTTATGCATAAAGATCTCTTCACTCAATTTTCCATTTAAGAAAAGCCGTTTTTACATCCATTTGATGTAGAAAAAATCAAAGTGTGCCACAAATGCCATAATGATCCTAAAGGCATCTTTGGTTGAAATTGGTGAGTAATTTTCATTATGATCGATCCCCTCTCCTTGTGTAAAACCCTTAGCTACTAGCCTAGCTTTGTACCTCTCACTATTGCCCCTTGAATCTCTTATGGTTTTAAATACTCACTTACATCCTATAGGCTTCATTCATTGCTACAATTCAACTAACTTCCACACTCTACTAGTTTTCTTATACTCTAGCTCATTTTGCATAGCTTCAAGCCATTTTCAGTATTTTCACTAGATATGGATTGCTTGTAACTCATTGGATCTTCAAACTCAAAGCCATCAAAATCCGCCTCATTGTTACTCTCTTTAATCCTTGCTTGCTTTCTCTTTCTTGTCAGCCTTATCGTCCTTGATACTATTGAAGTTGTAGAGGAAAATAAGTAGTCCATCAGTGCCGACCAACCCGAGTTCGACATAAACTTGCATATTTGTCAAAAGTGCATCTATGATTCCATTCACATTGTCCAAGAAAGTGTTCACCTTTGGAATCATTTGACCCACCTTCGGAATCACTTCATTCATCATGGGGATGGTCTCATGGGTGCTTGAAATGATTTTGTTAAGCTTCTAAGGGTTTATCACACCATTTTTCCTCTTTTTTTTTTTTTTTTGTCTCTCTGATTTGTTTTCATTAGCATGTCTCTTTTATGTGTTTGTTGTTGTAAACTTTAAATTGGATGAATTGAATTAAATATAGTAGGGTGAGAGAAAGTGAAAGTGAGAGTGAGTGTTAAGTGTTGTTTTTCTTAGTTTTCGGCTTAATGGTTGTGTTACCGTATTTGTACTCTTATTTACATGTTTGAAATTAATCTGTTTATAAAATTCATTTTGAAAAGCTCTTTGGTCGATTTGGTATTTGTTGATGCTCAAAATAGGTTCATCTAGAATTGCATGAACGAAATTCCAAGATCAAGCATAACACAAAGTATTTATGTGGTTCACCCTTGAATAAAATACATTCACAAAATTGGCAGGTGTTTTCATTATAATAATAGAGAGGTTACATATGTGTTACAATAAGTTTGGCAAATTAGATAATTTCCTAGACATGTGGCTTCTTTTTTTCTCTCTTCCAATGTGGGATTGATGCATATTTTAGATGGGGCAATATACCCATATAAACGTCCACCAACTCCTCAATAAAAAAAAACTTTTTAGTAAGGGAGTTCCAAGAGAATTTGAGGTGTTGGTCAAGCTTAGCATATATTGTTCATGAATATTTCCCGTTGGTGAAGTTCTTCATGGGCGAGTTTGCATCGGTGTGACATAATGATCTTTTATTATTAACATATATGATGCCTATTTATGAATGGTTGTGTGAAGTTTTGATCCCAACCATGTGGAATGGCTGGGCTGCATCTCAGCTCGACGACAATTTTTTCATGAACAAGGTCGGTGTCGAGGTTGATCTCAATTAGTTAGAAGGGCTGGGTTCTAATTCGAATCAAGAGACATTTTTCCTTGGACCTGGTTGGTGTTAATTATGATCCCGACCAAGAGGAAGGGCTCGATTTTCGTTCGAACCGATGGACATTTTTCTTTGAACCTGGTCGGTCTCAAGCTTGATCCCAGCAAGGTGGAAAGGCTTGGTTGCCGACAAACCCTATTGACATTTTGCTTGAACCTGGTTAGTTTCCAAGTTGATCGTGACCAAGTGAGAGGCCTAGGGTGCCAATGGGCTCGAGGGCCATTGTTGGTTTTGGTTGAACCTGGTTAGGATCCATTCGATCCCAATAAGGTGGATGCGAACCAAGTTGCAGTTAACCAACATGATACTAGTGGGTGACCTTTGGTGGTAAAGACAAACTATTAGTTATTGTCCTCGTTGAGAGTGGTGCACTCAAAATCAACAGAAGACCAGGTTGGGGCCAACCAAGATGAGATTAGTGATAGTCCTAGTCGAGGATTGGTACTTGAGGGTGGACGAGGACCAGATTAGAGCAAAGTAAGATGAGATTGATATTGGTACTTGTCGAGAATGAGTACTTGATGGTGAACGAAGACTACGTTGGGGCCTACCAAGGATGTAATTGGTGATCGTCCTCATTGAGAGTTGGTGCTCTACAATGAATGTGCGAAAACTAAGTTGGGTTAAACAAAATGTAATTGGTTGGTGGCCTTTGGTGATCTACACCAATTCTTGGTGTTGGTCTTCGTTGAGAGTTGATACTCGATGTTGGACAAGGACCAGATTGGCCAAAATGGAATTGGTGTTTGATACCGATAAAGATTTGATGTTTGGTGTTGTTTGGTTGGGATGTATGATCAAAGAAAAAAGATTGCTAGATAATAAGGTATTAGTGATGTAAAATGTGCTCAATTGAAGATTTTTTCTGGTTAGGATGCAAGGCCAAAGCTTGAGGAGGACCATAAAGCAATGACTTGATGATGAAATATTTTTTTATTCAAAGAGGTTATTCTAGTTGGGATACAACTTGAGGAGGACTAGAGAACAACTCTTTGATGATGTAATATCCGCTAATTGGAGGAGAAGTTCTAGTTGGGATGCAACTCGTAGAGGACCAGAAGGCAACATTTTAATAAGTTAAACGACCCTCATTATAAGGGCCATTCTAGTTGGGATATAACTTAAGGAGGACCAAAAAACAACACTTTGATAAAGGAATATGCACTCATTGGAGGGCTTGTTTTGGTTAGGATGTGCCTTGAGGAAGACTAAAGAAACAATGTTTTGATGATGGAAACTAGGCTCATTGGAGAAGCCATTATGTTTGGGATGCTTTTTGAGAGGGATCAAAAAGTAGTACTTACGGAAAATGGGATCATTGAAGGTAAAGTTTTGGTTGGGGTAGAGTTCGAGGATGACCGTAAAGTAATGCTTTGATTTTCGAAGATGGGATCATTGGAGGAGCCACGCCCTAGTCAGGATGCAACTCGAGGAGGATGATAAAGCAACTTCATGATGGGACAAGCTTGTTAGAAGAGTTAGTCTGGTTAGGATTCCTTAGTTGGGATGTATTCTCTAGCATCGATAATGACCATACCAAGGACGAGCAAAGTGTTATGATGTGTGGAAAGAACATGAAATCTGAATTCTTTAAAATGAAGTTGAGGAGAATGCTTGTTGCTCGTTCCCACAAATGACGGCAACTGTTGATGCTCAAAATTGGTTTATCTAAAGTTGCATGAAATAAATACCAAGATCAAGTATAACACAAAGTATTTATATGATTAACTTTTGAATGAGCTACATCCATAGAGTTGGTAGATGCTCTCATAGGTTACATATGTGTTGCAATAAGTTTGGCCTACTAGATAGTTTCATATATATGTATATATAGACCATCTTTATATAGGGAAGAAAGGTGTCTTCTCTTGTGCTCTCTTCCAATGTGGGATTTATGCATATTTTGGCTTGCTCAATATACCCATATAAATAGTATCTGTAACACCCCGACCCCAAATTTATCCCATGTTTAATTAATTTAAATGGAATTGAGAAATTACCCGTGGGATAGGGGTATTTTGGTCATTTTCTTACCCGGAAGGAATTTGGGAATTCCGGTTGTACCGTTGCGTAGAGCACGGTGAGATGAGTTCGTAGACACGTAGTGGGCTCGAATCGGAGTTGTAACGAGAGAGATATG
>NC_024129.1:4430435-4472956 GCF_000346735.1 Prunus mume
GTAATGGTTTATTTGATATTAGGAGCCAGGATAGTTAGGAAAGAGCTACGTGTGGCTTGATCCCTTAGTAGGGTACGTAGGCAGCCTGAAGTTACTAGGTGCAGCCACAGATTAGACCCCACTTAGGTGGTCTTATTGAGTTTGGGTTGGACCTCGTTGTTGGTCCCAAAACTTGGTTGAATTGAGACTCGTCCTGTGGACTGAGCAAGTGAAGGTGTGCGTATTTAGATTTTGAAGTTGTTATATGCATGTTTGGTGCATTAAGTTATTTTAAGAACTTTGTGGGCAGTCTTGCTAGAATTATTTGTAGGCCGGAGGCCATTTATGTAAATTGCATGAAATTGTATTGTGCATGCTGCCAGTTGGGTTATAAATGTGTTTTATGCCGGTGGAAATTTTGGGGAAATGTTCAATTTACAGGGGAGACTCTGCCGAAATTTCGGCAGGAAGTCTCGTGCCCCTAATCCTCTCTGGTAAACGAGAACATAGATTTAAGGAGTGAACCCGGCATGGGGGTGATGCCGGGGTCTCCGCAGGGTTCGTCTCGGGTTCTGGGAAATTCGGGACGGGTCCTGTCAGTATCAATGTCTGGTTAAAATTTTACACTTTAAAAAATATATATTTTCTCTACCTTTAGCTCCCTTTAATACCTTCAGAAGTGGCTAACAACCAATGACAAAATTAGATTAGCTTTAGTTCCTTTTTTCTCTACCCAACGTTTATACCTAGTGCAATCTAACTTTAAGTGGCATGTCTTGTCACAAAAGTAACACTTAAGATGATATTTGCATTTAAACTGATAGCATTTAAACTGATAGACCTTTTAGGAGGAGGATTTGCCTTGGAGTTATCTTTGTTGGCAAAAGTACATGAGCTTGGCTTAGAGTGATGTAGTTTGGGGGAATTGGTGGTAAGGTGTACAATATTAGCCTCATTTACCTTCTTGATTTGAGCCTCCTCTTGAACACAAACTGAGATTAGCTCATTGAGATCCCACTTATCCTTTTGAGCATTATAAATCACCTTGAGGTAACCATATGGTGATGGAAGGGAGTTCAAAACAAGGTGAATCAGAAAAGGATTGGCTATGGGAATGTCAAAGGCCTTTAGTTTTCTAGTTACCTATATCATACCTACACTCTCATATCTTCCACACCATCATACCTCATTGTAGCCAACTTATTCACCAAATTCCCAGTTTCAACCTTCTCCAATTCCTTGAATTTTTGACTCACTGCATCCAAGTACTCCTTAGCATTCTTAGAGTCACGAATGCCTCCATAGATGGCTTCAGTCTTGGACTTCTTCATGATCAGCAAACAAATTCTATTAAACTTCTCCCATTTTCATACTTCAGCATTGCTCTTATTAGTGAGCTATGACCTTTCTTATCTTAAAGGTATATTGTGATCTAGAAGACCTAGAACTATTTGTAAATCAGGCTTCCATTTCTTAAAGTTGCAACTAGACAAGTGCTCAATTGAATTGATAGCAGTAGGACTCATAACTGAAAACACAGAATTGTGCAATATGATTAATCTTTATCCCCAAATAACTTTATACACATATGATAAATATATATGAACAGAATATCAAACATGATTTTATTTCTTTCACAAGTCTAACATCATGAATTGTCCATGGTAAAATGTTATCAAGATCTCTCAATTTGTAGACTAAAAAGATCTTGATCTTCATAGCAATTTCTATGTTTTCTTGTTCCACCACAAAATACAATTGACTAATGTGACACTTGTAAGTAGAAAACCTCAATCGATGTGCCTTGTGATGTAATTTTGTCATCAAAACCTTGAGATGATATGAAACATTGTCTCATGCTCATGTGGGGACTTAACAACACACAATAGTTTTATATCAAAACATGACATCCTTCATGGGTTTACTTTATGCAAATTTTATGCATTCATGCTTGAGAGAAAAGGAAAAATATACTCGAGTAGTTTCAACCATAGGCACACTCCTATCTGGATTTGCAGAAGTATATGCTAAAATTATATGGCATGCTCTTTGTGTAAAATGTGTGCCGCAGTTCTATGATTCAACATTCAATCGTGAGTTTAGCATTCAAGCATAGCATAACAACATATACTTTAAAACTTGGAAACAATAATTAGGACTTTCATGCATGCTTGTCATGTTTTATCTCAATTTAGACCTATACACACATGAATCTGGCTCCAATACCATATGTAAGACCTTATGAACATGCATACTACAAGTACTAAATTTGTAAAATCATCGAGATAAATCTATAAAAACACGAACAAGAAGCAAAGATCTTCCTCTCTCTCTCTCTAGTATAGGGTACAGTTTGTGCTTGTGAGTTGTATATGATATCGGGGACCTAAGTATTGTATTTATAAGAAAGTGCTTTAGATTTCTAGTACATTACGAAAACCTAAAGCATATCTTTATCACCTCCAGAATCCATGACAAAATAGGATAAATATCTCTTTTGATTTGATCTTTTCTTCACTTGTAAATAACCGGCTAAAAGAGCGAAAAACTTTCCCCTTTATTCTTGACAGATTTGGTGCATTAAATGGATGCAAACTCAATAAAGTTATTAAAATTCTCACGTCCAGTCTCCCTCTTTTTCCTCTATATTTCAGTACAAAAAATAAAACTAAAAACTAAAATTGAAATTGTTATCAAACAGACCCTAAATTTGTTGATACCAATATCATGGATATTGAGTGATTGTAGTGCTAGTTACATGCATAAAGTTATAAATAGTAAATAGGTGTATGAGTTATAATTATAAGAAGTTGTGGATATACTTGGTTAGGATTTAAGTAATGGTGTGCATAAGGATATATATGGATTCGCATAATTGGATATACTTACCAATTAGTGTTAGTTTTATCAAGAAAATAGAGAAAGATGAAATTTGGTGGAACTTTGGGTTCAACCATTAGTGTAGATTGGTATAATTCATGTAAGATTTTAGTTAGACTCTTGTATCTTAGAGTGGATAAGTCAATTGAATGTCCGTTGCGGTCGTACCAATCAAAAAAGGCTTGAATCTCCTAAAAAAGAACAAAGTCTATGCTCACCTCAATATAGTTGTTTATGTACTTACTTCCAATAGCTTATATGGATTGTTTATAGATTTTAAACCAAGAAAGAAAAATGAAGCAAACAACTCTATTAGGGGATAATTGTCAAAATGTCACCTGAACTTATACCTTAGTTTTAATTTGTCACCTTAAAGAAAAAAATTAAGAGAAATGTCACCTTAATTTTTCAAAATCTATGATTTGTCATCTAATTTTAACACTATCCAATTTTCAATCCATTTTAAGGGTATTTTAGTCTTTCAATTTTCAAAAAAAAAAAAAAAAAAAAAAAAAAAAAAAAAAAAGAAAGAAAGAAGAAAAAAGGGACCTCTCTCTCCCTTTCTCCTCTACCCGTCCCCAAAACACATCGCACAGGATCCCCTTCCCTCTCTTCTCTCTCTCTCTCTCTCTCTCTCTCTCTCTCTCTTTCTCTCTAACCATGTATAATTTTTTTTTTATAATGATTTTTTCATTTTTAAAATACCCTTAAAAATGGATGGAAAATTAGATGGTGTTAAAGTCAAATGACAAATCATGGATTTTGAAAAATTAAAGTGACATTTGTCTTAAATTTTTCTTTAAGGTGACAAATTGAAATTGAGATATAAATTCAGGTGACATGTCTACAAAAATCCCTTATATTAAAAGATTTCTAGCATTTTCTAAATTATACTTCCAAATATGACCTCCACCCAACAAAAGAAAAAGGAGGGGAAAAAACTTATTTGTGGTGTCTTCTCAACCTTCTCCCATATCTACGGATATTCCAGTTAGCTATTTAATCATGCTATACAAATCTTGTACCTCATTAAAACGAAAGTCCAATGTCAACGTTGATCTGTTTTTCAATTGCATTTTTTTCTTTGGTCAATGGTAGAAACCTCATAGAAATGACATTATGCAACTTTGTGTAATTAAAAGGTTGTAATAATATCCAAGAAGTCTATGGGAACTTTAAGCGGCGGATTGAGACTCGATAATTAACAAACATCTGTTTATATCTAAAGTGACTTTATTCTCACCCGTTGGTGAACATCAACCAATGGTTTTTAACCACTTTGTCATGCCATTACGGAAGATTCTTAGCAACTTTTTCCCAAACAAATTAGGAAGGAACAACCTACAACTTATGTTGGACTTGTGTTGTTAGTTTTCTAAGAATAATCAACCAGAGAGTGCTAAATTAAAGGGTTAATTAACATATAATCTTAAAAGAATCCAAATATTCTACTAATTAGTTAATAGGTAAACCCCTTCCATCCTCACATGTGTCCATCATATAGCGTGCTCTTGCATAATAGCTCTCATGATTTAGATTGTTCTTTTAATACAAGCGATACTGGGGAGGGTTCGAACTTGAAATCATTAGGTTATAAGTTAAGACCCTTTTTCACTAAGCTAAACTCCATTGGCGATTTCGATATTAATTGTTCTTTGTTATGCAAATAATTGACATAAAGGATCTTGAAGGAGTAAAATTTAATTAAATGAAATAAAATCCCTGACCCCACACTTATGACTAAAAGGGTTAAATATATTTTTGGTCACTGGGTTTTACACGAAATTTCAATTTGGTTACTGAGAAACAAATCTATACAAATTGATCATTGTATTATAAAAAATTCACAATTTTTAGACTTGCAGTTAGTTTCTGTTAAGTTAGTGGGTTAAATATCTTTTTAGTCATTGGGTGTTACATGAAACTTCATATTGGCTACTAAAACAAAATTTAGCCAAAAGCCGTGCAAATGCAAAACTTTATTTTGAACTTTTTTGTTTGTCAAATCTATGTATTGACATATAGTTATAATGTGGGAGTACGGTACTCAATGGGATTATGATTTGAGCTTTTTTGAGAAGACCGATTTGCATTTTTGTGAAATTATTATATATTAACATATTTTGTCTTGAAATGATTCCTTTTTTTAGCTTAAATTGATGCTACACTAACCATAGCATTTGCATGGATTTTGGCTAAATTTTTTTCTTCTCAATGACCAAATTGAAATTTCGTGTAAAATTTAATAACCAAAAAAGTATTTAACTCTGACTAAAATGAATTAGTTTTAGAGGTTAATATTTGTTTTTCAAAACTAAAGTAGTTTTGCTTTGGTTACGAGTTTTTCTGCGCATGACAATAATTTATATACATTTCTGTTTTAAATATCGATGAACTACTTTCGTTTATGTCCTGAAAACAGTGCTAGATCTATTTATAACACTATTTCCCAACATTATCTATTATAAATTCAGAGTCTGCTTTATTTTATTCACCCACTCAGATTCTGTGTTTGGTTTGTTGAGGCGAATTATTGCATCAAGAATATAAATAAAGCATATATGACATTGATATGAACAGTACTCTATAACTCCCCCAACCCTAAGGCAAACTCCAATTATAAACGAGCCCAACTTCCCAAGGTACAACCCCAATTAGAGGAAGTAAGCCTTGGGAGCCATTAGTTTATGAGGGCCTGAAAACACTCCCCACCAGCTTTTTGCCCCACTTTAGAAAAAAAGCAAAAGTAGGAATATAAAAAGATATTACTAAACAAATGAAACAATAAAATGGAAAGAGAAACACAATATGCAAAGTTCCCAATCCCACCCTTTGTAAATTTTTTTAAAGGCCATAGACTTAAGCTTCTTCAACCTCATCCGAGAAAGCAAACAACAGTACTCATAAAGCTTTGGCTAGCAAAGTCTTGTTTGGGTGCATATACAGGGGAACATAAGAAAGTGTATGTGTGTGTGCGTGTGAGAGAGATAGAGAGAGAGAGAGATTGTGTGTTTGTGTTTGTGTGTGTGTGTGTGTGTGAGAGAGAGAGAGAGAGAGAGAGAGAGAGAGAGAAAAAGAGAGAGAGAGAGAAAGAGAGGAAAAGAAAGCAAAATTCATTTTTAGTTTCCTTCGATCTTCTGATCAAAGCAAGCATGAAGTGAACAAGTGTTTTTGGAGTGGTCATAAGTGCAACAAATGATGGCTGGAAACCCTAACTGGTGGAGCAGCATGCATCCACCGTCTCTCTTCCCTTCTCAATATGTGCAGCTTGGATCTTCTAATTCACTCCCTCTGAATTCTTTGCCTGAGCATAACCTAGAGCCTCCACAGTCCTGGAGCCAATTACTTTTGTACCTCTCTCTCTCTCTGTGAGATATATTTGTGTTTCTGTATGTGTTGGTGTTGGTGTGCCTAGGCTTTTTATAAATAGTTGTTTGATCTAATGATTGATCTTTGGCTTGGTTCTGAGTCTTGTAATGAAATGTTTGAGGGGTACTAATTAATTATTTGGTGAATCTTTTGATTATTTTTCAGGGGTGGATTGTCCAGCCAAGAAGATGGCTTCGGTACTCTAAGTCATTTTCAACCTAAAGGCAGGTTGGAAAATTGGGAGGAGGACCAAATCTTGATACCACAATATCCAAGGGCTCCTGTTGTTGATTTTATAAAGCAAGAGTCTAATTCCCAGAACAGCATTAACTTGTGCAATAATCCTCATGGAGATGAAGAATTTCAGCTGGCACCAAGCAGCAGGCCTGTTTGGTCCCCAGTTCAAATCATGCCAGTTTCTTCCCCTAGGTCTTGTGTCACTAGTTTAAGCAATAATAACATCTTGGACTTCTCCTATAACAAAGCTGACAATAAGAGGAACCAACATGCAGATCACTCATCTGAGGTAAGAAAGAAATTTTCTCCTTATTATTCTTTAGTTTTGCTACAAGTTCTGCCTTGTCTTTCTGCTCATAAAATTATGTTTTTATTATTATATATGGGTTTTTTAATATTTGAATGTGCACGTTGTTTTTACTAGTGTAATAGCACTGCCACTGGTGGGATGTGCAAGAAGGCTAGGGTTCAACCATCTCCAAGCCAACCACCTCTAAAGGTAACACAGTTAATAATCTCTCTCCTTTTTACTAGTTGTAATTTTCTTTGAGCATCTAAGTGAAATTAAAAAAATTATTGTGGTGACCAATATGATCCATCATTAAAATAAGCAATTACTAAATTACTGATCTATTTATTTACTCTGAACCAGGTGAGGAAGGAGAAGCTAGGTGATAGAATAACAGCCCTTCACCAACTGGTATCCCCATTTGGAAAGGTGAAAACTAGGAATTTCATTTTTTTTGTTTTTGTTTTTGTTTTTTTTTTTTTCTGTTTCCTTTTTCTATGATAAAATCCAATGAAGAGAATTATTTTTCCAAACCCAGATCAAAGCAGCTCTTTTTACTTCTTTAACTTTTTTTCTATTTAAATTTCACTTGGATTCTCTCTTTTAACATAAAAGAGGACCAGAGAGAGATGACTGTGGTGTGTGTATGTGTGTTTCTCTTTTGCAGACTGACACTGCTTCAGTCTTGCTAGAAGCCATTGGGTATATCAGATTCCTTCAGGGTCAAATTGAGGTGATGTTTCTATCAAATTATATACACTCTCTCTTCTGCTAGCAGCTCAGAATCAGTGAAGAGCATGCACTTAAAGTTTCAATAATTCATGCTTTTTCTAAAATTCTTTAGTTATGGAAGTCATAAACTTTATTCCTTTTTCCCCTTCCCCTTTGTTTGCAGGCCCTCAGCTCCCCTTACTTGGGCAATGCCTCAAAAAACATGAGGAACCAACAGTCTGTAAGTGCCCATATATCCCATTTCCCAAAGCGCTCTCTCTCTCTCTCTCTCTCATATTCATATTTTGAGAAATTAAGCATGTGGACTAGGTAGATCAATTAGTTAATTACTATGTGCATAAATTAATTAGAATATATAATTGATGATAGAGAATTTAATTACCTTAGGTTCAAGGAGAAAGGAATTGTACATGTGTATTTCCTGAAGACCCTGGTCAGGTATGCTTTATTGGATCCATCACCCCATCAAAAGCAGGCAGGGAAGGTTTTGAATACAAAAAAGCATCTAACAAATTATTTTATTCATAATATGATAAAGAAAAGCACTCAATGAACAAGGTTTTCAGCTTTCCAAATTATTTAAATTAATAATTAAGAACCATAATCTGCACTATACCTAACTAAGCTGGTGTGGAATCAAAAGGTTAATTAATATTACTCATCATACTTTTCTTCTCTCTTTTTTCCCTATTTATTAGCTGTTGAATGACAACTGCCTGAAAAGAAAAGGTGCTCCAAACCAGGTACATATTCTTGATTTGATCAAACTGTTCATCACCATTTCTAAATTCATTATAATAATCATGCATTATGATGATCATCATCATTAATGATGATTAATTAATTAATTAATTGCGTATATGATGAACTTGAAGAATTAATTAATTGATTGCCATTGTTTGTTATGATAATTACAGCATCCTTCATCACAAGATAAAGCAAAGGATCTAAGAAGTAAAGGGTTGTGCTTGGTTCCTGTGTCTTTCACTCAACATGTTGGGAGTGACAATGGAGCTGATTACTGGGCTCCGGCTTACGGGAGTGGGTTTTAGGTTTAATTTAACGATTTAAGCACCCCTAGTACTGTTTTAGTACCGTAGGAGTAGTAGTACCGCAGCATATAGTACGGAGCTTTTGTAGAATGGGATAACATTATGAGCAGTCACTCTGTTGCAATTTGAATTAAGGTTGATTGCTCATCATGCTATGCATTCTAAATTAGAATTTGTGTACTATATTGCTAGCTATTCTACTGCTCATTTACTAATTAAATAAAAGCTCAATCCAATAGTGGTATTATTCTTGTAAGAAGAAGAACTGGTACTCCTCTCTCTCTCTCTCTCTCTCTCTCTCTCTCACATATGGATATATAGGTTGTGCAAATATCTTTCAAGCTTACTAAGGATTGAAATTTAATAGCAGACATGGATTAGGTCAATTAGTCAAGACAATGTGCCCACCCTCTTACACCCAAGTTCGATTCCCCTATACATTAAGTTTAGAATATCACTTTGTCAAAACAAAACAAAAAAAGGATTAAAAGTTTTAGTGATTTTGAACACGATAAATAATATAACCAAAGTTGAATGGAACGAGCTTTTCTTATTTAATAAATAAGGAAAAACATTTATTTTCCAAACTAATTAATTAATTCATGTTGTGGCTTGAGGAGGTCATAAATACTTAGAAAAAAAATTATAGATCATGTATACTTAGTTGAATTTCTTACTTTGCAAGAGAAGAAAGATACAAATCAAGTATTAACATAGTATTTTGGCAAAAATAAAAAATAAAAAAATTAACATAGTGTATCAAGAGTATCCCGCATTGAAAGGTTGAAAGTTTACTTTAGAAATTTAAAATATTTTGAGTCTCTCTACCATTATGAGTTGGTTTTATATTGAATATTCACATTCTAAGATTATATAAAAACAAACGGTTACACCAAAGTATTACTCACATGAGAGGACATAGTCGATATGATATAGAACTTGTAGTCGTTTTAGATTAATTTCAAGTAGACATTTTCTTCTTACCCTTTATTTCCATGAACCCTACTTGGCCTCGCAATATTTCTAACTGGAAAGTTGAAAGACCGATGCCAGACAGACACACTCATGTGGGATGGCTGACCCGAATATGCCAAAATAGACCCCATTTTCGGGTCTTTTTGGACCACTTTTTGAGATATTGCACTCAATTGACATGCCCCATCCTTCCCACACGCTCCTCAATGCAACGAACACCTCAGCCAATCGTAATCTTGACGTTATAAATTGCATCATAGGCTAGCCACGTTTCATTTCTAAATCTATTTTCTTGCATGAAACTACGTCGTTTGTTCCCAGGTATTTTGTTGTCCATTTCTTTATTCCTCTTTACTCTAACGTATAAAATTAACTTCATGTTGCTGGCTAAACCCTTACTGTAAACGCATCATAATAAGTGCATGTGCAGCACACACCCAACATTAACGAGTTACGAATGAATAACCTTAATTCTAATTAGTTGAATGCGATTACTAGAATATAGATGTGTATAATACACAAATGTATGCGTTATATTGTTTGAAAATGTAATATGTTATGTTATTGAGATATCAGACTAGACGGTTCATATGCTCGGTTCTTTTCGACAAATCATGTTTTGATAAAAGGACATTAATGGTTATGTTTATATAATCAAACTTAAAATTACTTGTCTTATTATAATATTTAGTTTCTTGACAGAAACGCAATCCCACATTAATATTGTAAAGACAAATATTTTCCTAAATTCAAATCACTTCTCTTCCAAATGCCATAGTTCATTAGAAAACATGATTATTCCCATGCTAGTTTTTTTGTTCGGGGGAGTGGGGGTGTGTGTGTCGGGTTTGGTGCTACATCTCCCAAGTGGTTTGTTTGATTGAAACGTTTCATTTTTAACTAAATGTCTCGTACGTAGGTAGTCAAATGGCCAGCATTGGGGTTGAAATTGACAAGGGATCACTGTTCTCGTTTACTTGACTGTTCATAATATATATATATATATATATATATGATAAAATTGAGAAAACCAATTCAAGAGGTCGGCTGTGTGTGAGATGATGAAACACAGAAAATGTAGTACAGAATGTTAGACAACAACGGGTCAAGTATCTATGAAAGAAACACGTGTTTATAAAAAAAAAATGTGGGAATCAAGAATTTTCGTAATGGTGTGGATCATAACTTTTTTTTTTGACCGTTTAAGGAGTTGCTAAAGTGGAGTGGACTAATTTTTTTGGGAATAGGATGGGTTAGTTTCCACTGAATAGGTTAAACTTCCTAAATATTAGCAATAAAATCCTATTTTTTTCTAAATATTTGCCTTAGAGCCTAGAGCTCACCCTTGTTTAAGAGTGGTTCGACTATTGTTAATGAATGAAATGTTATGTTATTAGACTATGAATTATTTCTTAGAATGTGAAACACTACATTGCATTTCATATCGTCCATGTTAGTTCAGTGAAAAGGACTGTGATTAAAATCTGTAAAGTCATGTAATATGAGAGGAATAAACATAACAAATTAGGTTCAAGTTAATAGTGACAGCTTCCCATCGCCTCAATCCCTTCTATATGGCAAGGTCAGCATGCATGTGACGTAGAAGAAATATAACTTAGGTACTTGTACCAAAGTAATGACACATTTGACATATTTTAATTAGCTTCTTATGATACAATTATATTAAAATAAATATGTTATAAGCTAATTATAATGACTTAAACCTCATCTAAAAGTACTATAGTATCGTAAGTCTCCTTAATCCGTACTTAAGTAACACCACTTTCTGTAATGCAGTATGCGACTTGTAGCTCAAGTAGTTAAGAATATTTACTCATGCATATGATGTTCTAGGTTTGATTTCCCCTCCCTAATAAATTATGGTCAAGAAAAGCAAAATAGTGTTGAAGAGGAATTGGTCCATGTCCTAATAACCTATTCAAGAAGTGGACCATAATAACTTAGTCAGGAGTCAAGATCCAGTTTAGGGCATTCTACTTTGACACATCATCTTCATTTTATTTCTTAATTCTCCTTAATTAGGGTGATACATAGGATTGATTAGATTAATTATATTCATACTTAGCTGTCACACAGGTACACATTTAGAAGCGACTATCCCAAATATTAATTCATTTGTACGTTGCCCCTTGGTGATATTTTGGAATGTTATATGTTGATTTTAACTATAGTTTGTATATATGATATATACTTTACGTCTTCATTCCAAATTGCATCGGGCGTTATTTGACGTCTTCATTCCAAATTGCATCAGGCGTTATTTGACGCAATAGTATAATTACTATGTGACTGTGACCCTAGCTATCTTTAATCTATTATGTAATATTGGCACATCACCATCCATTTTCTTGAATTGGATATATTTTGCATATCTGATCTCTACTTCTTAGAATCAAATCTAGGATTAGGGGGTTTAATTAATTGTTGTGCTGAGGCAACAAAAATAAAGGACCAAACCAGAGAAAGAGACAATCGATTAAGTTGCACTTTTTCGGTGTAGAAATATGTCGTCAAGGGTTTATGGTACAATTATTGTATATTGTTATAATTTGGGTAGACTCGTAACATGACATAAAATTATGGATCAAAATCATTAACAGAAGTGAAACCCTCGACACAACATAAAATTGTAGACCAAATCATTAATAGAGGTGAAATCTATTTTATTTATTTATTTAATACAAGCGATAGTTTGAATATTGTAAATTAATCTATTTTACGGGGAGGGGGACTCGAACTTAGGTGCAAGAGGACAGACTCACTATCCTAACCAACTGACTGAACTCACGCTTGCATATGACTAATATATAGAGATCTAGTCGATAATAATCTGCTACAAATAGTTTTTACTATTTTGCCGTCCGTATATGTGGTACCCTAGATGACAGCGTGCAAGTCCTATCTTAGACAATAGCTGCGACCCCAAATCCCAGAGGATGAGGGCATGCAAGAGATGAAGATGCTGAATCTATGTGGTGCCTAAACCAAGTTAGAAACTTACTGTACTCTTCTTCCCTCACGATATCCATAGATGTATGTAATATATATATATATATATATATATATATATGGTACTCTTTGTCTTTTGGGTCACTTTAATGATGTAAAAGCTGGCTCCTAGCTGTTTGATTCCTTGTGCTTGGATATGGGTATTTGTGTGAATGCCCCAACTTTCATCTGCCTAGCTATTAGCCTATTTGTATTCATCTGCATCATCAGCCTAACCCTATGCATATATGATTTACCAACTCGCTTTTACGTACTCTTGATTTAGTGGTATTTCTATTCCCAACATTGGAAGATGTCTCAAATTTGAATCATTCTCTCCAATATTTAAAAACAAAAAGGCTTAACCCTATAATTATCAACAATATGCTTCACCAAAGATATTCATATCAAAATTTCTCATTGAATAAGGTTTCTAGAGTGGCTCCCAAACTGAATAAATGAAATATTTTAAATTTAGTAATCATATTTGATGAGCGTAGCAAAATTCTGTAATTATATATATGTGAGGAACGTTATATTTTCCATGTGCACTTTTTTATATATATATATATATAATTATTCGTTAAGAGTGATATAATGTACTATGAAAACAAGAGGATGGAACCAACTATAGTTGTTAGTTTAGTGGTATTTCTCTTCCCAATGTTGGAAGAGATCCCAAATTCGAAACGTCCCTCCTTCATAAATTAAAAAAGAAAAAAAGAAAAAGAAACAGGAGCATGGAATAAGACTCTTAATAATGAACCCGCATAAAGTCTTCATGGATTGAAGCAAATACATAACAACACAACACAGCTTTCATATATACAAGGTTGAAAATTTTTAAAACATTAAAACTTGATGTACTTTCTTCTTTAATAAAGCGAATAGAGTACCACTCATTCATCATTATAGCAATCAATCATGCTCTTCCTTACACGCTAGTTCTTCTAAGTTGTAAGCTAAGCTTCGTCCGTCTTCCTTCTTCAATTATTATGCTAATGGCATTCCCTCATGTGGGTTGGGGTTGTGCGATGATGATGATGATGATGATGATCCAAATCTGCAAAATGACTTTATATTTATGCATGGATCCCACTTTCGGTGTCTTTTCTTTTGGACACCTTAAAGCTACCATAGGCCCCAACAACCTCCCACGCTCCTCCATGTCCCAGGGCTTGGGGGTTTGCTATGGTATTGCTGACATCTACAATGCATCATAAAACATTAAGAAAATAGTGCATTTTTCTTTAATTTGTTAGAATATTTCCGAGTTTATTCAAAATTTTTGTTGCATTTTTGGGTTACAATGTTATAGAAATCTAAAAAAAAGAAAACGTTACTCAGTTTCACACACACAGCTCCCTCAAAGGGCTCAGAGATCAGCTGGTTATAAAAAAGAAAACATAAAGAACGGTCAACAATTTGAGATTTTAAAGCCAAACTGATTTAGTGTATAGTTTTTTGGTTTTTAAAAACAAACTGATAATTTTAAAAAAGAAATAAAAAAGGAAAGAGAATCTCAAGCCTGAATAGTTTTCATAAATTTTTGACATTCAAAATATTAAGGTATAAATTAAAGACAGCTACCAAAGCAACAAATATAATTAAAGACTAATATGTACTACTTGTATTTGATTCATGAAGAATATATTACTTGGGCTACATGTTGATGGGGTTTTCCCCTCTCGAGTCATATAACCTTTAGGTTAACAAGCCTGATTCCCAAAGAAAGGCCCAGAATGGCAATAAAACCCATGCTTTGTCAATGTCAACCTAGCTGGGAGAATTTGAAAACACGATTTTGAAATGTCAACCTAGTTGGGAGAATTCGAAAACACGATTTTGAGTATATGGATAACTTCTCTTAACCATTATTTCAACTACAAGCCCCTTGTAGTCAAAATGTTTGTGTAAGGACTTTATTAGTTTACATCCACTTAAGACACCAAATCTGTCAAGGATAAAAGAGGAAGGTTTAATTCGATTAGCTAGTTACTTCTAAGTGAAGAAAATATCAAACTAATAGGAGATATCTTTCCTATTTGGTTATGGATTCTAGAGGTGATAAAGATGCTTTAGGATTTTCTTCATTGGCAAGAAATCTCAAGCACTCTCCTATATAAATACAAGGTTTAGGTCCTCAATCTCATACACAAATCATAAGCACAAACCCTACCGCAGAGCAAAAGTAAAGAATTACTCTGTCACAATTTTTTTTATTATAAAACTTATGTGCTAGATTCACTCTCATTTTTTAAGCAAAATCAAGAAAAATTAACATCTCAAAGTTAACTAGAAATATAACATTCAAGATAAATATTAATGAATTATAACAGGAAAAATCGAACATTAAACCTTGAGGAGTGGAAGTGGTGCAGTGCAACAATGCAGAAGAGGAGTTTCACGCGTTCCAATGTTATCTCAAGAAACCTGAACTTATCCATTTTCATTTTCCTGAATATATAATATATTAAATGAATATTAAATACATATATTAAAAAAGAAAACAAAATTGGGCCCCCTATCCAGGGATGTTGCACCTCTCGCCCTTCACTGATCAAAATTTCACATAAAGTTAACAACCCATGAAAGATGTCATGGTTTAATACAGAAGTCCACGACTGAAGCTATTTGTGGTGACATTCCTCACTCTGAGAATGCTAAGGAGTACTTGGAGGTTGTGAGTCAAAAATTTAAGGAATCGAAGAAGGCTGAGACTGGGAATTTGATGAACAGGCTAGCTACAATGAAGTATGATGGTGTGAAGGATTTGGGAGTGTATCTTCTAAGTAATGATAGAGGTAGCTAGCAAAGGCCCTTGACTTTCCTATAACCGATCCTTTTCTGGTTCACCTTGCCTTGAACTCCATCCCTTCGTCATATGGTCATCTCAAAGTGAATTACAATGCTCAAAAAGATAAATGGGATCTCAATGAGATGATCTCATTCTATGTTCATGAGGAGGCTCGAATCAAGAAGGAAAAAGAGGCCAATACCTCACACCTCACCACCAATGCCCACCACAAACAACATCACTTTAAGCCAAGTCACATGTTGTTGCCAATAAGGACAACACCAAGGCTAATCCTCCTCCTAAAAGTTATAACCCTTTAAATTCCAACAAAACAACCACATTTAAGTGTTACTTTTGTGACAAGGCAGGCCACTTAAAGAGAAATTGCACTAGGTATAAACGTTGGGTACGTAGAGCAAAAGGGAACTAAAGGTACGTCTAATTTTGTCCTAGTTTTCTTTGACTCTAGTTTTGTCATTGTCCTTTCTAATTCCTAGTGGATTGACACTCGATCACCAATCCACATTGCTAATTCCTTACAGGATTTCGTAAGCCAGAGGAAACTAAGTACAGACCAAGACATGTCTTCATAGGGAATGGCAATAAAGTTCCAGTTCATGCATTACGATCAATTAGGCTTCAACTAGTTTCAGGTTTTTCTTTAGTTTTGAAAGATGTTGCTTATGTACCTTCTATGTGAAGGAGTTTGATATCAGCTTCTAGATTAACTGAGGAACATTTCATTTTTGTTTTTTCTAAGGTAGGATTTTCTTTGATTTTCAATAAAAGTTCACTGGGAAGTGGCTCTTTGATTGATGGGTTGTTTCGTTTGAATTGTGCAAGTAATAATGTTACCTTCACCATTGAAACTATAGGCCAAAAAAGATAACTAGACAATGAAAAATTGACCAAGTTATGGCACAAAAGACTACGCCATGTGTCTAAGAAAAGAACAAATCCACGAAGGAATTCTTCCTTCTTTGGATTTTTCAGACTTTGGTGAATGCATTGATCAGTGCAATGAGGGCAAAACGACTAACTCAAGAATGCTAGGATCCACACGTAGTCAACAAATTCTAGAGATAATTCACATTGACATTTGTGGTCCCTTTCCCAAATGAAACTCTGGAAGGACATGTACTTCATCACCTTAATTGATGATTTCTCAAGATTCTATTATCTCTGTCTAATTCCAACCACATCTAGTGCATTTGAGGCTTTCAAAGTCTTTAAAATTGAAGTAGAAAACCAACTTGAGTTAAAGATTAAAGTTCTAAGATTTTATATGAGAGGAGAATATTCTGAAAAATATGATCAGCAAGGCAGATACCCATCACCATTGGCACTATATCTTCAAGACTATGGAATAGTTTCACAATACACAAACCCTGGAACACCTCAAGAGAATAGAGTATGTGAGAGAAGGAATAAAACCTTGAAAGATATGGTGAGAAGCATGATTTACAACATTGATCTTCCAAGTTTCTATGGGGAAAGGGAATTAAAACAACTAATTACATCCTAAACAAGTATCAAGTAAGTCAGTTCCTAAGACTCTCTTTGAGCTATGGAATATGAGGAAACCTAGCTTAAAGCCTTAAACCATTTGCATGTCTACGGTTGTAAAGCCAAAGCCTAGGTATTACAATCCAAAGTTGGGAAAATTAGATCCAAAAACTGTAAGTTGCAGGTTCGTAGGGTATGCAGAGAGATCAAACGGTTTTCGTTTCTATTGCCCCAACCACATCAATAGAATTGTTGAGACAGGGAAGGCCAAGTTCCTATAGCATGATGAGGATAGTGAAGGAACAAATAAAAAAAATTTGGTTTTGAAGAAGAGGATAAATAGGAGTAGAACCTCTCAATACAAGCAATCCAGTCGTAACTTATCTATTGATTCAAACCTTGTCACAAACTGAGACTCCAGTTGAGCCTAAAACTCAAAACCAAAAGATTAGATATATTCATGAAGAACCAAATGAGGTTGAGATGCCTATAGAGCCACAACCACAACAAGAAGAAGTTAAAAGATCCTCAAGGGAAATAAGACCTAATGCACTAACATATTTTGTTTCTTTAAATGAGGCATATGTTGAAGGTTTTGAGTTAAAGGATCAAATGAGTTACAAGCAAGCCATGTCTAGTGAACACCCTGAGAAATGACTTGAGGCTATGCAGAGTGAGCTAGAGTCTATGAAAACCAATGAAGTGAGGAAGTTAGTTGAATTGCAACAAGGAATGAAGCCTATAGGATGTAAGTGGGTGCTTAAGACCAAAAGAGATCCGAGGGGCTATTGAGAGGCATAAAGCTAGGCTAATGGCCAAGGTTTTTAACCAACAAGAAGGAATCGATTACAATGAAACTTTCTCACCAGTTTCAACCAAAAATGCCTTTAGAATTATTATGGCACTTATAACACACTTTGATATATTTTTATATCAAATGGATGCAAAAACAACTTTTTTAATGGAGAATTGAGTGAAAAGATCATCATGCAACAACCTAAGGGATTTATAAAAGAAAGCGAGCAGTTACTGTGCAACTAAAGAAAACAATCTATGGTTTGAAACAAGCCTCAAAGCAATGGTATTTGAAGTTTGATAAGATAGTTACATCATATGGTTTCATTGAGAATAGATTGGAAGAGTGCATATGCTTGAAAAACAATGGGAGTAGGTTTATCTTCCTTTATATAGATGACATTCTACTTGCTAGTAGTGATGAAAGTCTCTTACATGAAAGCAAGGAATTTATGTCTGAATTTTGAGATGAAAGATTTTGGATTCTTATATAATGGGAATTGAGATTCATAGCCCGGAAGTATGGGTCAACTGACCCCCATCCTCTCTAATGCATATCCTAAACAAGGATGGTTTACCATGCCCCCCAAGGAGTGCTTAATGATTGCGGTTGTGTGGGCTTCTCGACGTATCCATTTGTCTTATGACTACGTCTTTTATATTAGTCCTCCTTCCATGTAGCTGTGCTGTTTTTATTTCTTGTTGTTCGTTGTGCCTAGCTGCTTCATAGGCTGTGTACTTCTCTTAGTTGTTTGCCTGTTTTTATGAAATTCCATATTTCAGACCCCAAAAAAAGAAAAAAAAAAAGAAAAAAAAAAAATAGATGAAGCTAAGGGTTTGTTAGGCTTGTCAAAGAAAGCCTACGTTGAAAAGGTGCTAGAGAAGTTTAATATGTTTAAGAGCAATTGGTTGAGGTAGCTATATCAAAGGGATATAAGTTGAGAAAAAGTGATTGTCCAAGAATGACATTGAGAGAGAAGAAATGAAAAACAAGCCATATGCTTTCAACATAGAGAGAGTCAAAATACAATTAATATTTTATATAAAAAATAAAAAATGCAACTACCTGATTACATTATCAAAATTTAGGAATTTTTATTTGTTTTTTATTTGTTGCCATTTAGCGGGTCACCTAGACACGACTCAAACATACACGGAAAATTAGTGGGTCAACTCATAAATGACATGTTTATTAAACGGGTCGGGTTTGGGTTGAGCATTTTTGACACGTATATAATCTTGACACGACACGACACAACCCATTGCCAACCCTACAAGAGAGAAGGCTGAGGTCAATTGTAAAAAGAGCAGTACGTGATGTTGCCCAATAATTGCCCAATAATAAGTTGGGCAAAATGTCTTTCTAGTTTGCCGGATTTTCTACTTTTGTCCATGTGGTTTCAATTGTGGCAATTGGACTCCTGTAGTTTGATATCCTCACAATTCAAGGACATGCCCAAATTTCAATCTAATTTGCTGCTTAATAAGTATGTGTTGATGTGGTATGGGGTATTTTGGACGAAATTAGAAGGAATTTGACATAATTTGTAATGTGTCCTTGAATTGCGAGGGATTTAAAACTCCAAGTACAAAATTGACAAAATTGAAACTATGAGAATCAAAGTAATAAAACAAGAAAACTACAAGAATCATTTTTTTTCCCTAGGTTTCAACCGAATTAATACAGGCCCTTCGCATTTTTAGGACTCCCAAACCACCTCTGTTGTACAAATAATAAATTTGAAATAATTAAACCATGCGAAACTCTAGCTATAGTACTTACTAAACAATGTGGTACGTAGTGTTAGAAATAATTAAAATTTGCCACAAGAAATGAGATTTGGCGGGTACAATAATTGTATTTGTTGGGGCAGCATTTGGGAGCATGGGAAGTATTGGAGGGGTGACTTTTTTTGTTCCAATGCTCACCCTGATTATTGGGTTTGATCAGAAATCATCAACGGCGATATCAACATGTAACTTGTAAGTACTTTGATCACATGTTTTTATGTTTTCACCGTCTGAACAAGCCTCATACATCTTTACTTTCAACTCAAATATTATTGATTTGATGAAATTCCACAGATTTACAGTTTCAGTCACCCCCAAGACTATCCAACTTTCTAAAACTTTAGATTCAAAGTTTTATAGTTGTAAGAATTTCTAGCTTTCTCTGCTTGAATGTTATGCATTAGCTTTTATTGGGTGTGTGATCAAATTCCTAATGAGTTCTGGACATGTTTAATGAAATTGCCATAATGCATCAATCAATTTTTTCTGTTTTGTTGTTCCAAAACTGATGCCTAAGTCTACATCCTGATAGGTTTAATTTGTTTTTGCCTTAATTATGTGTACGCTATTAGTTTTAATTGATCTTATAAGTTCATACATAGAAAAATTGTCTGTTAGTTTACCTTTTGCTTTCCAATTAAACAACTGTAGGCTATTTTGGATGTTCTGTCTAGTTGGTCAGGTATGGTCACAGGGGGAGCAGCTGCAACTATCTTCTACAATTTAAGGCAAAGGCATCCGTCAATAGAGTTGCCCCTCATCGATTATGATCTTGCGCTTCTATTTCAACCAATGCTGGTGGTGGGGATTAGTATTGGAGTTTAATTGGTGGTGTTCTTTCTGAATGGATGATCACCGCCTTACTGATTAATTATTGTCCTCAGGTAACACTTTTCTGAGCTGCAACCTTCCCCGTTCACAATTGGACAACTTCCTCATGTATGATATAACTGCAGGCACGACCACAAAATCGTTCTTTAAAGCAGTTGAGATGTGGAAGAAAGAAACTATAACTAAAAAGGTGGTCTTTTGATTTTGCTTGTTTCAAGACTAGTTGTATATTGTGGGATTGCACTACTTGATCCATCTCAATTGTACCTTGATTTATTGCTTTCAGAATTTACTGGATGCTTCCAAACGCTTGCAACCAAATGGTAGTATGTCTTTCATCTGTTTTGACGCAGATATATTGTCTTTCATCTGTTTTGACGCAGATATATTTGAACTATCAGTTGCTAGGCTAAAACGCATGCTCCTTAGTTAGGTGATGGCAATGAAGACGTTGAAGACAGAAACATTCCTGGAGGCCCAAGCAATGGCACAACAGAAACCAAGGAAGCTAAAAAAGCAAGGGTTAGAGTTTTGAAGCTAAACTTTATGCCTGGTTTGGAGTTGGTTTTCTGGTTTTATTAGCATTATCATCTGCAGCAGTTTCAGCACATGAAGAAATGTTGGGCACACAACCTTCAAGCCAGAATATTACCGGAAAAGAGGTTCAATCTCACTTGGGTTATAAGCATGTGTGGCCTGTACGTCCAATTTTCTATTACCTTAGTTGGGTTTGTTGCCTAAATGCATGTTAGGCTGCTGAGAAAATGTGCCTTGCCCAAGGATGATCGATTTGGAATGTAAAAACTGTTTTATTGTAAATCTTCTACCTCCCTGTCCCTGTTATATATACCTTAACAAAAACTCATATTTTTTTCGGTCCATTTTAGTAGGTAAAACTGAATAGCAGGTCTTAAATGGTGCTTCCAAATAGTTCAAACTTTGTAGTGGTGATCATATACAGGATATCAGATTTGGCTGCAAAATCGCGGTGGGTACGATGATTGCATTTGTTGGAGCAGCATTTGGGAGTGTGGGAGGTGTTGGTGGGGGTGGCTTTTTCATCCCAATGCTTACCCTCATTATTGGATTTGACCAGAAATCATCAATTGTAGTCTCCAAATGTAGGAACATATATATACTTTCATATATCACAGTTTTAAATTCATCTCAGTCTTGTGCTAATTTATCTTGTTCTTTTCTGTTCGAACACCTAAATTTTGCTTCTTTGTGGTCAGTCAGGTATGATCGCGGGCACAGCAACTGCAGCGGTCATGTATAACATAATGAAGCACACTTCTTTTTTCTTGGAAGTAAAATCAGCGTGAAAAACACATGTTCCATTAGTTACACCATAATGCACATTTTTTTTTTCCTAATTTCACTTCCTTCTCTCCAGCACTTAAAGAGGAGAAGCTATCCATCAGAAACTATTCTCTCTTTAAGTAATTATCTGATACTTTAAGGATTGGAGACTCACTTTATATAAAACAATCATTGGCATAGATACTGCACAACTTTACTTACATTGCTGCAAATTAACAGAAAAGGGCACAAGCTATGAGAATGGGGTAGTATAACAAGTTACAACAACAAGCGAATCGACCTCAGAAATCACATTGTAAGCTTATAAACATAACCCACAGTTGAAAGAAGAGCAAAAAAAGGATATACTTTCTAGGGGTGACAAAAACTTTCACTTATACATGGCTTGAGTCCGAGGAGGAATTTCTGTGGTTCTGTCCTCAGTCCGTTTAACAAGAATTCCATTCCATCCTGCAGATAATATTCAACAAATATCATTATGACTTCTTTGCTGAAAGTTCACCAATAATTATTTTGTTTGAGAAAAATTTAGTCCAAAAATGCTTTTGGTTATTTGTAAAGCAAACATTATAAACCCCATTAGTCCATGGTTCACACTAATAGAGAAGAAATTGGTGATATCGAATTTGCTATATGATTTTTCATCTATCAAATATAAATTGAGTGTGAAGCACTGGACTAGTTCTCTGGTGGATACCTAGAGCAGGATCAAATCCTCTGTTTCTGAGCTGTCTGAATTCTTGACAGAGAAAACAACAAGAACAAAAGACATGGGAGATCATATCTGTGGTATGGAGCTTCTACCAGGTTATACCTCTGCCTCAGCTTTGTTCTATACTTTGAGCCCATAATCCATTGAGAGCACAAGGCAGGCATCATCAATAAGTATATGAAGCTCCCAGGTGGCAAGCTGCAATGACCAAATTTTCTTCTTGTTCATCTATTACTTTTTCCATTGTGCATGTATGTTAACTAAAAATTGGAACCCATTTGTCATAAGTAGAGGAAACTTACGAACATGAAGCTCATAAGTAGAAGATAGATTTAGTAAAGCCATGCTTTTTAGCTTAATACATTCAGAACATATATGCACATGGGCATTTTATTTTATATCACTATATTTATTCTCACATATAGCTATATTCTCATTCTGAACTTATTCATAAAGATGCGGAGACAAGCGTGGTTTGATGAGGACATCAAGAGGGGTGAGTTTCCTGTTCGTAAGTCCAGCGCTTGCACTCATATCAACCGCTGCGTTTCCTCGGGTCGTGACATCAAACGAATGAAGAAAACTAGCCAAAGTTAAAAGCGTCGTCTGAAGACCCATACTTATCCCAGGGCATACTCTTCTACCACTCCCGAACGGCATCAGCTCAAATTGCTGACCCCTAACATCAACATCCTTATGAGTAGTGAGAAATCTCTCTGGCTTGAACTCCATCGGGTCGGCCCAAACCCGAGGGTCAGTTTGGATCTTCCACAGGTTCACTAGCAGCCATGTGCCTTTTGGAACCTGGTACCCTCCTACGGTACAGTCTTCTCTGAACTCCCTCTGGACTGAGAGTGGACCAGGTGGGCATAAACGCATTGATTCTTTAATAGTGGCTGGCAGGTACACCAGATTATTTATATCTGACTCATTCAGCAGTCTAGTTTTGCCAACCTGCTGGTCAAGTTCTTCATAAACTTTCTTCAAAACTTGGCGGTTGTTCAAAAGCAAAGAGAGTGTCCACGTCAGGGTTACCATGGTTGTGTCACTCCCTCCAGAAATCATAGTCTGCACAATCAAAACTTTGGTGATTAATAAAACAAATTTACCATTGAGGTCATTATTGTAAAAATAAAATAAAATTATCGTGTATATATATATATATACCAAACATGTTGCTTTGATGACGGTATCAGCATCGAAGCCAGCAACATGTGTTCCATCGATGGCTGAAAGCATCACATCTATGAAATCTTGATCTTTTCCTTTAGTTCTTTTCTGCTTGTGCTCCTCCAACCATTCCGCAAGAATACTGTCCAGTTCTTTGGCAGTTCTCTTCATGGCTTTCTGCTGTCCACCCAAATCCAACCAACTAAGCCAAGGAAAAGCGTCCCCCAACAGAAACAATCCCAGAAAATGAAAGAACTCCCCCATGGCTTTTTGCCACCTCCTTGCCTCCTTCTCCTCACTCAAATCCCCATTCATAGAGCATCTCTTTCCAGCAATCATCCTAAAAACCACATTTAGAGTCAAACCTCCAAACCACTGCTTCATCTCCACCAAAAGCTCCCCCGACGCTTCTTTTCTGTTGCTCCATAGAGTGTACAGCTCTTTTAAGCTCATCTCTACTTCGGATGCTCTAACGTTTCTCAGTAGCTCAAGCCTGCGGTTTGAGAGTAGCTCGAGGGATGTCAGTTTGCGAATTTCACGCCAGTATGGACCGTAGGGACTAAACCCGAACATGGCAAAGTTGTAGCTCAAGTGTTTAATCCCTAGCCTAGCGGGACGGGAGGAAACAGCTATATCGTTTGTGGTGAAGCAATCCTTGGCCGCCTCCCAAGTACTTATCACCAGAGCAGAGTGCATGCCAATATTGACAGTGAAGATTGGTCCATACTTGCCAACCAAGGAAGCCAAGGCTATGTGAGGAAGCTGAGATCCACCGAATAGGTCGAGATGACCTAGCAGAGGCCACCCACCTTCCACTTTTGGTGGTTTGGGACCCTTGGCTTTGGTACCAGAGCTTGATCTCTTTTTGATAAAGTAGGAAAACACAAGTATGGCTAAGATTCCAGCTATGGCAGTTTTTAGGCATGGGAGATACAACTCCATTGTTGCAAAGGAAACGTTGAGGGTAGCTAACACTTGTGCAGAGGTCTTTATATTTATGTTGAAAATGAGGGTAGGACAAATGCAGGAACTGAGATAGTGGAAAATAACGAAACTGTTATAAACTTAGGAAAATTTGGAGAGAATTTAGAGGAAGGAAACAGTGATTATCAAGAGGTGCACCGTGAGCTTCATCTTTTCTGTTCTTCTTATTCTTTCTCATTAATCTTAGAGGCCTATTTATATAAGTGGTAGGCTTCAATCACATTGATAGGTTTGGTACTTTTACATACATATTGCATATATAGTTAGGGAGGAAGATATAGTAGGAATGGTGGGCATCCATCTTAATTTTAGATTTACAACACTCCCCCTTGAATGTCCACCATACATAGAATATGCCTCATTAAAAACCTTGCTGGTAAAACTCAGTGGGACAAAAACTAGTCGAAGGGAAAAAAAGTATATAACTATGTAACACAAAATTCCGTGTATGGAACACTGACATGTGTGTGATACTACCTTGTTAAAATCTTGCCAAGAAAAACTCAGTAGGACAAAAACCTAGATGAAGGAAAAAGAGTACAATGTGTGAAGATATAGAACTTGTAGTCATTTTAGATTAATTTCAAGTAGACTTCTTCTGACCCTTTATACTTGGCCTCCCTATGTGAAAGACCAATGCCAGACAAACACACACGTGGGATCTGTATAGTCATGTAATATGAGAGGAATAAACATAACAAATTAGGTTCAAGTTAATAGTGACAGGTTCCCATCGCCTCAATCCCTTCTATATGGCAAGGGTCAGCATGCATGTGACGTAGAAGAAATATAACTTAGGTACTTGTACCAAAATAATGACACATTTGACATATTTTAATTAGCTTCTTATCATACAATTATATTAAAATAAATATGTTATAAGCTAATTGTAACGACTTCAACCTCATCTGAAAGTACTATAGTATCGTAGGTCTCCTTAATCCTTACTTAAGTAACACCACTCTCCGTAATGCAGCAAGAGACTTGTTGTTCAAGTAGTTAAGAATATTTAGTCATGCATATGATGTTATAGGTTCGATTTCTCTCTCCCTAATAAATTATGGTCAAGAAAAGCAAAATAGTGTTGAAGAAGAATTGGTCGATGGCCTAATTAACTATTCAAGAAGACCATAATAACTTGGTCAAGAGTCAAGATCCAGTTTAGGGCATTCTTTGACACATCATCTCCACTTAATTTCTTAATTCTCCATAATTAGGGTGATACATAGGATTGATTAGATTAATTATTCATACTTAGCTGTCACACAGGTACACATTTGGAAGTGACTATCCCAACCCAAATATTAATTCATTTGTACGTTGCCCCTTGGTGATTTTGGAATGTTCTATGTTTGATTTTAACTACAGTTTGTATATATAATATACACTTTACGTCTTCCTCAAAATTGCATCAGGCGTTATTTGACGCAATAGTATAATTACGTATCTATAATCTATTATGTATATTGGCACATCACCATCCATTTTCTTGAGTTGCATATATTTTGCATATCTGATCTCTACTTCTTAGAATCAAATCTAGGATTAGGGGGTTTAATTAATTGTTGTGCTGAGGCAACAAAAATAAAGGACCAAACCAGAGAGAGACATTTGATGAAGTTGCATTTTTTCGGTGTAGAAATATGTCGTCAAGGGTTTATGGTACAATTATTGTACACTGTTATAATTTGGGTAGACTCGTAACATGACATAAAATTGTGGATAAAAATTATTAACAAAAGTGAAACCCTCTACACAACATAAAATTGTAGACCAAATCATTAAGGAAGGTGAAAGCTACTTTTTTATTTATTTAATACAAGCGATAGTTTGAATATTCTAAATTAGTCTATTTTACGGCGATGAGGACTTGAATTTAGGTGCAAAGGGACGGACTCATTGTCCAAACCAACTGACCGAACTCACGTCTGCATATGACGAATATATAGAGATCTACTCAATAATAATCTGCCACAAATAGTTTTTACTATTTTCGGTGACTTTAGTAACTTGATTGCCGTCCGCATATGTGGTGCCCTAGATGACAGCGTGGCCCAACCATTCTCCGAGTGCAAGTCCTATATTAGACAATAGCTGCGACCCCAAATCCCAGAGGATGAGGGTATGCAAGAGATGATGATGCTGAATCTATGTGGTGCCTAAACCAAGTTACAAACTCTTCTTCCCTCACTATATCCATAGATGTATGTAATATATATATATATATATATATATAAATATATATTTATATGGTACTCTTTGTCTTTTGGGTCACTTTAATGATGTAAAAGCTGGCTCCTAGCTGTTTGATTCCTTGTGCTTGGATATGGATATTTGTGTGAATGCCCCAACTTTCATCTGCCTAGCTATTAGCCTATTTGTATTCATCAGCATCATCAGCTTAACCCTATGCATATATATGATATACGATTAACTAGCTTTTACGTACTCTCGATGTAGTGGTATTTCTATTCCCAACATTGGAAGATGTCTCAAATTTGAATCCACCTCTCCAATATTTAAAAGCAAAAAACAAAAAGGCTTAACCCTATAATTACCAAAGATATTCATATCACATTTTCTCATTGAATGAGGTTTCTAGAGTGGCTCCCAAACTGAATAAATAAAATATTTTAAATTTAGTAAACAAATTTGATGAGCCTAGCAACATTCGATAATTGTATATATCTGAGGAACATTATATTTTCCGTGTGCACTTCTTTATTATATATAATTATTCGTTAAGAGTGATATAACGTACTTTGAAATTTATATGAAAACAAGAGGATGGAACCGACTATAGTTGTGAGTTTAGTGGTCTTTCTCTTCCTAATGTTGGAAGAGATCCCAAATTCGAAACCTCCCTCCTTCATAAATTAAAAAAAGAAAAAAAAAAGAAAGAGAAAAAGAACAAGAAGAAAGAAACAGGAGCATGGAATAAGACTCTTAATAATGAACCCACATAAAGTCTTCATGGATTGAAGCAAATACATAACAACACAACACAGCTTTCATAAATACAAGGTTGAAAATTTTAAAAACATTAAAACTTCATATACTTTCTTCTTTAATAAAGCGATAAGTTTCCATGAGTACCACTCTTTCATCATTATGGCGATCAATCATGCTCTTCCTTAGGCCATGTGTCAAAGAAAAGAATGCAACGACAAATCCATGAAGGAATTCTTCCTTCTTTGGATTTTTCAGACTTTAGTGAATGCATTGAGTGCAATAAGGGCAAAACGACTAACTCAAGAATGCTAGGATCCACACGTAGTCAACAACTTCTAGAGATAATTCACACTGACATTTGTGGTCCCTTTCCCAAATGAAACTCTGGAAGGACATGTACTTGATCACCTTATATTGATAATTTCTCAAGATTCTATTATCTCTGTCTAATTCCAACCACATCTAGTGCATTTGAGGCTTTCAAAGTCTTTAAAATTGAAGTAGAAAACCAACTTGAGTTAAAGATTAAAGTTCTAAGATTTGATCAAGGAGGAGAATATTATGAAAAATATTATCAAGGTAGACACTCATCACCATTGGCACTATATCTTCAAGACTATGGAATAGTTTCACAATACACAAACCCTGGAACACCTCAAGAGAAATAAAGTATATGAGAGAAGGAATAAAACTTTGAAAGATATGGTGAGAAACATGATTTTTACAGCATTGATCTTCCAAGGTTTTTCTATGGGGAGATGGAATTAAAACAACTAATTACATCCTAAACAGGTATCAAGTAAGTCAGTTCCTCAGACTCTCTTTGAGCTATGGAATATGAGGAAACCTAGCTTAAAGCCTTAAACCATTTGCATGTCTACGGTTGTAAAGCTAAAGCCAAGGTATTACAATCCAAAGTCGGGAAAATTAGATCCAAAAACTGTAAGTTGCAGGTTTATAGGGTATGCAGAGAGATGAAATAGTTTTCGTTTCTATTGCCCCAACCACATCAATAGAATTGTTGAGACAGGGAAGGCCAAGTTCCTATAGCATGATGAGGATAGTTAAGGAACAAATAAAAAAATTGGTTTTGAAGAAGAGGATAAATAGGAGTAGAACCTCTCATCAATACAAACAATCCAGTCATAACTTATCTATTGATTCAAACCTTGTCACAAACTGAGACTCCAGTTGAGCCTAAAACTCAAAACCAAAAGATTAGATATATTCTTGAAACCAAATGAGGTTGAGATGCCTATATAGCCACAACCACAACAAGAAGAAGTTAGAAGATCCTAAAGGGAAAGAAGACCTAATGCACTAACATATTTTGTTTCTTTAAATGAGGCATATTTTGAAGGTTTTGAGTTTAATGATCAAATGAGTTACAAGCAAGCCATGTCTGGTGAACACTCTGAGAAATGACTTGAGGCTATGCAGAGTGAGCTAGAGTCTATGAAAACCAATTAAGTGTGGGAGAGTTAGTTGAATTGCAACAAGGAATGAAGCCTATATAGGATGTAAGTAGGTGCTTAAGACCAGAAGAGATCCGAGGGGGTATTGAGAGGCATAAAGCTAGGCTAATGGCTAAGGTTTTTAACCAACAAGAAGGAATCAATTACAATGAAATTTTATCACCAATTTCAACCAAAAATGCCTTTAGAATTATTATGGCACTTATAGCACACTTTGATATGTTTTTATATCAAATGGATGCAAAAACAACTTTTTTAATGGAGAATTGAGTGAAAAGATCTTCATGCAACAACCTGAGGGATTTATAGAAGAAAGCAATGAGCAGTTACTATGCAAACTAAAGAAAACAATCTATGGTTTGAAACAAACCTCAAAGCAATGGTATTTGAAGTTTGACAAGATAGTTACATGGTATATATGGTTCATTGAGAATAGATTGAAAGAGGGCATATGCTTGAAAAACAGTGGGAGTAGGTTTATCTTCCTTGTCCTTTATGTAGATGACATTCTACTTGCTAGTAGTGATGAAAGTCTCTTACATAAAAGCAAGAATTTACGTCTATGAATTTTGAGATGAAAGATTTTGGATTCTTATATAATGGGAATTGAGATTCATAGAGATAAAGCTAAGGGTTTATTAGGCTTGTCAAAGAAAGCTTACGTTGAAAAGGTGCTGGAGAAGTTTAAAATGTTTAAGAGCAATGGCTGAGGTACCTATATCAAAGGGATATGAGTTGAGAAAAAGTGATTGTCCAAAGAATGACATTGAGAGAGAAGAAATGAATGACAAGCCGTATGCTTTAGTTGTGGAAAGCATTATGTATGCACACGCCCAAATTTAGTCTTTCTATTAATGTATTGGGAATATACCAATCTGAACCAGGTATTGCTCATTGGAAAGCTGCAAAGAAGTTCATCAAATATATGCACATAACTAAGGATCATATGCTGGTTAATAGAATGACTGATGAGTTGGAGCTAATTGGTATCACATGCAGACTTTGCAGGATTTGCATACACCTCTAAGTCAACTTCTAGTTTTGTCTTTATGATGAGAGAAGGTGCAGTGGCTTGGAAAAGTGTCAAGCAATTGACAGTGGCTATGTCTACTGCGTATGTAGAATTTATGGCGTGTTATGAAGCCACATTCCATGCTATATGGTTAAAGAATTTCATACATGATTTGTTAGCTCACTAGAGAGATGTAATAACCCTACACCTAGAATTACTGTAGAATGATGTTTTAGTTAATCTAAGGTGCAAAAGAAAATAGGGATTTAAATTACGGTTTTAACATTTTTGTTTTAAAGTGTTATGGCAATGCCCTATAATGATGAGTGAAAGCGATTTCTCTCTATACATTAACATGTTTATGTGCTATGTATGTTCATATAATATGTTTTTCATGTATTTTTTTGAAAATAGAAAATCATTTCTATATATTTGATTGTTTTTCAATTTTAAGTGAAAATGACCAAAATGCCCCTATATGAGTCATTATTTCACTATTCCTAAAAAAATAATATTTGTATGCTCTAAATGTTCATAAAACCTATTGATCATCTATTTGGGAATATAGAAATTTATTTCTTATATGTATTGTTTCAAGGAGTTGTTAGGTGAAAGTACTAAAATGCCCTTGGACGTATTTTGTGTTTATCTGCACATATAAAATATCTATATGCCTCTAAATGTTCTAAAAACATGTTTCTCATTCATGTGATGATTTTTTTTTAATAATTTCGTTAATGTATTTTGAAATATTTGAATTTGTGTGTGAAATTACCAAAATGCCCCTATGTGTGTTTCTAAAGAAAGAAAATGAAAATAAATTTTAAAAATAAAATAAAAAATAAAATAGATCATCAGATTTTAAACCATGAGGTAAGCCTACTAGAGTTATATCTAGAGCATTCAAAGTATGCCAAACACTCAATTGCAAAGCTTTAAACACCCCACTTGGCCTTTAACCATACATAGTAACCAAGCAACTTTGAGAGCAACTCAAGTTCATTTCCAACTACTTCTTAGCCTATAAAAGGGCAGCTAGTGTTCATCTCATTACAAACTACAACCCAAGGAAAGAAATCATACATAAACAAAGTTCGATTAAGAGAGAAGTTTAGCTAAAGGCATCTCCCTCAACAGCTTCCATTTGTGCACTAGCGAAGCTCAAATTCGAATCCAAGCTTTCATCCTTCTCATCACCACTTCAGAAACATCTAGTGTAAGTATATGAACACCTACGTATAGTTTTATTTTGCCTTAAGAATGGATCAAACATGAAAGAACACTATTCTCTAAAAAAACGTCACTTCTATAAATTGCTCATTTTCATGTTTCAAATTTAAATAAATAATTTGTGTCTAAAGAGCTTTAACTTAATTTACTTTGTTTATTTTGCGAGCCGATAGTTTGCAGGAGTTAAAACAAAGTCAAACTCAATAGCTTGAGCTGCATCCAACCGATTCATAGTAATATATTGGCCTATTTGACAAAAATATTTTCAAGCAACTAACAAGTAATAGTCTATAAAAAAAAATAAAAATTTTAAAAAAACTAAAAAGTAATAGCTGACAACAATTATTTACATATTTTTTTGGACAAAGGCGTGACAACAATATTTAAACTAGAATCACAAAGATAAAATTCCTAATTTATGAGCTTATATGTGAAAATGCCAAAACGATAAGAGCACTTCTAGCGGGAGAGGCTAGCCTGAGCAAGAGGCTCCCTAGGCTCCTAATTCCGTTTCCAGCGGCCAAGGCTTGCCAGGGCAAGCACCGGGCTCCACTAGCTTGGGCAAGCCCAAAGGCAAGACTTGCCTGGGCTGCTATTTGGGCACGCTGACGTCATTGTGACATTAGCAACCAATTTAAATACAAAAAAAGAAGAAAAAGAACCAAAAATTTCATATATATTTTTTTTCAATAAATACCTAGCCATATTCTTCATTTCCCACACCAAAACTCCATACAATAATAAATCCCTAGCCATATTCTTCATTTCCCACACCAAAACTCCATACAAATTTCTCTCCTCATATCTCATGTGAATAGTGGTTGCCCTTAGGTTGCAATGCAATGGATGGGAATGCATAAAAAATATAAAAAAATTGCTAAGGCAGTTACTATTCACATGAACAGTAACTATACTTGCCTCCCTTTGCCTTTTGCCATGACAAATGGGTGGAAATGTTTAGAGGTCTACTCGAGCTGTCTTGTAGTCACAAGATTCACGAGCCGAACATATCAGAACAAAAATAAACTGTTATAAACTTGAATGCATACAATACAATTTGAGGAGCAGAGTCGGCCCATGACATGTGCGGATTGCGCTACTGCACAGGGCCCCCAAAATTTAGGGGCCTCCAAATGTTTTTAAAAGCCCAGCATTATATTTTATATTTTCTACTACTTTTCGTTCTAAGCAAATTTTTATTCCAAAATATTACTTTCCTAATGGGGAGATTTTTGTTCCAAGCATTAATAAATAAATAAAAAATTCGTGAGTCGTGCGTGCGTGCGGTGTCTCTCCTTACTATTGCCGAATCGCTTTTCTTTCATTTGGCCCCAAATTCACTTCTCAACTTCTTCTTGACTCTTCCATCCAAAAGCAAATTCTTCTTTACTCTGTGGCAAGGCAAAAATAAACTGTTATAAACTTGAATGCATACAATACAATTTGAGGAGCAGAGTCGGCCCATGACATGTGCGGATTGCGCTACTGCACAGGGCCCCCAAAATTTAGGGGCCTCCAAATGTTTTTAAAAGCCCAGCATTATATTTTATATTTTCTACTACTTTTCGTTCTAAGCAAATTTTTATTCCAAAATATTACTTTCCTAATGGGGAGATTTTTGTTCCAAGCATTAATAAATAAATAAAAAATTCGTGAGTCGTGTGTGCGTGCGGTGTATCTCCTTACTATTGCCAAATCGCTTTTCTTTCATTTGGCCCCAAATTCACTTCCCAAATTCTTCTTGACTCTTCCATCCAAAAGCAAATTCTTCTTTACTCTTTGGCAAGGCAAAAGGCGTGTTATGCATCTTTGCTCTCCACCACACCTCTCTCTCTCTCTCTCTCTCTCTCTCTCTCTTATTAGAATTTTGAAATTATGCATTGCATTTGGAATTAGCCATCATATGCATCTTTGCTTCATTTTGACGGGTGTAGTTTTTTTGTATGTAAAAGAAAATTGAGTGGAAGTGAGTGTGAAAATAGACTAAGGATGATCTTGATTCTATTTGTGGGTTCTAATGTAATTGATGCCACATAATGATTTCAGTTTAATTTATGATTTACGAATTTTAAAATTTGAAAAATTATTATTTTACTTATACATATAGGGCCTCATTAGCTTTCTTCGCACAGGGTCTTCACATTTAATGGACCGGCTCTGTTGAGGTGGAGATCAAAGGGAGAGTGGGAAAAGAAAATGAGAGGGTCTAGCTGTCTGTGAGGGAATTTGCATTCGCCGTCTGTGAAATGAAATCTTTACCTTTGAGGGTTTGGGTTTAGTTGAGGCTTAGCCAAAATTGTATACAAGGCCTTTTCCCTTCATCCAAGGTGGGCCACAGTTATATCTTTAGCAGGCAGCGGCTACCAGAGTAGTCAACCTCCTTTCTCCAGCTGAGTCTCTGAAACATGGCAGACAAATGGAAGCACACAGCTCTGCTTGTAATTGATATGCAGGTCTTTCTCTCTCCCCAAACTCTCTCATACTCCGATTGCTGTCAAAATAAAATGAATTGGGTTTTGAAGCGGTTGTGTTTTGCAGCATGATTTCGTAGATGTGGATGGTCCTACGCTAGTCAGTGGAGGCAAAGCCATAGTCCCAAATGTAATCAAGGCCGTTCAAATCGCAAGGCAGCGTGGCATGCTCGTAGTTTGGGTACGCAACTGCCTTTCCTATTCCCTTGTTCGTTTTTAGTTGAACTTTCCACTTTCTGCTAACTAGAACAATGAAAAACACAAGACCCAGGATTTTAATACCAAGTACCAACTTTTCTTCTTCCAATTTTTACTGTCACTAAGATAGACTTTAATGTGCAATTGAGAAAAAGAGTGTATTTTGATTTGATTTTTAATGTGGGAAGATATAATATTCACTCAATTTTACAGTCAAGTTGGATTTGTAATGGTTCATTTTGACAAATATGGTAGGTTGTGCGTGAACATGACCCACTAGGAAGAGATGTTGAGCTTTTCCGCCGGCACTTATATCCTGCTGGGAAGGTTGGTCCAACCGTTAAGGGTCAGTTTGGTGCTGAACTTGTTGATGGGCTTGTGATTCAAGAAGGGGATTATAAGTTGGTCAAGACCCGGTTTAGTGCATTCTTTGCTACACATCTTGATTCATTTCTTAAGGGTGCTGGAATTGACAGTTTGGTTGTCACTGGTAAGTGAGACATTCAATTATGAACGACCCTTTGTTTTGTAGAATGGTGTTTTTAGTATTTTGTGTAAGGTTGTAATTTGTTGGTGTTGGTATCTTTAGGTGTTCAGACTCCAAACTGCATTAGGCAGACTGTGTTTGATGGTGTAGCTTTGGATTACAAATCTGTTACAGTTGTTCTTGATGCCACAGCTGCTGCTACACCTGACGTACACGCTGGTGTGTGCTTTCTGTTTTTGTGATGCTAATGTTATCGTTGTTCTGTTCCTTTTTCCCCAGAAACTTATGCCTTGGTAACCATCTAATCGTAGCATATACAGAAAAAAAAAATCCAATGATAGGATTTTCACTACAAAATTCGGTTATTAAGGATGGTTAGGAATGGTGATTGTCTTCAGGTTGTTTGATTAATGTTATATGAAGTTGAGGTTGATCTGGATCCTGTTGATAAATTTTTGTCACGGATTGGAAATTGAGGATGTGAATAAGTGACTCATATCCTTGATACAATTGAACTTGATTCTTAGTATGGGCTGATTCGGAGTATTAATCGCTTGTACGGTATTAATTTGTTTGAGATTAGGTAGATAGATTTTATCTCTTGTTGTTTCATCATTATGCATGCAAATGCTGAAATAATCCTTTTTGAAACCTATTTTTCAGTTTAATAGAATTCAGGATATGTTAATAGAAGGAAAAAGTAGGAAACTTCGAATACCACGGATATGCCCTCTTTAACTCAAATACCTCCTCATGTGTCAATATTGAACCCAAAATTATATTCTCAAGTACCATTAGATATAGACTAGCAGTGTGACTACGGAATTCCCATAGAAAACTACAAGCCTTCACCCTTTCCTGGTGGAAACAGAGTCGGAAGAAAAATGAAACTTAAGAGTTAGAAGAGATAAGGTGGTGGGGACAGTTTAAGAATTGGATTTTTCTTTTGATGGTCAGAATTGATACCTTTAAGTATCCAAATAGCTAATGCGTAATGTAAAGGAAACTCTACAAAGACAAACCAAGGAGATCTTGTAACTATGATTGTCTTTTGGATGATTTGTAGGCGTGCATGTTGAAATTAGGACCTTGGCTAGTAAATTTCTCTGCTATCTTTTCTTATTCCTTACTGAAGGCAAGGAAAAGCTTTTGAATTAGCTGTATGTATGATTCACTTGATATGATTTTAAATTTTCTACCATAATCACTTTTGCATGAAGAAATCTAACTCTGTGGGGATGCCTAATGGGGCTATCATCACTGGAATATGCCATTTATACTTCTTTTCTTAAATGCTAGTGCATGTGACCCATGTCTATCATCGTCCAAATTTTGGTGTACCAAGCAATATCTTCAATGATCCTTCTTTTAAGCACAGCGAAGTGTTCTCTTTTTACACAGTATGCTGTTCTGTGACTTTCATACTGTCAATGTGATCCATTGATCAGATGGGTTATACATGTGAGACCGTTTCACAAGAGAATATTGCCCTTAAAAGATGTATCATATATGCAACCTGTTTAGTCCGTTATAGTTTTTTTAAAATTCTGATTGTATTTGAAGATGGATTGTCGAATGATAGCCATGACTGACTAACCCAAATTCTCTGAACCAGCCAATATATTGGACATGAAGAGCATTGGAGTTGCAACACCAACCTTACAAGAATGGTGTGAATCTGATGCTTGATCCTTATGGTAACCAAATAGGTTTCCTTCTGCTTGATTGTTGCAATAAGACTGTCCTGCAGACGTGCATTTTGACGAAAGAATGGCTTTCCTTCCTTTTCTTTGACTGTATATTGAGTGTCTTAACATTTCACACAATAGCCCCTTCTACAACTTCAATCTGCACTGTCTTTGATCGATTTACAAAGTGACACAGTAGGTTACATGTCAATAAAAGTCTGCCGGAGTGCGATGTGTCCCCAGATATATAGGGGGCTGAGGATACCGTGACACATATGTAAAAGTATTCATAAAAATATCATGATCTTTTTCACGTTCTTGATTCTCTTACAAGTTTTCTTGAACATAATATATGTTCAGACTGTCAATCTATACCACTGATCATAAGAGATGTTTATATAATCTTGTCATATAGGCTATAGCAATGTATCCTTCTAGCTCAGTGTCACTCTTCATGTTCAATGGTGGCAGGCAGTGGCAAGGTTTTGGGTGATGAACACATTATTGGGCATCTATAGCACTTAACTTGCAGAATACAGATGTGTTGATAACTAAATACATTTACTAGAAAGGAAATGGAGCTTAGAAAAATCAATAGCAACTATGGGAGTTAAATTCGAAGACCTTGCTAAGGGTATCCCTTCGCATTGCACCTTGCATTGAACCAAAACCAGCGGCAACTGGTACTTGACGCAGTATTTCTGTCCGTGTTAATTAAAGAGTGTATAGCCGCCCGGCCATACTACGGTTTTTATTATAACAACAAAATTCGTATAGCCATACGGCTATACTATTTTTGACACGTGGCAAAATGGCACTAGGCGACAGGCGGACGATATAAAAATAGTATAGCCGCGCGGTGATACTATTTTGGATACGTGGCGAAATGGGCGCGGGCCTTTTAAAAATAAATAGTATGGCCGAGGGGTGACGCTCAGTTTTTGTTTTTAATTAAAAAAAAAAGGTATAGCCTGGCGGCAATACTACGGTTTTTAATTTAAAAAATAGTATAGCCGCGCGGCCATACTCGCGGCTATACTCTTTACATAAGACACCGTTACCATTTTGAGTTGACCAGTAGTTTTGGGAAGAGTTCCATTAATATGATTTTCATAAATGCTTGCCTCTTCTACGAATGGCAGATGTCCCAAGGACACTGGAATTGGACCTGTTATTGAATTACTCGAAAGAGCAAGGAGGCGTAAATGTCTGAAATTTCCTAGCTGATTGAAATAGTGGACCTGAAAAATCATTTGTTGACAGCTTCAGTGACTCCATTTGACCTGAACTACACCTTGACAAGCTTCCCAATATTTCTGATACGCTTCCATTGAAATAGTTCCTTGACAGATCAAGAACCGTCAACTTACAAAGATTTCCCAATGAGTTTGGGATTTTCCCTTCAAGTTGATTAGCAGACAAGTCAAGATTGACAATGGGTGTCAAGTTTCCAATGGAACTTGAAATTTCACCTCTTAAGAGGTTCAAATAAAGGGATAGGGACTCAAGATTGCTACTAGTGTACAACCATTGAAGTATGGTACCCCAGATGATGTTCCACCTGAGATTAAGAACTTTAAGCCATGTCATGTTTGCAACACCAACTGGTATTTGATTGAGTTCACAACCGGACATATGCAACTCTACCAGCATAGAGGGGAGTGTGTTTGTCACCTGAAACCAATCAGATGATTTGCTAAGATCTACACGACTCACGTCCAGGTTCTGTAACCTTGAAAGACCAGAAAGCCATTGGAGATTCGTATTCTTCATCCAGTAGTAGCTTTTACTCAGGAGTCCTAGAGAGCGTAGACTCGAGAGATTTCCCAATTGATGCGGAATTATTCCAGCGAACTTTGAGTCTGAGAGGTTAAGATATCTTAAACTTTTAAGAGAACCTAAGAAGCTAGGAATCTGTATTCCTCCAAAATCATTGTTGCTTAGATCCAAGTAGCTCAAGTGCTTTAAATTTAGTAAAGTATTTACCTTGCCACCCAAAGAGTTTTATTGATTCAAATTGTAATTCAAATACTCATCTGAATAATAATTTCCAAGGTGCAGCTCACGGACATGACCGGTTAAATAGTCGCAGACAACTCCAGTCCAACTGCAACAATCTCCCCCACCAACCCAAGATAAAAGCTTATTTGAAGGATCCTTAAGATCTTGCTTGAACATTAGAAGTGCTTGTCTCTCATTTTGTTCACAAGGCACACCCAAATTTCCATTGCATAAGCTAATGGTAGTAATGGTTGCAATGCTTAGAAATCTGAAAACTGAAACAGTTCTCATGGCTTTGTCCATCAGGTTATATCTTAATAGGTGATGTGTGTGAGCAATATAACTCATTTAGAATGGTGCAATATATACACATACTACTACACTAGAACTGAGAGTGAAGGTCCAAACTCAATATATTTTTTTCAAAATCATTTTAAAAAATGGTGAACAAAGTCGTTGAGTATGTAGACTAGTAATATAAGTTACAGGTTTATCTAGAGAAAGAAGACAGAAAAAAATAGAAAAGAAAGTGTGGGAGTCAACTTGATAAAAAAAAAAAAACAAAAGCAAAATAAAAAAAATAGCATAACCTGTTCGGCTGCGGGGACTGAATTCAAACATTGTAAAATCATATAACTAGGTAAAGTTTCAAAAGTTGAAAACATATCAGACATGAAGAAAATGAAACAAATAAACAAATAAATTCAGATGGAATCACAAATTCCATATTACGATTAGGATCAAAATGGTTTGCTTCTGGTCATTGGTTTGGGAAAGGTAGATACGGTTAAAATAATAATATTAAATAGATCCAAGCCATGACAAATTCCAACTTTGACTGTAGTTACCTTTGTTAAGACATTTGTTGTTTTCATAATAACAAGCACTGTCATGTTATCATTAGGCTTGAATTTATTGACAAATTGATAATTGAAGACTGCCAAATCTATCACGAATGCTAAGAAATTCCATGTCCCCGAACCCGAATCAATCTTAAGACAAGCCTTCTGTGTCCACCAGAATCAATAGAAGGGGACTGGATTTACTCATGCTTCCACCAGCCTTGTGTCCTTTGGTTTTATTTTTAGGGTTGAAGTGAAAGAAGAAGAAGGGGAAAGGGCAATCATGGAATGATAGAGGGAATGTTCTTAAAAAGTTTGGTGGCGGGTGGGGTGAGAAAATAGGATTCGATTTGGGAGTGAGAATATATAGAGCATCATACATAAAGAAACTACTTCAACACGATTATAAATTCCTTGGGGAGATCTTAATGAAAATGCTAGGGGCAAGTTTTTTTATATATTGCCGTTGCGCTATTCGACCTGGGCCAGGATTGGGCCTGGTAATACTCCTATATATATTGGAAGGGAAGGAAGGAACTGATTCACACAGAAATCACAAAACCCTAGCCCACATAACTCCAGAAACTCATTCAAGAATCCATTATCTGCTACTTAAAGTCCCAGAGAAACCATAACCAGCCTACGTACTCCTTTTCTTTCCATTCCAAGAAACCAAGAAATATTTCATCTTTAACCCAGCAAACTCCAAGAGGAAATTACACATACTTATATATGGCACCTTGTGAGTATGTTGATGTTCCAATTGGATTTAAGTTTCATCCAAGCGATGATGAGTTATTGAGGTATTATCTTCTTAACAAGGTTTGTGGCACACCATTTATGTATAGCAACGTTGTGCCAGAATTCAATCTTTATGGTAAGAAAGAGCCATGGGATATATGGAATGATTTCGGTGAACAAAAATTAGAAAAGGGTGAAGACCTCTACTTCTTCACCAAATTGAAGTTAGTGACCGGCAAGGGTTCCCGCGTGGCTCGAACGATAGGAAATGGAACCTGGAAAGGTGAGGACAGAGGGACCATGGTCGGTGATCCTGCGAAAAAGAATATGCCTTTAGGTCTGTGTAAAAGGTTCCGTTATGAGAATGATAAATCTGATCAACATGGCTGCTGGATTATGCACGAGTACAGCCTGCACCCTTCATTGGTGAAGCCCCATTCAAATTCAAATACTTGTGGTGGTGATGGTAAATACGTGCTCTGTCGAATTCGAAAGAATGACAGAAAGAGGAAGTTATCAGAGAATGATGGTGTCGGTGGTCATGCTCTAGTACTACAATCCCCTACCAAGATTCTAAGGCAACTAGAGAACAGTGAAGAAGTCGTATTAGGTGCTAATTTTACTCCAATTTCTGAGGCTTCTGAGGTTAATTATCATTATAATCAGCAGCCGGAGCAGACTAGCAGTGCGTACTTGCCAATGAATCAGCCACAAGACTATGGCTTTGAGCTAATTAGTGACACTGATCATCAACCAGCACAAGGTTTTAATTATGACCTCAGCCAATCTCTAGATGATGATGATGTTGATGCATTGATGAAGGATCTCTCAAATTTGGATAACATCCAACCACTTGCAGCACAACCATTGGGAGGAGGATCGCGTCCATATCCATCCATAATCCAGGAGTCTGCAGTTGATGAAGACTCGGGCAATTTTAATAGTGGATTTGGGATATCATCAGAAGATCAAACAGGTGGTGAACTTGGTACTGAAAATGTTCAACTCAATGTGTTAGGCTTTCCAGTTCACGATAATGAGATGCTCGATTTCCTGAACCGTGCTAGTTTTGATGATTTGGTGGACATGATCCAGTTTGATGATAATGATGATGAACTGCAAGCTTTCGCAACGTCACAGTCAGTTATGGGAATGGAAAGCACTACCACTGCTGCTACTTGCTAGTGATATGAAGATGTAGATTGAAAATATCCATGTTTGTGAGATCAATACAATACTGTTTTTTTAGCTGCATGTATATGTCTTTGCTTATTTGTTTCCATATTTGGTTGAAAATTGTGGTGTTTGTTTCTACAAGAAATGGACGAATTGATAACTTAGTTGACACTAAACACTATAATTGACAATTGTGGAGATATAAAATTCTTGTTAAAACAATGGAGTTCAAAACTTCCTAATTTATTTGAGGAGATCACTAAAGCTTAACAGCCGCTTGCACTTGTTCAAGATCAACTCTTTAGTCTTTACTAACCCTCCGACCCAACCCAAAAAAAATAAAAATAAAAACCTCTTTATTAACCCTACTACCTCTTCAATGTTTTGGCAAGAGCGGCAATTGGTAAAGGAATATCAACAATTGTCAAAACCCATATATGCTTCAAACTTACTCAACGAATCCAAAAATCCCAAGCAGCCCTTGATTCCTTACATTACATCAGTTAAATAAATAAACTCACATTTAAGTGTATATGCAGCTTTCTATAATATAGGTAGTGACATGCCTTCTATAAGCCAATTAATTATCACCTTTGATTCTTAATGTGTAAGAAAAAAAAAAGGGCAAAGATAACTCATGACTCTAACAAGGAGACATGTTACTATTTTTCACTTCTCATTGATTTTTAATTAGTAAAATAGGTTCCAACAAAAAAAAAATTAGTAAAATAGGTGGCCCAAAAAAAGTCACTATTTGAGATTATTTATTCAACTTTAAAACAAAATATACAAACCTCTCGAAACAAGTTGTAAAAGCTAGCAATGGAGAGAACTCATTTGAGATTATTCAAGGTGATAATTACGTTGGGATTGGTAGCTTTCATCAAAGCCTCAGTGCAAGATAAAGATATTTCTTCCTCTCCATATTTATTTCCTCTGCATCATCCCTCTCGGTTTCTTCGTTCTTCTTCAACTGATAATTTTAAGGTTAAAATGGCCACAAAGACTGAGGCATATATAAAGTGTGTTGCTCAAGGCACTGAGAATTGCTACCGAAACCCAGAAGAAAGCTTCAAGGAATGCATGGAGTTTTTCGTGAAATTATGCCGCTACTATTATCTTAAAAAACGCCATAGACAAAGCTATATGGCCACGACTGACAAAAGGGATCAGGGAAATTAGTAATTGCTTGTATATATGGCTTCCACCTTCCATTCCACCTATATAAAAATCACACTATTTCCCTTGCTTAGTCACAAAGCAGAACAACTTTGTACAACTAAAATAACTTCAGTATTATAGCTCTACCTCTACCATTATTTTCAAATATGACAAAACCTACGTATATCCTTGGCTAGCCTAGCCTAATATTATACCTTGCTGTATATGTTTTGCATGACAGGGCTCTACTGCATGATCAGACAGGCTGCAAATTTCATTAAGCCAAAGCAATCGTAGGGCAACTCTTCTTTGGCAGGTCAATGAAAGTGATTGTACATTTGTAGCTGCACAGTCACTAGTGTCTGCCAAGAAAGAGGAGCCCTATGACTGCTTTGCTTATTTGACAAGTATACTTCTTCTAGTATGTATAGATGCTCCTGCTTGTGTTTCAATGATGGACCGGCACGAGTTAGATAAGGGCTCAAAGACTCCAAGAGATGGAATAAACCAGTAAGCACAAATGGCATATCCTGAGGATTATGCTGTGAACATCCATCAGGGGCTGCTTTTCAGGGATTTTGTTGGGGCCAGGGCTCATTCTGCTGCTAGATTTTTCTCCTCCTTATCCGAGCCTTGAAAGCGCTCTTTCCTAGCAT
>NC_024129.1:4473334-4499215 GCF_000346735.1 Prunus mume
CGACACAACACACAACTTGTCATTTTACATTCTCTTCAATTTCTATCCTAGGAGTAGCATAATGTAACCATAGCCTAGTTCTTATTTTTCCCGTTCTAGTTTCCGTAGATTTCAATTATGCCTTTACATTCTTGTTCTTGTTTTTCAATTCTATTTTAATTACAGTAACTTCAATTCATGTTTCTTTACTGTTCTTCGCAATCTAGTTTACTTTCCGCCCTTTACTTTACGCACTCGCATTTCAATTATTTAATTTACGCAATTTACATTACGCACTCGTCTTTAAATTCTTTATTTCACGCACTTTAAATTACGCACTTGCCTTTACATTCTTTATTTTACGCACTTTACTTTCCGCACTTGTCTTTCAATTATATTTAAATTCAAGCACCTTTTACTTTATGCACGTGTTATTCGTTTCATTACATTTCACCTTCAATCTTCATTTCCACCCACTCCACATCATTTGGTTGCTCACATAAAGCCTTGACTCTGAGGTAGTGAAAGAGCCTAGGCCGTGAGGAGGTTCCTTACTCGGCCGAACAATCGTTTGATTAAAGTCAGATCTCGGACGCAACACATCCATCTACTCACATTCCATTCAAGCCCAAATTCGGGGCTTGGTGGTGGCACGCCCCGCACTCAAAAAAGAAGAAGGACCAAAAGTTCCTTCCGTCGGCCGCCCCGGCCGAAAAGAGGGTAACAAGTATGTATAGCTGCCCCTTCTTGTGTTTCAATGATGGCCCGACACAAGTTATATAAGGGCTCAAAGACTCCAAGACATGGAATAAACCAGTAAGCACAAATGGCATATCCTGAGGATTATGCTGTGAACATCCATCAAGGGCTCCTTTTCAGGGATTTTGTTGGGGCCAAGGCTCATTCTGCTGCTAGATTTTTCTCCTCCTTATCCAAGCCTTGAAAGCGCTCTTTCCTAGCATATGAGATTCTTCCACTCTAGGTGTCCATGAAAATGTGCAATGAAGTTGAAGCAAGAAAAAAGTAGATGAAAGGAGATGCCTCCCCCGTATTATTATAAGGGGCCGAGAAAGAAGGGCTAACAGCATATACTAATCTTATTCGTCTTCTTTTCTTTTTTGCCTATTTCTGTATATTAGTAAACTCTGTCTTGAATACAAAAGAGTCTCACTTTTATAGTGAGCCATCATTATAGGATCTCCAAATTAGTTTGACTTCAGTTAATCTGCTGCACTTTCAGTCCTTCTGTGCGTATCTCTTTCTAACCATGCCATGATTGTGCGCAATGCCTCATTCGTTAATTTGGTAATCATTTTTCAAATCTTTCTTTTGCAAACGATGTACAAAAAAATCATCACAACTAAAGAAAAATAAGGCCTACCTGAAGGACTTCATGAAGTTAGAGCAGCCCATGTGATCAAAGTTTCTGAAAGTGCTTGCAGTTCTGTTGTGTCATCCTCACCTCCTTACTAGTTTCCTTCCTAATTACGCTCTTAACAAAATAAACAATATCTAACTAATTATTTTTAGAGCTAATTTAGTTTTAATAGGAAGGCATATATTTAATCACAGGATGGCTAATCTAGTCAAGATGAGTACAGAAAGTTTGGCTTGAACCATACCAGATCTGATCAATTTAACACCAAATGTGATGATAGGTAAATAAACATGACATCAACTATACATATTTTAAAATTTTAGGTTCCAATCTCTACAATATTAACCAAATGTCTCAGATACATATATTCCAGTAATCACTAATTGACTTTATGTTTGAGAAACATTAGTGACCAGATCAATTTTTCTTTTTTGATCCATGGACTAATTTTTCATGCAGAATCCTTTGCCCCATGTACCTGCACCATATGCACAACAAACGAAACCAATATGCAGGTTTAAGCAGCAATTAGTATAAGATTTTCGTGAAGATTATGTATATATGATATTTTTTCCTAGTATACTTCTTCCAAGCATCATGACAGTAGCTTGAGGATTAGCACCCGGGGTGTGATAAAACGTTAAACCATCAATAACCCTCAGAGAATCAATAGCAGGAACTCTATATCCTTTATCAGCAACCCTCCCAACTTGACACCCTCCATGATAGTGCCATATGGTCTGTTGGAAATTTTGGTTTATGGATACTACTTTTCTTACAAAGCATCACAGAAATATATATTAGAAAATTGTAATTTACATTGATATGGTAGATTACATAATATCAATGAAATTACAGCAATACACTTATCATTTGGGATGTAAAAGTTGGTCTCCATTGATACTTGAGTAGAATAATAGTTTTAGATTGAGGCAGTAACATATATTATTAAAGCTTTAAGTTCCCATCTCTCTGCAAAATACATACAGTTTAGGAAATTCTTGCAATGAATCATCATACTTGCAAATAAACTATCAGATATAAAATAAAGAGCAGAATATTCAAAACAATAACAAAAAAGGAATATTGGGTGGGAATCACAGACAACAATTGCAAAAAATCGGCCACCCAGCGCCTAGGCCCATTTTTCAAAAACTCCTACAAACTATTTCAGTTGTTCTCAAATGATCTATAACGCTGATTAACAAGCACAAAATGACATACATATGGGAATCACAGACAACGATTGCGAAAAATGGGCCGCCAAGCGCCTAGGCAGCCGCCTAGGCCGATTTTTCCAACACAGTTTAAAACTCCCACAAACTATTTTTTAGTTGTTCTCAAATAATCCATACCACTCTAATTAACAAGCACAAAATGACACATATATATATATATATATATTCGAGTATGAAATTACCACAATGACAGTGGTATCGATGTCATCCTTAGGTGAGAGCTTTTGGTCTCTCTGCGATTTCTCTTTTCCTCAACTTTCGCTGCTTTCTCTTTGCCTTTTCATGGCTTCTTCGTCTTCTTCCCCATGTCTAGAAACACAGCCCAAGAGGCTCAGACTCGGTGCGAGGAAGAAGAAAGAGAGTTATCTGGACGACGCTAATACTACGATTTTAATTTTTTTTTTAATTGTATAGCCGTGCGGCTATACTATTTGTGACCCGGTATATAAAAATTATATACTTGGCGCGAGGAAGAAGAGAGAGAATTATCTGGACGAAGCTAATAATGATTGTGTTGCTTTCAACGCGACGTCAATTATTTGGGTAATAATAAGTTGGCTGTTTGGGTCACACACTCACGCTGTCATACTAGCAAATTAATATCTATAAAGTACAAACTAATGCAACTTGGAGGGTCCTTTTTTCTTTTATTTATTTATTAAATTGTGTAGTCCGTGTATTTAAATAGTATAGCCGTGCGACTATACTATGATTTTCTTTTTGGAAAATAATATAGCCGGGCGGCAATACGCTTTTTGGACACGTGGCGCCTAATCGCTCAAAGGTCTTTTTTTCAAAACAAAACAGCCGCACGGCTATACTCTGTGTTTTTATTTTAAACACAGTAGAGTTGTATTGACACGTAGCGCCTAAACGCTGGGGTCCTCTTTTTTATATTTGAAAATAGTATAGCCGCACGGCTATACTCAGTTTTTTAATTTTTTTAATTTGTTTTATTTTTATATAAAAAGGTAGGCTACACCCTTTAAATAGCATAATATGTATTTAACTTTTTTAATTACTTTGATTAGTAATTAACTAAACCCTTTAGTGATTATTTACTTAATGAATATTAAAGGAAAATAGAAAAAGAAAATTTGAATTACTATTTATTAAGTAATACAATTCATGAAGTTAATTAAAGTATTTAATCATAATTATTCATTAAATAAATAATAATTAAAATATAATTGCTAATTTAACTAATTAAATTTCCTTACTAAAAATAATTTTTTTTTAGAATTAATTAACCTAAACATCCTAAGTTTATATTTTTTTTTCGTCGGCATAGGTATTTGCCTCAGGGGAAACCTAATCCGGCATATTTTGTCGGCATAGATCTATGCTGACGAAATTTTGTCGGGAGAAGTATTCATGTATTTTTTTTTTCTAATTTTTAAATTTAAAAATATAATATTTTCTTTTGGCCAACTTCCTTAATTTAATATATGTAATTAAGTAATATCTTATCCTCTTTGAATTACTTTAATAGTCGTATTGTGCCTATTCAACGCATGCCCAAGAAGTGCCCATTCAATGCATTCACTAGAAGTGCCCAAGAAATTCCCAAGGAGCTTGCTTCGACATCTGTCCACAATAGTCGTAATATATATAAATATAAATATATATATATGTGTGTGTGTGCATACATAGTTTTCAATAAATACATTTGTGTTCTATACTCATCTCCTTTTTTTTAAAAAGGAAATGTACAATAGTTGTATTGTACATGTTCATACGTATTTCTAATGCTTAATACACATACTTTTTTACAAAATTTTCATTAAGACACACAAAGTTCACGTATTATACAAATAATTCTCACATATTATTGAATAAGAATAATATACATTATAAAAATTATATTAAAATATTGTATAGTCCCCGATTAATATCTACATTGGATATGTTTAAACTAGCAAATTAATATCTATAAAGTACAAATTAATGCAACTTGTAGGGTTCTTTTTTCTTTTTTTTATTATCTTTTATTTATTTATTAAATAGTGTAACGCTTTTAAATATAGTGTATTTTAATAGTACGGCCGTGCGGCTGTACTATGTTTTTCTTTTTGAAAAATACTATAGCCAGGCGCTTTTTGGACACGTGGCGCCTAATCGCTGGAGGGTTTTTTTTAAAAAAACCAAAAAAAAGTACAGCCGTACGGCTATACTCTGTTTTTTTTTTTTTTAGAGTACACTTGTATTGACATGTGGTGCCTAAACGATGGGGTCCTCTTTTTTATATTGAAAAATAGTATAGCCGGACAACTATACTCAGTTTTTAAATTTTTTATTTATTTTATTTATTTTTTTTATAAAAAGGTAGGGTACACCCTTTAAGTTGCATAATATGTATTTCACTTTGTTAAATACTTTGATTAGTAATTAACTAAACCCTTTAGTGATTATGTACTTAGTGAATATTAAAGGAAAAAAGAAAAAGAAAAATTAGATTACTATTTATTAAGTAATACAATTCCAAAAGTTAATAAAAGTATTTAATCATAATTATCACTAAATAAATAATAATTAAAATATAATTGCTTATTTAACTAATTAAATTTCCTTACTAAAAATAATTTTTTTTTAAAATTAATTAACCTAAACATCCTAAGTTTATATTTATTTTTTAAAAATAAGACCTCTCTAGACGACATTTCGTCAACATAGTTATTTTCGTCGGGCGAAACCTAATCTGGCAAATTTCGCCGGCATAGATCTATGCCGACGAAATTTTGTCGGGAGAAGTATTCATGTATTCTTTTTTAATTTTTAATTTTAAAAATATAAAATTTGTTTCTTTAATTTTTCTTTTGGCCAACTTCCATAATTTAATATATGTAATTAAGTAATATCTTATCCTTTTTGAATTACTTTAATTAGTAATTGTGTTGTAATTATTATTTTTTAGTTAATATTTAAATACGTTACTTATTTCATAAATTGCTCAATAAATATTAATTAATTACTTTAAATTATTTTGTGCCATTTTCAACGCATACCCGAGACATGCCTATTCAACGCATGCCCAAGAAGTGCCCATTCATCGCATTCACTAGAAGTGCCCAAGAAATTCCCAACGAGCTTGCTTCCACAACTGTCCACAATAGTCGTAATATATATACATATATATGTGTGTGTGTGTGTGTGTGTGTGTATGCAGTTTTCAATAATAAATTCGTGTTCTATACACATCTCCTTTTTTTAAAAAGCAAACGTACAGTAGTCGTGTTGTACATGTTCGTACGTATTTCTAATGCTTAATACGCATACTTTTTTACAAAATTTTCATTAAGACACACAAAGTTCACGTATTATACAAAGAATTCTCACATATTATTGAAAATGAATAATATACATTATAAAAATTATATTAAAATATTGTATAGTCCCCGATTAATATCTACATTGGATATGTTTAAACTAGCAAATTAATATCTATAAAGTACAAATTAATGCAACTTGTAGGGTTCTTTTTTCTTTTTTTTATTTATTAACTAGTGAAGCCCTTTTAAATATAGTGTATTCAAATAGTATAGCCGTGCGGCTGTACTATGTTTTTCTTTTTGAAAAATAGTAGCCAGGCAGTAATACGCTTTTTGTACACGTGACGCCTAATCGCTGGAGGGTCTATTTTTTTAAAACCAAAAAAAAGTACAGCCACGGCTATACTCTGTGTGTTTTTTTTTTTTTAAAGTAGACTTGTGTTGACACGTGGCGCCTAAACGCTGGGGGTCCTCTATTTTATATTGGAAAATACTATAGCCGCATATGCAGTTTTTAAATTTTTTTTATTTTTTATTTTTATATAAAAAGGTAGGCTACACCCTTTAAGTAGCATAATATGTATTTCACTTTTTAAATTACTTTGATTGTAATTAACTAAACCCTTTAGTGATTATGAACTTAGTGAATATTAAATGAAAAAAGAAAAAGAAAATTTGAATTACTATTTATTAAGTAATATCTTATCCTTTTGAATTACTTTAATTAGTAATTGTGTTTTAATTATTTTTTTTAGTGAATATTTAAATATATTACTTATTTCATAAATTGCTCAATAAATAGTAATTAATTACTTTAAGTTACTTTGTGCAATTTTCAACGCATGCCCGGGACATGCCTATTCAACGCGTGCCCAAGAAGTGCCCATTCAACGCATTCACTAGAAGTGCCCATGAAATTCCCAAGGAGCTTGCTTCGACATCTGTCCACAATATTTGATATATATATATATATACATATGTGTGTGTACGCAGTTTTCAATAATACATTCGTGTTCTATACTCATCTCCTTTTTTAAAAAAGAAAACGTACAATAGTTGTATTGTACATGTTCATACGTATTTCTAGTGCTTAATATACATACTTTTTTACAAAATTTTCATTAAGACACAAAAAGTTCACGTATTATACAAATAATTCTCACATATTATTGAATAAGAATAATATACATTATAAAAATTATATTAAAATATTGTACGGTGGCCGATTAATATCTACTTTGGATATGTTTAAACTAGCAAGTTAATATCTATAAAGTACAAACTAATGCAACTTGGAGGGTCCTTTTATCTTTTACTTTATTTATTAAATAGTATAGCCGTGCGGCTGTACTATGTTTTTCTTTTTGAAAAATAGTATAGCCCTTCGGCTATTCGTTTTTTTAGACACATGGTGCCTAATCGCTGGAGGGTCTTTTTTAAAAAACAAAAAAAGTACAGCCGCACGGCTATAGTTGTGTTTTTTTTTCCCAAAGTAGACTTGTATTGACACATGGCGCCTAAACACTGGGGGTGCTCTTTTTTATATTTAAAAATAGTATAGCCGGACGGCTACACTCAGTTTTTAAAATTTTATTTATTTTTTACTTTTATATAAAAAGGTATGCTACACCCTTTAAGTAGCATAATATGTATTTCACTTTTTAAATTACTTTGATTAGTAATTAACTAAACCCTTTAGTGATTATGTACTTAGTGAATATTAAATGAAAAAAGAAAAAGAAAAATTGAATTACTATTTATTAAGTAATACAATTCATGAAGTTAATTAAAGTATTTAATCATAATTATTCACTAAATAAATAATAATTAAAACATAATTGCTGATTTAACTAATTAAATTTCTTTATGAAAAATAATTTTTTTTCAAATTAATTAACCTAAACATCCTAAGTTTATATTTATTTTGTAAAAATAAGACCTTTCCCGACGAAATTTCGACTGCATAGGTATTTTCGTCGAGAGAAACCTAATCCGGCAAATTTTGCTGGCATAGATCTATGCCGGCGAAATTTCGTTGGGAGAAGTATTCATGTATTTTTTTTTTCTAATTTTTAATTTTAAAAGTATAAAATTAGTTTCTTTACTTTTTCTTTTGGCCAACTTCCTTAATTTAATGTATGTAATTAAGTAATATCTTATCCTTTTTGAATTACTTTAATTAGTAATTGTGTTTTAATTATTATTTTTTAGTGAATATTTAAATATATTACTTATTTCATAAATTGCTCAATAAATAGTAATTAATTACTTTAAGTTACTTTGTGCAATTTTCAACGCATGCCCGAGACATTCCTATTCAACGCGTGCCCAAGAAGTGCCCATTCAACGCATTCACTAGAAGTGCCCAAGAAATTCCCAAGGAGCTTGCTTCGACATCTGTCCACAATAGCCGTAATATATATAAATATAATTATGTGTGTGTGTGTACATAGTTTTCAATAAATACATTCGTGTTCTATACTCATCTCCTTTTTTTAAAAAGCAAACGTACAATAGTCATATTGTACATGTTCGTACGTATTTCTAATGCTCAATACACATACTTTTTTACAAAATTTTCATTAAGACACACAAAGTTCACGTATTATACAAATAATTCTCACATATTATTGAATAAGAATAATATACGTTATAAAAATTATATTTAAATATTGTATAGTGGCCAATTAATATCTACTTAGGATATGTTTAAAGTAGCAAGTTAATATCTATAAAGTACAAACTAATGCAACTTGGAGGGTCCTTTTTTCTTTTATTTATTTATTAAATAGTGTAGCCCTTTTAAATATAGTGTATTTAAATAGTATAGCCGTGCGGTTGTACTATGTTTTTTTAAATAGTATAGTATAGCCGCACGGCTATACCCAGTTTTAAAAAATTTTAAATTTATATAAAAAGGTCGGCTACACCCTTTAAGTAGCATAATATGTATTTCACTTTTTTAATTACCTTGATTAGTAATTAACTAAACCCTTTAGTGATTATTTACTTAGTGAATATTAAAGGAAAAAAGAAAAAGAAAAAGAAAATTTGAATTACTATTTATTAAGTAATATAATTCATGAAGTTAATTAAATTATTTAATCATAATTATTCATTAAATATAATTGCTAATTTAACTAATTAAATTCCCTTACTAAAAATAAATTAACCTAAACATCCTAAGTTTATATTTATTTTGAAAAAATAAGACCTTTCCCGACGAAATTTCGACTGCATAGGTATTTTCGTCGAGAGAAACCTAATCCGGCAAATTTTGCTGGCATAGATCTATGCCGGCGAAATTTCGTTGGGAGAAGTATTCATGTATTTTTTTTTTCTAATTTTTAATTTTAAAAGTATAAAATTAGTTTCTTTACTTTTTCTTTTGGCCAACTTCCTTAATTTAATGTATGTAATTAAGTAATATCTTATCCTTTTTGAATTACTTTAATTAGTAGTTGTGTTTTAATTATTATTTTTAGTGAATATTTAAATATGTTACTTATTTCATAAATTGCTCAATAAATATTAATTAATTATTTTAAATTATTTTGTGCAATTTTCAACGCATGCCCAAGAAGTGCCCATTCAACACATTAACTAGAAGTGCCCAAGAAATTCCCAAGGAGCTTGCTTCAACATCTGTCCACAATAGTCGTAATATATATATATATATATATATATGTGTGTACATAGTTTTCAATAATACATTCGTGTTCTATACTCATCTCCTTTTTTTAAAAAGCAAACATACAATAGTCGTATTGTACATGTTCGTACGTATTTCTAATGCTTAATACACATACGTTTTTACAAAATTGTCATTAAGACACATAAAGTTCACGTATTATACAAATAATTCTCATATATTATTGAATAAAAATTATATTAAAATATTGTATAATGGCCGATTAATATCAAGTTGAAGCCGGACATAAGGCCTAAGGTTTAAAATATGACGGACAGGATTTGTGTGGCCCAAAATAGATACTGGTCTTACCCTTATTCCAGTTTGTGGCCTATACCTTGTTTGTTTGACTAATGGGCCATACCAATTTGTCCTTTCTCTTTTTTTGTGTGGCCAATTTGTCCTTCTATAGTTGTATAATTTTGTTGATTATATATGACACATTTTTCCGGTACAAAAAGATTCTTAAACAAAAAATTATTGTGTGACGGCTTTACTAATATGTGGTGTGTCGATATAATCTTATCAAAGGCTAAAGATAGAGGCGAAGCCCGATCGATGGCAAAGCTTGTCTAGAAGCACATCAAAGTTAATTGATCGGTGGAGTGGCAGTGCGATAACACCGGTGGCAGGAGGTGCAAGGTTTTGTTTCATTTTTTTGTTATGTTAATTTTATTGTAAGGGTATAATTGGACTTTTAGCGTGTTAAAACGAAACTAAACTTACGGTAATAGCTTCTAGCTTGAAGATAATAGCTTCTAGTTTTCCCATCATATAATGGAAGAAGAGATTTTGACCTTGAGCTACCTCCAACCCGCCAGAGGAGATTCTACCCACAGGGCAAGGTGTGCTGATGCCCAACCCAATATTTTCCAAAAAGATAATATGTTTATCTCAGCCCAAAAAAAAAAATGTTGAAATCCTATCTCTATCTGCCTAGCCAAAATAAATAAATAAACCCTATCTCTATCTTCATTGTACTACATAGTACACTTTCACTGGTCTCATTGAAACTTTTTTTATTTTATTTTATTTATTAAAAGAGTATAGCTGCGTTGCTTTACTAGGCTCTTCTTTTATAAATAGTATAGCCGACAAGTGAGTTTATTCCTTAAGGGTGCTTGCTTGATGACGATGCTTAACTTCTTTGATTGCAAAATTACAGTTCTCATGGTCTTACATACAAAATTCAGGTATTATACACATAATTTTCGCATATTAATGAATAAAAAAATATATTAAAAAATTTAAATAAATCATATTAAAATATTATATAGTGGTCGAACTTATCAGTTGTAATTTGCCAAAATATTGCCGAATAAAACACGTACATATGTTATTCATATTTTTCCCGTTCCATATTTTACTAACTAAAAGAATGTGAGAGGCTAAGATTATTTCTTACTTCTTATAACAAAAATGCAAGATGGTGATTTTGCAAACTCTTTGCCAAACGGAACAACAATTTCAAACAAAGATTTATGGGTATAGTAGTAAGCGAGGTGGTAGTATTATTCATGTAAAGTGTTGTTTGAAATGTGAAGCAATTACCAAGAACACTCTAACTCACACGCAATTCTCTACAACAAATAATATGTGTAGTAATAGAATTTAGTAGCACTCGAGAGAACGAGGTAGACCAAAGGCAAACATTCCCACCAAAAACGAAGAAGAAAAATTTGAACTCTCAAATTTATTTACTATGAAATTTCTCTATCTTCAATATCTACTTTAGAGATGTCGAAACTAGCATATTAATATTTAGAAAGTATAAACTAATACAACTAAAAGGGTCACAAATTTTTTTTTACGTAAATAGTATAGCCGGTCGGCTGTACTCATGATGAACAAAAAAAGAGTAACGCCGCACGGCTATACTACGGTTTTTATTTAAAAATAGTATAGCCGCACGGCTATTTTTGTCACGCGGCAAAACGAGGGCTAGAGCCATGCATGTGATCTTTTTTTATTATAAATAGTATAGCCGAACGGCTATATTCGGGATTTTTTTTTAAATACCACTAATTACATTTTTGGTCACTGAGGTTAGGTCCGAATTTAAATTTGATCACCAAAATTTTAATTTTCAACTGTAGTTGCAGTGGTTAACAAATCAAGTTTAAAAAATAAATTATAAAAAAAAAAGTAATTTTTTTTGGGACTGCGTTTTTGTTCCTGTTCTTTTGTCGGTGACAGCAAAGCCAACCACCACCACAGCGGCCCAGTCACAAAATTCAAAAGACTTCTCAACCCACCCAAATTCAAAGAGAAACGAAATCAAAATTAATTCCTATTGTTACAAAATTCAAAACCCAAATATTCAGAAAAAAGTTCATGTAATAATGCTTCTATCTACTGGACATCATCTAAGTTCGCATCAAATTCTAGGTTTTATCGAATTCCATTGGAATGGGAATCTCAGATTGAGTCAAAGAACACGAAACAGGCGTTGGCGTTGTCGTCGAAGAACAGCGTGTGGCGACCGACCACCTCTACATCCATTTCTTTACGACCGTCGGATTGGAGAGAGAGGAGATGGGATTAGTATTAGGGTGATGACGGTGTAGGTAACCGGGTTTTTTTTTCTTGGATGAATGCTGGTTTTTTTTTTTTCCTCTTCTCATTTTATTATTATTATTATTATTTATTTAGACTTACTGACGGAAATAATGAATTTGACTTGATTTGTTAACCACTGCAACTAATGAAATTCGAAAAAAATTAAAATTATGGTGAATAAATTTAAATTCGGACCTAATCCAGTAACCAAAAACGTAATTACCCTTTCTTTAATAAAAAAAAGAGTATCGTCGCGTGGCTGGATTACTATTTACACGTGGTGAAATGGGAGCTAGATGGCCTTTTTTTACTTCTATAAATAGTATAGCCGCTCGGCTATTTTTATTTAAAATTGGTATAGCCGCGCGGCTATACTAACCGCCCGCCTGACGTCTAGCACCCATTTCGCCACGTGTCGATAATTCTATAGCCGCTCGGCTATTTTTATTTAAAATTGGTATAGCCGCGCGGCTATACTAACTGCCCGCCTGACGTCTAGCTCCCATTTCGCCACGTGTCGATAATACTATAGCCGTTCGGCTATACGACGATTTTTTTATAAAACAAGAATAGCCGTTCGGCTATACGCAGGATTTTTTTTATAAAACGAGTATAGCCGCTCGGCTTTACGGGGGACTTTATTAAAATATTTTTACTAAATAGTATAGCCGACCGGCTATACTCTTTACACAAGACTACACCCCAAATGTCTTTTCATGGTTCTCATTTGAGTGATTCTGTAAAGCGCATGCCTTTCTATCTAGCATGGGACTGATCATAATTGTAGCTAAAATTACTGCTAAACTTATTGCTAGTTGGGGTCAGAAAAAGAAGAAAATAAAAGAATACCAGTAGGTCTAGGACAAGAAGAATAACGTGCATATGAAATTTAATATTTAATTTGACAAGAAAAATAATGAAAATTGAATTTTCTTCTGCTTTTATTTTAATTATTAATTATTTTTTAATAGAAATTTCTTCTGCTAATTAAAAAGCTAAATAGAGCAGCATAAATGATCACTACAAACAATCCACATGAAGGTAAAAGACTCATAAATAGAAAGATACGTATGGCTGTATTAGCCTAAACTATTGTGAAGAGAATTGTACCATGATGAGTTAATACAACAGTTGAAATTGTGATCTCTCTCTCTCTCTCTCTCTCTCTCTCTCTCTCTATATATATATATATATATATATATATATGTATGTATGCTTTGATTTTGCCAAACCATATCAATATCATTGTTTTGTTGTTCTTGTTTACATCATTAATTATTTTCCATATTTGGGGGTTTTGTATGCCATTATATATTCACCCTTGAATACCAAACATGACTCCATTAATCATATGATATATATACCTACAAACACTGATCAAACTAACGTTAGTATAGTATACATTCAAAATCATCTGGGATGGAAAGTCGGTTTCGGAGTCTGGGTGGCTCTCATGTTCCTATCTACCATCTTCTTTTTCCTTACACTTTCCATGTACATCAAGCACAAACCCTAACAAGAGCTTGTTCATTGGGTTGGTACAAGTCGGCGTGGTTGTCTATAAAAACAGAAAACTTCCTCTCCCACCTTTGAGCTCAGAAAGTTTATACCACCACAAAAAGGACTTGGACCTTGTTGCACCAACTAACAAATTAAGGTAGAGTAGTAATCTTACACATGTCACAAAACTAAAATTGCTTCTGAGGTCACAAAACGTGGCAAGATGCCTATAATTTACAGAGTATCCTCCTTGTAAGGATATAATTATACACAACATTTCAAAAATCAGCTGTCTATCTATGACCAATCTAGCTTATAACTATAAGCACAAATGTCAAACATAGAAGAAAGTCATAAGCATGATGATACTATTTAGAAGGCGTTTTTCATTTCCCTAAGGAAACATTCAACAGGCCAGTGATGAAGCAATTGGAGGCTTGGACTCAGAAAACAAGATCAAACAAGATACAGCAGGTTCTATGCATTTACGTGATCTGGGTGTGTCAGGTCCATTTCAATTTGGTCGATTGTCCATTGCATATTTTCCAATTTCTGTAAGGGGATGTTGATATTAGAGATTAGCATGAGAACTGGGAAATGTACTACGGTAAGCATTGTTATTACCTTTACAATATCATGGTACTGCCTTGCAATTGAATCAAAGTGAGGATCAACACCCTGATATTCTCTAAGACGTGTAACCTGTTAAGAAAAGATGACTTTTGTAAATAAAGAAAACCAGCAGGAGAGATGCAGAAGGGTGACATGGTTAAGTTGTATGCATGTTGTCAAAGTAAAATTGGATCAGCATATCTTAACTATTTATTAGCAGCTGAAGCATTTTCTATAATTATCATCAGCTTTGTAAATGGGCCCATTGATTATAGTGCAGACCATTAAGTATTTACAACCCATCTTCACAATATCTACAATGACAAATAACCAGTAACAAGTGATAAAGCAATAAAAGCAGATTGAGAAACTTCCTTATCTCATCAAAATTCCTTAAGAAAACCCAAATAAGTTTGAAGCAATTTACAATTTGACGGATAGCAGATTAGGATTTAAAACAATAATGACTTACAGGAAACCAAGGCAAATAGACAGGAAAACATTGCAAATCAACCTAAAAGTAATGCCCAAACAAAATATATTATTACAAGCCTACAGTATGATGTGGTTAAAATGTCTGTTTTGGGGCACACGCAAATGAAGGCAACCAATGATCAGAAACCACTTAGGAAAGGGAAGAAAAATAAGAAGTAGAATATCATACCGCTTTATTATATGCGATTGAAGCTTCATCTGTAGCTTCAAGGAGATACTTCCTAGAAATGAGTTATAAAATTGTTAAAACCCTGGAATCAGTAAGCTGCACATACTTTCAATGTCATCAAAGCTACCTTATTTTATGTAGGGCCGGTATTGACTCCTTAGTATAAGTTTCAAGAAGGAGAACATGCTCCAGAACCCTGAAATACAATGGGGCATATTATACTCATTACATACAATCCATAAATTGATTTGATCACAAAACATGAAAAAAAAAAAATACAGTCAGTGGTGAGTGGTGAACTTTGTCTTCTTGCACAAGATGCATCACAAACAAAAAATTCATAAACATATGGAAAGTAAGACATTAAGCAACATTGACGCCAGAAATACAAAATTATAAATTTATAATACAGAAAACCATGTAACAGACCTCAATTTTGCACTCATCGTCTCACACCTCTTGCAAAGCCATGTTTTTTGCAGTCCGTCCTATAAATCATTCATTATTAATAAAAGGTTCAAGAATCCTCAACAACATTTAAAACAGAATAATATAGAAGCTTTGAGCCTCCCTCATATTAACCCTCAACAACATTGAAAAAATATTAACCCTCCCAGATATTAGAAGCTTACATATTTATGTTGATGTTGCAACTTCAAATCTCTGACCAGTTTGATGAGCACTCCCAGTATCTGCTCTAGGACCTAGGTTTTGCAACCAAAAAAAAAAAAAACCAAGGCATAAAAAAAAAAAATCTTCACAAACAAAATGCGCCTGGCATGAAATTGCAGGAGCATAAAACTTTGTTTTATTTTTGTTTTCATTTTCATACATTATAATATTCAGCAAATTTTCTATCCGCAGAATATAGATCTTCCTGCAGAGCTGTTTCCTCCCTTTCCATCTCCTCAATTATCAACTTCACCCTGATAAAGTCATGAGAAAAGTGTCACAAAAATAGATCAGACTGTTAGAAAAATATTTAGAACAGTGCCTCCAGAAATTTATTGATTGCCAAAAGCATTGGAAATAAGATTGCCAACCATCCATAAAAAGCATCTTACTCAATGTAAAAGGGAATTATCATACAATGAAAATTGCATCAAAAGAGTAACTCAAACCTTTCTGGAAGGCAAGAACTTGAATTCTGATGCCCAGATGATGAGTCTGCATAAAAAAGCATTGGAATTAGTTACATTTTTAATAATTATCATTATGCATGGGTAAACATATGTCATGTACATATTGCATCATCAGCTTTAAAAGTGCATGTCTAGTGTATATGAATGGGGGGAGAGAGAGAGAGAGAGAGAGATACCATTGTCATCCATTATAAAGGCATCAGCTAATTTATCACATTTAGCTACTAAACGGACTTCAATCTCCCGAGAAAGATACAACTGATATTCTGTCATGTCCTGCAGTTGAAGCATCAGAAATGTAAGGAGCAGCTTCACCAAAGTTAGATCTTCATGTTAAGGGATCATATACAGCAAAGTAAAAGATTCTAGAAAGAAAACATACGTTTGAATGTGGAAAAAAAACATTAATAAATAAAATGGAAAATAAAAGACAAAGAGAACTGTTGCCAGAACCATAATGGACATTATACCATTGCCAATGGTGTTTGCTGGAGCTGTGTTTGCCATAAATATGCAGGTGTAATTCCAAGAAAGCGATTCGGAACACCACCAACTCCAGATTCCACAGCATCAGTAGCACTAAGAGAAAGATTGTTGTTTGCTGCACTACTGGTGCTAGTAGCAATATTAAAATTGGTTGAGTTGGAACTTGAGCTGATTGTAACGCTGGTGCTGGTACTGTCAAGGGAACTGTGTGACATCGTACTGCATTTTTCGATTTCTTCCTCATGAATTTCACCATCTTTGGAGATAAGAGGAAGCCTCAATCTTTGAGCTGCTTCCGCAACAATCATGCGATGCTCCAATGTCTCGTACAACTGATATAAACATGAAAATCACATTCTCATCCGTTTTAGACTTGATGTGAAGAATAGAATACTAATGGTACATTTGAGCATCCCATGAAGATTGAATTAGCCTGTTGTCTTTTGAAGATGAATTAACATACAAGCCTATCATAGTGCATCTCTGTTAAGATCATGGTTAAATAAAAAATGAACACTCTTTGAGGGAATACTAATTCTGAACTGGTGCCATTTCATATTAACTCAAAGGAAAACATTTTTTTTCCTATTGTTTTCTACTTCAATTGTAACAAGGAAAAGGGAATCCTTCAACTCCCATACCAGGAAACCACAGGCACCCTGTGCTTTCCCACCAACTTACAAGTTATTTACATTAAAGATATGGATGTCTGTCCTATTTCATGCCAAATCATGACTCGACAACACTTGATGTAAAATGAATTTCCAAATCAATAACTTCAAAACAAAAACAAAAACAAAAATCAATGATTGTGGCACATTGAAACCTGAGGAGGATTCTTCAAGTCCGATTGCAGATATAAACCCTGAACATCTCGAATTCCTCCAAGATTAGCCACCGAAACTGCTTGTTGATACTCTTCCACCATTGCAATTGCCTCACCATAAATTGCCTACACCAGAATCCAAACCCACCATTCACACACACACACTACAAAATCCTTGCCAGATTAGAACAACTAGTTCAATCAACACAAACTCAAAAAAATAAGCAGAACTACCATTGCTTCCAAGTAACGCAATCTTTCTCTGGACATTTCCTCCCTTGCCTGCACCAGAATTAAATAACTTTAAGAAATCAAAGGCATTGTAAAGAAAATGCTCAGATTGTATAATTCATAGATTGCATTTTATAGTTTGTAGAGCACATTTTTTAAGCAACCAAACAAGGCAGGGAAATGTAGAGAGAGAGAGAGAGTACGAGTTGGAGGTCGAAGTAGGCTGATTTGGAGACGAGAGAACCATCGGGTGCCAAGCAGTGGCGCTCCAGCTGATCAATGACTTGGGTCAAATCCGGTGGCAGGTTTTGCCCTTGTTGTTGGAGTCCCTTCACCATTTTGCTAAGCTCCTCTTCGCCCCCACTCGATCCAAAATGGCGCCGTATTCCTTCTTCTTCTTCTTCCTTCCTAAAGATTAAGCTCAGTAGTCAGAGTCTTACAGGAATTTGAAATCTCAGGCCGGCCGACCTTTCTTCAACTGCCAGCAAAAGTTAATTTAACTTGATTTTACCAAAAGAGCCTCATCTTCGTCCATCTATACGGTGTCGTTTCACTTTAAATGTAAAACAGAAAGCGAAAACATACAGAAAATCCAATCCAATTTGGGAATGATGAAATTAATTTTTAGATAGAAAGTGGACTCCCCACACTAGTTTATCAAATTATTGTTACCATCTAACACATGACATGGTCATGGTCATCTCATCTTCAATTCAATTCCTTTTGTAACGGGAAGATGATGCAGATCTGGGAAATAAAAATGAATTATTTTTGTATTATTAAGTGCTTTAAGTAAGAAATACAATGACGTAATTTATAACTTATTCGTGACCAAAAGCCAATTCATTTTGGCCACGGTTACACTCTGACTTTTGTCATCATTACTAGTCTAATATCATTTGTGGCCCTATTTACGGCTTTATGGTAGTGATTGTACAATCAATGCGGGAAAATATTATCTTCATCAAGTTAATTTGGAGAAGAGAAGGACGATACAAAATTTATGAAATCAAATCTTTAAAATGTTCAAGGTACAATCAATGCGGTAAAAACATTGTTTTCTATGTCCGGATAGGTAACATGGTAAAATGGTAATAACGATATCTTAGTCATATGAAAAATGTTTTGCAACCCAAATCTTTTGTCAATTCTCATGGAAATTGATGTATCTTATTATGATTTGGGTGAGATGGGGGCAAAGCTCAGAACAGAAACCAAAGAGAGAAGGAGAGAAGGAGAGTCCAAAATATGCAAGCTTTAAGTTTAAACATTGTAACTAATTCGAAGGCTGATTCAAAGGATCTAGCTTTAAATGAGATGAGGTCAATTATATATTTTGAACTTCGTCTTTACATACTGATTCTAAGTTTGTTCTTTATTCAGAAAAATAAAATGTGGATTAGCTGCAAAGAGCTTCAACAATTGATTTCCCTCAACTCACTGCATCATATTCACTTTATCTAGACTACCCTACCAGACATTCAGGAGTCACGTTCCACGACTGCATGACAAGGATACTTCCTATGATGAATTCGAACTTTAGTTTCCAAAACTTCATGTTGTGTGTGCCATAGCTTCTTAATTCCTTTCTTTCTGTTCTGCAATCAAGTCTATGAATCAGAAGCCAGAGTTTTCTTCAACTCTTTTTTATTCACCTGCAATCAGATGCGCAATGTAAATACACCTTACAAGTTTATGCGATGTAAATACAAAGAAATAAACAATGCTTCTGTAGCTTAGCAAATAAGGAAATGTAAAAGTAACTTGCCTTTCCCATCGCATTCCGAGGTAGTGAATCCCACAGAAGCAGTTGTGTCGGTATCTGGAAAAATGTAATGCAGTTATTTGTAGTGCTCATTTGAGAATATAGTTGTGTTGTTTGAAAAATGTGACGAGGATTTGGAAGTTATTATTCATGAGAACAGAATGTTTATTACTTGATAACTGAAGAGGACTGATCATAAAAACTCCAAAGGAAGAGAAAAAAAAGTGAATGATGGTCAGTAATACCTTGTATGGTGCAAGTTTGTCTTTTGCCCAAGCAGATAGATCCTCCAAGCTTATAGCAGGTCTCAGTTCTTCCTTTTGTTTCCTTTTCGCTTCAACCTCTGGCACAATTATTGCACAAACAATTTCTCCATAGTTTTCGTCTGGCAAGCCCAACACACAACACTCCTCCACAGCCGGGTGCTACATAAAAGGGGTGATTTTAGTTAGAAAAATTCAATCGTTCATTGAGCACTTCAATTTTTCATTTTTCTTTATAATGATAGACCTACAAAGAAAAAGAAGAACAAAATCATAGCGTATCCATAAGAAAACTGGAATAGAGGTCAAAAATCCACCTGTAAAAGAACTGATTCGATTTCTAATGCAGATAACTTGTATCCACCAACCTTCATAATATCAGCACTAGTACCTGATACATGTCATCAAAAAATACGGAAGAAGAAAGAAGAATTCATTCTCAGTTAGACGTCCTTTAAGTATCTGCATTGCTAACCAGAAGCATCAAAATCTGAGACTGGTGAAAAAACAAAATTGAAGGAATGCATCAATAAGAGTATCATGCACATGAGTTCAAGGTATCCTTACGTCCCAATATGATGTAGTACCCATCCTCGTCCACTGTACCAGCATCTCCAGTTCTGAAGAACCCATCACTTGTAAATGATTCCTTGGTTACCTAGACAATGACCACAATTTCGTAAGAGAAATTTGTTGATATTCTTCAGAATTTCATTATGCCATATATGTAAAATGTAGAATTTCATTACTCCATGTTCCATTCTTCAATTAAAAGAAAAGCACATCTCACAAACATAAATGCAGGTGTGTGCGTGTGTATGTGTGGTTTGTTATCGCAGGTAGCATCAAATTTCTGAAATCAGAAATTACCTCAGGAAGTTTCCAATATTCCTTGAATACTGAAGGGCTTCTGACACAAAGCTCACCCACACCTATACTATCACTTCCACTGTCATCTTCTGCAACAATCCTTACCTATAACAAATACAGATCTTATAAACATACATATATAGATACTAATTTGTAGTTACTTTTATTGAGAAAAACACTCCCATGTCAATTATGAGACACATCACCAGTAAAGTACACCAGCTTTGTAACTCTACAAATTATAAGCTGTTTCAAGGACCAGGATATAGTCTTTGTCAATGAGCATCTAAAACAAGCATGCACTAAATGTCTTAAGATTTTGCTATTTTAAGTGGTTCCCTTCAGCACCAGGGCTAATTATTAAAATCTGCATGCGAAAAGCTTCCTTCATAAGTTTCTTATGGTAAAATTGCTGCCATAAGTGTATTTCATAACCAGCCCACTTACCTCCACACCTGGAAATGGTTTTCCAACCGTGCCTGCCTTCCGCTCACCTCTTAAGGGGTTTGATATTGCCATGACAAACTAAAAACATCAAAAACCATATATATGATAAGAAACTTCATTATTTGGATACATGCACTCTCTTCATAAAGTGAGAATACTAGTTCAAAGTAATTTAAACTAAATATCACTTACCTCTGTCATGCCATATCGTTCCAAAAGACGATGTCCTGTGATGGATTCCCATTTATGCATTACAGGTTGAGGGAGTGCAGAGGAACCACACATCTGGGAGAAAGAAATAAGTTTCTTAGTCATGGGTATAGGATTCACCATAGACTTTAATATAGAGGAATGTAAAGGCCAATTTTCATGATAACATTGGGTGGTTCTCTGTAGGAGCTAAACTTATCTGATAATGTATCCTGATGTTATCTGAAAAGACCTGGGATAAAGTCCCACATTCATGGTGTCCTTTTTTGTTGCCTTACCTTTCATGTAAACTAGAAGAACGGAGAAAGTTCCATTACCACCAGGGATGCTGTGGTAATGGAAAGAGAGCCTACAAACTTGTGTAGATACAAATACTCTCACAATTATCATTCCCCATATTAGTTCCTTACAATTAATTTTCAGACAGTATTTGAAGAGTAGATTTTTACATGTATTTCCGATAAAGATCCAATAATCAAACAAAAGCATCTTACTTCCTGTTCACAATATAGATACAAAACCATTATTGGGAAAGAAAAAGCTTTCAGGCTACTTACCATAAGACGCAACTGTCTTGCAGCATAGGCAGAGGCAGCTTTTAGCTCTGGATCCATTGCTTCATGAGCTTGTATCAATCGAGTATACATGGTCGGAACCTACACAAATACAAGCCACTTAATTTGCAGTCTAACTAAATTAAGATAATTATTTCGCACCTAAAATCAGTACAATGAGAGATGCAGTAGATGCATAGCATGTTTAACCTTCAATTCACGTATTGAAGATTATAAAACCAATAAATCAACTAACAAGCAGGAGATACTTGCTTTTTAGAATATGGCGCTTTCCCAAGAATTTGTATTCTAGTGCAATTATAATATGTTATGACTTGCAATAGATTTTCATATTAGCAAAAACATCCTTCACATACAAAGTAGACTTACTCCTGTAAACACAGTTATGCTATCAGCTGCCTTAGTTCCATTTATTGGATATGATTCACGCCATCTCTGCCAAATACCCCTCACGCTAAATTTTGGCATAAACTCAACCTTCAACAACATAAACAGAAGAAATTAAATTACAATAGGTAGCTGAGCAAGACTCATGCAGCCAAACAAAGCCGTTTCAGGGAAAAACAATGGTGAAAGCCGTCAGTTGTCAAGGCAACCAAGGAAAACAGAAAGAGGAGAGTATATTACCGTGGAACCTGCATAGAGGGGGGCAAGTACGGCATTGAAAAGCCCATGAACATGTATGTTATAGGTTAAGGATAACATGTTTCAATCAATCATCAAAGCCATAAACCAACAAGGATAAATTTCAGTGTGCGGCTTAGAATTTCCAATCAAGTTTCTAACAGAAAAGAAAGACACAGAAGACATCAACAAAACGTAAGCTGAGACTGCATATGGAAACAGTACAATTTGCAAGCAAGTACATAAAAGTAGAAGGATATGATGTAGTGGTAGACAATTCAAGAACTGATCAGCATATGTATACTCCCAAGCTTCTACCAAGGTTTGGACCTGAAATTGAGGCAACATCAGGGCAAAAGTCAACCATAGTTAACTTGGAATAGAGACACTAGAGTCAAGGAAAATAGTGCATGACCTACAAGAATACCTCCATTACATGACTTATAATGTTATAACGCATAAAAGTGAAACAATAAATGAACACCAAGAGATGTTTTTTTTTCTTTGCAACACAAGTCCGTGGACAAGTAGCCCACATGAAAAGAGATGCATTGCAAAGCTAACATCAAAGAAGACTTCTTAGAAGAAATAGCCAAACTTGACAAACAAACCCCTAAACTACATATGCCTACTAATCAAGAGAAAATGTTTCAAAACAGTGACCCAGTATATAAAAATTATATTACATCATCTGTTGTCCATTATAATGAAGACCCTCATTGTGACATGTGTATCGTACACCTCACCTGAAACTATTTTAGTGGTTGAACGAAATATAGCCAAATCTTTGCTTGTAAGGATAGATGGGGCGCATACCTGTGCACTGATGCTTTTGTGCGTGTGCACAACTCCCTTAGGTTTTCCTGTTGTGCCACTAGTGTATATAATTAATGCAGGATCCTCACCTTCATAACAAAAAATGACAGCACAATAATCAAAATTTATTATTAACTCCTACAGCATTCCCAATCCAGGATATAAATCTACACATTCTTAAAGGCACACAATCTCTCTTACTTGATTGCTTTTTATTCCGGTGAAAAATTCTATCTGCGTCTATTTCTCCAGCTTGTAAATTACCATATGCACTTTTTTCTGAAGAACTACTAGGAACGGGTGGAATAAGAGAAACTTGAGCAGCACATTTAGCAGCAACATTTTCCATAAGTTGCTGATGATCTTCAGTACTCAGAATCATGGAGACATCCTGTAAACCAGATAATCATTTAAGGCCAACAGAATTTATGCCAAAAATAAAATACAAAAATTCAGAATGAAGATAAGGTATGGCAACATGTATTAAAACTAGTTACTGCATATATTAAAACTAGTAACTCAATAAATAGTGTTGAGCAAAACACAAGTCACTAAGAAAGAAAAGTAAAACAAAGGGGATATTGGGGACTCACTGAATCATTCATCACATGCAAGAGCTCAGCTTCAGGATAGCTGAGAGCAAGTGGAACCGCAACACCTCCACTAAGCCAGGTCCCAAGTATACCAGCAACAAATTCAACTGAGGGCTTAGCCACAATTCCTATTCTAGCCCCTCCAAGATGCCCTTGTCCTCTTCCACAATCAATTGTTGCTGAAGGAGATTCATGCTTACTTGCTTCGGAAGTCTGTACGCCAAAGACACTAAAGAATAAGCGAAAATAGTGGGAAAGAAACTATAAATGTTGAAATAAAAAAAATTGAAAAAAAAAAACTAAAACTCACTGCGTTCAAGTGACGACTAGATAACAAGCTAGATATACTTGATGCAGAAGAGATTAGTTGATTGTAACTGTAACTCTTGTGATCAGATCTAATAGCAACACTGTCACGAGTTGCAGACCCTTGATTAGTTACCTTTACCGCCTCCATAAATGAACCAGATTGCAATGCTGTAAGGGATTAGAAAACAAAAAAAGCAGATAATCAAATATACATCTAGCTTCTAGCTGTGCATAGCACACTGATTCATTCAGCCGTTGCAACAAAACTATCAACAAACAAGCATTGCAAATGCAACTTTCTTAGATAGAAACACAAAATGAGGAGTCTTTTACTAATTATGAAATTTTAATCCACAGTCCTCTAACCTAAAAACTGAAATTTCCCATCATATTTACTATAGTTGAGTTAAGGACATTTGAAGGGGCACATTGTGTTTAACAGAAAATCCAAGGGACAAGTAAAAATTACAAGTGATCAGTACAGCTGATAGAAGATATCAGTAACCAGACTTGATTAAACCATGCATCTGCTATATAAGATGCACACGATAGATACACCACCAAATGTCATATAGAAAGGAATGCAGGCCTTTGATCAACTAGAAACATTCAACTTCCATTTTCTTATATTATTTTTCTCCGATCACAGGGCCTTGCCTGGGTTTAAATCCCTAAACTGTAAATGGCTTTTATTAATTGGGTCAAAATATAGGAGTTCAATACTGAAATTCTGTTATCATGATTTCATACATGAAGTGAGGTTACAAATCAGTCCAAGTGTTCCTGGGAAAAGAAAAGGAATTTGTCCAGTTTTGGGGTCCCAACTCAAAGAAAATTAGTACACAATAACAAAAATCAATAAAGAAACAAAAAACGCATCAATGCTATGTTGGCTAACGAGTGAAAACACAGGAACATGAAAACCCTTCACAATGCACAACCCAGGAAACTGAAAAAGAAAAAACCAAATCCTATTCAGTCCAGTCCCTCAATTTTTCCAAAACCCAAGACAATCTTAAAACTTCCCCTCTCTAACTTTCTCAGCAACCAAAAAGCAAACATCTTGTGGGCTAAACAACATAAAAGTAGGAACTTACAACAGAAAAGGCGAGATTCTGATAAGCAGAGAAAATGGTTGGTCCTTCTGAAGTAGCAGGAGGCCTTGAGACTCAAAGCAGGGGAATAAAAGCAGAGGGACCTCAGCTGTTGGTTGAGAGGTTTAAATGGGGAGGTGGATCTCATTTTATTTGTGGCCTATTAAATGGTCACAATTTTTGGTCAGTCAGTGATGACGCAGTTGAAGTGGTTGTTGTTGTTGGTGGTGTGCTTAAGATCAGTTTGGTTTTGGTCTTGGCTGCATTCAATCAAAAGGTTGATGGTTTGGTTATGTCTGGTCGCTGGTGCTTTGAGCCTTGACAATTTGAATTTGACTTCTGCGGCGAAACGGCAAGTTAAAAAGGCACAATTTTACGAGGGAGAGATTAGAGGAGAAATTATTTTCACATTTTGGGTTCTAATTGGTGAGCTGGGGTGTAAACAATTAGGGCCCGTCTGGTAACGTTTTCGGAGAGTGTTTTCTGAGAATATTTTCAGAGAATGAAAACAAGAAAACAAATTTGCATTTTCAGGAAATGAAAATGCGTCTGGTAGATTAATTAGAAAACATCTTTAGAAAACAAAAACAATGAAAACGTGTTTGGTAGTACAATTATTTTTCAAGTGTATTTTTGCTAATTTATGTTCTAAAAAATATTTTTTTTAATGTATAATTTGACAAATAAAAAATTATATTGTTTTTATCTTCCTCCTTTCTTCTTTTTGCCTTTTCTTTCTT
>NC_024129.1:4499548-4532724 GCF_000346735.1 Prunus mume
TGTGTTTCCCAGGGGGGTCCCCTCTTTTTATTTTTTTTTTTTTTTTTTTTTTGGGTCTGGTGCTTGATAAGTAAATCACGATCTCAGAGATTTTAGAAGAAGAAGAATAGCTATGGAGAATTTCAAAGACAAGAATCGATGTTGATTGGAGAAAGAGAGATGAAAAAAATGAATTATAGTATGGACTGAAAATGAAAACGTTGAAAACGAAAACAACATAATTTCGTTTTCAACTTTTGTTCATGAATTGGATTTGTTTTTGGAAAATATTTTTAGGGAAAACAAAAACGTTCCAACCGAACAGGTTTTTGCCAGAAAACAGAAAATGAAAACAGAAAACGGGCCGTGAAAACGATACCGAACGCGGCCTTAGAATTTTTGAGCGTTTAAAAAGATTTTAAGAATCCGTGTTTTTAAAAAGTGTTCTTCTACTACAAATTTTGAGTGACCAAAAAAAAAAAAAAAAAAAACTGTTATTTTTTATTTTTCAGGAATTACAGTCTGAATGTCAATGACATCATGGATATAATTGTTGTTCTTTCTTAACTACAATTAGGCGCCTCACAATTACAAAGTTTCCTTTCTGATAATCTACAAAGATTACAAAATTAAGGTTCATGTGTATACGATAATGTTATTTTGATTTTTTTTTTTATACAAAATGGATGAATAATTCCGCATCTAAGTGACCAAGAAGTGTATTAAAGTCATCGATAGCATGATAAAGGCTAAGTTAAACACATACGATTGAAGGGTGTTGGTTGGAACAATTTTTTAAAAGTGAATCATATTTGCAATTTTTCCAATGACCCAAAAAACAAATAAAGAAAAAAGGAATTACTCAAAGCACAGGGTTTATGCTAATCTAAGGTTAAATTGTTAATACTTTTAGACACAAATAGTAAAAGAAGAAACAAAGGCCCATGTCTACCATAAATAAAAAATAAAGAAGGCAGATGATGATTAAGAGCATTTCCTGAAAGGGAACCAAGGGAAGGGCTGAAGGGGGTTTGGCCCAAAAACTTGTTTCCAGCAACAAAACAAGGCCCGGGTGCAAGGTGGGACCCAGCAGCCCAAGCAAGGAGACCAAGAGGAGGGCTGGAAGTGCTCTAAAGGAAACTATTTGGCCCTACCAAATTTTCCCAACAATGAACGAGTTTCATTTTGGACCGACCAATTTTTCCAAAATCTCACTTAGCCGTAAGGGCCACAAGGCCCAACCCAAGAGGCAGTTTCGAGAAATTTTTTAATAGTATTGAAACTAGAGCCCACAGTGGGGTTCCAAAAATTTTCTCCATATTTTTTATTTTGTTCCCAGATATTTTGTCAAACTATTTGAATGGCAGGGCATGTCGACTCACCATATTGTCGTCCTCCAGCTGTAGAGTGTTAAAATTTATTTTCTCCACCAAAAACGTGCTGATAAATTAAAAGAAAAAGAAGAGGGCTAATTTCAGTTACTACAAGTGATACAAAACTTTGAACTATTCCAAAGAACTAAAGAAGAGGGCTAATTTCGGGGCAACTCTAGTAATTTTTTTTTTATAAAAAAATTGTTATTAGAACTATTTGAGGCGAATTTCAACATCTATATATTATTTTGTCATGAACTATTTAGGATAGATTTGAATTTCTCTTTTTGAACCCTCTTGCTTGTCTATTGTTGGTCAACAGGTGATCAATTTCTTTGTTGGTCTATTGTTTTTACCCTTGCTGGAGCAGAACCCTCTCGCTTGCTAAAGACCCTTAAGATAAACGAGTTTTTATCATATCTAGCCAAAATTTAATCCCTAAATTCATAAATGTCAGTTTTTGCAAAAATTTAGTTAAAACTATCAAAGGGCCTTGCCCGCAAGAAAGTTCCCTAAACCCTTTTTTAGCGTTTAGGGTTTTGTATCTATATTTCTCAAGTATATAGTATGTCATATTCTTGCTTGCTTCAAAAGGTTTGCCATATTGTGCTTTCGAGTATTACAATAAATTCAACAACTAATATTAAAGCAAAACATTAAACAATATCGTGTGTAAGTAAGTAGTAAACAAAAATCCAAATTGGCCTCAAAAAGAGAAATCCAAATCCATCCTAAATAGTTCATGACAAATTAATATAGATGTTCAAATCTGCCTCAAATAGTTCTAATAACAATTTTACAAAAAAGAAAAAGAAAAAATAAAGTAGTAGAGTTGCCTGAATTTGCCCTACATGATACTCAAGGGTGAAAAAGCCTAACCCCACTCGTGTCAAAGAGAATGCTGCAAAGGGTCTGTGCCATTATGCATCCCTGCAAAGGGTCTACTGTTGGGAGGGAGATTTGCTACTTTGAAGGTGCTTGATCAAGTCGAAGAGAACACAAAAATAAGCATATCAAATATAGTAGTTCAAATAAGATTTTATTGCTATTAAAGAAATGACTTTTGTTAACCGAAACATTAAAAGAAGGAAAAATACTAATCCACAAACATAAATATGAAGAAGTCAATGGGTTAAGTCCAGTCAATGGGTTCAGTTCAAACAAGACTTCAAATTTAGGGCTTTAATAAATAGTAGTACGGAGTTACACAGTTCAGAAAGAATATGATAAAAATATGTCGTAGGAAGGCAAGGTGTGTCTTGAGGCCCATCCAAATTAAAATTCACAGTACCATTGGCATACAATGCATAATATATATAACACATCCTTTCTATACAAAGTATTTTGAAAATGGGTGAGTTGGTCGAATGTTGTTTTGGAATGGGTGGGTTAAGTGTTTTCGTGAGCAGCAATGGTCATGTTAATTATTATATTTGTGGTCTGAAATTACCATGTTTATAAAATTCTCTTTGAAAGCTCTTTTTGTTCAATTTTGGTAAAATAAGGGTACACAACACAAAATGATACGTAATGATACCAACGTGTCGTGTTTATTGTATTTGATTTGAGATTTTTCCCAAGAAAATTAATAGTGGTTTCAAATTAGATTTGTATGGTGTGAATTAATGACACAACCTACATCATTTATACAATAAGTAATTGATAGTGATACATTTATACAATAAGTAATTGTAATTGATTCATAAATCAACCAAATTATATCAGTATATTACAAGGAGACAAAACCTAATCAAATATGGATTCAATAATTTATATATGGGAAAGTGAATATATGCCCGACATATGCCCTTTTGCCTTACTTGAAAGAAGAGATAAATAATTTTATTTATTTATTTGTCCCATGTATATCTATATATAAATATTCAAAATTTCAGAAAATACCCTTGGTTAATTCAAACATTAAGAATTGAAATTATTAATTAAATGAGGATAATATGGTAAATTCATATATTTTTCATATTAAAAAAATTAAAATTAAAAACAAAATCAGATAATAGGTCCTACTTTTATGGAACACACTACCCATTATCTTTTTTAATTCTAAAATAAATTAAAAAAAGCCTCTTGTAAGCGCGGAAACGCGGGCGCAGAGGCTAGTATAGCTTATAAATAAGTTCATCTCGTGCTCCCTAAACCTCACAGATACTTTTGCTACTCAGATCACTTGTTTAAATCTTCTCAATTTTCTTTGTCTACCCAAAAAGAATCGACCCAACTTTAAATTTTTCCTAATCTTAATTAATGGCGAGGAAAGATATTTCAACTTTGGTGTTGGGACTGATGGGAGCCGCCTTCTTTAAGTTTATATGCAACTATATCTCTACATATAGAGAAACAATTTCGGTACTTAGAGAGATTGATAAAAAGATGGAAGAGATTCGGAATACATGGAGGTCAGTATGTAGTTTCATCTTTAATTAGTTTTTTTTTTCTTTTTTTTAAAAAAAAAACCTTGATATTGACTTTGATGCTTTGAGTCTGCTGAGGAAAACCTCAAAGATTAATATTCCAATTTGAATTCCCAAGCAATTGCATTAATTATAAATTTTGCTTCAACATTATTATATTTTGCCTTGCCTTGTATGTCTTAATAGCCATCAAGAATTTGTAGCGCTTGTTGGTCGGGACATGGACAGCTTCTTCAAAACCTATGACTATTGGAAAAACTATTTCAACTTCTTCTAGTGTCTCAAATATCGTGTGATGTAGGACGAAATATGGGTCAATTATAGTGTAAAAAATTAATTAAAATAACGTGACTCAAAGTTGGAAGGAAATCATGCAAGAGAGGAAAATCCCAATTAAATGTCAATTATGGTGCTAGGAAAAGAAGGAAGGTGTATCATTGGGATTTTCTAATTGATTGAGGAAGTTTGATGCAATTATGATTCTGTCAAGATTTGTATTTAATTTAATATTTAATTTAATATTTTGAAGAATATGTTATCTATTAGGATATTATTTTCCTAAGATGATTTTTTATTATTTTCTTGAATTTAGGAATATTCTAGAACCTAGGGTTTCCTACGGTTTTAGGGTTTCTTTGTTTTCTATTTAAGCCAACTCATGGTGTTGTATTTGAAGTTTATTCATCTTATTTTCAATCAATATATTTGAGGTTGACTCAATTTCTCTAGTGGATTCCAGTTTGTTGGTGGATTCCGACATTATTAGATTGAATGAGAATCCTACAAGTAATAATGTTGGAATCCACCAGAGAAATTGAGTCAACCTCAAATATATTGATTCTTAATATTATGATGCTTTTTTCTGCTATAAAGTTGTCTAATTTAAACTTTTTGTAAGTACAATTTGATTTGCTTTGTATGCATTCAAATGTCAATAGGGATATTATTAGGCGGCTGAATTTGGAAAATTATCCTAACAAATAAACTGATCCACAACCCAAACTTTCCTGGTATGTATTGTGCTTAATCCTACTTTCCTTTGTTATTTTTGTTTACATTATTTTCGTTTCCTGGTAGATATGTAATGAATAACATTCGTTGGATCTAAATTTGTATGAAAGACACCTTCAAGTGCTTGCTTATTAAATTGGAAGAAGAAGAAACCCTCAATCATACTCAATATTGATATTAAACAAACTCTAGTTTTGTGCTATCATGGTACAACAAGTTATAACTACTGTACAATATATATTGATCTTCTCACTAATTAGCATTTCTTGCAGTGGTAGTTATGTTCATTTCATAGGTACAAGTCTTGAAATCTAATCATATTGATACGGGAACGATATATATATATATATATTTGTGATGATTTTAAATTTAATACCTAATTCCAGTTAACCCAACTGCATGTAGAAATATGATGAAAACTGTGTAAATCTCATTATGCTTTAGCTTTAGTCTTCTGTGGCAACTCTTTACACCATGCTCCACCTCATGCTTAGGCCAGAATAACCAAGCAACAATTAGCTTATGTTTACGTCAGAATGACCAACAATTTTGTGGGCTAATAACTTGGGTTTTCCTTCAGCGAATGACGACTTTCAGCCCTCCAACTTGAAGTTCAGAATGTCATCTTTCCAACCACGTGTCATTGGGCCAAACTAAGGTCGAATGAAGATGTTAAGCCCAAAACAAGTTGCTAACTCAGTCTTCAAGTTTGCACAATTTTGCACCCTTGTTACAGTTATGCACTTATCATTTCTCTCAAGATATCAGGTACCAAAATCAGGTGCAACTAGAGTGAGGCAATGGCTCTAGGATGAAGTAGAACTCTAAGCTCTTGAGTTGGCAGCTGCAGACAATTATGTCATGAAAATACTTGTCAGGAGTGATGATACTTACAGAGGGTTTTATGCTCATGTAAATATAGAGTTTTTTTTTTTTTTTTTTTTACTAATTTGATTGGTGGATTATTTTGGTTCTTACTTTGAATGACATACTCAACCATTAATCGAGTCCAAAAGGCCTTGTAATCGAGGCTTAGAACCTACGGCCGAGAATTGTTCCTCTTTCGGCCACAATCATTCGAAAAAACAGTTTATCAAAAAGCGGATTCACCACCCATCACCCAATTGTACTATCATTTCTGGCCTCGGTATTAGCACGCTTCGATACAAGGCCTTTTGGAGGGGGTGAACAAGGCTTTGAAAACATTGAGTGTTGACTTACCTAAGGTGGTTGAGAAAATGAACTGGGTGATCCAATCCATGGACAAGTGAAAAATGAAGGCCAATGTCAATGTTGGATTTAGAGTTCTGTCCTTTGTTGCAACGACCAAAAAGGCCGGGGAGGTGGCAAGCCAAGAAACCCCCCTTCTCCTCCTCCTCCTCCTCCTCCTCCTCCTCTTGGCATCATCCCCTTAGTAGGTGCGCACCATCGGATGTGAGGACTATTTCGCAACTATCTACCATCCATATCAAATCAAGTAGATAGGTTTGGGCCTTGATCCTTCTACTACGTTCTCTTTTTGAAAGCCTAATCTCTTTTATCCCATGGGTAGAAAAAAAAAATTGGGTCTAAACATATATAAAATTACTATAAATAGGAGGAACTTGCAATTGTAAGTGATAAATGGACTGAAAATTATTAAAGTAGAAAGTCAATTAATGAATTTTATTTTTTATTTTTTACCCAGCTCCGTATCCCTAAGTGGTACCTGTTTCCCATGCCTTGATCCGTTCAAAAACCAACCGAGAAGATTCAGTCATTTTCCTTTATTGTTCCATTTGGTAGTTAAATCGATCTTCAGCCGTGGTGGCTTGCTCTACCAAGGTATCTAGGTTGGAAAGTGGGCGTCAACCACGAGAATGGTAGTCGTGGGAAAAGGATTGGAGTCCACTGTCTATTAGGTCTGCAATGTCATGAAAATACTACCCAATGATTAGTAGTATGAGACCAGGAGTTATGATACTTACAGAGGGTTTTCTTCTTCAAATCATTAGCCTTAGGAATTTTATGCCCCTTAGGAAGATCAGCCTCTCGGCCAAAAGTTGGTCGAAAATAGCCTCACCCTTTTTAAGCTCAAAGTGTAACTCTTCGGCTCACGAGTTGTGTGGATTTGATGTCGGCTTTGTCAACTCTTTACACATGAAAGGTTTGTCAATGGCTAACCTTGACGTCATCAACTTACACCTCCACTTCATCGTGTTAGGTCTCATACATCTCGGCATAGCTTACTGTAAGAGTGCATCATATTTGGCGACGAGTGGTGCTAGAGGCACCAACTTTGGGCACCAACTCTCTAATAGAGGTGGAGCCCGCCAATACACCAGGTCCCACGCTCTATTAGAGAGTTGGTGACCAAAGTAGGTGCCTTTAGCATTTTCCATTTGGCGACCTTATTGGTCAGGTCATGCATGTTGGAAAACTCAGTACCTTCGAACTTTTTTTGAAATTCAAGATCCAACCCCTCTTAAGCCATTTTCACAATTCTCTTTCGGCCAAATTGATTCAACTAGTACAATATCATCAATTGACATGGATAACGAGGCGGTGCGTAGGCGTATTCTTTAGTATCGTCCACTTGTGGAAGCATTTCCTTCACCTTCAAAACAACTTCATTCACATTTGGAAGTGTTTCTTCATGCACCTGATGCACCTTTGGAATCATTTCATGGATGCTTGAAATGATTCAATCAACCTTCTTAAGTATTTCAAAAACCATTTTTCCTCTTCTTTTTCTTTTCTTTTTTCTCTTTGATTTGTTTTCACTCTCTCTCTCTCTCTAGATTCTACTTCTTAACATGTCAAATTTGAAATAAAAAGTGTACTAACTATATACAAAATTGATCATAAAAAGTGTCATAAATAATGTGCTAAATTATCCACAATCATCTTAGCTTCTCGAACTTTAAAATTGATGAAGCACATGCCAAATGTCTCTCATCATAGAACATTCCATGGAATAACACTTTTTCTAGTAAACATTTGTATGTATAATAATTTGTAATTTGGAAATAAGATTTTTAGAAAGAGGAAAGCTCAGAGTACTAAACTTAATAAGTTTGATATAATATTTCTAGAAACAATTAAATCGAGTAGTCTGAGTTTAAAAGAGACTAAATAGAGCCCAAAATTATTTAACGCAAAATGCATGTCAGAAAGAGATTGAAGGAGAGACAAAGGCGTAGAGTGATAGAAATAGCCTCACTGAGAAAAGATTTCTTTTATTCTGATGACATTTCAAAGTTTGTATTCCTAAAACCTTGTGTATTCTTTTGTTAAGATCATCGATTGGTGCTGCATTCTTTCCTCTGCAATTTACATATAGTTTGATACCCAATGCAGAGCTTCCTTTGATGAATGAACATTATTACTAAATGCAAAGCACACCAAATGATTCCATTGAAAATCACCAGTTCAATCTTCCATTCCCAGTGTGACATGACAAAAATGAAAAATTAGCAAAGTATAGACAATCATCTTAAAAACAACATTCCCTGAAACCTTAAGGTTCAGTACTGGATGATTTTCAAAATTTTAACATTATTTTGCATCTTGTACACCAAATAATTTGAATATTATAGCAACTTTTAATAAACATATCAAAATTCCCCAATCTCCCTGAATTTTATTCTATCGTAGCATACACAAGCTCTTGGAATTTCCCAATATCCCATCAAACCTAGACAAACTGTTTTATTTCCCTCACACAAACTCATAAACGAATGAGAAAATTACTACACATTCCATTAAACTTAAATGAATTTTACTGTGAATTTTTTTCTTCATGTTCTTGTGTTTTCACTCAGTAACCAAACAAAGCATTAATGGGTTTTTGTTTGCTTATTAATTTTTGTTTTTGTGTTTTAATGTTCTTTGAATTGAGACTTCAAAACAAATTCCTTTTCTTTTCCTAGGAATACTTAGAAAGACTTGTAACTTATTGGTTACCTCACTTCTAACTACTTCATATATCAAACAGAATTTATAATCTTATAAACCATTATTTCTCTAAACTATTGTCAGTAATAGTATTGAACTACTAGATTTTGAAACAATAAATGAAAGCCCTTTACATTTTAGGTGTTTGAACCCAGCCAAAGGGCTGGAGGCCCTATTGTTTATCCTTATGATCAGAGAAAAATAAGATATGGAAAAGGAAGTTGAATGTTTCTAGTTGATCAAATGCCTACATTCTTTTGAGTATGATATTTGGAGATGTTTATATTGTGTGCATCTTATATCACGTCTAGCTGCTGATATCTTTTATTAGCTGTACTGATCACTTGCAATTTTTACTTGCCCCCATTGCAAATTGAATTTATCCCTTGGATTTTCTGCTCAACATAATGTGCCTCTTCAAATGTCCTTAGCTCAACTATAGCAAATATGATTGGAAATTCGGGTTTTAAGTTATAGGGACTGTGGAATAGAATTCTAAGATATAACCCCAATTAGTAAAAGGCTTCTGGTTCTGTGTTTCTATTTAAGAAACTTGCAAGTGCAATGCATGCTTGTTTATAGTTTTGTTGCAAGGGTTGAATGAATCATTGTGCTATTTCTTTAGCTAGAAGCTAGATGAATATTTGATGCACTTCTCTTTTTTGTTTTCTAATCCCTTACAACATTGCAATTTGGCTCATTATGGAGGCGGTAAAGGTAGCTAATAAAGGGTTTGCAACTCGTGACAGTGTTGCCATTAGATCTGATCGGTGGAGTTACAGTTACAATCAACTAATATCTTCTGCATCAAGTATATCTAGCTTGTTATCTAGTCGTCACTTGAACACAGTGAGTTTGAGCTTATTTTCCAACATTTATAGTCTTGCTTTCCCACAATATTTTCGCTTATTTTTTAGCATCTTTGGCTTACAGAGTTTTTTGTTGTTGAATATAAGCAATTTTATTAGCAAAGAAACAAAGGATGTACAAATGCAGGAACAAAAATCATTAACACTTATGAAGCTATAGGCTTTGGCTTACAGACTTTCGAAGCAAGTAAGCATGAATCTCATTCACTAGCAATTGATGGTGGAAGAGGACAAGGGCATCTTGGAGGGGCTAGAATAGGAATCATGGCTAAGCCCTCAGCTAAATTTGTTGCTGGCATACTCAGGACCTGGCTTAGTGGAGGTGTTGCGGTTCCACTTGCTCTCAGCTATCCTGAAGCTGAGCTCTTGCATGTGATGAATGATTCAGTGAGTCCCCAATACCCTCTTCGTTTTAGTTTTCTTTCTTAGTGACTTGTGTTTTTCTCAATACTATTTATTGAGTTACTAGTTTTAATATATGCAGTAACTAGTTGTAATACATGTTGCCATACCTTATCTTCATTCTATATTTTTCTATTTTATTTTTGGCATAAATTCTGTAGGCCGTAAATGATTATCTGGTTTACAGGATGTCTCCATGATTCTGAGTACTAAAGATAATCAGGAACTTATGGAAAATGTTGCTGCTAAATGTGCTTCTCAAGTTTCTCTTATTCCACCCGTTCCTAGTAGTTCTTCAGAAAAAAGTGCAGATGGTAATTTACAAGCTGTAGAAATAGACGCAGATAGAATTTTTCACCGGAATAAAAAGCAATCAAGTAAGAGAGATTGTGTGCCTTTAAGAATGTGCAAATTTATATCCTGGATTGGGAATGCTGTAGGAGTTAATAATAAATTTTGATTATTGTGTTGTCATTTTTTGTTATGAAGGTGAGGATCCTGCATTAATTATATACACTAGTGTCACAATAGGAAAACCTAAAGAAGTTGTGCACATGCACAAAAGCATCAGTGCACAGGTATGCTCCCCATCTATCCTTGCAAGCAATTCGTTTAACCACTAAAATAGTTTCAGGTGAGGTGTAGGATACACATGTCACCATAAGGGTCTTCATTATAATGGACAACAGATGATGTGATATAATTTTTATATACTGGATCACTGTTTTAGAAACATTTTCTCTTGATTAGTAGGCATCTGTAGTTTAGGGGTTTGTTTGTCAAGTTTGGCTATTTCTTCTAAGAAGTCTTCTTTGATGTTAGCTTTGCAATGCATCTCTTTCATGTGGGCTACATTTCTACGGACTTGTGTTGCGAAGAAAAAAAAACATCTCTTGGTGTTCATTTATTGTTTCACTTTTATGCATTATAACATTATAAGTCATGTAATGGAGGTATTCTTGTAGGTCATGCACTATTTTCCTTGACTCTAGCATCTCTATTCCAAGTTAACTATGTTGACTTTTGCCCTGATGTTACCTCAAAGTTCAGGTCCAAACCTTAGCAGAAGCTTGGGAGTATACATATGCTTATCAGTTCTTGAATTGTCTATCACTACATCATATCCTTCTACTTTTATGTACTTGCTTGCAAATTGTACTGTTTCCATATGCAGTCTCAGCTTACGTTTTGTTGATGTCTTCTGTGTCTTCCTTTTCTGTTAGAAACTTGATTCGAAATTCTAAGTCACACACTGAAATTTATCCTTGTTGGTTTATGGCTTTGATGATTGATTGAAACATGTTATCCTTAACCCATAACATACATGTTCATGGGCTTTTCAATGTTGTACTTGCCCCTCTCTATGCAGGTTCCACGTAATATACTCTTTTTTTTCTATTTTCCTTGGTTGCCTTGACAACTAAAGGCTTTCACCATTGTTTTTCCCTGGAACGGCTTTGTTTGGCTGCATGAGTCTTGCTCAGCTACTTATTGTAATTTAATTTCTTCTGTTTATGTTGTTGAGGTTGAATTTATGCCAAAATTTAGCGTGAGGGGTATTTGGCAAAGATGGCGTGAATCATATCCAATAAATGGAACTAAGGCAGCTGATGGCATAACTGTGTTTACAGGAGTAAGTCTACTCTGTATGTGAAGGATGTTTTTGCTAATATGAAAATCTATTGCAAGTCATAACATATTATAATTGCACTAGAATACAAATTCTTGGGAAAGCGTCATATTCTAAAAAGCAGGTATCTCCTGCTTGTTAGTTGATTTTTTAGGACCTGGCTTAGTGGAGGTGTTGCAGTTCCACTTGCTCTCAGCTCAGTTATCCTGAAGTTGAGCTCTTGCATGCAATAAATGATTCAGTGAGTCTCCAAAATCCCCTTCGTTTTACCTTTCTTTCTTAGTGACTTGTGTTTTTCTTAACAATATTTATTGAGTTATTTTCTTATTAAATTTTATTCTCTTTCTTTTTGTTTTTGTACATAGTTTTTTTTTTTTGGGATAAAAATGTAGTGTATTTTTTTATTGAGCTATAAAAATAAAATAAAAAATTTACCGTATTCTCTTTGAACTTTTGCTTTTATTTTTGTATGTAGTATATTTTTCTAAAATTTTCGCTTTAAAATATACATATATGATATATGATGTGCATGCCTATACATGTTTGTTTGTATATGTTGTGTTGAAATTTTGGTCGACGATTTATTGGATCTTATATAAAAAAAATGTTCTATGACTGAAGTCTATACTGTGACTTGTTTCAATGCTCTTGAAGTTCATGTTTTGAATTCTTGAATTTCATGTTTTGATTTTTTGAAGTTCATGTTTTGACTTGTTTCAATGCGCTTGAAGTTTATGTTTTGAATTCTTAAAGTTCATGTTTTGATCTTTTGAAGTTGATGTTTTGACTTGTTTCAATGCTCTTGAAGTTTATGTTTTGAATTCTTGAAGTTCATGTTTTTATTTCTTGAAGTTCATGTTTTGACTTGTTTCAATGCGCTTGAAGTTTATGTTTTGAATTCTTAAAGTTCATGTTTTGATTTTTTTGAAGTTGATGTTTTGACTTGTTTCAATGCTCTTGAAGTTTATATTTTGAATTCTTAAAGTTCATGTTTTGATTACTTGAAGTTCATGTTTTAAATTCTTAAAGTTCATGTTTTGATTTTTTGAAGTTTATGTTTTGACTTGTTGCAATGCTCTTGAAGTTTATGTTTTGAATTCTTGAAGTTTATATTTTGATTTTTTGAAGTTCATGTTATATAAAAGCCCAATACAAAAGTCAAAAAATAAAAATAAATCCGAATTGTTCAAGTATTCTATAAATACCCCTCCCTCATTCATTTTCCTCAAACCTAAACACTTCAAAAACCTTCCTCCCTCTCTTTGGCTCAGTTTGGGATTGCTATCACTTAAAAAAAAAAAATTCTACTATGCTTTAAAAATAATTAGCTGTAAAATAAAGCAGCTCTATGTTTGGTAAACAATATTTTTAAAGTGCTGTTAGTACAAAAAGCAGTGTCAAAATCATTTGGTAAATTTTAATATAAAATTGTTGTAATTGTGAATAATGACTAAAATAGATATGATATTAAAAGTGTTATGTATTAATCATGTGGTGTTAGTGATAGTGATGGAGTGGAGGTGGTGGTGGTGATGAAGGTGGAGTTGGTGGCCGTGGTAGTGGTAGTGGTGGTGGGGATGGCGGTTGTGGAGGTGGTGGTGGTGGATGTGGAGGTTTTGGAGGAGGTGGTGGTGGTTGTGGTGGTAGTAGTGGTGGTGGTGGTGGTGGTGGTGGTGGTGGAGGTGGTGGTGGAGGTGGTGACGGTGGCGGTGGTTGTGGAGGTAGTGAATGTGGTGGTGCAAGGGGTGGAGTTGGATGTGGAAGTGGAGGTAGTATCATTTTTTTAAATGAATGATGGTATTTTGGGAAACACAATCCTAGACATGTATTTATAAAAAAACCCAAGCACTATTTAAACATAGAAACACACCTAAAATCAATCCCAAAGTCAACTTTTTAGGTGTGTTTATAAATGGGTTTTGAGTGTGTGTAATGATGGGTTTTGGGTGTGTTTATAAAGTATTTTGGGTGTTGGGCTTTTTTATAATTTCAACCTCCATTTTGGGTGTTTTAGTGAAACTCTCTTAAAAAAATTCATTAAAAAGGTTTATCTCTACTTCTTTTGAAAGCAGCTTTGAAAAGCAACCTATACCCTGCTTTTAAAAGCTGCTGTCAAAAGACCATTGCTTTTAAAATAATTGGGATATTTTATTTTTACCAAACACCTTAAACTGCTTAACTTTAAAGTGAAGCAAGTTTTTAGCCAAAAAAAGCAATCCCAAATGGGGCTTTCGTCTCATGCCCCTCCACCATAACCATCCACCTTCCCGGAAGTTACCATTCATCTCGGGGATATTATTCACAGTCATTATTCATCCAAAAATACTATTCATATGAAATCACCATTCATTCCAAAATCGATCCTCGTGGTCAAGGATTAAAATATTGGCCGTGCAGATAATATCGGGCCTCCAATTTACGGATATTTCGGGGGATATATCATTATCATTTTAGGTATCGGGAAAAAATGACATATATAGGCATTGAAAAACATAATTTTGGTGTAAAACTTTCATAGATGTTGTGTACATTATCAATGAATGTATTAAACAAATAAAATTCAAAATTTAATAATAATAAGATATACATATGATGAAATATAAGTGATATGTAATGTGCGTTAATTAAAGTTTGAAAATAAAATGTTGATTAGAATGAATAAACCGTGCATAAATCCATAGTTTGTTTAAACATTGTATTACAATTTGGATAAGTGTCCATCTACATAAATGAAGAGCTTCTATGAGGTTCAAACAATGAGGAACAACCATCTAGATTCATATACTAGTCATACCAAGTCATGTGACCCGAGCAGTTTGTAAGCCATGTTTGAACATGGTGCACATAGGTCTCTCTTGAGCACCTTACTGTCCTATCATATATGGGATATGTAGGATTAACCCAACTAGTAGGTCCATAATTTGTTTCACCATCTTGATCTCCATAACTAGTTCCATTATAATCAAACATGACATAACCATAGCCATCATAAGACTCATTTGAGTTAGTACTAGGTCTAGTTTTTAAGCTCATATATCCAAAACTGATCGCCATGTCCTCTTCAGATGGATTGGAGGTATGTGGGCAGTGGACTGTCATAGATTCTTTATATTAATAAATTATAAGGTTATGGTCAAGGATTAGTTATTTTTGGGCTTCAATTTGCTTCAATTGACTTCAAAACTTTTGAATTTTTTTTCGGTTCTGCTATGGGTATCTGGAAATATCAGGGATATAGGCAAAATATCGGGGATATATCGTCGATACATGGGAAGATATGGCCTTACCCCTTAGTATCGATGTCAATAGTTGAAAATACCGAAATATCAGTGTATCGACCGATATTTCAATCCTTGCTTGTGGTTACTATTCATAGTTTCGTGCAACTTTCATCCATTAGTACTATTCACCTGTGGTACTATTCGTCGCAGTATTTTATCAAGATCATATCTGTCATCCAATAGTACTATTCACCTGTGGTACTTTAGTAATTTTTATTTTATTTTTATAATTGTTATTAGAATTATTTGAGGCCAATTTGAACGTCTATATATTATTTTGTCATGAACTATTTAGGATGGATTTGAATTTCTCTTTTTGAGGTCGATTTTGATTTTTGTTTAGTACAAATTAGTAAACAAATTACTTTTATTTTCCTTCATGTAAAACAAAAGCGCATATCTTGACATATATTCACTTTTCCATATATAATTTAAGAAGAGTAAGGCAATACCATTTAAAACACCAACCATGCAATACTATTGTCGCCACCTCATCACAAACTGACTAATTCTATATTTATATTCCCTTCTTTTTCGTTTTTGGTACTTGTAATTAGGTTGACATGTTGATTGAGTACAAATTTCATTATATAAATAAATAAATAAATAAATAAATAAATATATATATATATATATAAAGAGAGGGAGGCATCATAATGAATATCAAAGAATTGAGTAAGTGCAGTATTCACACTTGCAAAAACCCAACCCTTCTCTGCAACCTTGCTTCTTCCCATTGTTCAATCCTCTCGACCTCTCATAAATTACTTCGCTAAATATTAAGTGATGGAGTGACTATGCATACTCTTAACATTCAAACGAAGTGAAAGAGACAAAAGCCTTTCCCACTCGGATGATGCTATAAGCCTCTTTTCTTATCTAACAAAAGCCTTTCACACTCAGAAATTCTTCATGGGCTTATCAGGGCGAGGACAATGTCAGTTTGCATGGCTGTTCATTGGATAATTGTATGTCTTCTATAGTTCTTCCAGATATGGCTTATTTTCATCTTTTTTTTTTTCTTGATTGTGGGAGTTGACACATGACTTTTCCTACTCACATACCAGACATATTTTTACGAACTTGATATCCAATAAAACTTTTTACTCGATGACCATTCAATCTATGAAAGCAATAATTTCTTATCTACTGTGGCTCTAATAGAAAATGTGAAAAATAGGGATTCTACTGAAATTCATAACTTTTTTTTTTTAGTGAAGAAGGGGTTTCATTCTCCAAATTGATTAATTCTAATGACATCTCACTAATAAATTTTGGTGCCTGATCAAATTCTTTGTTGTTCTATTGTTTTTACACTTACTGGAGCAGAACCTTCTTGCTTGCTAAAGACCCTTAAGGTAAACGAGTTTTTATCAAATCTAGCCAAAATTTAATCCCTAAGTTCATAAATGCCAGTTTCTGCAAAAACTTTCAAATATAACCAAAACCTCAGTTAACACTATCAAAGGGTCTTGCCCACAAGATAGTTCCCTAAATTTAGCTTTTAGGGTTATGTATCTATATTTCTCGAGTATATTGTATATGTCATATTCTTGCTTGCTTCAAAGGGTTTGCCATATTGTGCTTTCTAGTATTACAATAAATTCAACAACAAATATTAAAGCAAAACATTAAACAATACCATTTGTAAGTAGTAAACAAAAATCCAAATCGGCCTCAAAAAGAGCAATCCAAATCCATCCTAAATAGTTCATGACAAATTAATATAGACGTTCAAATCCGCCTCAAATATTTCTAATAACAATTTTACAAAAAACAAGTAGTAGAGTTTCCCGAATCTGCCCTACATGATACTTAAGGGTGAAAAAGCCTAACCCCACTCGGGTCAAAGAGAACGCTGCAAAGGGTCTGTGCCATTATGCATCCTTGCAAATGGTCTACTATTGGGAGGGAGATTTGCTACTTTGAAGGTGCTCGATCGAGTCAAAGAGAACACAGAAATAATCATATCAGATATAGTAGTTCCAATAAGATTTTATTGCTATTAAAGAAATGACTTTTGTTAACTGATACATTAAAAAGAAGGAAAAATACTAATCCACAAACATAAATATGAAGAAGTCAATTGGTTTAGTCCAGTCAATGGGTTTAGTTCAAACCAAAATTCATCCATATTTTGTAATGATATCAAATGCACATCTTTTACTCAAATAACTATTCAGTGTGATGGTAGTATGGTACACATATCATATGTCATTTTGACAAGGCTTGCATAATGTTTTATGTTATAAACCAACTCAAACCTTGTCCAAAATCTCACTTAGCCATAAGGGCCACAGGGCCCAAGAGGCAGTTTCAAGAAATTTTTTTCTAGTGTTGAAACCAGAGCTTGGGTCGGAAGATTAACTTCATTTCAAAACCTCACCCAAAATGGGGAGGGCACAGTAACAACAAACAGAGCAAACCCAGTAAGGAAGCTAGAGAAACTAAACTAATATCAGGTAGACAGGAACAAAGAGACTGCCCCAGATAATGATATCATCAGATAAACAAACTTAAAAATGACAAAGCAATCTGGATTAAAAGGAGCAAAAGAACCCAATAAGCAAAACAACATCAAACTAAAATGAAACATAAATCCACCACAAATCAGCCACCATAAGCCAACCACAATCATTGCAACCCCAAGGAAAGGGAAACAGGACCATGAGACTGGAAAGAGGTGGTGCAAGCACCTGAGCCATAGCAATGCAGTAGCTCTACACAAATTCTACTTTGTACGCGATTTCTCGCTTTGCTGGATCGCTGCAGTAGCCAATAGATGGAACCAGATCGAGCGGGGAGAGAGGGGGTCTGAGTAAAGGTCAGCTCGAGAATCTCCATCTCCACTAGAGCTGTAAACACCAGTACACCTAGAGGAGGAAAGCAGGAACCGATCAGAGGGCAGCCAAAGAACAACGCCGAAAGGATTGGAATAGGGGAGATCTAAGGAAGTAAACCGGAAATGAGGCATAAAGCCCCATAACAGAGGCATAAAGCCCTAAAAACGAGCATTAAAGCTCAAGCACATCACCGTCTCCTCACAAGGAGAGAGATTCGGACTCAGCAAAATGGAGGTAACCCATATACATCGAGATGAACCTCGAGAGAGAAGCAAACTAGGGATGGTAGGGAAGGAGGAGGGGACAAGGCCTCCTCCCCCCAAAGAGATGAAACAGCGCTGGGAGTTGGGAGAGTTTTTTAGGTTGCTAGGGTTTGTTTTATGAGTATATTAATTGGCGCTTTAAATTCAAGTGACCTAGGACACCTTATGACATGATTAAGTCCTTGTTACGACTGGACCCTTAAACCTCGACTTAGAGTTTTAAACTAAGGTTCATATTTAGATCTAGAATTAGTAAGATGTAATTAGACTTAACTAGACCTATGTTTAGTACATTAGGATGGTATTTGCGACTTAATTTAACTCTTAGTTAGGATGGTATTTGCAACTCAATTTAACTCTTAGTTTCTGTGTCGACGTACATGATCCTCACAAATTTTTTCACTAAATATTAAGTGATGTGGTTGACTAGTAGTTTGTCCCCTAGGAAGTGATGAAATAATAGTTGTGTTCTACCACCTAACAATGCTAACTTTGCAGATCATTATTTTCTCTTTGATTTCCCCTGCCAAGTTGAATTGTTCTTCTTCACTCCAGCGCCAAGAATGTTATCATGAAACTTGTGAAGAAGTTTCAGTCAATTATAATGAAGGAATATTATGAGAGGTGGCTACCAATTTGCATGACTAGATTACTCATTTGAAAGATTAGGCGTGGGATGAATGGTTGAGAAGAGAAAAAGAACTACCATATAACAATTCACCCCAACAAACAATGCTCTATCTCTAATGGTGAATGGTGGTGTCCTTCTGACTTGTCCTAATAGTGTTGAGGGTCAATAATTGTGCAATCTTGTTTTACTCAAGCATATTCACTACCTCCTTATATATTGTAGAATAAGAAAGCTGAATGGTTCACACCAATTAAGACCATTACTATGAGAGATTTACCATGGCATTTATCTTCCTCTGTTGAGGACAAGGCTGCACATTTAAATGGAACATAGACATCCCACTGTGGTATGTCTAACTTGAGGCTCTTAATTGGGTCCCATACACAATACTGTGAAGAGGATTGTGAGATGCTTTGGGAATGAGTAAGCCATTTGTGGACCCTACAAGGTGGTGTGATGAATATTGATGTTGCTTTCTTGGGTCCCAGAAGAAGTGATTTGTGAAGGGTGTGGTTTCCAATTTTGGAGGGAATAAGTGTAGAAGTTTGGGGTTAAGATGACTCTTGGGATTTAAGGCATGGAATTGTTGGACTTGGAATGTTGTTGAAATGATATTGGTCATGGTTTTTGTCATGATGACCGTTGGATTGGGAGATTGCTAACTATGGATGCAATGAAAGGTTGGGATTGCATTGCCTTGGTGTTGATGGTGAACCTCTCGCGGAGTTGTGAGAGTTATGAATATCATGAAGATGGGAGAAGGCTGACTAGGATTCGAAGGGATATTGGGCTGCACGGGTGTGCTTTGAGTGGTGAAATGTGTGTTTCGCTTCCGCCTCATCGCGCCACTTGCTCGTCCCATGACAAGTGGTATCAGATCTTTGATCCCATGACAAGTTGTATCAGAGCTGATCGATTCAGATGGTGGTTTCTACTCAAACCATTCTCACCTTGGGATACAACCACCTTAGGACACAACCTTGAAGCTCTGATCCCATGACAGTGGTTTCTACTCAGAGCTGATCAAACCATAAGGTGGTTTTGGTGTGAGGGAGTCCTATCTAGAAGAGATGGTGATTAAGGAACTTAGATAGCAAGTCATTGCCTGTGACGGGTAGTGGTCCTATAAAGTTAGATGAAGACTCCAACGTCACTATGGATGATTGTTGGAATCAAATAGTGTGACGGTTGATGGAAACCCGTCTTGGAGCTAGATCCTATTAATGGGTGAAGGTATACAAAAGTTTGCCTCGAAGTTTTGAGAAGACATCAAGCATGATGACTCTAAGATATGGGATGATGGTTGGTTTTGCTGCTCGGTTGCCTAGTTTTCTTATCCATGCACCAAGAGCCCGAAAGTTGGATAGGCAAGGGTTCTAACTTGTGACGAAGAATGTTGCTTGTTTAGTTCATATCATGGGGAAGATGGGGACGCGAGTTTGGTGAGAGTGTTGAAGATTGGCTTATACTTGAACCATGGCTTAACATTGATGGTTATGGCAAACTCTATTAGTAACAAGTGCGAAACAGACAGTGCAAGACCCTTGTTTAGGGAAGATTTGTGAGGGAAGAGGACTAAAAGGGTGCAATCTTCGAAGGGAGTAAGTTGTTGATGGGCTAGGCTTCATTGAGAGAGTAAGTCGTTGACGGGCTAGCCTTTAACGAAGGAGTCACTTAAATGGTTGCTTTTACAATTGTGTAGAACATGTGGGTGAAACGTAATGTTTGACACAAGGTTGCTAACTAATATTCGGAATGCTGAAGCATTCTAAAGGTGGATCCCAGAGTCTTTCATGAGAGGACGGTTGCTAAAAGACGCAATATGTCTGCACTTAATGGCAGGCTAAAGATAGAGTAACTTAAGGGAGGTTGTCTTACTTGTTCCCTTATGGATGCTACGGAAGTAGGTTCTACCGAGTTCAAGTTTGGGTATTGGTTAGGAGGTTCTACTCGTAGTAGGGATGATATCTTACCTTGGTGAATTGTAAAGGCCAAAATATTGTAAAGCTTCACTTCAAAGGCACATTGAGGTGAGGGTGCAATCGACTAGATAAGTGCGGGAGATCCACGAATGTCATAGAGGTATGGTTACGCCTATGCGCAAATAGATTGAGGAGCCTTGGAGGACACACAGTTGACGAAGTGATGTTGCTTGTTCAAGGTTAAGATGTGAGGACAATGGCAACGGAGCTTGGTAAGAGTGCTGAAGATTGGCAATACTCAAACCATCGCATGCCACAAACAGTTGTATTGAATTCAGTTAGTAACGGGTGTTAAACGAATGGTGCAAGACTTGTTCGGGGAAGAGTTGTGGCAGCTCAAGATTGGAATGGTGTAGTCTTCGAAGGGAGTAAGTCGCTAACGAGCTAGGCTTTAATGAGGGAGTCACTTAAGTGGTTGCTCTTACAATTGTGGATAATGTGTGGGTGAGGTACAAAGTTGACACAAGGCCGATAATTAATATTTAGAACGATGAAGTGTTCTAGATGTGAATCCTAGAGTCTTGAGAGCATGTTTGCTAGGGACATGGAGTATGTCCACACTTGATGGCAGACAAAGTTGGAGTAACTTTGGTGTTGACATCTTACTTGTTCCAGTGTTGATGCTATGAAAGTGGTTCTACCGAGTCCGAGTTTAGGAGTTGGTAGGTAGGTGGTTCTACCCATTGTAGGGACGATGTCTAACCTTGGTGAATTGTGATGGCCTAAGTGTTGTGGAACTTTGCTGTGGAGGCACCTTGAGGTGAGGGTGTGCCGGTGAGATAAGTAAGGGAGAACCTCGAATGCCATGGAGGTATGGTGGTGCAGATGCACAAACAAATGGAGATGCTGTGGACATACAATTGGCTTACGAGTCACACCCAGGCGAGTTGGATCTCTTTGAACGTTGAAAATGTGGAAGTACTTGACCAGCGAACTATGTGTTTGTTCAATGGTTGAGTACGACAAGACACAGACGTCTCAGCCCAAAAAAGGAAAAGATGTGGAACTTCTAGAGAAGTTGAAACGGGTTAAAATCGCATTGCATTGTGGTCCATGGAAAGGGGAGGAGAGGATATTCCTATATGGTGTTGTTATCCATCAAACTTTTCCTTAATTGCCTATGTGACAGACCTAGATTCGAGTTTTTATCAAAAATAGCTAAAGTTTACCCTATACTTTCATAAATGTCAATTTTTATAAAAACTTTCAAAAATAGCCAAAAACTCACTTAAAAATACTCAAATGCCCTCAAAACTAAAACCCACAAAAACCTAAAAAAGCAAAACATGAAACATGAAATCTGTAATTTATGTTTTCATTTGATTTCAAACATAAAAACTCCCCTATGTTAGTATATGTTGTCTCTGTCATTCGGCTCGAAGCTTTGGTAGTATTTGTTGTCGTCAACCATGTTGATGCTATCACCATTGCAGGCCATACACAACCCTTTGTCAGCCATATATGGACTTCAAAGTTGCTAATTAGATTCCGATATGAACTTAAACATTGTGGAGATGAATCAATAACTCCATGAGTGCCTTGTTAAATATATAATACAAATATATGGATTATTAGAGATAATTAAGTAATTAGATAATAGAGATGAAGGAGATCATAGAACAAAAGCTTTGCTTCAACACAATGTTGGGTGGATTCAGTACTCAGACTAGCTAGGAATCAAGTCACATTTATGGTTCAACTCTTCCAATGATATAACATAGGATCAACCTTTGTTTTTATATATGTTTAAAATCAAATTGAAAACAAAGATTGCATTTTTTTTTATTATTATAGGTTTTTGTGGGTTTTTACTTATGAGGGCGCTTGAGTATTTTTAGGTGAGTTTTTTGCTATTTTTGAAAGTTTTTATAAAAACTGACATTTATGAAAGTATAGGGTAAATTTTGGCTATTTTTGATAAAAACTCCTTGGATTCACCTATTCATTACTTTCACTGAATTAAAGGGTATTTTAGGAATTTTAAAAACATGGTAATTTCAAACCACAAATATAATAATTAACACAACCATTGCTGCTCACGAAAACACTTAACACACCCACTCTAAAACAACATTCGACCAACTCACCCATTTTCAAAATACTTTGCATATTATGTATTGTATGCCAACGGTGCTGTGAATTTTAATTTGGGTGGGTCCCAAGACAAACCTGTTGTACACCCTGCCTTCCTATGTAAAAGTTAACCAGCCTAATGTCAAGGGTCGCACATAGGCCAGTGCTACCATGACTCAATTGGGACATCTGTGCACTTATGAGATAGTCTAAGTGTGGAAGGGCAACAGCTTATGAGCTAGAATGGTTGGTGCTGGTCGGGTTGCACTTGTGAATGGTATTTTGGGTATTTCAGAAGGTTACGGGAGGAACTTGAGGAATCTAAGAATACTAGGACGTTCGTGATGTTGAGACGTAGACAACACAGCTGACGGTTCACCATTCAAAGTTCGTATAAAGGAGTTATGCCCAATTATGACTCCTCGTGCATATGTGATGTTTCATCCTAGCAGAAAGCGAAATGCATAAAATGCTATATAGGGGGTGTCATGCTCTCCCCCACCCTTGGTGCTTACACCCTTGTGGCACTAAGCTAGTATCCTTATGACATTGGAGGTAGTCCTAAGGGCGGGCATAAGATTGTTGAAGGATAATCTATGTCTCTGAAGGAAAGGAATTCCCGAGGATAGTACAAACATGCGGGGCCGTTCGTATTGTGCATCATTGCGAAGAGTGAGGTCAATGTATGGCATTAGCTATGTCGTCGGCAAGCGAGACATTTGACAATACTCGATAGACTTAGCTTGGGTTCGGCCTTCTCTAATATTGACGGAAGATATTCCGATGCCGGTACGCATGAGTTATGACCTCATGCAATGCATTGATGATTATATGAGACATTCGGAATACATATGTTGATAAGGCTTGGGCGACATGCGAGTGTGACAGCTTGCTTGTATAGATTGAGGATGCGGGCTATCTTGGTTGCTAACGGAATAACTAATAGAAGTGTGGTTAAACCGATGGTGTGTTGAATCGTTATGTGATAAGTCCATAAATATACTCATTTATGTACTCTTTTTACTTAGGTTTTGTAGGAGAATTAGATTTAAAAAGGGCTTATTACTTTACTTTTCTGATTTTCAGCTTTTCTGCGCTCTTAGAAGGTTTTTAAGGAAAAATCAACTTTTCGGAGGAATTTTAGAGCAAGGCCAATTGGAGATGAAAGCTAACATCTTGAAGTTCAATCTGTGATTTTTCTAGAATTTTCTACAAAGCCAATTGGTACAGTATTACAAGTAAAGTTAGCCCACGTGCAGACAAGACAGTTTCATACATGTTACGTGAATGTGAAGAAACGGAAGCCTTCCCGAATTTTCCAAGTTACGTGCTATATATGGTTGGAAAGATAAGACATTTATCTTTCTAAAATATATTTTTAATGATTTTTCTGCAAGGCTGAAGATCCCCAAATCGTGTGACAATTGGGCTGAGCTGTATTTCCCTGTGGAGTTAGGAATTGTGATTTTTACTTTCCTATTTGGATTCCTTGTTTACCAAGACTTCTTGGACGACTTGTCAGTCAATTTTAGGGTTTTAGAACTCTGATATAAGTGATATAAAAGGCCAGCCAAGGCCCCGGATACAGATTCACGTCCAAAAGGGATCAACCGTGTAAGAGGAGAAAGCTGCCAACGAGTTCTTTCTTTTCCTTTCTTCTTTTAAGTTTCAGTTCTTATGTATTTATTTTTGAGTTCATCCAAGAGCATGAGTAACTAATTTCTTGTTAGTTAGGGCTTAATCTTGAAGCCCTAAACATGATTTCAATTCTATAGACAAGTTTGAATGGATTTTCAGTTTCTACAAGCGTGATGATTTCGGTTTCTCTAGGTTATGTGAATTCTGATATTTTGTTTCTTTGAGTAGCTAACTTTGAAGCATGTATTGGAATTAAATTGTTGTAGAACATAGGTCAATTGCCATATTGAATGTGTTCTTGTTTGCAACGAATAATTGGGTTAAGAACTAGTTATGAGAAATCGATTCTTGAATTCCTAATAACAAATGCCATGTTTTAGGGTTTTTGTGACACTCATATTCTCTTTGATCTTAATGGATTCTTGATTGTTAATTTGAGTAAATGCCATACTAGATTTCAATTAAGAATACACGTATTGATGTAAATGCCATACACTTTACATGCACTTAAGAGAGAATCATACAACTCGAGTCAAATGCCATGATCTTGTTGTGAGTGTCGTCATCATATGATTGCTAGAAATTGATTATCTATTGTTGTTTATGAATTGATTGATTGGTTAGAGGTGGATAGTGAGTCCTAGCTATTGTTCTTGATTGATTATAAACCAATTTCTCTTAAACTCTAATTTAAATTCTGTTTTGTTTTTTTTTTCTTATTTTGTTTTATTCACAAAATCAAATAAAAACCCCCCTTGGTGTTGGCGTGTGTGTGGAAGTCCTTGTGTTTTCGTTGCGTGACATTGATAAACATCTCTCTAGATTACAATCTCTGTGGGAATGACCCTTGCTTGCTTACTATACTATCATTTGATTTGTGCACTTGCAAGGTTTAAATATTGTTGTTAAAAATTACCAACATTATGTCCTGACATGGGCATGAGCAAGCCACGAGTTAAGCATGCGACGCGTTCGATGCAATTGACATGTCTTATGCAACGCTTGATGTATGAGCGTCGAGGGTTCGTTGCCGGATGCGGGGTGATTGTATTGTCACAAGGTAGTGTGACTCGTTATCTAGCCATGAGGCGTGGCGCCCATGAGAGACTACACTTGATGGTGAACCTCTCACGGAGTTGTGAAAGTCATGAATATCATGAAGATGGAAAAAGGCTGATTGGGATTCGAAGGGATCCTAGGCCGCACGGGTGTGCTTTGAGCGGCGAAATGTGTGTTTCGCTTCCGCCGTGCCACACAACTCGCTCATCCCGTGACACTAAGTTCTTTTTCTTTTTCTTTTTTTGGTCAACTGCCAGCGTAATTACCTCAGTCTGTTCAACATTAATATGTTCTTTTTTAGAAAAAAACAAATCTTATCTAAGGGTGAAATCTAAAGACTACACAACTGCCAATTTTGTCAAAATTAAAAAACAAAAAACAAAAACTGAGAATGATAAAGTTCGACCAAAATCTCAAATACTATGTAATCGTAACTTCTATATCGACATACATGATTCCCACAATTTGTTTCGCTATATATTAAGTGATGGGGTGACTACGCATACTCCAACACTCAAAAGAAGTGAAAAGGGTATTTTAAAATATCAAAAGGAAGAGAGAAATCTCCTTTTTCTCTCTTTTGTTTCCCTTGAAAATGGAAAGACTAAAATACCCTTAAAAATGGATGAAAAATTGGATGGTATTAAAGTCAGATGACAAATCATGAATTTTGAAAAATTAAGATTACATTTCTTTTAAATATTTCTTTAAGGTGACAGATTGAAGCTGAGGTATAAGTTCATGTGACATTTCTACAAAATCCCAAAAAATTAGAGTAAATTTAACTTAACCCCTTCAAAGTCATTTTTCCTCAACTACAACCCATCTCTTTATTTTTTTTAATAATAAAATCCTATTTTTTCTTAATAAAATCTGATGACTAGAATCCAATTCGGCAAGCTACCGAATTTATTGTACTTTTTCAATTCCTAAAATACCCCCAACTGAGCGATTATTATTGTATTTTGTATATTAATGTAGGAACCAATATAGAATTATTTTTTTAATTGGATGGTAACTAATGATACACGTTGAATTTGAAAAGATTTCCAAATGGATGTAGGAATTAATTTGGAAACATTTTTAAAATTTAAACAATAAATTCATATTTAACATACCTAATACCATTTAAAACACCACACAATACCCTTCTCGACAGCTCATCACAAACCGACTAATTCGATATTTATATTCCCTTCTTTTTCTTTTTTGATACTTGTAATTAGGTTGATATGTTGGTTGAGTACAGTTGAGTACCCTGTGGTTACACCCTTAAGACATGTTAATCCCTACATACCCAGCTCAACCACCATCACCACCCAATCCAAACACACTAGTGGAATGTTGGGGTCTTACGGTACCAAGAGTAAGATTGGCAAAAAGGAAAAGAGAAGAAAGAAATGCTCCGAAATATTTCCTATCATTCATAATTCCTTTTCCCAAGGAAGAGAAGGTTTAATACATTCCCAATACCAAAGGCGTGAACCCCTGATGTCGACCAAAAGCTAATAATATGACAATTGATAAAATAGTAAATTAGTTATGGTGGCAGAGCCCGCCAAGAGATGAGGCCCAGCCCAATCATGGAGTGTAACATGGAACTAGGGAGAGGGGGGTTGATGAGATTCATGCCATGAAAGGAAGGAGGAGTGGGAGTGAAAAAGAGGGAAGGAAGAAGAAAAGGTAAAGGAGAGAAGAGGAAGAAGGAAAGAAAAAGGAATGGGTCTAGGAAGGATAGAAGAAGAAAAGGAGAAAAAAGAGGAAAAAAGAGGACAAAATAAAAGAAAAGAAAGAAAGGAGATAAAGATAGTTTTAGCTTTTAAAAAACAATAGAATTTTTTATTTGTTAAATTATACATTTTTTAAAAACATAAATTAGCAAAAATACACTTGAAAAATAACTCACATAATATTATTCTCAATTTCTACTACCAGACACGTTTTCATTGTTTTTATGTTCTAATTAATCTACCACACGCATTTTCAGATCTTGAAAATGCAAATTTGTTTTCTTGTTTTCATTCTTTGAAAATATTCTCAAAAAACGCTCTTCGAAAACGTTACCGAACGGGCCTTATGTTTCTTACTTGAGCAAACAAATTAAATATAAGATGATAATTATATGCATACAAAATTGAGTGGACAATGGGTTACAAGGTTATATTTGAGTGAGCTACTAAGTTTTTATGGGATGAATAACATTAAAATAAATGTATTTAATTTTATAAAATGGCTACCTGGGCTAGAGCCCATGGCAGCCCTCTACCTATAGTTCTGCCAGTGTGTCAGATCTTGCCCGAAAGTGCCAACCGTCGGCGAACTAGGATTCTGGTTTCATTGCAGGTTGGAATTTTTTTTCTTCCCCCCCTTTTCTGCAATTTTTTCAAAAACAATAAGCCTCCAAATATATCCTAACAACAATACCACTCCACTGATTAACACTTGATGGAAAATGAAATAATAAGATGAATTCGAAGTTGTAGTGGTACTAGAAGAATAAGCCTCCAAACACTTTATGCCAAAAAGCTAATTAACCAGTATTTGAGATACTAGAAGAAGTCGAAGAAATTGACGAAATTAGGGGAGTTTCAGACGAGCTTTTATGTTCAAGGATTTTGGGTTGACGAAATTGCCCCTTGCACCGTCGAAGAAATTGACAGGAATACTAACTTGTCCTTAAATTGCTACAAATACAAAACTACAGGGTTGAAATTGACGGAATTGAAACTACAAGGTCAAAAGTGGTTGAAGTGCCAAACTATACGGACCAAAAGTGACTTTTAGCCTAACTTTAATGCACTGCTTGGTCACTTGGATGCAGAATTATTCATCCATTTTGTATTAAAAAAAATCAAATTAACATTATTATATACACATGAACCTTAATTTTGTAATCTTTGTAGTACCTTAATTCAGACTGTAATTCCTGAAAAATAAAAAATAATAGTTTATGGTGAAAAAAAAAGGTTAATAAAATCTAACAAAATAAAACACTTTTTAATGACTAATAAATTAATGTCCAAACAACCAAAATAAATATTTGATCTCTCAGTTTCAATGGGAATTCTCTGAATGAAAGGCTTTTTTAATTACCAGAAAAGAAGAAAGATTTCTTGATACCAAAGAAAAGTAATTTAAAAGTTACCATAAAAATTTATAATTTAAAAAAAAAACCATGTACTCTAGCTCGTTACAAAAACCCGCTTTCGCAAACATATATATAATATACTCTTTTTGTAAGTCCTCTTCTTCTCCCTCTTCAAATTTCAGTAATCCTCCGTACCACTAACCTGAATCACCTACTTCTCTGGTTCTCTTCTTCTTCATGTCATTCAATTTCAATTTTTTTTCCTTTCTAAATTCTACTTTAGGGATTTAGGAATTAGGGATTCAGTTGGGTTAATTTTCGAAATTCTAATTTAGGGATTCATTCAATGCCTAATTTATGAGCTGTGACTTTATGAATTATCAAGTGGACTACTTGTTTTTAATTGATCATTGATAATGGTATTATTGTAGTTTTTAATTGATCTTTGCATATTTCAGAATTTAGCCTTACAATTTTAGTGGCTGGGTGTGTAGATAGGTTATTAAATTCTTCTAGTATTAATGGAAGTTTTGTTACGAAATTACCAGTACCTACGCTCTTGGTTGACATTGTTATTCTGAATTGTAAGATTAGCTTACTATTCGATGGACCCACTTGCTGATATTAGGAAATAGAGTTATTAATTAATTGAAATGAATGGGAATGTGCTTGTTTCTTATGCTATTAGATTTTGTGTGAGTGTGATGCTAATCAACCATTGAAATTCACATCTTTTGGTGTTAATATTTGAAGTATTGGAACATGGGAAAGTTGAAAACAGGCATCTTCATGAGATGCTTGAGCAAAATTTGAAGTATTGCAAGAGCATTAAGTAGACCTCCCTTGATATGGCTTGCTATAAAATGTAACATATGGATATGAATTCCTTATTCTAAAGGTGCTTATTTGTTTCAATTAATGATTCCCTTACACCTGTACGGAAACATAGAATAGGTTTGTTTTTATTTTATCTGGAATTGTTTGTTTTTTTAGAAAATGGAGAATATTGGACTCATTCAGAAAATTGTGGTTGTTCTGTTCACTTTTGCCGTCTTTAGGAAGCTTATATAAAGTACATGTGGAGCTTCTTAAGTCAGACAATTCCATATTGCCCCATTTTTTGCCAAACCATCTGATGATTTTTTAAATAGTTCTTTTTGTTCCTAATCATGTTCCTGTAATATCACTTTGTACAAGAATAGTTACTTTTCTTCAATCTTATCGGATTGGAATGCAGCTGTTTCTTAGTTTCATTGTTCTGTGTATTGCTATTATGGATGTTGTAGTTGTATCTGGTTCTGTATTGATGTTATGGATGTTGTTTGGTTATATTTATTATTGGTTGGTTCATTAAGTTCACCCCTTGAGGTGTTTTGATGTTTTGTTATGTCCCTCTTATTTAGTTTAACAGTTTCTTTGTGCTTTATGTGTTCCACATTTTCCGATTTTCTCTTGTTGTGTTCTAGGTTAGGAAGCTCTTTGCCAATTAGTATGAGTTTCTTAGGTCTTTTAGTGATTGCGTTTTCCTTGTCTCAGTTTCTATTTTGTTTTTTTGGTCTTTGTTTCTCCTTTTTGCTAATTTCTTGTTTTGCCATCTCTTTTGCAGGGTTCTTTATTTTTTATTTTTAATGACAGTTGGACCTAGATTTTTGAGTTATGGAAGATTGTTGTCATTGAGAACCATCATCAATTTGGTGTGGGACAACATTCCATTCTGTCACAGGAAGTGTGCTGTAATTAGTCTTGTAATTTAGTCCTCATTCAATGAAATTGAGTTCAATTTACTTGAGAAATTTCAGTCTTGAATTTGTTCTTCTTATTTCGCAAGTGTGTGCAATAGAGAAATCGTTCTTTTTCACTTAACAATGGAAAAATACTTTTACTTATATTATACATTAAAGAGAGAACATTGTATACATTGTGTATTCTGCCCCAGTATTGCCGTTATATTGTCATCCGATTGTTCTCTTATTGCTGCCATATTACTTTTTTCACCTATGTATTGGCAATTATAAAGTTGAAGTTGGACATCAGGTGTACGTATTGTCATCTAATTGCTGTTATATTGTCTTCCTATTGCTCCCTTATTGTTATCATATCAATTTTTTCATCTCTGTATTGGCAATTATAAAGTTGAAGATGAACATCAAGTTTATTTATTCCCATATGATTGCTGTTATATTGTCTTTGCTCTGTTATTGTTGTCATATCAATTTTTTCAACTCTTTCTTGGAAATTATAAAGTTGAAGTTAGACAATAGATTTACGTAGTGTATTTTTTTAGAGCGTAGAGAATGTCACAATGAGTTCCTACCAATTTTCGGTGTATTTTTTGGATTTTTATTTCATTTATTATGAATTTTGTAAGTTAAATCCTAGAAAATTATTATTAAATGGTATGGAGTGACACATGACGGATTTTTATTTAATTTATTATTATTAAAAAGTAATATAATAATATTTTAGGGTAAAGAAAAATATAATAACAATTTATGATAAAAAGTAATAGAATAATAATTTAGGGTAAATAATAATATTATAATAATCATTTAGGGTAAATAATAATATTATAATATTTCACAATAAAAAGTAAGGAGTTTCACTAATACACCCAAAATATGGACTGAAATTATAAAAAAATCCAACATGAAAAACACTTTATAAACACACCCAAAACCCATTTATTAAACACACTCAAAACTCATTTATAAACACACCCAAAAAATATACAATTGTTGATTTTTGGGTGTGTTTCTATGTTTTAAATAGTGTTGGGTTTTTTTTTATAAATTCATGTCTAAAATTGGCTTTATTTATAAATTTGTATAAAAAGTAATATAATAATATTTTAGGGTAAATAAAAATATAATAACAATTTAGGATAAAAAGTAATATAATAATAATTTAGGGTAAATAATAATATAAGAATAATTTAGGCTTCCATAATCATAAGGAGTTTGTAGTAATTTTCGGTGTATTTTTCTGGTTTTTAATTAATTTTTTATGATTTTTTGAGATAAATTTGGAAAAAGTAAACAAAATGACATGTGGTGCAATCATAGGAACCAATATAGAATTTTTTTTAATTGGATGGTAACTAATGATACATGTTGAATTTGGAAAGATTTCCAAATGAATGTGGGAATTAATTGGAAATGTTTTTAAAATTTAAACAATAAATTCATATTTAATATACCTAATACCATTTAAAACAATACGCAATACCCTTGTCGATAGCACATCACAAACCGACTAATTCTATATTTATATTCCCTTCTTTTTCTTTTTTGTTACTTGTAATTAGGTTGATATGTTGGTTGAGTACACTTGAGTACCCTGTGGTTACACCCTTAAGACATGTTAATCGCTACCTCCCTAGCTCAACCACCATCACCACCCAATCTAACCGCACTAGTGGAATGTTGGGGGTCTTACGGTACTGAGAGTAAGATTGGCAGAAAGGAAAAGAGAAAAGAAATGAAATGCTTAGAAATATTTCCTGTCATTCATAATTCCTTTTCCCAAGGAAGAGAAGGTTTAATACATTCCTAATACAAAAGGCGTGAACCCCTGATGTCGGCCAAAAGCTTATACTATGACAATTGATAAATTAGTAAATTAGATCTGGTGGCAAAGCCCACCAAGAAATGAGGCCCGGCCCAATCATGAAGTGTAACATGGAACCAGGGAGAGGTGGGTTGATGAGATTCATGCCATGAAAGGAAGGAGTGGGAGTGAAAAAGAGGGAAGGAGAAGAAAAGAGAAAGGAGAGAAGAGGAAGAAGGAAAGAAAAAGGAACGGGTCTAGGAAGGAAAGAAGAAGAGAAGACAAGAAAGAAAGAAAAGGAGAAAAAAGAGGGGGAAAAAAAGAAAAGAAAGAAAGGAGATAAAGATAGTTTTAGCTTTTAAAAAACAACAGAATTTTTTATTTGATAAATTATACATTTTTTTAAAACATAAATTAGTAAAAATACACATGAAAAATAACTCACATAATATTATTCTCAATTTCTACTACAAGACACATTTTCATTATTTTTATTTTCTAATTAATCTACCACACGCATTTTCAAATCTTGAAAATGCAAATTCGTTTTCTTGTTTTCATTCTTTGAAAATATTCTCAGAAAACACTCACCGAAAATGTTACCGAACGGGCCTTATGTTTCTTAATTGAGCAAACAAATTAAATATAAGATGATTATATGCCTGCAAAATTAAGTGGACAATGGGTTACAAGGCTACATTTGAGTGGACAATGAGTTTCGTTGCAGGTTGGAATTTTTTTTTTCTTCCTCTCTTTTTCTGCAATTTTTTCAAAAACATAAGCCTCCAAATATATCCTAACAACAATACCACTCCACTGATTAACGCTTGATGGAAAATGAAATAATAAGATGAATTCGCAGTTGTAGTGGTACTAGAAGAATAAGCCTCCAAACACTTGATGCCAAACAAGCTAATTAACCAGTATTTGAGAAACTAGAAGAAGTCGAAATAGTTCGTCCACTTGTCCCGACCAACAAACTCTATAAATTCTTCATGGCTATTAACACATACAAGGCAAGGCAAAATATAATAATGTTGAAGCAAAATTTATAATTAATGCAATTGCTTGGGAATTCAAATTGGAATATTAATAGAATATTAACTGCTAAAATATGAAAACTATAAGAGAATATTTGTTTGT
>NC_024129.1:4532824-4574651 GCF_000346735.1 Prunus mume
GCCCCGGTTTCGGGGGAAATTCCGGGGCGGGTCCTGTCACCAATACTCAGTGCACATGAATAAACATGTTATAATACACGTTTTGGCCATTAATCAATTTAATTTCTATTAATTTCTAATTATTTTTCAGTTTAATAATTTTTAATCTGGCATGCCACGTCATCAATTTAACAGAAATTTTAACGAAACCTCACATTAGGACCATTTTGATGTGTAAGGCGTAACATAAAAGACTAATAATGTCAGTAAAAAACATAAAAGATGATAGGAGATAATTTGACAAACCTCATAGACAATTTGTGATAAAAACTCAATATAATATTACATTTAGAGAGTATAAAATTTTAAATTTTAAATATTATAAAAATAAAAAAAAGTTCCCCAGTATAGCCGCGTGGTAATATAATTTACTTAAAAAAAGGCCATGGTATAGCCGCGCGACTGTACTTATATTTTAAAACTCCTACGGTAGCTGAGCGTCTATACTTTTAATAAAAAAATACAATCGTATAGCCGGGCGGCTATACAATTTACTAAACAGTATCGCCAAGCGGCTATACTGTTTTGTTTTTTTTTTTTAAAAAACCCTAATATAGCCGAACGGCTGTACTATTATTATTTTTTTTTTAAACCAACCTTAGTGTAGCCGCGCTAAAGGTGGGCCCCACGTATAGCCGTGCGGCTATACTATTTTTTAAGGGAACCTTAGTATAGCCGTCCGGCTGTACTAGTATAGCCGCGCGGCGATACTATTTCTTTATAGAAAAAGGACCTTAGTATAGCCGCTCGGCGATACAGAAGACCCCAGTATAGCTGTGCGGCTATACTATTTATAAACAAAATGAAAAACAAAAGGAATTTCTTCCTCGATCGGCGGCTTACTTACTGCCCGGCGAAATCACACAGAACAGCAAGTTCCTAGTTTAGGGTTTTTCTTAGCATTTGTTCAGACAATCTGATCGCAGAGAAGAGCAAATAACTTTTTTTAAGAAGAAGATAACCAAATCGCTTAAGGTAAGCTTTCCTTTTTCTCCTGCTTTTTTCATTTTTTCATTTTCGCTTTAGAAAATGAAAAATATTGGTGCTTTGACTAAATAAGATGAACCAATATCAAGCTAAGTTTACAATTATCAAAATCGCCACTGTCTATAAGTTTTTTTGGTGAATTCTATTCCTTTTTTTCTTTTTCTTTTTTTCTTTTTTTCCAGTTTATAGGTTGTAAGGGACATGACCCATACTTCTTATCTCACAGTTGGCAAGGCTTTGTAAGAATTCTGAACTCTTGATCTTCATACCTTTTTATTTACTTGTTTCCTGGAGTTGCGTCCCTGCGTCAGTTTGGATTGCTGAGAAATTGAGGAAAAGGAAGAGAAATAAAACATAAAATTCGTGTCTTTTTGGTTTTTATGTCCCGAAATTCAAACTTCTGCATTTTCTAAAAAATAAATAAAATGAATTGTAAAGTATGGTTGGTTTCAGAAATGGTAATAGAGTGCATTTGCTTCTCTAGGAATTTTGGAGCAGGAGTGGTGCGAAGGTCATTGAACTTCCATTTGAACTTTCCCCACAAGTTTTTTATCAGGAGGATTCAAATGGCAAATAATAATCACACATGTAGCCTAAGAGGTGGCAAGGAGGATTCAAGAGGTGCCTTGGTTGTTCTCGAAGGATTGGATCGTTGTGGGAAGACTACACAGTCCGCTAGACTAGTTGCAAACTTGGAGAAGTTAGGGCATTCAGCTGAATTGTGGCGGTTTCCTGACAGAACTACTAGTGTTGGGCAAATGATATCTTCTTATCTTTCCAACAAATCACAACTGGATGATCATACAATCCATCTACTCTTTAGCGCCAACCGTTGGGAGAAGAGGTTTGTTGTGTTATTCTTTGCAACATGATATACTCTGCTTGTGAGGTTTCTATAACAGGGAAGAGAAATTGCACTTATTCTGATTGTTGTTTTAGTTTTTAATTGATGTCAGGGTAATGCGTATGGTGATATTCCCTTTTTAATGATTGACTTGTGTAACAGTCCGGTTTAAGAACCTAATATAATTCAGCTTCTGTTTTGAGTTGAGAAACCGATGCAGCATAGGGATCAATAAAATGTGTAAATGAAATCATAAGCACATATGTAAGCAGTAGTGCGGAAACAAGTGATTGATATTTTTGTTTCTGTAGGCTTCTAGTCTTTATGGGCATTCATTGTTTTTACAGATCCAGGTGCTTGTTTACATCAAATGTGTCAGTAACCTCATGTATTCCGCAGTTAGATTTCTCAGGTCCCTGGCTACAATCTATAAACATGAGACCAATGTATGGTTGCAGGATGTAGGAAATAGGCGAGAAAATAGAATTTGTTTCTTCGTCTTTGTCCAGTATTTTTTGTGCCACAGAAATTCGGATTTTTATTAAATTAAATAAACTTAAAAGCTTAGTATTTCAACAATGCCTACTTTAGAAAAGAGATATTTTGAGGTGTTTCCTTGTTTTGTTTAACTTACAAGTTAAACTGAAACACCTAGTGAGTAAGGGCAGAGTACAATGTTTCCTTAGTTTGGGTTTCCATTCTTGGATGAAGAATGAGGTTGTCACAAATCATTGTACTATTGTACTAAATAATCTATAATGTTCTGCAGATCATTGATGGAAAGCAAATTGAAAAGTGGAATCACCCTTGTTGTTGACCGTTATTCTTATTCAGGCGTGGCCTTTTCATCTGCCAAGGGGCTTGATATTGAGTGGTGCAAGGTGATGAAATGCTTTTTCTTTTTACCCCTAATGTTGTTTATCTTCTCTATCTGATGGAATTTAAAAACAACGAAGTGTACTTTTGTAGGCTCCGGAGATTGGGTTATTGGCTCCAGATCTTGTAGCGTACCTTGACATACCACCCGAAGTAAGTAGTCATTCTAATGTTTGCAGTGAATATTAGGGAAGAAAAGCATGATGACTTAACCCATATCTTCTGAGACCCAATTTTTCACATTTAATAGCTTATATGGTCTGACATATCCTCAAAAGAAATTTCCGGGATACGCATTAATTTTGCACAGTTAATAGCTTCTCGAAATAAAGAAACAATATTGACCAAAAAGAGAAGAAATAAAGAAACAATGTATATTGTTGGCCCTTTATGCCTTTATATAACTGCTGAAATTTTAAGGTGCTTATGCTTATGCCCACATATATATATTGTTCATGAAAATAAGATGGAAGTAGTAATCTTTTTCCCTATTTTGAACTGAAATTATAAATGTCAGAAAGCTGCTGAAAGAGGAGGCTACGGAGGTGAGAGATATGAGCAGCTTGAGTTTCAAAAGAAGGTTGGCCAAAACTATCAGGTCCTCCGTGGTCCCACTTGGAAGGTAGTTCATTCATCCATTCTTAAATTGCAATAAAGAACTCAGAGATTGGCTTAAGGTTATGATGCAATTTTTAACGCAACTTTTAATTTGGTACTAGAAAGAACAGTATTGAATCTATTTTTCCTGTGGTGGCAATTAAATAGAAAATTGAATGGTTGCTCATAAAAAAGAATAAAATGAAGTGACTCAGACAAGAGCATAGATGGAGGTGTAATGCCAAACCCAATTTCTTTTCCTGATATCACATTTTCTTCTGTTTTCCGACAAATGCTAGTTCGAAATATATAACATCTATGCTGGCCGGACTGCCATTATCTGATGATTGTGTACACATTTTATGTTGAAGTGATGCTGTAAGTTCGTAGTAATTTTATATTAACCAAATTTAGGCTCATTGCAGTGCCTGTTCAAACTTTAATCATGAAACAACTAAGCCTAGCCTGCAACACTCTCAAAAAAAAACTTTGGTTTGCATTTGAAGCATAATTTTTTTCTGGGTGAGTTGAGTTACTTGGATATCGTAATTCTTTTCCCCTGATGCAGATCATAGATGCTTGTTTGCCGATGGAGGACGTTGAGGAACAGTTGCAAGAGATGGTATTGGATTGTGTAAAAACATGCCAAGAAGGGAAACCCCTCTCATGTCTCTGGTCTTGTTAATTTTCTGGGGGAGACGCATGTATCTTTTCCAGGGTTGAATGCATGTATACTAGTGAGCTATGCCGATTGTTATCTTTCGATTCAGCACTGATTGTAACTTGATAAATCTTGCATTTCAAAATTAGATTCAGTTTTTCTTATCCATTAACACCAAAAAACAGGGCTTATCTTATTAATGGATCACATTAAGCTTTTGACTGAAATAGATGAGATTGCAAATTTGCTTGCTTGAATGAATTTGATTGTAAACGTGACAGTTTTTGGTGAAGGAACTACAAATTTAGCCATGAGGACACTCATATAAACTACTAACCACAAAAATAAAACAAATAAGCTGCAGCGCTGGTAAGTTCTTACACGAGGCAATCTACTTCCAGAAATAATTGCAAGAGATCAAGAAGCCCCAAAATTACAATCAATGGATTGAATTTTGATCCGAATTTGATGTTATTAATAGGAGATGGATTTGGTGACATAATCCGATAATCCGATTATATTTCGAATCCGTTAACCCATTAAGTTAATGGAACAAATTTGGTTCTTATCTAATCCGATCCGATATGATATAACATATATTTCATTTTATTTTATTTTTACTTACTTAATATATATATATATATATATATGTAACAATCTTGTGAATTTTTTAAATAAATAAAAATATTTTTTCAATTATTTGTATATGTCAAGAATTCGGATCCAATATTGGATAATTCAACAAATCATATATGGATCTAGTTGTTTTAGATCGGATCGGGTTGGAAATTTTTAAAATCTAGTCGAGACGTATTTCAAGTGCTCCACTCCATCTCCGACTGGTTTAGGGTTTACAGGCCTATTCATCACTAGATCAAGATTATGAAGATTGAACGTACCATAGTGCTAGCTACCTCCCTTCTTGCTTTCCCTTCACTTTATGCCATGTGTAGTGGAAAGTTCAAAATTTTTAAATAAATAAAAAAACTGCAAGAGGGATAATTAACTCTTATTTAACTTTTTTATTTCAAAACAAACAGCTCGTTGTTGTTCAAAATAATAATATATAATAGAAAACGTTAAACTCTCACATGAAGACCGCATAGCGCAGTGGATTAGCGCGTTTGACTTCGGATCAAAAGGTCGTGGGTTCGACTCCCACTGTGGTCGCACAAAATTCTTTTTGTGTCTTGGAAGCACTTTTAAAAAAATCTCAAAAGTAACTTTTATTTCCAATATTATTATGTGTATCTCCATTTACCACCCATTTTTATTCTAATATGATTCAATTTGTGGATTTAATTGTTTCCAAGAGATTTTATTCAGCACCTCAACAAGCACAATGCAGCAGCAGCAGTTTGTAAAAGCGGGGTTGTCGCATGTTCTGTACTCTAGAGTTGCACATATGAGCTTTTGAGTTCCAAGGGTGAAATTTTATGCCATAATTTTTTTCTTCTTTTTCTTCCCTTTTTTTTTTTTTTTTTTTTGGAGTTTGCAGTCATCGCATAAATGTTGGATCGATGCTGAATTACTGATTAACTGTTTCTTATGATGTCAAAGTAGGCAACAAGAAAAAGGATCATGCATCCGCTAACAGGGTTGTGTATGGACTTTCAATGTTAAACTCAGATAGCCTAAGAACTCGGTGGCGAAACTGATAGCTGTTAGGAAAACTTTCTATGATAGTCATGAATACAGACTTGTAGGAAAATATATACTAAACTTCAGATTTGATAATATACACTGAGCATGTACAAGGGAAGCACATTCATACTCAAGAACTGTTACATACAAATCATTTTTCACCCCCTCAGTGTCCTATTTCTATAACACTATAATAGTGGGAAAATTCTGAAGTCAGAGAAGAAAAAAGCCAAAGAACATGATGCTTTGAAGGATGATGACACATGACTCAATATGGCAATCAAAAGTAGTTCACTATCTTATTCAGCAGCCTTTCTCCTCCTACCGCTTTTCTTTGCAGTAACAGTGACGGGCACTTCAGCCTTGCCTTCCGGTGGTTGCTGATTACTTTTCCTTGCAGTGACAGTGACAGGTGCTTCAGTCTCGCGTGTAGGCAGTTGCTGATTATTTACAAGATCTTTCAACGAATTTATTTGACTACGTAGCCGCAATATTTCTCCTTTGGCAGATGCCAATTCCTCTTCAAGCTTCTTTGCTTTCTTCTCCAGACTATCCCTTTCCTCACCAAGTCTCATGGCAAGATTATGGACATCTTCCATGTTTTCTCGGGCCTCTTTGGATGCATTCTTTTTCTCTGTAAGAGACTTGTAAAGCACCTCTTTCTCATCTTCAAGGTTAGAAATTAGAGAATTAGCCCTCTCTAAATCTTTGGAAAGTAACAATGCATTTCGGTTCATCTCATCCAGTGATTTGGTAGCCTCGTCCAGGTCTATTTCAAGAGATTTCCGGGACTCCTTGTCCTTCGAAATCTGCTTCTCCAGATTTTTAAGTTCCTTTTTTAAAGAAGAAACTAGTTCTTTTTCTTCGTTCAGATCATTAGAAGCTCTTTCAGCTTTTTTATAGACATCAACCAATTCCCCTTGCAGGCTATCACGATTTTCTGCAACTGATGCTAGTTCATGAGACACAACTTGCAGCTCCTCTTTTGTTTTCTTCAGAAGTTCTTTTGCTGCAGCAAGCTCACTAGCAAACACGTCACTACTTACTGTAGCCTCATCAAGGCTCCTCTGCAGTGATTCCCTAACTCCAGCAAACTCAGCCTGAACCCCAGAGATCTCAGCCTCAAGTTCTGTGCACAAAGTTTTTGACTGCTTTAATTGAATTTCCAGATTTGAAGCTTCATTTCTTGATTTTCCAAGAGCTTCATGAGTGATATGGAGCTCATGTTTCAGATTTGTTTCATTGTTCAATTGGTTATCCAGCATTTCCCTCAAGTTTTCCTTCTCTTGGGTCAAATCCGCAATTATTTTTTTGTTTCTACTTGTGTCAGACAGAACAAGTTCAAGCCTTTCCTTTAGCTGCTTCAGTTCCTCTTCTTTTTCTCCCAAAAGCTTGACATCCAAAGCTGCCTTTTGTCCGGAGGATGTTTTTAGATTATTGTATTCCTCCTGAATAGCATCAAACTTCCTCTTCAAATCATTTTTCCCAGAAGTTATAGAACTTACTGTTGCATTCAATTGATCCAGAGCGGCATTCTTCAATTCTAATTCCTTTTGATCTTTCAGGAGTTCATCTTTCAATTTTTGAATATTTGATAGTGCATTGGCTAGTTCATCCCTTGTTCGCTTGTTGGTAGTTTTCAAGTCATTCAACTCCAAATCCTTTTCAGCAAGAGAAGAGCCAAGATTTTGAATATTCATTTCTCTATCCTCGAGTTCTAAATTGAGCACATTAATCCTTCCCTGTAAGACTTCAATTGAGTTCATCTTTTCCTTCAAATTTTCCTCAAGTGCTATTTTTTCTTCCCCAGCCTTTGAAAGGTTGGTTTCAAGACTATCAATTTGAATTTTAAGCTCGTCAATCAATCTCTTCTCACCATTGAGCTCCTTTCCTAAGCCTGCAATTGTACTATTTGCAGAATTTAGTTGGTCCATTAGAGATTTCTGCTCTTCCATTGCTCTTGTGAGTTGTTTGCTCCATTCTTCTTGTTCATTCAGTAGCTTTGATTCAAAGTTCTTTTCCAATGAAATGATAGCAGCTTCCTTTTCTTTCAGCTTGGTCTTTATCTGTGCACATGGGTAAAATCAGACAGCATCTAAAAGTACATTCTTGCAACGAATTGCAAAAACAAAATTAAAGGAATATGATTTTGTAAGGTCAGAATAGGTTATTAATTGGTAGAATTTTAGGAAGCATTTGAGAATAGAAGAAATGAGGAAAAAGATTAAACGATAAACATTATCTTTGTTGTACACTTTTTGATGTTCCTTTTTAAAGGTACTAGGCTCCTTCAGTGTCTGTGCTATCTCAGCATGTAAAGAAAGCTTTACTGTGGAACATAGGGACTTACAGATTCTACTGTTGCATCAGTGGCTTTCTTTTCTGCCCAAGCCAATCCATAGAGTGCTCCAAGAATACCAGAACTGAAAATACCAAGGCCATTCAGGAGAGACAAAACGGGATTTGATGGTGCATTTATTTCAGATGGCTGTTCAATGAATTCCACACATTAGAACATTAAGCTAATCAATTTATAAAATAAAAAGAAAATATATTAATTGGGATAAAGTGAATCTAGTAGACATTCAGACCTCTGCTTTTTTCCTCTCCTCCGGGTTTTTGAGCTCACTTTCTCCTGAAAAAATAAAGGAACAAATGCATAAACCAATCATGAATGAACTGAGACGGAAATGGGTTACAAAGGATAGTAATTATAGCAAAGAACACCAGTCCATGTTAAGAAAAGAGTACATTTTAAGAATCTTCATCACAATACAAAAAGATGTTTAAAAAAATATTATTAGCTCAAATAAAAAAGATCTGCACATCATTATGCATCTCAATTGTGTGCTTTTAGGGGGTCAAAAGTATGCTTCGTGGGCTCCCTTGCTAAAACTCTGTTTTTCTGCATCCTTTTGCCTGATAATATCTTTGGGATGGCAACATGATGAACAAGGAATAAAAAATCAAATGTAAATGTACTATCCACATTCGTTGGACACTTGAGGTGAAAAATATCTTTTAGGCCCATTAATTCCCCACGTAAACTTCAAACAGGAAAAAATGTAATAAAATTGGGGCATCGCATATGGATTTGCTACTTGTATTCCCTTTTGCCCCGATGACTTAGTACAGGACCTGTCCCGGAATAAGCTGCAAAGTTATGCAAGTCCTGCTGCTATCTTGAGTTGCTAAAAGAAGGAACTGATGTGCAGAAGTTAGACTGGCATTAAACCTTACACAAAGGAGCCCTATTGTGGGTAGAACTTACTCCAACAAAACCAGCTTGTAAAAGACTGGCGCTCAAGTGCTTATAAAGCACTTTTGTGCCCGACATCCTAGTCTACCTGTCTGTTGACTGGAACAACAACCTGATGGTATCCTTTCCTTCCTATGAGGCGACTTTCACTCACATACGACCTACCAGTAAATAATGACTTGATATTATACCCATACACAATACCAAAGTGCATTTTAATCCAACCTAGAGGGATAGGTCGCCCCTTCTGTGGACTTTAGCCACATTGCATGGTGGGATACTCTAATACCAAAGTCCTCATGGGTAGAACTTTGCCCTACAGAACGATTACGTAAGGGAAGGGTGCCCAAGAGTTTATAAGCTATCTTATACCATCGTCCAGCGTAGACATAGGTGATTCATTCAATGCATAAGCAATGTACACTTAACTTGTACCTAAGTAATCAGACAAACTTGGCCGAGAAAACAAAAGGCAATCAGACAATTACTTATGTTTACAAATGGATACTTCCTGCAATCCCATTTTAATATGGTGCTATTGCAAAGGACGTACACTATGACCATCCTAGACTCTTAGTATTGCCTAATCACTCTCAGTTCTTAACTTCACTTCCAGCATATTAATCAGCATCTCTTAAACATAAAACTGCATTATAATGCATTGACAGAAGTTTGAGTGACCAGTCATTAAAGCATACATATATATAAATTTAATAATAACTGTGATAAATTGCACAAAGAAATAAATATAAATTGCCAATAAAAGTCAGAGACTAAAGAAAAATATAAAAAAGACCAAGTTCCATGTTCAAATGCAATGAACCATTTGAAACAAACCCAATCATTTACAATGACAAACTATAATACACCTAAAAAGATTTTATCTTAGAAAACTCATTACAACGAAACAATTTACAAAACCCATCTCCCCAAATTCTTGAACTCCCATCCTACCAGGAAGAAAACAATCAATTTTGAAAAGCACAAGAAAAGTTAAACTTACTAGTGGCCAAGCCTTCAAGAGCATTAGCCCTGAGTTGCAAGAACGGAAGAACTGAAATACCCACCAACATAATAGCCCTCCTCTTGCAAGAAACGGCGTCGTTTGGGTCCTCTTGGCGCAGAGACGCCATTGGCAGAGCTCTCCTTCTCTTGGCATCTGCAGTTCTTGAGGAGGAAGACACGAAAAAGGGGTGAGAAGAAGAGGGAAAACGAGAGAGGGAGAGAGGAGAGTGTAAAAAGCAAGAGCTCCCCATCACAAAGCCCATTGCTTTTTCCTTGACTGATTTCTTTGGTTGAGATAAGGAATAGAGTTAAGCGCTCAGAGCTTTCCTCTTTTTGCTCTATTTTCAACTTTCAGTTTCAGTTAGCGTTCACATGGCTGATGGTGAAAGATTCATAAGCATCCAAGTTTCATGGTAGTTTGTTCTTTTATTTACTTAATTAATTTTATTACTAGGGATATCCTCCTTTTGAAATTTCATGTGGAAATAGTAAAATGATACTGTGTTACAACAATTTCTCTGTTAGGGCACAGTCCAGACTTGCCTTACATTTATTTAAAATAGACAATAATTTACTAATAAATCTTACATAGAATGAATCGAGTAAATTCATGTTAGTCTTCATGTGCAAAATAAGCCCCTAAAAGGAAAATTCAATTTCTATCAATTTTTCATATCAGGTAAAAAAGTTCTAATCAACCATATAAATGAGTGATTATAATAAGGTCATGTGGTACATTTTGTATACATGTTATAATATAAGTTGATATCTAGTGATACTATTTCCTAAAAAAGAGAAAATAAACTATATCGTCCACCCATATTATAACATGTGTACAAAATATACCATGTGGTCATACGTATTCAATAATTTCTTCACATAAAGAAGCATAAAATTCCTAAACATATATGTGATTGGCTCTGACACAATGCAAGTGAATCATCACTTGAGACATTTGAGGACATAAAATTTGGTTTTCTTTTCCAGACAATCAAAATTAAGCTTTTAATCTTGTTAGTTAAACTTGTTCTTGTTGCTATAATACATTAATTGTTGCCATTTAAACTTGTTCCCATTTTAAGTACAATAAAGCTCTTAATTTTTGTGTGTGGCTGATTGTTGAAGTTTTTAACCTTTAAAGCATGCAAGAAAATTATGTAGTGTTCCTTGTTTTTTTTCTTTCTTTCTTATATATATATGTATATAGGTGATATCAAGAGGAAGATGACAATCAAACACATAACTTTTAGTGCATAAATAAACGTTCTTAACCACTTGAATTACAAACTCCTATCCTTACTCATTTGATTTCTATTTTCATAAAGCATGCCACTATGTATTTTCATAAAGCATGCCACAATTTACATAGTTTTTTGTAATTACAATGATATTGTCAATTCCTATCAGTAAATAATTGTTTTAGTTTTTTTCTCCTTCTTCAGAAAAAGTAGAAACTGACAGCATTGCGTGAGAATGCAGTTGAGACAAGTTTTTGTCGTGTTGAGAACCATTTTTGAAATGTTCTACTACATTACACTAGTGCCTAGCCCTCTGCTTCAGAGTCAAATTCACGTTAGGAGGATCATGCCCTTGTGTCCTCTGCAGTACTTTCAACCAATGGGAACATGCCATTGCCAAGAAAGAAAATGTGCTTTTTATCATAAACTTGTGTATGTTTTGTTGCCACGTCTAAGGTGTTTGTGATCTTCAACTCCACAGCAACCATAAAAATGAGAAATTGTAATGCCCACTCAGGCAGAATATGTTCTTTCATCAATAACACCAGTAAAATCTAGGGTGGGGGCAATCCTTCTGATTTTAGGAGTCCAAGTGATTTGATGATTGAAATATATTAGACTGGCAATATTTTGATCCCATGAGCAGCAATAATTTTTGCAAAACTTCGAAACCAAAGTAAGATGATTTGTTTACACCATATTTACGAACACGATGAGCTTAACCAATGGCTTAAGCTAGACTTCAGTTGTAAGGAATTTGTAACTCAAGTGGTTAAGATCATTTATCCTTTCATACAAGGTTCTAAGTTCACTTCCCCATTCCTCTAATAAAAAAATAAAATAAAATAAAAAAATAAAAAAATAAAAAAAAAACTAGACTTGAGTTGAATGTGGGGGGATATCTATCTGCGATCAAGAATTATGTCGTTGAAAATGTGTGGATGCAAATGCTTACTTTGGCATGATTGTACACTTGTCAGAGGCATGATTGTACATCTGGGTTATCAGAGGAATTTTTGTAATGATGCAAACATGAATATGGTTCTTGATGTAAATTCTTCATTTGAAAGTTAAAGATTGGTTTGGGCCAACATGAACCTGATTGTCAGAAACGATAGACAGAAAGCAAAGATTTCTAACACAAAGGATGGGGTTGGTTAAGATGTACCAGGAGGAGAAGGCCCTTGCTGCAGCAAATAAATTAAACGCCTTATTGGAAAACATTAACTGGCAGCAGTGAATCCCAAATGCACAGTATATTCTCACCACACCATAACATAGATTTTGAAGATTAAATGCGTGTTCTTGAGAGCTTTAGTACAGTAAAAGCATAGTTCAAACATACTAAGCTGACTGTAATACCATCTGCCACAACTCGGGTATATTGGCCGCATCGAAGCGTTACCTGAAAATGATCAATTACTAAAAATCGCTTAAACAATGCTGATTAACTTAATGCACAAACTGTGTGGGAGTACACAGAAAAGCACACACAAACTGGAATATAACAATCTGTGACCTTTCCATGATATAAGTTGTCAAAGATAAAACATCATATATATACCTCAAGAAATAATGAGAAGTAAATGGTAAGGTGTTATTTAAATATCCCGTGCACTCACTAATGAGTTCACCAGGTCCAAAGGGTTTCTTAGATGAACACTTAATTGCAGCGAATTAGGAAACAATAAGAAAAAAACTGATGGTCAGGGCGTTCAGCCACTTGAAATCCATCAGCTCAAAATGATAGACAGCAAGACCTATAACTATTCTATGTCCATGTCCTCACAATGCATGCCCAATAAGAAGAGATCTTCATGGTAGCTTTCAGAAGAGCTACCTGCAGAATTATCACAAGTACTTTCTATTTCCCCTTCAGCAAAAATCTTCTCCGAATGACAATCGAAACTACAAAATGCTTTCTCACCTCTGCAAATAAATCAGAGAAAACCTCAGCCTCCATAGTAAAAGGGGAGTTGAGTGAGAATTGCAAACAGATGTTTGAAACAAACCTGCACATGTACAATTCTTCTCCTTCCAAGTTCTTCTTGCAGGTGTAACAGAATCTCAAAGCTTCATCCCAATGCTCATTTGCCAATCTGTCCTGGTACTTAGCCACTCGAGGTGATTCTATCCAGAGTTTTGCTTCATCAAAATTGTTTAACTCATTTGTGTGACATTCCAAAATACAGTCCCCAAAAATATGAGTTGTCTTAGGTTTTGGACCATGAGAAATTATACAGGTATAATCCTCAGACAGTTCTATCTCTCTTGCAGAGATAGAGGATGCATATTGATGGGTAGAGGCAATGGGTACTGGAAGTGAACTGGGTTTGAAACCCACTGAATTTTCTACTTGGAAACTTCTGCCTAAAAGTAAAGACAAACTCAAAGTTTTATCCACTGAATCAAGACTTTTGAACCTCAAGTTTGGATCATACATAGAGCCACTTTGTGAGGAACCACTGGAGTTCAACAAGAATGATGCAATGTTTTCAGATGGTTCAGATTCCAAAGGACGTCCCACACTCCCAAAGAAACCATTCACTTTGTCTGCTTGGTGTTCGGGATCGAGAGTTATGTAGTTCCTATTTAAAGATTTGGACTTGATGGGACAATCGTCTGAATCATAATAAATCTTTGAGGAGTTAGAGACGTTAGTTTTCACCTGTGATCCAAAAATTATATTCTTCCTCTTTGGTGAACCAATAACTTCACTAGTTGCTTTAGTTTCATCACCGAGTGAATTGACAATGCCGAGGCCTTCTATACTACAATCCCATTTCGTTTGATTTCCATTTTGGGACGATGGTCTACCAGACTTAAGACTAAATGGGTTGCTAAGATTGTAAAGAACTCTGAAATCTAGAGGAGATGTAGGACTCCTAACTGAGTCAGAATCTGATGAACCTTTATTACCAAACCCTGTAAAGAAACCAGGAATACTGAAAAGTGAGTTGCTTGTATGTTTCAGGCTTAACATATTAGAATAAGTCATTAGATCATCGTGCACAAACTTTTTGCACCTGACATGCTTATCTTCCTCTGTAATATTCTAAACAGCTCACTTCTCTTAAGAGGAACCAGCAATTCCTTACTGTAAATCGATGGTAGTAACCACTAAATTCTGGAGTAGGATGGGAAAAAGGTAAATCCTAAGTTTGAAACCTGTCATATGAAAAAACAAACCAACACCGTAACCAATGAGTGAAGAAGCAGGTTGTGAGCAACATTGACCATCCACCTAGCTACACAAATGATAAAGCTTGAGTGCACATTATGGATAATAGGAAGTGGAAATGCATCTTGTAAGCACTGATACGAAAAGAAAAGAACAAATGAGAAGATAATTGTCCAAAAAATAATTTCCAGTGGAATAATTAGGAGTACAATCGAATAAAATCAACTGGACATAATCAGAGGAAAGAAGGGTAAACCATGAGCATGCATCAATGAACCATTATACAGGCAGGCAGGGAAAATCAAGGGCAACCCAAATAAGAAATTTTGTTGACACATTCAGAAATAAATGTAAAAACATGGATTGATGATCAAGATTAAAAATTTCCCAATGATAACTAATTAAAAATTTCAAACATCATAACTAATCAAAAATCCCAGAACAACCTAGAGAGTACAACTTAAATTACACTCTCAAGAAGCTTAGAGACCAAACTAAGTGCAGAAATAAGTTAAATAAGTTAATTCATAGAACCCATTATAGAAAATTGTCTTCAATGTCCGGTCACAATAATATTAAAAGCAGATATAGATCCCTTTGATTTTCCCAAATAAATACATAAATTCGTTTAAACTTGCTCGGGGATGATAAAGAATTCAAAGGTACCCAAGAGATAAGTTGAAAATGCAGTCACAAATATAGCAAGTGATTAATCCTTCAAAATGTATCAAAGGGTATCCATTATGATCAAAGTCTGAATATTTTGCACAACTGAAAGGCCGATACACGCATCCTAATGAACCTCAAGAACACTAAGTCACAGTAAACAACTGAAAAGTTAAAACAAAAAATCAAGACCCAGTTTTGAGGTCCCAAAAACCCAATGCATCAAAATTCAAATGGATCAATGAGACAGAAATACAGACCCATAGGAAATAGGAAAAAAGTACGGAAAACCCACCTGGCTTTCTTCTCCGCAACTTCACTGATGAAGTTGAGACTACGAAAACAATCCACATAAAGCATAGATAGAGGGTGAAAAAGTCTGTAACTTTAACTTGCCTTCACTTTTATAACTCATATTTTCCTTTCTTATACTGTATGCACTGAAAACCTCTGATTTTCCTTTCTTATATTGTATGCACTGAAAACCAGAGACAGAGGCTCTTCACTGAGAAGAAAACTGAGACACTTTCTCTCTTATTTACACGTACACACGATTATCAAAGGTTATGTATTGTATGCGGCTTGGTATAAAACTACGTATATTCTCAGTTTTGAACCTTTTGGAGTTATGGCAATGTGGCGGCATCTTCTGATGTAAATCTAATATTCTCTCTAAGTAGTTACTCATTTACAGTAAAATCTCTGGCCGTTGCCTTTTCCAGTTTGTGAAAAATAGAGGATATTTATTTGTTTGTTTTAACTTGTCAAAATATGTGGTGCTTGAGGATAAGAATATGTAAATGAAGAATATATCTGTTTAATTAACTTGTACAAATTTTGAGAAAACTTGTAAATTTTCAATTAAACTTTAATCCTCAAAAAGGAATGGACTTTTTTTTTCTTTATAATTAGCGCTTGTCATGTGCGGAGTTTTCAAATGATGTACTAAACTCTTATTCTATTAGGGTTAAATTTAGTAGCATTATGAATCCAACCAAAAGGTTGGGACTAAGTTGGATTGAATTATGTCTAACTCTATCATATTTTATGTGTAGTACTGTAGGGGTCTTTTTATTTCAGCAGCCTGACAAATGGGCTTGGGCTGCCATAAAGAGAAACAGGTAAAGCCGCCCTTTGTATCTGAGTTCAAGAACCAGGCTCCAAGAACGTTTTGAAAAGTTTGTGAGAACCTTAGAAAACACCCTAGGTATCTTTCACCAGTAAGCCAAATGCACGTGGCAAATTATTAATAGGACTTGCTTGAGGAGCTTGTGGCATGGGAGCTAATCCTTCACAAGTTTAGCAATTTGAGAGAGAGAGAGAGAGAGAGAGAGAGAGAGAGAGAGACAAAAGCATGAACTTCTTACAGAGAGAAAAGATTCAGAATGGGGAAGAGGAAAATTAGGAGGATTTCTATCTCAGGAAGAAAGAAAACAATGGGAATAGAAGATAAGGTGTCTTGAGTAAATTTCCAGTCACTTGACAAAGCTTGGTCGCGCTCTGGATGATGGTGTTTTGCTGGGTAGAGAAAGCTCCATTTTATAGGCACTTAGAACCCCTAATTTTATCAAACCTCCTTTTTCCTTTTCCTTCACTTCCTTCGATTCACTCATATTTGTTGAAATTTCCCTAACCAGAGTGTCTGGGTAACAAGTCTTTTTGGGGTTCCAAGATTTTTACGCAACTGGACCTCTCCATGTGGGTGAGGCTCCACCCACTTTTCTCATTGGTTTTCCTATTAGAGCTCGCAAAGGAAAAGGAGAATGGATGGAGCGTTTGCCCAATGGGTATTCTTCCTACACATATGAATTTCCTTTGGTTTTTGCAATAGTTTCTCATTGACTCTGTTATAGAGCTTTAACAAGGACTGAACATGATGCTACATATTTTATAAGGCGCTGGGCTGGGCTTTTCCTAAGGTATTGGGTCATTGGTGCTCTATTTCCAGCGGCCTATGAGTTTGGTTTCGTCACGCTGTTGGAAATAGTTTATTTGCTTTGTTTTTTGACAAAGTGTTGGATGCTTTAAGTAATGTGGGATTTTTTAAGTGTTGTAGCAGGCCATTAGATATTCTCATGAGGCATTGGATCACTTTTCTTTCTCTCTCATGCTTACCCACATGTTTAGGCCCAAGAAATGGGCTTGAGTTTTAGTGCTCCCAAGTAGCCCAAAACTTCCATTTCTTGAACCCTCAATGGGCCTTATGAGTGCTCGTACCCATCCATACCACAACCTTCTCAGTAAGCCCCAGATATTTACGCAGCTTGGGCCCACTTAAGCCTATAGCATGGGTTGGCATTAGAATAACGGTCCTTTTGCTTGGCATCGCATGTTTATTTAGCATGTTTGTGCTTGAGTTCTATTCTGCCGTAATAAACTATGACCGAGCCAAGTAGCACTTGATAGGGTAGTAAGTGTGAATTTATAGAGCCGGTGCGTTTTGACCATTTTGACGTGGCGGGTGCGTGTGTTTGCTTGGCGTGGCGTGTGGCCCATAACTCGTGCAGGTGCGTCCCACAAGTTCTCATATGTCCCAGTTGGGCTCCTTTTGAGGTTAAATATTTGTGCTAGGCTAGGAATAAGTTTGGGCCCAACCTTTGGATTTTTGGGTCTCAACAAGTACCAAACACATAATTGAATTAGTGTTATACTCTCCAATTCAATGTAAGTTAATGTAATCCAATGTAATCAAATACAATCAAAATCTACCTCATAATTCAATTCTTCATAGATGTTATGAATCCAAGTTCTAACAATCAAATTCAGCCAACGGGTCTAGCATAGTAAAAAAAGACCTTGACTTATAGATAAGTGGTCTTAGGTTCGAATATGACACCTTAATAGTGAATAGTGGTCTCAGGTTCGAACATGACACCTTGATAGTGTTTGTGTGTGAGAAACTCCCTCCCCATTATAAACTATCGCTTGTATTTTAAAAAAGAGATAGGCTAAAAGTCACTTTCGGTCTCTGTAGTTTGGCACTTCAACCACTTTTAACCCTATAGTTTCAATTCCATCAATTTTGACCATGTAGTTTCGTATTTGTAGCAATTCAAGGACAAGTTAGTATTCCTGACAATTTCTTTGGCAGTGCAAGGGCAATTTCGTCAACTCAAAATCCTTGAGCATAAAAGCTCGTCTGAAATTCCCCTAGTTTCATATTAGGGCTTGAAATTGGTCATTTGGGTTTAGGGTTCTTCAAAAATTGGGATTAGTGGTTGAATTTCGAGCCCTAATATGAAATGGGAAGAATTTTAGACAAGCTTTTACGCTTAAGGGTTTTGGGTTGATAAAATTGCCCCTTACATTGTTAAAAAAATTGACAAGAATATTAACATGTCCTTAAATTACTACAAATACGAAACTACAATGGCATAATTGACAGAATTGAAACTATAGGGTCAAAAATAATTGAAATGCCGAACTACAGGGACCAAAAATGACTTTTGCCCAAAAAAATAAATAAATTAAATTCATTAATAATTCCTTTACGCTTTTCCCTTTCTATCCCTACTTTTTGGTGCTCTTGAATTCCTTTTCTTTATTGCTAAAATTGAAAAAGAAACACAAACAAGTGCAACGTATCTCTCAAATCCTATTTCTTTTATGTATCTGGTGTGCATGGTACATCAGCTTAATAATAAGGCCATGTCTAACATAAACAAATAAAATAAAATAGTGACTCTAGAGCTTTGAGGACCCATCTACCAACTATCTATGTATGCAAGGGCACAACTCATGAAAGAATGTTTCTTTTTTCAAATTTAGGAATGATAGTCAATATTTATGGTTAAATTACTAACATATAATGTTAACACCACAACATATATGGATTTAGCCCCATTATACACCCGAATTCAAATCACCCTTCTCATAATTTAAATGACATTAAAATATAATATCGTTTGTATAAAAAAAATTGTTAACATCACATAAAAATCTGTATTTGTATTTTTTTTTAAATTTGATAAACTAAAATATAAATATCATCTGGGTGTGAACTTTTTCCAAACAAGGACCCAGCTCAAACCAGCATCCACTAGGCCCAAAAAGCCCAGAAAAAAAAAAGAAACAAAAAACAATAACGCATTAACGCATCTGTACCAAAGAAAAAAAAGGAAGAAAATAAACAATAACGTACCAGGTGTGTGATATAGCAGTGCCAGTGACCCTCTTTTATCCCCAATTCTTTACTCTCTCTGCCTTCTTGTCTTTATTTTCCCATCTCAGTTCTCCTGGAAGGAGACACAATTAATTTCAACTCTGAGGAAATTTCGAGTTGAAGCTCTTTCAGAAGCTTCAATTTGGCTTGCGACTGAGGAAATTTTGAGAAAAGTTTCGATCTTTCAAGCCTGTAAAAACTTGTCCTTTGAGGTAAGATTTAAGGGCTTCATTTCTCGATTTTGAAACTGCTGGAGTTTGAATTGAGCTTAAGAATTAGGAAATTTTTGGAAAACGGATGGTGGGTTAGTTTTTGTTTTACTTTTCATGAGTTTAGAATGATAAATTTGGTGACTTTGTTAGGGTTTACTTACCAGTCTATTGACCTAAGGGTATTGAATTCTCCGACAACGATTTTCACCATAAAAATAGGTTTCTTTTTGGAGAGATATTCAGCGGGGTTCTGATGTTTTCGTGATTTTCTAAAACAAAATGCTGATTTGGAGCTAGTTTCAGTTTTTCTTTTTTCAAAAGAATTTTTTTGTAGATGATGGTGATGATAACAAAGTTTCATGAGCTTGGATGATTTGGGGTTTTAGTTATATGAAGGAGGAGAAGTTGTTGATTGGAATAAGAAGCTAGCTGAAAAAGGATAATGGTATGGATTTTGTTGGAGTTTAGCCCAATTGAAACGGAGAAACTGGTGGTTTGGAACTAGCAAGTAGGGTCTTACTGGTGTATCGTATTTGTGGTGGTTTTGTTGTTGTTAATCTTGAGTTCGTGTTGAAATGGATGACACCGAAGATGATGCAAGGTATCCTCCAAACCCATATGGTGTGAATCACCAGCAGGGTTATGGTTCTTCTCAAAGGCAGAAGCTTCCTGTTCGTAGTGGTCCATATTCTAGGCCAGTTGGCAGTCACTATGTTGATGATGAAGAGGACGATGAGGATGAAGAGGATGAAGAGTTGGGTGAGGAAGAAGAAGACAACAATGGTCAAAATGGTTATCCGTCTGTTCACAAAGATGTTGATGATGATGATGACGACGAAGATGATGGTGATGATGAGGAGGATGAGGAGGATGAAGATGATAATAAGAGCAAAGTTTATAATAGAATGATTGATGATGCTGATTTAAAAAAGCACCCAAAGAAGCGGAAGTTGAAGAATTTGATCTCAAGTTATGAATTTGCTCCTCGTCTACCAGCTCCTCCAGCTGCTGCACCCTCTGCTCCAAGACAATCAATTGGTGGCCGAAATTCGCTTACCGATTGGACCGAGCATGAGACATTTGTGTTACTAGATGCTTGGGGTGATCGGTTTCTTCAACGTGGAAAAAAGAGTCTTCGCTCTGAGGAGTGGCAAGAGGTAGCGGAGAAGGTTTCAGAGGTGTCAAAGATTGAAAGGACAGACACACAATGTCGCAATCGGTTGGATACCTTGAAGAAGAAGTACAAAAAGGAGAGGCTCAAGTTCGCAGAGACTGGTGGTGCTACTAGCAAGTGGGTTTATTTCAAGAAGATGGATATGTTAATGTCATCACCACAACAGCAATCTGGCCTGTCTTGTGGTTTGGACTCAGGGGAGTATGTTTTCATGAACCCTAGAGTGTATTTGAACCGTGCAAATGGGTTGGATGAGATGAGGGATAGTCCAGGAAATTCAGAATCTGCTGAGGGAGTGGATGATGATTCTGATGGGCTACCACCCAAGAAGAGAAGGTACGGAAGGGACAATGATGATCGGTGTTCCTTTAGATTGCTTGCTGATTCTATTCAGAAATTCAGTGACATATATGAGAAGATTGAAACTAGTAAAAGGCAGCAGATGGTAGAACTAGAGAAGATGAGGATGGATTTCCACAGGGACTTGGAAATGCAGAAAAGGCAGATTATGGAGAGAGCGCAGGCTGAGATTGCAAAAATACAGCAGGGTGATGACGAGGAGAATGATATCTCTGCCGAAAACGCTAGTGGGTGATATGAGTATCTATCTATAATGTCAACTAGTTATGTTAACTGCTAGCTGTTGTTGTAACAATTGGGGGCCTTTATCCCTTTTAATTTCTTTTATGGAAATAAGTTGTTGATGTTGTAGCAGATATGGTATTAGAAATATGAAAATTCGAATTACTATTGTATTGCCTAGTTCTGTTCCCTTTTGTTCCACGTTGATGGTCTTATATGTATCCACTTGTGCTAGTGGTCTGTTTTCTATTTTGATTGCCGCTGCCAGCATTTTGAGCTGAAAATCATGAAGATGCAACAATATATATGTTTTAAGTCTTTTGACAGATCCATATGCCTTGGTGCATGAGTTTTGTATGTTTTGTTTTTGTTACAAAATGCAGAATCTAGTCTAAACTCATCCCTGAGTTCTCAACCATCATTTAAAAGGAAATGACAATTACAACCTTATCCACCCATAATATTAAAAGGACATGAACATTAATGCTGCGAGCCTCCAGATTGGGGTGCTCCATCCGCATTGTCCCCATGGGACTTGTGAAATCTAGTGCATTTGAAAAATAAAGAGTGAAACAACATTTAGAATTCATGAGGTGGAATGTATAGTTATAAGTCACTGATAATCAAATTTCCAATTGGGTACAATGAAACGCGTCAGGATCAATTATGCCTTACAAATATAGGCGGTGAATGAACATGAGTTCATAACATTCTTTCATATTACTACAATTAACAGCTACTGCATTTCAGCACTGAATTTGTCCATCTACTGCTTAAGTTACAATACATGAGCAGTGCGGATTGTGTAGCCGAAGAGCAACCCTCATTCAAATCGTATTTACAAAGGTAACATTTGAATTGGGTTTTCTACAATCCACTGTCTTTATAATGATAAGTCGTTATTAGTGTTTTTCTTTTCTTCCAGCAAATTCCAACTGGAAGATACTAGAAATTTGTAGGATATATGGCTGAGCCGCTAGCGCTTAACAGGGCGTATAACCTGCAGAAGAATCAGCATTTCATGAGTGAGTTAAGTATACAGCAGACGGTTTATAACAGCAATACTAAAAATTTGATTACTAGGACATAGTGTGTATCACTCACACAGCCCACATGCAATTAAGAAAAACATTGTCATATGAACAGCTCAAAACATTAGCCCATACATCGTAACTGATAATTATGCATGTGGTATCAACTGATATTGCATACCTTCACAAGTTCATTTTTTGTTTTTCTTCTTATTAGCAGGTCTTCAATCATCTTAATCAGAAACAGTCCTTAACCCTGGGTATGTAGTGTAAGTAAAAGAAGAGAAACTATCTCATACCATATCCCTCTGAGGAAGTCTTGCGAACATCATCAACCTTGCCAACCGCCTCAAGTATTGATGAGTAAGTGATGAGATCATATTGAAAACCTTTTGAATCCATCTCTTTCATCAGCTTTGCAGCCTCCTCAAGCATACCAGCTCGGCTGAGACAACCAAGAACAGTGTTATAAGAAACTGCATCTGGTTGAATCTTAGAATGCTTCATCTTGGAAAACATTTCCAAAGCCCGATTTGGTCCACCTGTCCTGGCCAAGCCATTTAAAATGATATTTTGTGAGTTTAGGTCTGGAATGCAACCATTTTCTTCCATTACTTTAAGCAAGGAATGCGCTTCATCTATCATGCCAGCCCTCACCATCCCTGACATGAGCGCATTATAAGCATACACATCTGGAGTGCATCCGAGTTTCTTCATCTCATTAAAAAGATCCAAAGCTTCATCGAGACGCCCGCATTTCCCAAAATGTTTAATCATCACAGCATATACCCTAGCACTTGAACGCCCACAGTTCTCTTTCAATTCTTGAAATAACTCATTTGCAGCTTCATACCGCTTTGCTTTTCCAAGACTGTTGATCAGGCTGCAATAGGCAGCTGGACAAGGAGGAAACCCCTTTTCATCCATCTCCTCAAGAAGCAACAGAGCTTTCTCAACTCTATTTGTTTTGCAAAAACCATCAATAAGAATTGAATAGGTAAATGAGCTGGGAACAATGCCATTAACTTTCATCTTCTCAAACCATGAAGCAGCATCAGAAGTTGGAGCTTTGGATTCAAATAAAGCTTTAATTATAGTGTTGTATGTCACCACATTAGGTGTGCAACGCAAAGAAACCATCTCGTTGAAAAGCTTAATTGCATCTTCTATACGACCTTCCTTTCCCAAAATGTTTATCAAATTGTTAATGAGCACGACATCAGGCTTACAACCCTCCCTCAGAAGGTTTTTGTATATAACACAAGCATCTTCAACCCTACCAGCTTTGCCAAGGCCCTTTATCAATTCAGTGTAGGTAAACACAGTAGGCGGACACCCCTTCTCTCTCATCTCCTGGGCCAGGCTTAAAGCTTTCTCAACTTTTCCCAACTTGAAAAAGATTGCCAACAGGGTAGTATAAATCTTTGCAGTTGGATGCAAACCATTATCCTTCATTTCATCAAACAACCTAATGGCAGAATCATCACGACCCAATTTCCCAAATGCCGATATTAGTGCACTATATGTAACTGTGTCTGGGAGACAGTTAACCTCATTACACATCTCATTATAGAGCTCATGGACCTTGTCATGATGACCTTCTTGCATCAGCATTAAGATCATGGAGTTGTAAGTGTTTGCTGTTGGTTTGCACTTGTGGCCTTTGATCTGGTAGAAGACAGATAGTGCCTTGTTTACCATCTTAGCCCTGCCTAAGATTCTTATGATTTCAGATAATTCAGCTGGCTCAATAACACATGTACTCCGAACCATTTCTTGGATGGTTTTCCACATTTCACCAACAACACCAGCCTCATCCAAGCAACGGATCACCGCCATGTATGTGGTTGAATCGTGTTCGAAATTCCTTCTCTTCCCAGCCCACTTGAAAAACTGAATCTTAACATTGACTTCAACATCAATCTTGAGAACCGCGAGAACCAATCGATGATCCACTCTCAACTTCAGCACTTCTAGGGCCTTTTCTGCATCAGGTCCCCATTTGAAAATTTTCAAAATCTTTGTGAACCTCTCATCCAACATCCTAACTGAAGGATCCTTCCTTGACATATTCCTACTCATGGGAAAGTTTTGCACTTCTCCAGAAGCACGGGGCAACCGGAACATTTTAACTATCTCATTTTCTGCTAAGCCACAACATAACAACAGGTTAATATAGAAGAAATATCGGTATATTCAATCAAAACCATGCTAATACAGAAATACAAGTTGTTAAAACGTACAGCATAACCTTGCCAACCAAATCAAAAACAAAACAGTCAAAGAAAACCCAATTGCAGAAATTGAATTCGAAACAAATGCTTGCTTCACATATTTAAGCTGAAATTGATACATAGAATAATGCGGCTTACCTGTTTGATTAAGTCTCTCAGAGAGATGAGGATAGGTTGATATTGATCGCTTTAAAGCAAACGATTTGGCAACCATTTTGCCCATAAGTAACGGGGATTTGCACATAAATTTACACCTGAGGCGGCAAATTCCACTCATGCTAATTGCTAAAACAGTATGACGAATTGATTTTTGCCTTCAAAGGAAAATGATACGACAAAAGCATACCCCAACATTGCTCCTAGTCAGTTCGTCGTTGTCGTTTCAATGAGGAGAAGAAAGGAGATAGGGAAGAGGGAAAACAGAGAAGAGAAGAAGTCCCTGCCAACAACTGTCGTTGCTGATGCCGCTGTCTACTTATAAGTGAAGTGAGAAGCTTTAGAAACTGCCATGTTTAATTTTGTGCGCGAAGTACCTGATCCCGCGAGCTTGTGATTGATCAACCCCTTCTCCAATGCGAATTGAGTATTTTTTTACTAAGGTTTGTGTGTCATAATGAATATGTAAGTCAATTTTCGTAAAATAAAAGACATTATTTGAACATGATACCAAATTGAGGGATTTGGTGGACCAATTCATATATGACAAACACGCTTAAAACGCTTAACACCGACAACAAAGAGTCCGACTTAGGCAAGGGACTTGTAGCTCCATCAATTTAATAAGAGCATTTACCTTTACATCTGTAATCCTAAGTTTAATTCCCCTCTCTCCCAATATCGCTTGTAATAAAAAATGTATATATATGACTTAGTATCAGACACAAGAAACCCCACCTTTTATTAACTTGTCTTCTTTTTTTTCCTTTATCGATGAGGTGAGAGATTTGGACTTTAAATGTCTTTCCATATTGGTATGAGAAATACCGCTATACCAAGAGGTAGTTGGTGGGCAACTGTCTAAGCTGGTACCATATGCAAAAGAAAGTTACTTCAGTTTCCATATCTTAGTATGCGTCCCATGAATCCTTTTGTATGATTTATTTTAAGATTTCTATTAATATCAATATAAGTTACATAAACTTCTGTGTAAAAATTGTGAGATGATCGGAACAGTGTGGAAATAGAGAAAATTTTAACCTACTTTAATGTCAATTCTCAAGACCACTTAATGGCATAATTACTCGCTTGAAATGGGAGAGAGAAATACCAGATACGGAATCACCTACTCCGACAATCAATCTAATTCTTGATCATGAATCGGATCAATTCAAATACCCACCTCTTAATAAATACGTAGGATGTACAGAATACTAGCAATACTCCATTCAAGTAAGCAAAGGAAAGAGGACAAGTTTGTTTTCGGTCGGTCGTTTTATCCTTCTATTTTTCATCCTAATCATACCATTTTCTTTTATACAATGAGAATTACCAAAGCAATTTTAAACTTCATTTTAAACTGAATCATCTTTTCCCGCTTGGGAGAATTACATTACTAATTTTTTTTTTTTGTGTTTTCGAGTAACATATGGAACTAATCATATATCAAATCCAAAATTTTCGTTCTCCCATCCGAGTGAAAATCACATTATCGCCGGAGAATGTAAAAGTGACTTCACATCTCATGTGATTTTCGCCGGAGAATGTAAAAGTGACTTCACATCTCCATTGGAGATGCTCTAAAGCACAAGTCTTGCACCAAAGACGACCCTGATGCAAATTATCCTATGCCAACAACATATGCTATCAACCTTGAAGCAAAAGATGTCCAGCCTGACCACATACATGCGATACTCGGAAACAAAATCAAGCAACCTTGTAAATTAATGAAATTTTAGAGATTGATTTAAAACATGAGGAAAGAGTAGCAACAATGGCCGACGTGAAGACGACTTGAAAGGGAATTAGTCTCATGTCCCTACATAAAGAGCAGGGAAATGAAACCAAGGGTACATTTCTCTTGAAAACCATTATAAAAAAAATCCGGAATTCTAGAGACCAAATGTAAAAATAATTAATTAAAACTGACAGACCACAAGCACAGAAAAGGCTTTACAGACTCCTAAAAAAGTATATCATTAAACACACCGCGGGCCTCTTCACCCCCTCTGAGAGTCCAAATTGTGTGCAAGGCTCAAATGAAAATGTTTTTACGCTTAGGAATCAAATCCTGCCACAAAAACCATAGATAGGCAAATTACTCTACACAATTACGCAGAACTTTGGGGTGCTTCTGGCTTGTCGGTTTCCATTGGTTCTTCAGAAGCTTGTGGAACCTCATTGCTGCCGTCGGCGGGGTTCTCATTGCTGCCGGCATTGGCATTTGCATCCCCGCCCTGAGGCTGGTGCTCATTTCCCTGAGGAGGTGGGGTTGGAGTTTCAGGAGCTGCTGGCTTGGCTGGTGCTGGTTTTGGTTTCGTCATTATGGGTCTACAGAACCTGTCCGTGCAAATAGATTGGGAAAAGATAACTACCCAGTCAGATATCACTGGGCCAAAAGACAATTGACTAGAGACAAACAACCAAATTCTAAGAAAAGACTTTGGCACTTCTACAGAAAGGTTCCAAAATATTATGCAAGCCAACCAGTTTCAGAACACTAGCAAAAGAAAAAAAATTCATGAATGCAGAAACAATACCTGTCAAGTGCTTCAGCCTTCCGTCTCACATCAGCTGACAAGAGTACCGGGTTGGCATATTTTGGGAGCGAATCCTGTTGCTGTTTTTTCTCTCTTAACCAGGCCTCAGCTTCAACACACTCATTTAAGATCTATGTCACACAAAAAACATGAGTTAGAATGGAAGAAATTGGTGGATGGGAAGAGATTGGGGGATGGGAAAGAGCTCAACGAGTCCATTACCTTCTGTTTATCAGAAATATCAATGTGTTCAAATTTTACATCAGTCGACATTGCAGCGTCTCTGTAAGTACTAATACAGAAACCAAGTTGATCGATCACAGTACCCCTCTCTGTGTGCTCCTTGTATCGCTCTTCAATGGGGTCACCTTGCTGCAATTTGATAAATCACCATCAATTTCAAACAATCAAACCAGTCGAATATAATACTTTAAGATTGTTGTCCTCTTTTTAACAAATTAAACAAAACCAAACAGAGAAGGGCACAAAAAATCATTAGGAAAAAAAAAATCCTAACCTTCTTTAGCTCCTCAAGCTTGGCAATGTAAACTCCTTTGGTTTCATCTTCACCATCTTCATAGAGCCAGTCCTCCACCTCCTGAAGTCTAGCAATAAACGCTTCCCTCTCTGGTTCGGTGACAAATTCCTGATATTTGTCATTGAGCTGGAGACACAAAAGAAAATTTTGAGTCGGTGTATGAACAAGAAAAGAAAAGAAAAACCACAAAACATGCCATGAACATAGAAGAAGCAGACTACCTTGTTTCTCGTGTCATAGACATATGCCTCGACAGCATTTTTCTTGTCTTTTGTTTCTTCCATAACACGGTCTTGTAAGGCCATCTCAAACTCCTTCTCTATTGCCTTTTGCACATCTGATGGAGGCATCCCTCCATAAACTAACTCGACAACAGGAATGTTTGTTTTCTTTACCTTTCTCTTAGGAGCATCAGCCTGCATGGCATAAAAACATCAACAATGCAGCCAACCACTGAAATAAAACTAAATAAACCACTAATAACATTAAAAAGAACAGGAAGACTGTTTGTAATTCCAGGTAGCATTTGACACGCACAATCTATGACTTATCTATAGGTCATATAAAATGCAGATTGCATGTGGAAAGAACGATCACAAAAATGTTAAATAGTACAACTCCTCTGAATATTTCAAAGAACATGGAAACTTAAATGTATTTCAACATGATGGAAACTCTAAATATTTCACAAAACATTAAATCCTTCATCCTTCTTAGTCCACACAATAGTTGAGTCAAATCAAATAACCAAACCCTGCAATGTCAATATATACAGGGCTATTTGCCTACCTACCCGGAAGCTGAGGTCAAGGAGAAATAACAAATAACTCATGATTAACCAACATATGCCGAAAGGAGAATATTACTGACCTTCGTATCTGTTTCCATCTGCACAGGCTTGTCTCCTGACTCAGGAACACCATTTTCGGCACCCGAGGCATCAGCAGTGCCCTTAGCATCTTGCATGTTCACATCAGTCTCATTGGTACTTGGGGGAGCCGCATCACTAGGGGCCTCATCAGTCTCCATCTTAGCGCCCTCCTTAGGTTGCTCTTTTGTAACAGGAACCTCAATTTCTTCTTCTTCCAAGAGCTAAAGCACATGTCAAGAAAAAACAAATGGACTTAAAATCAACTAGTGACGGCTAGAAGCACAAGATGTTTTTAACAAACTTACAGTTGCTGAGTCTACAGACACAATCCCATGCAGATTCAGGCGAGCTTTGACCTTCAGTTTTGCCCGCTCACCTTTAGTAGACTGGAAAGGACCAATCTGCACATATAAAGTGTAAATGTCAATATAAAAATCTGGCAGATAACCTACTAGCCTTGAGACAAATTAGAGCATGCAAATTTTAAGATCCACTCACTGTGTATGTGCTGATTTTTGCAGGTGCTTGCAAATCAGAAACATCGGCATACTGTACATCAACTGAAAACGTGCCTGATCTGTAAAATGTAAGAGCCTTGATACTTGGAATAGGATTTCCCTTGGGGAAAACAATAGTACTTTGGTTATTATCGGCTGCTCCATTCTGGGTGTCTGGACCAGAACCTTTCCAGGACAAAGCAATTGAAAATGGGAAGCTCTCGTTCACCTTCAATTAAAAATAAATCAGCAAGGCAAACAAAGGTAACACGTTAATTAAAAATAGAGATTAGTTCAACTAATGGAAACAAACACAAAGATTTTTACAAAGCATGAGTTTAACTCACCTGAAACTCTCTGACTTTGAATGTCGGACTAAGAATTGCGCATTGTAGAGCACAACCCCTGGCAACACACTCACTTGCATTCATAGTTCGCCTAGGCTCCTTTTTGAAGAAATCTGTCAATATCTTGATTATAGCAGGAACACGAGAGCCTGAACCAACAACCTCAACTGTATGAATATTCTCTATTGAAAGCTGTGCATCAAGAAGAGCCTTCTCCAAAGGCCCCTTCACACGTTCCAAAATAGGAACACTAATTTGTTCAAACTCATCACGCTTAATAAATCCCCTCACATCTTTCTCTTCCATTAAACACTCTATATTCAAAGGTGCCTCAGGATTTGCACTAAGCATCTTCTTCAGCTTCTCACAAGCAACCCGAAGACGAAGGCAGGCCCTTGCATTCTGAAAGACATCGATCTTATACTCTTCCTTGAATTTTGCCGCAAAGTGGTGGAACAGTACTTCATCGAAATCCCTGCCGCCCAAAGACTGGTCAAAGGAATGAGCCAGTATTTTCAACTGCCCCTTCTTAAAACCAGCAATGCAGACTTGCATGCTAGCATGTCCAATATCAACAAAGGCAACATTCAATTGGTCATGTTCTGGTAAATCCGTCTTGTAAATACCATAAGCCAAAGCAGTCGCTGTAGTTTCATGGAACAAGCGAAGAGGGTGCAAGCCAGCAATTGTTGCTGCATCCATAACAGCTCTTCTTTGGAGATCAGTGAAATAAACTGGAATCCCAATACAGCAATCAACAACAGCTGCATTAAGATTCTTCTCAGCTATGATTTTCAGATCAGAGAATAGCATTCCAAGAACTTGGGTAGGGGTAAATGTCCTCGATTCTCCCAAATATCGGGCATGAATCAACGGGTATCCATCAGGGCCTTCAGTAACAGCAAAAGGCAATGACTTGATATCCCTCTGCACAACAGGATCGGAGAATTGCCGACCAATTAAACGTTTAATCTGGGAAATTGTGTTCTTAGGGTTCATCAAGGATGAAGCAGCTCCTGCTGTCCCAATGAACCGCTGCTTGTCACCAAAACAAACAAGGGCTGGAGTTTCACGTTTGGATTCATCATTAAGCACAACGTCAATACCCCTCTGCCTGGCCACGGCCACAATGCAGCTCTCATTGCCAAAATCAAATCCAACCACGCTCATCCTTGCAAAATCTTAAATCTGGAGAAAAATTAAGAAACCACATTCAGTAAACTGCTGAAATTTCAAACAAGTTAGATGCAGCCAGCTTCCACATCAGTAAACAGCTCAGCCAAAGCAGACTGATTGAAATCTACCATTCAATCATAAAAACAAAGAAATTTTAACGAGTTCCATGGATGACTTGCATCACCATCGTCACAGTGATTACAATATCAGAAACCAACAACATGGCGGGTAAAGGAAACAAAAATAAGATCAGATATTATATCTCTCCACAAATTTTGGACTAAAAAGTATGTCCCACTCAAACTACATAGCATACATAATAGTAATCTTCATTGGAAATTAAAGTTAATCAAACGCAATAGCAAATTCAAACCCACATTAATAACACAAGGAACCTATAAATCTTTCATCTAATTAAATACACAACCGTAAGTATATAACACAACCAAATTCAAACCCAACAATTATCGAATTTACAGCATCATTCAAATCAACATCTAGTTATACTGACCAAAATCCAGCTAAAGAGAACACAAAAAACAACAGAGTAAGAAAACAAAATTTGAATCGAAGCAGAAAGGCAAGCACTTCAACACTACAGCATCGACCAAGGAAAAACCGGGTAGAATGTTCAAATCGAGAAACAGAATCTAACAGATCTAAAAGCATTTTCAGAAAGAAAGATCTGATCTGATGCAAAAGCTAGGGTTTTGGAGACCGTACCTCGAAAGCAATCCACAGAGAGTCTGAGGTCGCGATGAGCAAGGGAGAGAGAAAGCGAGAGGGCTTTTGGGGTTTCTGGAAGTCTCTACGGAACGAGTTTATGAACAAACAGAGGAGGTTGCAAGCAGACGAGGGTACTTAATAAAGAGACCTAAGGGCTCTGTAGAATTTTCGCCTTTTATAATTTTCGATTATTTTTTTTAATAGGAAAATATTTTGGTGTGGGAATTAGTGTTGGGTTTTATAAGGGAGAGTATGAGGTCAAGCGGTCCTAGACATCTCTAGAGAGATACTTGGTTCTTCTAGAAAGATCCTGCCACTTCCGAAAGAGGGTGAAGAAGAATTTTCAAGTGGTTTGATTTTTTATTTTTTTGGAGCGGTTTGAAGTATTTGGTTTGGTTTCGGCTTTTGGGTTATGGGCCTATTACTAGGGTTTGTTGTGCATTGGAGGGTTACGAACATGGGCTTTCTTATGATAAATAATGAGAGTGACAACCTTATATTCCGAAAATTCTATAATGAGGGGTATGTTGTGCGGGGTTATTTTATAGTCATCAGATCGATCCCATGGTTGAACTTGTTATGCTACAATCGGGTTGCAATTACCCGTTTTGAAAACAAGAAGAAAGATTTAACTATAGACAGATATGAAGAAGCAAAGACATTTTACTGAATACAGTTGATCACGAATAGTTGGGCAAGTAGTGTTGATGAGGAATTAGCTTTTAAGAAAGTGTAGTAAATCTAGTTACATACTTGGCTGCAAGTTAATTTTTTTCCATGTCCCATATATTTTTTTTAATGTTAAAGTATCTCATGCAACTTAGTTTTCAGAGTTGTACTATTGCATTTAGTCATAAGAGTTGTTATTCATGCCTCCGTATTTGATTGCTATTGCAGTGAATTGTTTTGGTGTCCCCGCTGGTGGATGTTACCTTTTGCAGGAAAAATTGGCATATTTTCGAATAAACGAGCTTAAGGATGTTCTCACCCAATTAGGCCTTTCAAAGCAAGGGAAGAAGCAGGTGAGGCGCCAGAAATACTGCTTTTGTGCTGCGATGTTACTTATTGGTCATGCTGCAAGTCTTCTTCTTTTGATTGTTTTTTTTTTCCCAACAAGTTCTTCCTTCTCCTTGCAAAGTTCTAGGTGCTGTTTCATAATATGGAGTTCTCTGTCAAGTCCCTGAATTTGGGCATTGAGACTTCTGATAATGCCAAGACAACCACGCACAGGATCATTTTTCCTTGCATTCCCTTCCGTGAGAATGCTTTCAGCATCTGCCTGTCTTTGATCAGGTGCAGCCATGGCCTGATGTTTTGGATGTTGCTCACACCAAAGATCTTATGAGCATTTTGGAATTCACTGTAACTGCTGGCTGGAAAGTATAGGGCCATTTCACAGGTCGCATCACATTTTCTCCTCTGCTTCTTCATCAGGTAATACTGTAATTATGTGTATAGATGTATGCAGCAGTGTATGTTTGTGTTACCGCCACTCTCTCTCTCTCGGGCTTGTGGGTTTTGGAGAGGCAAGAAGTTACTATTGAAGAGGTCCCAGAGTATAGCCGCGCGGCTATACTATTTATTTAAAACTGGAAAAACAGCGTTTTCTTTAAAAAAATTGAAAATAACCATATAGCCGGTCGGCTATACTATTTTTTAAACAAATTAAGAAAACCGAATAGCGCCGCCCGGCTGTACTATTTCGTTAAAAATAGTATCGCCGGGCGGCTATACTATTTATGAAAAAAAAAAAGAAAGAGCCGAGTTAAGACTATGCTAATTTTAATTTTTTTTTTTATAAACAACCGAGTATAGCTGCGCGGCTATACTATGTCTTTGAGAAAAATTAGAAAAACGAGTACGAACGACCGGCTATACTATTTCTTTTTAAAAAAAAAATTTATCAAAACGGGCGGCTATACCATGTATTAAAAAAGATAAAATAAAAGATCCGAGTAAAGCCGGTCGGCTAAACTATTTTTCAAAAAAACCGAGTATAGCCGCCCGGCTATATGATTTCTTTTATAAAATTTCTTTGAATTGCAAACAAGCATGTGAGAGATAAGCATGAGAAGACTGGGCGTCATGTCTATGCATATGTGAGTATTATTCTTAGATCATTCAATACCCTCATCATAAGCTTCTTTCCAGGCAATGCCACATTATAAGTTCATATGTGGGACATTATTGCTTTGAATTGCATGGGGAATTCTGAAGAGGCTGATGAGAAATTCCTGTCAAGGCCAAGGGGTGGCCGTAAGAGGAAGTACCACTATAGAAATGCTCGTACCAATTGGGCCAGGAGTCTGAGTACCTCTCCTGGTTGCTCTCACAAGAAGCTGAAGACGAGAATTGAGCCATGCCCTTGAAGTAAGTGATTGGACATATCCACTAAGTACGCTAACCTACTTAGAAGTTTGGATGTCATGAATCTCAACACTAGATATAGAAATTGGGTGATGCTGTGAATCTGAACACTAAAATATGCATAGCATTTCTGTATTCTTTTGGAGATAAGCATTCTTCTGTTTAGTTGAATGGTATTTATTAATACAATGGTCATTTTGCATTGGCTCAAAGTTGTGGAATGAGTGCTCTCTCTTCTTTTCGCTCTCAGTTTTGCCCACCACAAGTTTATGTAGAACAACTTTGTTCTGCTTGTTCGAACCTTGTGAATATATAGTTTTGGATTGTTTTGATAATTAAGAATAACTTTGAAAACTCATCCTTTTCAATAGAACTTTCAATTACTGTAAGTAGAAAAAAGAAATACATTTAAATTTGGGTGGAATATTTGGTGCGTGGTATATAAATTCCAATAAATGGATGTATTTTTCATGGATTGGTTTGCTTTCAGTATTTTGATTTGTGTTGTCAGCAAATGCACCGGCCACAGACCACGGGCCAAGCCAAACTTGGTCTTATGAAAATTTGATAAAGATTTCGAACAGGGGAAAGGGATAGAATGTATGTGACATGTATAAGCCTCTGGATAGTACTTTCTTGGGAAATTATATTGAGCATGAAATTCTTTGTAGCTCTAAGATAATTGTATGAATATATATTTCCAGTATGGAGTTTGTAATGCAATTGGAGTTCTCTGACAAACTAGCCATAATAATTTGCACGTTTTCTGGTGGTTAAACAAATAGGATTGTCCTTGCTTGCTATTTCTTTTATCACCTACTGAGTACTGACCTCTATTTCTGTTTACTGTCTTATGCTGTCAGAGTGAGATAACAAAGTTACATGAATTCGCTCAGGCTGCTTTTCGTGGATATAAGTCTCTGAACCGTATTCAAAGCCGCATATTTCATAATGTTTATTACACTATGAAAATATACTAGTAAGTTATTGATTCTGTTGATTATGTGAATACCAAACCATTGCAGTGGAAGTGCTGATATGATATGCTTGAATGTGATTTTCATTTACTTGCAGGTTTGTGCTCCAACAGGAGCTGGCAAAACAAACACAGCTATGATTTCTTTTCTACATGTGGTATGCAAATGATTGGCTATTCCTGGGTCTCTATTCTCATTTTTGGTAGTCATACTTTTTCTCTTACTACTTTGGCTTGATCTCAAATTCACACATTTGTTTTTTAATTGTGTAAGAGTTAATCTGGGTTAATTGCATAGTTAAAATGGCTTGGGAATGTCTGTAATGTCATATGAGCTGGTATTGTATAGATTTTTCTGGGAGAGTTAGTGTGTTAAAGATATCAGCTTGCAAAATAAAGCAAGGAAACTAAGCTTTTGGCTGCCTTAGTTATGCGAGTCTTTTTATAGTACTTTTCATGCTGAATTCAACCTATTTAGTTTTTGAAAATATTCAGTATTCTATTATATCATCCATTATGAGATTTAGATAGTGAGTCGGCATTTTCTGTGGCAGATTGGACAGCACTTCAAAGACGGGTACTTGCATAAAGATGAATTTTAGATAAAGATGAATTTAAGATAGTTTATGTTGCACCAATGAAGGTATCCACCCTATATAACTCTCTTCCTTTTTTTTTTCTGAGCTGGTGGGGTGGGAAAGCAGGCATTGAAATAGTGGCTTGTTTTTTATTATCATGTATTTTTCAGGCATTAGCTGCAGAAGTTACATAAACACATGCAGCTTTCTGATAATGAACTTGAAGAAACTCAGGTCACTTTTATCAAATTATGCGTGCTCCGTGTGCTTTTAACTGTTACCCAAAAGAGGAAAATGAAAACCTTAACGGCTTCACTTTCTTCTTATTCAGATGATAGTCACAACACCTGAGAAATGGGATGTCATCATTCGCAAGAGCAGTGACATGTCACTTTCAATGTTGGTGAAGCTCCTAATTATTTATGAAGTGCATCTATTAAATGATGATAGAGGCCCTGTAATTGAGGCACTAGTTGTTCGAACTTGGCGCCAGGTAAACTTTTGCTGAATTATTAGTGATCTTGGCTTCTTTCTGCTGATTAACTAGCGCACTATTTAAATTAGTTGAGAACATTTGTACAGTTGCAACTTATGCTCATGAAAGTTGGAGAGGTATTATCTGTTTCTTATTAGGGTTAATGTGATAGCAGGATGTTTACATTTAAAATGTTTATCAGATGTCTGTTACAACTTACATGTTGCTTATGTAGTTTATGGTTGGTTGCAAAACATTTAGTTGCTTATGACCTTTTGTATACTTTTTAGTTGTTTTTTTTATTTTTATTTTTTATGTGCGTGGTAGGTGGAGTCTACACAGACAATGATACGCATTGTGGGCCTTTCAGCCACTTTACCGAACTATTTAGAGGTATTTTGGTCACCTGATGATATCTTTTATCTGTATTTGTTGGCCTTTAAATGCTGTACTCTGAAATCTGTTCTGTTTATTTGTTAATGTGGATTATTCTTCTATGATCACCCAGGTTGCACAGTTTCTGAGAGTGAATCCAGAAGCAGGACTCTTCTTTGATTCTAGTTATCGCCCTGTGCCCCTCGCACAGCAGTATATTGGTATTAGTGAGCAGAATTTTACAGCCCGTATTGAATTGCAGAATGAGATATGCTACAAGAAGGTTTCTTTTTCCTTGGGCTCTCCTTTGTGTAATGCATGCATTAGAATGATTATTTAACTGATTGATACCTTTTTCTGCCAGGTTTTTGAATCACTCAGGCAAGGTTATCAGGCAATGGTATTCGTTCATTCTCGAAAGGACACAACAAAAACAGCTAAGAAATTGGTTTACCTTTATATTCCATCTTACTTTTGTGGGTTTCTATTTGGTTGAATTATTTTTTGAAAGTGTTAATAATAAATTAGTCATGCTGACTTCATAAATGAGGAAGCTTCAGTTGGTTGCTGATGCAATTGCATCAGCTGGACCCCATCGATTCCTTGCAAGTATTGATGTCAGCCATGGGAACTGCCTTGATCTTTGTATAATATGTTTCCTTTGGAGTATATGTGCCATTTGTTTTCTCTTATATTGTTTTTAGTTTTGGAGTTAATGATATTGCCCTGGTTCAAAAAGATAAAATTTATCAACAGAATATGACTTAAATGAAAAATAAATGTATTAATGTACTAAAAAACTATGATCTATATTGATGCAGTAATCATTGGAAGTTTGATTTCACACATCTAACATAGAAACAGTGGCTTTCTCAGCAAGAAATAATAATAATAATAATAATAATAAAAGGGATGCAACTGGGCAGTACACCTTGAACATAAATCTTTTGTCTGTAGCTTTTTGGGTTGTGGCATGAGATTCGCAAACAAGCATGTGAGAGATTAGCATGAGAAGACTGGCAGTCATGTGTATGCATATATGAGTATTATTCTTAGATCATTCAATACCCTCATATGCTGGATTTTGGGATAAGCATCTTTCCAGGCAATGCCACATTATGAGTTCATATGTGGGACATTATTGCTTTGAATTGCAGGGGGATTTTAAAGAGTCTGATGAGAAATTCCGGTCAAGGCCAAGGGGTGGCCATAAGAGGAAGTACCCCACTATAGAAATGCTCGTACGAAAAAGGGTGACTCCACCAGACCAATTGGGCCAGGAGTTGAGTACCTCTCCTGGTTGCTCTCACAAGAAGCTGAAGACGAGAATTGAGCCATGCCCTTGAAGTAAGTGATTGGACATATCCACTACGTACGCTAACCTACTTAGAAGTTTGGGTGTCATGAATCTCAACACTAGATATGGAAATTGGGTGATGCTGTGAATCTGAACACTAAATATGTATAGCATTTCTGTATTTTTTTTTTTTGGAGATAAGCATTCTTCTGTTTAGTTGAATGTTATTTATTAATACAATAGTTGAACCACAACCTCTATCTGATCTCTGAAGAACAAATTTGTGCACTACTTGCCAAACCACCCATAACTTTGATGGGCTGGAACAGTCATTTTGCATTGGCTCAAAGTTGTAGAATGAGTGCTCTCTCTTCTTTTTGCTCTCAGTTTTGCCCACCACAAGTTTATGTAGAACAACTTTGTTCTGCTTGTTCAAACCTTGTGAATATATAGTTTTGGATTGTTTTGATTAAGAATGACTTTGAAAACTCATCCTTTTCAATAGAACTTTCAATTACTGCAAGTAGAAAAAAGAAAGTTGAATAGCAGACTTATTTTAGAATGATGTCATACCAGTTTAGCAATAAATTGAATAGCAGACTTATTTTAGGTATTGCTCCTTCGAGAGTATATTCTTTCCCTCTATTATTATTATTGATGATGTTGGTGATGGCGGTAGGAGTGAAGAAGTTGTGTTTGTAACAGATTAAGATGAAGGAGTACAGGCCACAGACTATTGTTCTGCTTGCATCTGAACATGCAGATATTGTAGTTTAGAAAGAAGTTACATGTATGGCTCATGTTAGTATAAATATGCAAGAAAGAAATAAGGTCCACCGAGCAATATAAATAGTAATTGGAACAATATTTAAAGTATAGCCACGCTATAAAAGTATAAAATTAGTTTGTTTACTTTGAACTTCTTTAATTTAATATATGTAATTAAGTAATATCTTAGTCTTTTTTAATTACATTAATTAGTAATTATTTTTTGTGTGTGAATATTTAAATAATTTACTAATTTCATAAATTACTTAATAAATAGTAATTAATTATTTTATACGAAATTATTTGGGTGAATCTAAGTCTTGAACCAAAAACCCTAGCTTCCGAACTTGTTCCAAAATATTAACAAGTGGTAGTGTAGCCGCCGGCCATACTCTATAAATAGAATCCCTTTAAATAACATAATCTGGGTTTCTCTCTTTAATTACCTTATTAATATATTTAATACTAATTATTCACTAAATAAATAATAATTAAATAAGGCTAAGGTATTATTTAATTACTAAAAACAAAACTTAAAATAAAAATTTATTGACTTAAAGGTTTAAATTTTTTTTTTTTAAAACCTCTGACGAGCACAAATCTTTCCCGGCGATCGGATTAGACCTCTCCCGACGAAATTTCATCGGCACAGGTAATGTTCGTCGGAACAGGTTTTCTTTCTTTTTTTAATATTTTAAGAGTATAGCCGAGCGGCTATTCGCTATAAATACAAATTGTAACATTATAGCCGTTCGGCTATACTATATAAATAGAAATTATAACATCATAGCCGCACGGCTATACTCTATAGATAGAAATTTTAAAAGGTTAGCCGAGCGGCTATACTCTATAAATGTGAAAAGCACAGCTCTCCAACTCTCCATTAGTGAACCCACACATCTCTCTCTAACTTTACAACTACAATTGATTTATATATTGTTGAACCATTGATTTATGACTTTGATATCAATCTTCGTCTGAGTTTGTGGTCTCGTGTTTTGCAAGTGCATAGTGATTTCTCTTCCATCAAGTTTGGTTGTATTTGGCACCCTAGTGTGCTTCATATCTTGTTGATAGCTTTTTTGGGGTTCTTCTCACTCGGTGAATTTTACTTTTAGTCCAGACTTAAGCTTGAATTTATGTTCCTCCATTGATTTTATTTTGGCTGATGTCATGTCAGAGTATGCAATAGTTTACTAGGTTCTGTTCTGTGTTGGTTCTCTGAAAGTCAGTCTTAGCTTTTGATCTGCGGGGTGAGTTGGAATCTGGTTACATGCTTATGCGGTTTGAAATCTTACTCTTTTGTGAAAGTCATGAAGAGATTTGGTAGTGCATGGTTTTATTGCTTCTAGTTGTTGATACTATTTTAAACGAGGCTCTGTTGTCATTTGCAGGTTCTTGGCAGTATTTAATCTATTAAGATGATTCAAAACGGATTGTCGCTAAAGTTAAGAAGTACTTCCTATTTGCATAATATTTTTGTTAAAGCTCAAGCAGAAGAACCATTTTATGTAATATTTATAGACATAACTGGATTAAGTTAGGTACTAGTATTAAAAAAATTTGTAAATTGATCATCGGAGAAACGGACATCTTTTTCGAACAACAGAAAGTCCTAACATTACGCTGTAGGACGAATACCATTATCTAAACTGCCCAAGGGAGTGAAATTTTTGTGAGTGTTCATTATATCTTAACATTACGTACCTCAATAATCCTTGTGATGGCAACGGAGTTGGCACCATTTTGTGTATAATTATACACAACATCAGAAAGAGTTAACTTGCATTTAATCATGCAAATGCAAAGGCATATTGGGCTCAATATGCATTTTCTAGCACATTGTAAACCACAAGGAATAAGATGACCATTTGGAACCACATGATTTGTATTGGAAGGATCAGAGACATCATCAACTTGACCATGAGTGTTGCCATTTGGAACCGCATTGGTATAAGAGGGATTAATATCAGCTTGAGCTATTGCAAGCACAAGCATGCTCATCAAAACCACAGCCCTGAACAGATTAGCATCCATTGCTCCCCTTTCACTCTACTTGACATAGAAGTATTTCTCTAGAGTTGCTTATGCACTTAGGAAAAATGACAAGATTCGTTAATATGCTCAAGATTCCTTCCTATAAATTGGCAGAAGAATGTAGTTTCAGGAAATTAAAGATTGCATGAGAGCAATTTGGCTTGGAGAAGCGTGACCTTCGTATGATGTTTGCAACATGCGTTACAGGGATAAACTTGAAGCTCCCCACCTCTCCATCTGTTCAATAAGGGGAAAATTGCAGATGGTTTAGGATGAAATGAAAGGCGAAAAATGACGAAGCTGAAGGCAAAGTTCACAACTATTTTAGGTAAAAGCTAAGCTCCAAGGGTCCTACCTTGATTCTTAGGCGTGAGACTCTCAGGAAGTTTTAAATCATAGTAAAACAAAACATCCCAGCCAGTTGCATTTGTTATGCTTAAAGTAGACCACTAAAAATCGGGCAAGGAAGGACCCCTTGCTCTTCTAGTTGCCTCAGATTACAACCATAAAATCCAGCCAGTTCTTGGGTCAAGTAGTTTCACCAATTACATTGACATTAAAGTGCACCAGAGCCGTCTAATTTAGGAACATGTGATGTAAATCCATCTATTTCGGGGTCGGGGAATGCCCATGTTATTTCATCAAGGTCTGGAGGCTCTAGATACCAAAAGCAAACTATTCAAGCAAGCTCCCACTGAGCACTAACAGCCTAAATACTGATAGAATAGAAACTAAATTGCCTTAAAGCGAGATGAAAGCTCGTTACAAACCAGTCCACCAACAACTAGATGATCAAGTATCCCTGGATATATATAATATAAGTGGGTTTCTATTGACTTATCTTCGCTATCCATAGAAACTTCTTCCTATCCTTCTCAACGTAGCCATTCATGTGCACTCCATAAGCCTATTTCAACAAGAAGTACACATAAAAAAATGTTAAAAATGAAGAGTTCCAAGAAAATCAAATGAACAACAATAAAAGAGTTAGCTGGCTTACTTCCAACATGACCATTGAAAAAGAGACCAGACTCAATGCTACCACTGAAGTTTCTAACCCTACAAAAAATCTTATATTCCCTCTCTAGCCAACACTATGGCGCACACAGCGTCACCTCCAAAACCTCATTATCAAGCCCTTTCACAGAACCTCCATGTCGAGGCACTGCTAGATACATATATAGCACCAATTAATCCAATGAGCCAGTTGCCATTCATCATAAAGATTAATATATCCAAAATGACTTGCTAGAGATGCATCAAAAATTGATTATGATTCACTGTTTAAACACCTAAACCAAGGGGAAAAAAAAAAAAAGGTGGCGCACATCGCAGAAACAAACCGTAGTTAGTTCATTCCTTATACCTGGACTATGTTTTTCCCCTAAGCTTTTGATTACATCTCCCACAGCTCTCATCCTGTGCTCAGCGATGAATTAATGCAACAGCTATTAGAGTTCGAATTTTCTGGTGGGAAAGTAAACACGTACTTGAAAACTACGTAAATTCTCAGCAAAACTAGAGATTTGGGAAAATTATTCAGTGCTATATCTGAGCATGAAACGGGTATTTGAATTCAAGGAATTTGAGCTTACCCTTTGTGAATGGTCCTCAATTTCAAAGGGAAGGAACTCAGAGTACGATTCCTGCAAGCAGTTTCAATAAAATGTGGAGTGGACTGTGGAGAGATAAACGAACAATTGGTCTGTTT
>NC_024129.1:4574832-4600704 GCF_000346735.1 Prunus mume
TTTTATTTTATATTTATTTATAATATTTAATAATTAAAAAAATTTCTTTTTTTTCCCGACTTTAAAGAAAACCGAGTTTTAAAGTCTTTATTCGTTGCGGCCAAACGGCTAGTTTTATTTTCATAACGTTTCTTTTTTAAAATCGAGTATAGCCGATCGGCCATACTATTTCTGTTAAAAAATTTCCCCAAAACCGAGTATAGCCGGTGGCTATACTATTTATTTTTCAGCACCAAGGGAAACTCTTAAATCGTCTTCTTCAGCACCAAGAGAAACTCTTTATGTGTCCGATTGAAAACTGTAATCGTGGGTTTGTTTTTCCCAAGATAACATGAGGAGGCATGTGAAAGAACTCCACAATGAGGATGATCCTTCGGCTAATGTTGGAGGTAAGAAACAGCCTGTGTGCCAGGATTGAGGAAAGGTGTTCAAAGCTGCGGAAGCATGAGAATTCTCATGGTAGCTTTCATTTCTGAAGTAGATCTTCTTTTTGTATTCTGCCGATAAAAAATGGGGTATGGCAGTCGCTATAAACAAATTGGGCAACCGAGTATAGCCGAACGGCTATACTATTTCTTTTAAAAAAAATTAAAAATAATATAGCCGGCGGCTGCACTATTTATTTAAAAAATAATAAAGCCGAGTAAAGCCGAGTAAAGCCGCTAGGCTATACTAATTTGTAAATTTTTTAAAAAATTTAAAAAATTTAAAAAATTTAAAAAATTTAAAAAATTTAAAAAATTTAAAAAAAGAGTATAGCCGATTGGCTATACTATGATGCGAGAGATAAGCATGAGAAGACTGGGCGTCATGTTATGCATACGTGAGCATTATTCTTAGATCATTCAATACCCTCATCATAAGCATCTTTCAAGGCAATGCACATTATAAGTTCATATGTGGGACACTATTGCTTTGAATTGCATGGGGAATTCTGAAGAGGCTGATGAGAAATTCCGGTCAAGGCCAAGGGGTGGCCGCAAGAGGAAGTACACCACTATAGAAATGCTCGTACGAAAAAGGTGACTCCAATAGACCAATTGGGCCAGGAGTGTGAGTACCTCTCCTGGTTGCTCTCACAAGAAGCTGAAGACGAGAATTGAGTCATGCCCTTGAAGTAAGTGATTGGACATATCCACTACATACGCTAACCTACTTAGAAGTTTGGGTGTCATGAATCTCGACACTAGATATGGAAATTGGGTGATGCTGTGAAACTGAACACTAAATATGCATAGCATTTCTGTATTCTTTTGGAGATGAGCATTCTTCTGTTTAGTTGAATGGTATTTATTAATACAATAGTTGAACCACAACCTCTATCTGAACTCTGAATAACAAATTTGTGCACTACTTGCCAAACCACAAGCAAACTATTCAAGCAAGCTTCCACTGAGCACTGACAGCCTAAATACTGATAGAATAGAAACTAAAATGCCTTAAAGTGAGATGAAAACTCGTTACAAACCAATCCACCAGCAACTAGATGATCAAGCATCCCTGGATATATATTATATAAGTGGGTTTCTGTTGACTTCTCTTCACTATCCATAGAAACTTCTTCCCATCCTTCTCAACATAGCCATTCATGTGCGCTCCATAAGCCTATTCCAACAAGAAGTACACATAAAAAATGTTTAAAATGAAAAGTTGCAAGAAAATCAAATGAACAACAATAAAAAAGTTAGCTGGCTTCCTTCCTACATGACCATTGAAAAAGAGACCAGACTCAATGCTACCAATGAAGTTTCTAACCCTACAACACTATATTCCTCTCTAGCCAACACTATAGCTAGCGCACACAGTGTCACCTCCAAAACCTCATTATCTAGCCCTTTCACAGAACCTTCTTGTCGAGGCACTGCTAGATATATGTAGCACTAGCCAGCACTATAACGCACACAGTGTCACCTCCAAAACCTCACTATCAAGCCCTTTCACAGAACCTCCATGTCGTGGCACTGCTAGATTCATACATAGCACCAATTAATCCAATGAGCCAGTTGCCATTCATCATACAGATTAATATAGCCAAAATGACTTGCTAGAGATGCATCAAAAATTGATTATAATTCACTGTTTAAGCTTTTGATTACATCTCCCACAGCTCTCGTCCTGTGCTCAGCGATGAATGAAACCGCCATTAGAGTTTGAATTTTCTGGTGGGAAATTAAACACGTACTTGAAAACTACGTAAATTCTCAGCAAAACTAGAGATTTGGGAAAATTATTCAGTGCTATATCTGAGCATGAAACGGGTATTTGAATTCAAGGAATTTGAGCTTACCCTTTGTGAATGGTCCTCAATTTCAAAGGGAAGGAACTCAGAGTACGATTCCTGCAAGCAGTTTCAATAAAATGTGGAGTGGACTGTGGAGAGATAAACGAACAATTGGTCTGTTTATGTTTGGCAGCTGAGAAAATGTATTGTATAACTTACCAAGGAATGCGCGATTGCAGATTTTGATATTTTCCGAGTAGCCTCTGAGATCTTGACCGGTTTGGATATTGTAACGAAGTCGTCCCAAGTGAAGACATTATCGAACGCTGAGACTGATGCAGTGCGACAAGTGACAACTTCGTGAAAAGCTTTCTGGTTGGAACGAACTGGGAACCACGTCGTAAGCGCCTCGGGGAAAGCGAGAAAAGCTTTGGCTGTAAAACGGAAGGCTAGAGAGTCGACGAGTCTGTGAGAGTTGATGAATGCCGCTGCTGCAGCCCATGAGAGCGGGTTCGAAAAAATAAAAGTAAAAATCGGCCTAGGCGGGTCTTTTTATTTTTTATTTTTTATTTATTTTTCCTGACTTTAAAGAAAACCTGAGTTTTAAAGTCTTTATTCGCTACGATATTATTGTGAGTACTGTGATTATATTAATTTTTACTTATAATTTGGTTACTTTTGTTCCAAGAAGAGATGGAAATGGCCAAAGAGGCTGATGGGGATGGGGAAGGAGAGAGGGAAAAATCCAATACTTGCCAAGAATGCGGTGCTACTTTTAAGAAACCTGCATGTCTTAAGCGACACATGCAAAGCCATTTCCTTGAGGTATTGCTTGTATAGCTTGATATTGCTACCTATTAGTTTGATAGCTTCATTACAGCTGATTGTGTCTATAACTTTCCATGCATTCCCCTCCGTGAGAATGCTTTCAGCAGCAGCCTGTCTTTGATCAGGTGCAGCCATGGCCCTGATCTTTTGGATGTTGCTCACACCAAAGATCTTATGAGCATTTTGGAACTCACTGTACCTGCTGGCTGGAAAGTATGGGCCATTTCACAGGTCTCATCACATTTTCTCCTCTGATGCCTATTTTCCATGCTTGCTTGTTCTCACTGAAAATTAACCAAACAGAAGCAATTGAGGGTGAGGAAAAGCAAAGAAATTGGGATTTAATTGAGAGTTAAAGAGGGATATAAAGTTGGCTCAAGCTTATGATTGCTCTTTTTTGTTTTCTTCACTTGCTATATTTAATAACTTTGTCATATTTTTTGTTAATAATTTAATTCTTGTTTATATTTTGGGCAGAGGCTAATGCGAAGGAAGCTGATAAAGTAGCCAACCAGTTGCAGTCTACTGGTATATCTTCTGGCGGAGATGGAGCTGCTTCTTCTTCAGGTAATACTGTAAATATGGGTATAGATGTATGTAGCAGTGTATGTTTGTATTTCATTACCCCCACTCTCTCTCTCTCTCGGGGTTGTTGGTGGCACTTCAGCACCTAAGCAAGAAGTCAAGCGTCTTCCAGGCGGGAAGATTAAGAAAAAGGTGAGACTTTTAAAATTATCTGTTTTTGAGGATCTTTAGAATACAATGATTTAACCTTGGTATTGGCTTCTCTGTAGGAGAGGCAAGAAGTTACCATGGAAGTAATAGACAGAGTATTTCTTTTAAAAAATTGGAGAAACAGAGTATCGCCGCTCGGCTATACTATTTCTTTGAAAGAATTTGGGAAAACCTAGTATAGCCAATCGGCTATACTATTTCTTTGAAAAAGGGTCAAGTAGAGTATAGCCGCGCGGCTATACTATACAAATTAGAAAAACCGCGTAGATCGGCTATACTATTTGTTAAAAAAATAAAAAAATAGGATAGCCGCGCGGCTATACGATTTCTTAAAACAGAAATAAAAAAATAGTATAGCCCACCGGCATAAATAGTATTCCGCGCGGCTATACTATTTATTCTGAAATAATTAGAAACCCGAGTATGGACGTCCGGCTATACTATTTCTTAAAAAAAATTATAAAAACGAGTATACCCTGTCGGCTATACTATTTATTAAAAAAGATAAAATAAAATATCTGAGCAAAGGCAGGCGGCTATTTATTATGAGTTCATATATGTGGGACATTATTGCTTTGAATTGCAGGGGTATTTTGGAAGAGGCTGATGAGAAATTCCGGTGAAGGCCAAGGGTGGCCGTAAGAGGAAGTATTCCATGTTGAGTCTGTCCAGCATAAATTTTGATTGTTCGGTATTTTATTGTGGTAATATTTTATGATCTTTTTCTTAGTTTATGAATCGACATTGCCTATTTACTTTTATGTCTTCGTTATAGCGACCATACAAAATGGTTATTTTACCATCCTGGTTTTCTGCATGTACTTAAATCTGAATTTTGAACTAAGATTGCGTCACTATGAGTCTATTACTTCATGGGTGAATTAACCATATATGCGTTCTTTATGTAGCAACCTTGTCTGTTTTGGTATTTCAGGGAGTGATTTTGTGTATTGGTTAAGAGTTAAGACTGCATGGACTGACATTTGCTTTCTTTTCTTCACAAATAAACATGGATTGCTCTCTCATGAAAAAAAACCCATGGATTGTTTACATAGAAATTGCATTTGTAATGAGAGTCAATCCTCTAGCTCGGTGGTATTCTATGCTTGCAAATACCAGAAGGTTGGTCCACATGTTAGTAAATTCATTTGCAAAGGTCCTATTTGAAGGCATTATTGTGCTCATCTTAGAACAGATTCATTTGCAAGTCCTATCTGAAGGCATGCTACGCTTTAACATTTTGATCCAGTGACCAACCAATTTGAACAGAGGGCAGCGCTTAATGCCAAATCAACCTTGGATTTTAGTTTAGTTTGTGTGATAACAGGGAAGAGGGTAAGATATTAAACCATTGTGGCTTACATATCACAGAGATAAAAAAGATGAGTATAAGGTTTCTAAGAAATCTATTTGGATCAGGTTGGCATGATGTGGAGTGAAGCTTTTATAAAAGCATACTAGGATCCATCACAATCACATCCATGATTGTCCTTTGTATTGAAACCAAGCCTAAAATCTCTAGCCCTATTCAATGTGGGCCCATAACAAACCCAAGTTAGCCCAAATTTACGTTACAATCTTTCCTACATATTTTTCACGACTTTGTATAAATTTCACGCTGTTTTAAAATCCACAGCATCTCACTGGTAGAATTGCTAGTAAATACTATATTATATCAAATCGGATCAGATTTAGCCAAATTCAAATTTGTTCCGTTAACTTAACGGGTTAACGGATTCGGAACACAATCCAATTATCAGATAAAATCACAGGGGTCATCTCCTATTAATTTCATTGGATTAAAATCATGCGAGCATGTATAATATATGACCGTTAATAGTAATACATATGAGGCTCACATATATAAATCACTAACCTTAGTAAAATTCTTCCGTATAGTCACTATCCAACAAATAAGGACGGATCTTTTAAGCTAGGCCCAATGTGCAGTCCAATTATACTCACTCAACTCACTCAACTTCTGATTTGTGGTAAGGGAATGAGGAATATAGGAGGTGGATGTGCTCTATCAGAGATAAGAGTTATTTTGATCGTTATACATAAGGAAGGTAGGCTACTTTGTTAGACTGATGATTGAACTCTTATGTGTAAAGATGCTCGCCTAAACCTCTTCACCTTGGGTCATATCCTTGTTTTTGCACTCGTTGCTTTATTTAATGATATCTTATTGCTTTTCTTCAAAACCAATATAGAATGACTAGAAATTCCATCACATGTGATTCACATAAGAAAGGGGTTGAATTGATTCAACTTAAAAAAATTAGTGAGATGTCTAGACCCACTTTAATGAGTATCCTACTTCTTGTTTTATGGAAGAACTAAAATTTATACCATTCTAACTTTTATAAAAAATATTTTTTTGGACTAAAAATATATAAAAAATTTATACCTCTCCTTAGATTAGAGACCATCACTTGTATAAAAAAGAAAAGTAGCACAATAGGCCAATGGCAAGGCAAAAAAAAAAAAAAAAAAAAAAAAAAAAAGAAAGAAAAAAGGTAGCACATTACCCCGCACGTGTTACGCACGTGAAGAGACCCGTTCAGCCGAACAGAGCAAGATGGCGGGAAAATACGCAATCCTTCACTCTACCAGACTATATTTCCCTCACTAGCTTCTAGGGTTTGTAGATTTTACCTTTCCGACCGAAATCCTCAGTTTCTCGCGAATTTTTTTGCTCTTTTTCTAGTTACCAGTGCCGGAGACTAAAGAGATGCCGACGTACAACATCAGAGGCATCGATGTGGATTTCCCATTCGAAGCCTACGATTGCCAGCTCATTTACATGGAGAAAGTCATCCAATCTCTCCAAGAAGTAGGCTTCATTTTTCAAGTTCATTTCTTGCTATGAATACCACAAGTTGTTGTCTGTTTTTTCAAATTGTTTTTGTTATGGGGTATTCTTTGATATTCAGTTTGGTGCTTTTTAAGACGTGTATGTGATAGAGAAGTGTCTAGTTGAACGGATTTGGGGTCAAATTAAAGATTTTTTTTTATAGGGGTAACTCCAATCATGTAAGATGTGTGTACCTGAGCTTACATAAGCATACATTTGGATGATTTTGGAGTCAATCTTGAGAATGTTGTTGTTGGGTAACCTGATTTTGGTGCTCTAATAGCATGGATCCTCTTCATGTGGTGTTCTTCGTATTGGCTTTGGTCATAATTAATTCCTGTATGAATATTCTAAGGACTTATCAACATCATTATCATTGTTGTTGTTGTGGGAAGGCTTGCCCCAGTCAACCTGGTGGTTGGGAACAACCTATCCGGAAACAGGGGTATGGCTGCTTATGTCTTACCCTTTCCGGACTCCATGTTGGCCGTAGGTTTGCCTTCTTCGGATCAGTGGTTTAGTTTGTGACTTGTGTGCACATGTAAAATGCTGCAGAGAAGTAATGCACTGCTGGAGAGTCCCACTGGAACTGGAAAAACCCTTTGTCTTCTCTGTGCCACATTGGCCTGGAGGAAGAGTTTGGGTGTTTTCTCAACTGGTCCTAATGTCAAGATGAGTCTGATCACAGGAGAAAAATCTGGTGTTCCGTCGTCACAGTCTGCGACAAAAGATCTTCCTACCATAATATATGCGTCCCGCACTCACAGCCAGATCCGGCAAGTAATTAAAGAGTTGAAAAGAAGCTCTTACAGGTCAGTTATGGTATGATTTTGCACTTATTCAATATTGGTTAAGCCTTGGATATCATTATTACTATTGCTATTATCATTGCTGTTTTTGTTGTTCACTTCATCCATTTCTTGTATCTATGCCATCTATTGATGCACAGCTCAAGTGTTATTTCCTGATATTGGGGTGCCACATAAATGAATGTCCCATGTGCCTTTTCATTTGTTCTTTTCTACTCAAAAGGATTATGCCAGTTTGCAATGTACCTCAAAAATTGCTGTTCGGGGACTTGCCATCTTGCAATCTCAACAATGCTACATATGTTTTTGTTGCTTTTCTAGGTTGATGTTCTGTGTACATTGAAGCCTGTGTTATCTAACAAATGTTTGAGCTTGTGGAGCAACGTAAACGTTCATTAGCTGCATGTATATTTTTATCTTACCACCTAATGGCTACATATGATTTCTTGTCTGAAAGATTTTAACTTGCTTTCAAGTTATTGATAGTGTAACATATTCATTACCTAGACATAACATAGAATTTCTGGCATCTATCTTGATACTGTAATTAGTTGAGTTGTTGGCGATTACCAGCTTGTTTGTTACAGTTGCGTTAGCAAATGTTGCAACTCTAATTATCAGCTGTGAAAATCAGTATTGACACCTAAATTTTTTAGGAATGAATTTATTTTCAGATGTTTTTGGTGGTGTGGAATTATTCTCTATTTGCCCAACGAATTGTTCTTTGTAGTTAGAGTTCTCCGTTTGTTTTTCTTTTGAATTGTAGAAATATAAGGAACTTAACTAATATTTGACAATATGCAGGCCGAAAATGGTAGTGTTGGGGTCTCGAGAACAATTATGCATTAATGAGGAAGTGAGTTTACTACGCGGAAGAACACAGACAAAGGCTTGCCATTTCCTCTGCCGGCGCACTAAGGAAACAAAGGATAAAAAGCGTCATTGTGCTCATTATTCTCGTGGTTCTGGTAAATATTGTGCTTGTTAGTGTACATAGTACATATACACGTATGTGGCTGTCCTTTCTTGTAACGTTAAGTTTTCTGAATTTTAGCACATGTTCGAACAATTTTGTTTATGGAACTTATTCCCTGGGATACTTGGAAACATATTAGCCATTTTGAGTGTCACCATTATTTTACACGACAGGATAAGTGTGGTGTCCTTTCTTGTAATGTTAAGTTGTCTTGAGACTGACAGTCCGCATCATCAAAGCCCTCTCTCTCTCTCTCTCCCTCTCCCCCTATATATATGTATCTCTTTATATACCATAGATTTGACCTTGAAAATTCTCCCAAAATTAGCTGAATAAGATGACTATACAATTCTCCATTCCTCAAAAACCAAAAAAGTGTGGCATTGCTCTACTTTGTTATGAGTACGTAGCATTCAGTTGGATTTTTTGTGGTAAAAACCTTTTTTCTGCTTGTTTCTCTTTCCCCAAATTCCTGATTTGTTCATGCTTTTTTATTGGCTTGCGTGCTTGAATGTGTGTGCCCCTGTAATCTCTGGAAGTGAATGTGCAGATGAGTTTTGAGTTATGAAATTGCTTTACCTAAATAAATCCAACTAGTTACTTATTAAAAATAACCTGGATGATTTTATTGATGATTGATCTGGTCAGGAAGGTTTAGGAATTTTTTTCCTGTGCCATCTACTGCAGTAACTTGACTGCTTCTTCATGGATTTTATTTTGATGTCATAGCATTTAAGAAAATCTAACGTTTATACTCGTTGGTTCTTCTATTGTAGGTTACTTAAAGAATAATCCTCATCTTGGAGATGAACCTATTGATATCGAGGATTTGGTGAATACTGGAAGAAAATTAGGGCCGTAGGTTCTTTTGTCTGTGTTCTTTCACTATAGTAAATGATAACCTAGTGCCCCCTCTCCTCCTTCTATTTATTTTAACTTGTTACCATTTTCTTGTAGGTGTCCTTATTATTTATCGAGGGAACTCCATAAGGTTGTTGATATATTATTTGCACCTTATAACTATCTTATTGATCATGGGTATAGAAAATCGCTACAGATAGATTGGAAAAACAGTATTCTCATATTCGACGAAGCTCACAACCTGGTAAGAGATAAAATTTAGTGTTATTTTCGGGCAGGGAAAACTCCAATTTTTTGTAGATATCTGAAAACTATATATGCTGGTTTCTGAATATTGTATTCTTTGTTCTCTCATTGACTCTTGGGAGTTGCACAACTTTGAAACAAATATTCACTTCATATTCATGCAGAATTAGTAAATTTAAATTATTACACAAGTTTGTTGCTTACATAACCTAAACACAATGCAGGAAAGCATATGTGCAGATGCAGCTTCCTTTGACTTGCCTTCTTGGCTTCTTACAGCTTGCATTTCTGAAGCGAAAAATTGTATTGACCTTTCTATAAAAAGAAGGGAAGAATCAACTGATAAATCACAGAATCCAGATGACTTTGCAATTCTCAGAGGTAAACCTAATTGGCCCATTCGTCAGTATTCAATTTTTACCGAACTTGCCATTTCTAATCAGTAGTGTTCCATTGCATAGTCGCTATACTGGCGATGTTTTGTTAGGGGAAATTGCCTTTTTAAATCCTATTGCAGTGGTTTTGTTGTTTTGGTAAACCCCTTTACTTGACGTTCTCTTTAAGATAGCATATTTTTGTTATTCTTTTAGTCCTTTCTTCGTTATAAAACTTTGCCTGGTCACAAATTTTACAATTTAACAATGCATATTTTGCAGCGCTTCTTTTGAAGCTTGAGAAGCGTATTTCTGAAGTGCCTATCGAATCCAAGGAATTGGGATACACTAAGCCTGGGCCTTATATCTTTGAACTCCTGGCTGAATTAAACATCACACAGGATACTGTCCCTAAGCTCATTAAAATACTTGAGGATGCTACTTTACTTATTGAGGAAGAAAATCAGAACAAGGCAAATCGGAGTGTCTGCCGGCTGGAAAGCATTAGTGACATGTTTAATTTAATTTTCAGAGATACAGACAATAACCATGCAAAATCCTATCGTGTAAGTTTGGATATTGGTCTGCTAGTTATTATCACCTGGGACTTTATCAGGAGCTTTCTTTACTTCAAATATTAATCTTAGTTGTTAGTTCATTATGTGTAATGAACTAATTGTTAGAATATGGAACACTTTCTGTTCATTTTAGGTTCATGTACAAGAAGTTGAAGCAGCTGCAATTGATGGTTTAAAGGGTAAGTGGAGACCTATTTTTCTGATATTTTGAACTGAGATTCATTGTTTCATGTAACTGTAGTAGATAGATTTTTGTGTTCTAATATTTATTGCATTATAAAAATATTAGGGCTGGGATCCTAATGATGTCATGCACAGTCATTCAACTTGACATATAAAAGATTTTCTTTTGAATCCCATAAGGGGTTATAATGTTGTTGATAAAGATTAATGATCAAGCTTTTATTGACTTTTTACTTCTCTCCCCTTCGGTCCCTCCAAATCAATGGCTAAAGTGCATTCAAATAAAGGATTACCTAGTTTGAAATAAGGGATGAGGGATTTAGAACTCCAGTTTATAAGGTTCCAAAGTAGAAAGCAAATGTGTCATACTTAGGTGATATTTTCAGTAAGGTGGATGTTGATATTCAAGAGTTGTTCTTTAGTTAAAGGGCATTATGCATGCTTGTTAGCTACATATTTGACTGTACTTATGCTTAGGAGAAACTTGGGGAGCAGATTTGGGGCCATGAGAGCTACATCTTAGATGGTAAAACTATATTAGATCTCAAAATGGGTGGCTCAATTTCAGGTCATTTCACAAGTCACTCTAACCAAGTCATACAACATAACTTCCCTAAATTTTCTAACTAATCCCAGATTAGCTCAGGAATGTATGTTCTCAGTTCCATGAATCTAGAACTGAGAGGTCTGGCCAGATGCAAGTGTAGTAGACAATACTAAGAGGGAGTGGAAGAGACGCAAATATTCTAAGACATGATATTAGAAAGACAAGTTCAAGTTAGAGTTCCTCTTAATTTTTGAGCCCTCTGCTGGAATTGGTGAACAAACAATTTGGTGTATGCCATTCTTTCCCTTGGGTTGTTGTATGCAGATGCTTACCTTGTATATAAAAGAAGCCTTAATTTAGACAAGGCAACAGCAGATGTAGACTTCAGTTGGGTTTATTGTCTTGTGATCAGCTTCCGTTTCAATGAAGCCCACATATGTACTTAATTTTTGTTTGCTACAGAAACACCTTGTATTCTACAAGATCAATTTTAGGTGTTCTGAGAAGTATTTGACGATTTATGTGTTGTGATGATTATGAATCAGTGTCGGTAATGGTATCTCTCATTAAACTTTCAGATTGTGAAGTGGAACACTAGGAGTTTGGGAAAATCAAATGGATGATGAAAAAGAGATGACTTTTTTCAAGGATCATATGTATCCTGTTTTTGTCTTCTATGCAACCAAATAGAGGATTAGAGAGATTGGTTATGTGGGAGTGGAGAGCCATAAATGAGCTGATGAGTGTGGGGGGGGGGGGCTTGTCCTTTTTGCTGTAAATCAGCTGATTAGTTTGCTAGTCAGCTTTGTTTGTTATTGACTGAAAGAAATAAGCCTTGTTTGTTTTTTGTCTTATGAAGCTACCTCATTTGAACTCTGCACCAAGCACAGTAGCTTGATCTTTTTAAATTTTCATATTCATGACATGTGATTGATGACATTCTTTCCTGTGATATTGACAATGATATATTTATCCTTCTGGTTCTAGGTAAGGCATCTAGGACACTCAGCTGGTGGTGTTTTCATCCTGGAATTGCAATGGAAGAATTTGCCAAGATGAATGTGGGCTCCATTATACTGACATCTGGCACATTATCTCCCTTGGATTCATTTGCACAGGAACTGAAACTGTAAGTGGCTTTTGTGCAGTTTATTTTCCATTTGGTTTTAGTGTGGCTGCCTTAAATTCTTTTAAAGACAATGGTTTATTTGTGTCTCAGAGAGTTCCCTGTGCGGTTGGAAAACCCTCATGTTATTACCCCGAATCAGATATGGGCTGGAGTTGTACCAGCTGGACCTTCTGGTTTCTCTTTCAACTCCTCTTATAGAAATCGCGATTCTCTGGAGTACAAACGGGACCTTGGAAATGCCATTGGTACGTAATGTAATTGCTGGTAATAGTAAAATAAATTGGGATTTTAGTTGCCATTTAACATGCCACTGGTCTGGGTACCACCTATTTTGATAAATGCGAAAGGGTTAATAATTTCATTGAACCCCAGTTCCTCCAAAACACAAAATTTGCTTATTTCATATTTCAATCTTATTATTGGGATGAAATGTTTTATGAATTCATTGTACTCATGGGATTTTAGATTTGTCAAATACGTCACAGTGGTGCACAGTAATATGTGCATTAAAATTTCTTGTATGCATCTGATGCGTAAATAAGGTCATATTAGGCTTAGACATTGACTATATAAGTTAAGTAGAAATTGAATTTGGAAGATTTGCATTTGATGTGTTGATGATTTAGTCTCATAAGGTTCAAAAGTTGTGTCCTCTTGCTCTTGACATGGAGAGAAAGGTATTTTATTAGGAGACTTGCCTCCTGGACTCAACAGAGTACACATAAACACACCTGCAGCACGGTTGTGCACGTACACAGAAAGAACAAATACGAAAGGCATAACCGAAAAGAAAAAAGAAGAATAAGCATACATAGATCTAAGATAAAATACTAAAAACCTCGTGTTACCCCTAAAAAACGGATGGTCCATGTGGTTTATTTCATGAGACTTATTTCCTGTGGTTTCAGAAAGTGTAACACAGGGTGGTTTATTTGGACCCCCTTATTTGCTTGGTTAGCCCACCAAATTTCTCTCTTTTTTGTAATTTTATAATTCCAATTATTTAATTTTTTCCCCTAAAACAAACTGTTTCCCCTCCCCCTCCTCCCATTGTTCCTCTCCTCCCTCCTCCTTCCCTTGTCCTCTCTCCTCCACTCACTCCCTCTCTTTGGCGGCAGTGAGGTGCCTTCCAGTGCCTTGAACGTGGGGTTTTTTTAATTCTAATTTTGATTAATAGAACTTTTAGAAGCCAAAAGAGGATTAAAAAAGGTTCTGGGCAGCTTTATGGGCATCAGTTTTAGCTGATATTAAGGATTATTCTTATTCTTCTATAATGTTGGATTTGTTAGCAGCTGTGAAGTAGATTAGTATGGTGAGCATGTTTTATTTTACATCCTTTTGAGTTGTACTTTCTTGTTTTTACTTGTTTTTCCCAGATTCTTGATACCTTTTCCACTCTTTGTAATTAGCTTTCCTACTTTAATAAATTTATGTTTCTTTTCAACCAAAAAAAAAAAGAAAAAAAAAAGGTTAATTTAGGATAAAGAAAAGATTCAGGGATGAATGAAAGAGTAAGTTCTTCAACCAAAATAATTTTGGTGGGCTATGTGAGGCAGTAAAGGGGTCTGTAAAGAATGAACCTGTACCATATTTTGTTAACAGCAAGCTGCAAATATACATAACCAGTTTATGCTGATGTCTTTGCAACTGTTGTTCTAAAGAAGAGAGAGAAGTTGGTTGCAGTCTGATGCAACAATTGTTGTAACAAGTTGTGATTGATTCTTCATCGGCTTTTTGTCAGTGATGACTTTTGCTTGTCAGTGACCTTGTTTTTTTAAATTCAAATTGCATAGTTTCATCTCTCTCTCTCTCTCTCTCTCTCTCCTGAAATTTATCCCCATGATATATCAAGATCATAAAACCTCTTACTACACCAACCACATGAATCTTTCACTGAACCAACCAAAACCCATCACTTGCACAGAATTTTTGGATATCCAAACCCAAAACCCACATCCCACCCAGCAACATTTTCCAGATAATGCTCCATACCAGCTGGCCACCCTTTTGTAAAACATGCTGGGAGATTGTAGAGAGAAAAGATGGTGGGAGTGGTAGTGGTGTTTGGAGCGAGAGAAGATGAATGGGTGAGGGGGAGGCAGTGGTGGTTGGAGTTGTCTTCTGTTAAAGTGCTAAAGTGTCCATTCCTCAATTACTTGTCATGGCAGAAGAAACCACTGGGCACAAACTAAACCCCAAGGATCATCTTTGTTTGGAAGCCCAAGGCATGGCACTGGATTTTGAATCTAAGCACCTAACTTTAAGGAAAATGGAGAGTGTTCAAATTGTAGACTGGTTATTATTGTTTATTACTTACGAAAAATGTAATGTTCTTTGACGTTCATGTTGCAGTCAATTTTGCTCGAATCGTTCCCGATGGATTGCTTGTATTCTTTCCGTCTTACTACATTTTGGACCAATGCATTGCCTGCTGGAAGAATACGGTAAGGAATCAAATAGATTCTGTGAAGAGGTCAAATTGGTTTGCTTTCATCTTATGACACATTATCTTCTACTTATGCAGAGCCATGCCAATTCAACTACAATATGGGAAAGAATCTCCAAACATAAGAAACCTATTGTAGAACCTAGACAATCTTCATTGTTTCTTTTGTCCATTGAGGTGACTGACATGACGTACAAACAATCAGCGATTTTTCTTATTTATATGTATATAGTCTTCCCTCACATGTTCCCTCGATTATATTGTTGGCAGGACTATATGGCTAAGCTGAAGGACACCTCAGCTTCTGGTGCAGTATTTTTTGCTGTTTGCCGTGGTAAAGTATGTCTGATTCCTGACTTTTCAGAAATAGTCCAATTTTGTGCTCTGGAAGACTTCTTCATCTTGTGCTGATTGATGAATATTGACAGACATTTGTTATGAACATTTTTACTGTCATACAATAGGGGTTTTTGAAAATCTACGATATATACTTAATAAGCTGCTTCAAAACTAAACCTTTTTGTATTTGTCTGGCATCAATCTCGCCTTGTGATGCTCTAATGTGAGATTACTTGATAAGAGCATTGAACTGCTTGATTTGCAATGGTTACCACGTTTTAAGTGGCTTCAAGAGGGTAAGTAGAGACTAGAGATGCTGAAATTATGCAAATTTTAGAGAGTCAATAAGTTGCACAAGGCATGCTTATTTTATGATCCTTTATTTGGTCATATTTTGTGGCTCTTGTATCTCAATTAAGTCACAAGAAAACTGCCTTGAAATGTGTTATGATTCCCAAAGAAATACATCTCTTTTGCTGAACATACTCTTTTATGGCCATTATTGCACTGTACTGACACACATGATAAGTGCACAAATTATGAATGACATTGCTATCAATGATAGTTCCAGACAGTATCTGCTTTAGACTGCCTATGAGGCTAGAAAAGTAGAAATTAATGCTGAATTGCAGGATCTCCCCCGATTTCAAGAGGCATTCCTATCATAATGTTGATGAATTCTTTTGGTGCTTACCGACACTTTTATTCTACTACATGTATTTGCTCTAGACCTCTCTGAAATCTTAAGCTAGTGAATAATTTGTCAGGTAAGTGAAGGACTAGATTTTGCTGATCACGCTGGAAGGGCTGTAGTCATTACTGGTCTACCATTTGCCACAAGGAATGATCCTAAGGTTGACAATTCCCCCCATTTTTTCTTCAGATTACTTTTTATATGTGTGCATTATGAAAGTCGTGGCTGTTTTAAAAAGTTGAAGTTGTGACCAGTGATTTTGTGAAGCATTATACCTTTGATTATTGACACTGAGTCATGCTGGTAATTTGTGATTTTATCTTTGACTTTGCTTGACTGCAAGCATTGATTACAATTGTTGAACATAATATGGAAACTACTGCAAGTGCTTATTTACCTGAATCTACCTCTTAAATGTGATGCTGACTGAGTGAAATTATTGAGAGTTAGGCATTAGACAGAAATCTTCTGCACAAGTTTATTTACGGAAAGATGTGTTTAGTGAACATTCATTGTGAATAAATTACATATTTGTAAACATATCTAAACATACAGAACCTCGAATATGATTATGCATGTATAACATTATTTTTCATAATAATACTTAGTAATTATCTAGATATTATCAGTTTGGCATATTCTCACTGTTTTCAATTCGTTACTGTGGTCTTGTTCAAATTTCCACTCATATGAGATGACAACATAAAACAGGTTCGTCTGAAACGTGAATACTTGGATCAGCAGGCATATTCCCAGAGGCAAGTATGTAAGGTAATGTCCAAATGTTTGATGTGAGATGCCACTTTAAATTGGTAGGTGCTTTTCCTTGTTTATTTTTCCAATTTTCCTACTAATTTTATCAAAATACTGAAGTTGGAGGTTCTGACTGGAGAAGACTGGTACAATCAACAAGCATCACGAGCTGTAAATCAGGCTGTTGGACGTGTAATCCGTCATCGTCATGATTATGGAGCAATTATTTTTTGTGATGAAAGGTTTTTTTTCCCTGCTGCTATCTCATGACTTGCTGACAGCTTTCATTAAGATTTCATGTTATTTGCTTATCAGATATATTCCTAAAATGCATAATTTTGGTTTAGTGTGAGATCAACTTTACATTCTTTTTCAACCAGATGCTAGTTTCAAAATGTATCGTTGTAAGTAATTGTAAACTTATTGCTTTTCTTCCACCCATCCCCACTAAACATGTTGAGAATACAATAAAATTCTACTGTAATAGTTCTTTCTTGAATAAGCGTAGTTCAAATATTACCTTTAACAATTTACTATATTTGACTTAGTTTTCCAATTCCATAGATCACAAAATTTCGAGCTCTTTCTACAACCTGGCCTTTCTAGGGAAAAGGTAGAATTCATTTCAACTAGACTGGATTCTGAAACGATTTATTCAATTTTTTGTTTTTATAGCGTTTACCAGAGATATGAAGCCACTTTGGACGATCTTTAATGTTTATGGGCCTTGCCCATTTTTTATTTTTTATTTGTAGATTGTTGTCAAACGCCATGTTGGATTTAGACTCACAAGCTTGTAGTTAAAAAACTTTTCTGTTCTTAATATGTATTCCTCTAGAGATTTTTTATTTTTTATATATAAATATTGGTTTTGTTGAGAGTATTTGTCCCACATTTGAGAATGGAAGCCCTGCATAAGTGCTTTAAAAGATCTTGGGGCCTCTCCACCCGTTGCCAATTGGTTTTGGGTTGGATGCTCACATTCTAATAGGTTTCTATAATTGTTTATGGTTTAATTAGCAACACTGACCTCTTGACTTGTATGTGTATATGTACTTTGTTTAATTTTGGATTTATTAACAGGTTTGCACAACCAAATCGTCAATCTCAAATATCGCTCTGGATACAACCTCATGTCAAGGTGCTTTCTATTTAGGAATAACCTTTTGATCTATACAAAAACTTTTGTACTTATACGTCCTTTTTCAGTGTTACTCCAAATTTGGGGATGTAATTTTTTCGTTGACCCGTTTCTTTCGGGATGGAGGAGCTCGGGGTCCTACAAAGCTGAAGTTGTTACAAACTGAAAAATGGGGTAAGAATAGTGCGTTTAAAGAACAAATATCCGTTAGTTTTTTTCTCAATATCTGAGGCTTTTAACAATATGGTTAATGTTCCTATGAAAATCATGTTTGAAGGGCACATCACATATACATTCTTATCTCATTATAAGTACAAACTAAAACTTACTAAGCTCACAAGTTTTGTGTCATGACCAATGCTCTAATTGAACAGAAAAAGTTTCATGCTTTTGTCATGATGGGAAAACAAGTGCTTTGTTCAAACCATCTATGTGGTTTTGAAATTAGACAATTTCACTAGCAATTTAAGTGCGGAAATCCTTTAAAGGTATTGCCACATGCATCATTTGAATGGAAAGATGAGGTCTTAACCCCCCTTCCTGTGGGTGACCTTTCTAAATCCCTGATAAAGGATAAATAATCAAGCATTTGAAGAGACTTTTACACTAGCTTTCACAGTACCACTGGTTAATTTATATATTGTCTTTACATATTCTTTTCCACTGGCTTACACATTCACTGCATCATTCGTCAAACTCACCTTTCTGTCATACTTTTTCCTATAGATGCAATTTCTACATCAAATTCGGTACTTGATGAGCAGACAAATGAAGCCCCATTCGATCATAAACCATATTCTGTAGGTTCATCAACCTCAGTTCATGGTAGGTCTTTTCTCTCTTGCCTGCACGTTCTGCTTTTGTTCTCCTCTTTTAGCTCTAAATAATATTAACAAAATAGGCTCTTGCACTGCCTGCACTTAACTCAGCTTTGTTAATTATGAATTCTCTTCCCAGTAACAAGGCATCATGTAAACTTGCATTTTCTCTTAATTTGATTCAAAATCATTTACCATGTATATGCAAGGATGTAAAATGGAAGTTGGTAATGCTCTTCGTTGCCTTACTGTTGTCCTTTTATCATACTGGGATCTTCAACTGAATTTCCAAGTACCATTGCGTCTGATTTACCTTTTTTCATTTTATCTGCAAAGGATAAGTTGCAACACGTGACTAGAAAATCCAGAAGTTATTGTTGTGACATGGACTTAGAATATCTGTTAGCTTTTGGAATTTCTTAGATACTAATGTTTGGGGCCACAAAATTGCATAAATCACTTTGGGATGTAAAGCATCATTTTCTCATGTTTTGTGATGTGACTACCTTTTAATGCTGCAGCTTATGTTGATTTCCTTTATTCATTTTACAGGAACATCAGGGAAAATTTATGAGTTGAAAACTGAGCAACCGCCGGAAAAACTTTATCTGGATAAATTTCTCCCTCTGGTAATTTTTAATTATTACCTCTGCAAACACTCATAGTTACGTCATAAGTTGTTTTATAGTGTGATATGCTTCTTAGTTATTTGTGCTTGCAGACAACAGCAGTCAGTCAAGACTGCCCTGTAAAGTCATCTTCTTCCCTACTTAAAGCTGGCAGGGACAAACTTTCAAGCCTGTTAGGGGAAGTTCTTCCTGCCAATCGCTCATCTCTTACTTCCTGTAAGGATCAGTCTGTATCATTGAAGTGTTCAAATAATCTATTCAGAAATGAGAAAAAGCTGCTTATTTGTGAGAGGGAAACTCTGCAATGTCAAGATAGTAAAGTATTTGGTTTTCCTGGCAAAAATGAGAAACGAGGCGAAGAACTAATAACACCTTGCTCTGCAAAAAGGTGTAAATTAAGCACAGAGCATGACTCAGTACATCTTATTGACAACTCTAATAAGCATTCATCTCTTGCAAAAGATTCTGATTCATATGGTGGTTTTCCCAATATTAATCCGAGAAGTGAGAGTTCACATATATCTGACAGTTCAAGTTCACAAAATGCTCAAGTTGGTTCAGCATTTCTGCGTAAAGACAAGAGGATCATACAACAGGGAGATGCTGAGTTTCTGAGTAACAAAAACAAAGGTGCAATATCCATCCCTGTGCTTTCTGGTGATAAGGAAACCAGAGGATCTGAGTTTCTAGTTCAGGTGAGCATTCTGATGATGTAAATGCTTTTTTCTCATAGGCCATGGCTGGAAAGCAATATAAACTATTGATTTGTGTTAATGCATGCCTTTATTCAAAGGACCATTGAGAAGAAACTGATAGGGGATGGCTCATAATGCATATAAAATCTGTTTAACATGTTTTCCAGAAACAACTTAAGCTGACATGCTTCTTGTTGCTTTAGACTCGTTGTGTTATATTTACAGGTTGGTCTGCATGATGCTTAATTATTTCCTTGTTGCATTGTTTAGGATATTTTAGAACTTTACCCTGAATGGGATACTAAAGGATTTACCCAGGGACAGAAAATGATGCAGAAAACTGTCTTGTGATCTACCATCATGATAATAGTTAAAAGTGTTTAATCCTCGGGAAGATTAGAGACTTGTTGCATGAGTCACATGCAGTAATTACTTGTTCATTTCCTGGGGCAGTTTGGTGGGGTCACCGCAATGGGCTGAGGGAGGATGGTGGAAAAGTACATACTGAAGCCATGAAGTAGATTTAAAGGGTACTGAAGTTTACCCTATGTGGCTCTGTCCCAAAGAAAGAAAATTACAATATGTGGAATACTTACTAAGAACAGAGAAGGAAAAAAAAAAGGATACTGGCCGTAAAAAATAAAAAAAATAAAAAGGAAAAAAAAGAGTTTCACACTTTTGAAACATCTTCCTTGAGTTTGAGAAACATAAATACATCAATAGTCTACCATTTGTTCACTATGACATTTCCAGAAATAACCCTCTCTTCTTCTAATGGCCTACCTGAATCTCCCATGTAAATTTGTTAATTCAGTAGCTAGGCATTTGAACTTTATAGAACTTTTCTGTCAGAATTGTGTTAGGTAGTGTTCCTTCTTGGGAATTACACAGTTTTCCTGTTAAATAGTTAGTGAACAACTTGGGGTTGTTGATGTTTTCCTTATGCGTTACAGGTTGAAGAAAAACTTAGCACTTTGGAATATAGAGAATTTGTAAATTTGATGAAGGCACTTAAGTCCAAAGCTATGAAGATGAATGAAGTTTTACAATCCATTGCAAGCCTGTTTTCCGGACGAGAGAGGCTTCCTCTTCTTAAAAGGTAATTCTCCTATCTATACTTCATATACAGAATCATATTTTCTGCTTGGTGAGCATGAAAATGTGGTTCACCAATTGTTGTTTCAAAAACCAACGGCTAACATTTATTCCAAAAGAAAAGCTTTTTTAGAATTTGAATATGAGCTGTTGAATTTTGATGAATGGTTGGTGATCATGAGTAAAAGATCACAAATGTGTGTGTGTGTGTGTCTCTCTCTCTCTCTCTCTCTCTATATATATATATATATATATATATGTATGTACATACACACACAAACAAAGACTTTGAGTTTGAGATATCATATTTCAGGTTCTCACTATTTCTCTGTCACAATTGTCAACAGATTTAAGGATTTTATCCCAGTAAAGTATCACTCTATGTATGAGCACTATTTTCAAACAAATGACGGGCTCTAGATATCCAAGGTAAGGAAATCTAGAATTCTTAAAGACCTGAATTATAACGTTTGCTGTGAATGAGATATTAACTATAAACCTTTCTCGACCCTTTGGCTAAGATGAAATGCAATTTCTATATATGAAGGGAGAATATCTAGAAAATACACCTTATTAAGAAAGGAAAATACCACATTGTGGGACCATCCTATAATGTGGTCCAATGATCCAAATCATCTTTTCATTTGGTTCATATTCACAATCTGGGAAGAGGACATCACACGCTCACATGAGTAGATTTAGTAATGACCCAAGTTAAGGATCCACTGTGCATCCCAACCCCATATATCTATATACATCTTGTAGGCTTTTGTATGGTTTTCTTTGCCTCTTTTTGTATAAAGAATGCTAAGAATAAAGTTCTTATTTGATATCCTTGGTCCTCAAGCAAGTAGACTAGTAGTAGAAGAAATTAGGGAAAGTTATAATTCGATGTTACATCAAATTTAGGTTTCAGAATAATGTTTGCATTTGTTGAAATTATCATGAGATAAGTAATTTTACGGAATTGTTTGTTGAATTTAGCTTTCAAAATAATTCGTTTATTTTTTGACATCGTGGAATGATAACTATACGAGAAAAAAAAAAAGAGTATAAAAATTAAAATAATGTAAAAATAAACATACCTTCAGTATAAAAGTCCATTCTACTTTATCTGTAACCATAAGATGCTCTAATTTGATAGGTTGATATCTACTTACATGTACTTAAAATTTATTTAAATTTTTTTTAAAAAAAACATCCTCCTAATGTAAGGTGTAAAAGAAAATTTAGATAGTTCAGATCGTGTTTTAAAAGATGAAATTTGTTGAGGTGCCTAGCTCTAATTTTCTGAATAAATTATTCTAATAAAATACTTGTCATGCAGGAAAATAAAACTCTTAAGAGGGTTTTTGTGTCTGGCTCCATAAAACTTCATGCATTTTCCTAGAGCAGTTGGGGACGCGTAAATACTTGCATCATTGTGGTTTACATGATAGAAAATGACAGTTTAGTCAATGAAGAAAGACAGAATGTCAAGTTCAGGGCCTCAGTATCTTTCCTGAAATATACAATTTATTAGTCACACCTTACTTTCTGATTGGTAGTTTTTGCTGGGCTTACCTGAATGTTAAAGCAGATAATTGTTGCCTCTTGCCATTCATATAAGAGAAGAACCTGCTTTTTAAGGTCAAGCTACTCTGGATTATCTCAATGCTACTGGGGTTTAAGAAACTGCTCTATTTTATGTGAGGTCTCTTGGGCGTAGGAGACTTCGAAAGGATGCTCTGGATCATGAAGCTACAGTTTGTTTTGTGGTTGAATATAAAGCTACAGCCCTAATTGTACATGGATTATTAGTTGCAAAGGCAGCTTTCACTATTGCTTATTGGCTTCCGCAGCCTTTCATGATGAAGTGAGTTCAATTCAATATACAAGTGGCAAACTGCCAGTGACCTGGGCGTTGTAAGTATGGCAGTGCCCGGGGACGGTACCGTCAAACATTCAAAGGGGACACATTCATTATTCTAATTCTGTAGCAATGTTGTTGTAGCTGCTGCTGCCAGTGACCTTGTTTATGTTGCCTTTAGAAAAGTTGGTTTTGGTTTTCAAGATCTATTTGAAATTTTGGCTATATAAAAATTCATTGTTGCTCTGCCTCACTTTGTATAATTAAAAGTCCTCGGTGAAGATATGGCATTGAATTTGGCTTCTCTGTAGTTTGAAGAAGATAGTACTTTGCAAGCTGTTGATGAAAGTCAAAATCAAGTCTGATGGAAACATTTGACCGAAAATGTATAAACCACCAACATTTCCAAATTACCCCTATCCAAAATTTCCTCTTTTTTTTCCCTTTTAGGGCCATAGTTAGAAACCACATAACTAGAAAAACATAAAAATCAATAATGTTGCATTGTGGCAAATCCAAAAAAGAATCTATATAGCAGATAACACAGAGAATTTTATAGAAGAACACTGCTTGGCTTCTTATATGTAAAAAGTTATTCTTCTTTATCGACAAATAACAGTTTGACACATTCAAAAATAACGCATTAAAAGTACAAAAAGAGAAGTTTATGCACACATGCCAGACTGATTTATCCGCAAAGAGGAATAACTCCTTACATATAAGAAACTAAACATTTTTATTTCCGATATACACGTCTTTGGGTCACTATTTTTGTATAGGATTAATGGGGCAATTCTCTTCTTTAGCTGTTGGCATTATGAAATTATTGTTTCACATTATTGTACTATGCATACCATATCACTTGTACGTCACCCTTATATATTATATATATCATTGGCCCATCATACTACATACTAAAATAAAAGCTCCAAAAAATAATTAAATTAAAGGTCCTATATATCTGAGCTCCGGGGAACATGTAACAGACAAGACCTTATCAAATATCCATAAAATCTCACCAGAAACCACAAAAGTACAAAAAATTAAACGATAAACAAAGTCTGTTCATTTTCTTGAAAGCTACACCATGTCTATAATACAAGCAAAGCATTTTGAATGTGAGCACTAGCGAGAACAAACCCAGAAAAAATTAACAATCTTAAAAATACATTAATATTTTCTGTATCACCAATCTTCATGTTCAAATACTCTGCTGAAATCCACGACCCCCTTTTTCTTGCATTTTCAAAATTTTGATGACGACGACGACCTCTCAGAACTTCTGTCCGAATTTTGACGCAAATCCACAATCAAATCCGAAAAGGCACTTAATATGAACCTGTAAGACTTCTTCTCGTTCAGGTTTAGGTAGCAAAACAGAAGCTCCTCCATGAAATTCCAATCAACCTTTGCATGATTTCGCAGACGGGATTCCACCATGTCCTGCATGGATCTTCGAAAATCGTGGTAGGGGCTCGGGGAGTAGGTCAAGACGGCGATGCAGTCGTTGGGAAGCGTGACGTCTTTTGCATGATCATTGTTATTAGAGTTCGACGTAGTGGCTGAGTCATTTAGGGTTGGAGTTGAGATTGAGCTTGAGCCTAGGTCCTCGGACGTGGTGGTGGTGCTTAGCCGAGCCTCCTCCATGACCGAGCTCGATGCTCGGCCAGGGGACACAAAGAACCGGTGAGAGCCACAAAGATCCACCGCGGGTGGATCGATATTGAATCGAGGGGATTCAAACAAAACCCCGCCTGAGCTTTCAGTGTCGTGATGCTCATCACGACTTTCTTTCATGCGTAGAGTTTTATCCCAAAAGGCCTCAGTACGACGGACTTCTTTACCCCTTTTTTCACTTTCATCGTCTTCAACTTCGTCGTCGTCTTTCAGATAAAGTGACCTGAAATTCTCGAACAAAAACTGATCAATATCCGAGAGTGAGGCTGCATCGTCGTTGTCGTTATGGGCTTCCTTTTGGCCACGATTGATGGCAAATGATAAGGTTTTTGGGTGCTTACAACCTGATCGGATCCATTTTCTGGAGGGAAACAGGATTTGTGGGGGTGGTTTCTTTACCTTGGAGAGGTAATCTCGGAGATACTTTTGGAGTTTCTTGGGCATTTTCTTTCTGAGGTTTTTGTGTGATGTGAATGCGATGGCTTTGAGTGAAAAAAGTTTGGAGGTGGAGTGGTTTATAAATAAACAAGCAAAGAAAGTAACATAAGATACAATTGTTTTTGGAAAACGGATGCATTAATTTAGATGGGAATTTTCAGATACTGGGGAGCAACATGGATGGAAATAATTGAACGTATGTGGATTTCTTAACTATTTTTCCTAGATTTTGACCATTTCTGAAAATTTTGGACATGGTAAACTATTTAGGACTGTTTTGGAAGCAACATGATGGGTTTGCTATAAACATTATAAATATGTTGTATAGCTGGGCTAACTTTTCGATGTGATCGTAGCACAATCGTAACACTACATAAATAAGTAATTTGTCTAAATTATAACACGTGCATATTTACCGATAAAAAAAATTGAATAAATAACTTAGCATATGTATTTTCACCACGTGTTATAACTTGAGTGGATTAATAACATCTCATCGGAATATTAGGTGGTGGTGCTATCACACTCAATAATCTAATGCTAAATCTAAGGACAACATATGTGGGACATTAATAACGTCATTAGCTGGAGTTTTTGATTGAATGATAATAAATTGGGGTGATTAAATTACTTTATAAGTCAATTCATTTAATCTTGCGATTCTATAACCGTCCCTTTTGTTAATTTGAATATATATTCTCCAAGAGTATTGATTTTTTAATTTTCCAAAAGTGCTTTTAATTTCCATCTGTGTTGTTTTAGCTTTGTTTTTTCAAACTGCAAACAGTGTGGTTACATCACCATTCGGATCTGGTTTGACATTTACCCCCAATGATTTAGGTGCTTAATTGTATCCAGCTTTTACGGGTTCAACCATGGACTTCCTCTGTCTTTTTTTTTTTTTTTTTTTTTTTTTTTTTTTTGAAGGGGGGTTTTTTTTGTTTAAAAAAAAAT